>CAJQUN010000134.1:760692-1428332 GCA_907163345.1 Haberlea rhodopensis | reverse complement strand
TTGGGAGAGAAACAGAATAAAATGAAGCATAATTGATAGTGGGCGTGACTTGCTATGTACTAGCCATGCATATTATAATGTTTTTAATTGTTGGGTATACCAAGTGTCAAAATGGTGGTTTATTGATTGTTTTGCATGGTGTTGGACAGATTTGCATTCAAACTTGTATAATTTTAATGTATTTTATCTCAATTAAAAATAAGGTGTAAGGACCCTAGTTCCTTAAGTGCGGATTAAGGCATAATTAGAGCTAACATGAATATCAGAGTATAAACGTTCGTGTTGAGACCTTGAGCCTTAAGAATTACATGCCAAGTTAAGGACTTTCAAATGGATTAATTACATTCTCTAACAAATGAATGTTAATCACTATAGTTTTACACTACTCCTAGAGTAGACACTATACAAAATAATCATGTCCTTCCTTATCAAAAGCGCTCTTCACAAGCTCACCGTCTCAACCCGTCCTTAGCCCCTTTTCATGCCAAAATGTACCTACAAGGACAACCCCAAAACCATGAGCATGCAACAAACCATATTCACAATAATATGATTGTAATTTAAAATGTATAAATCGTAAAACGAATCACTTCCTGTATTTAATACATTTAATGCTCCCTTTAGTTGTCCCTGTACCACAATCATAATCAATAGATTATAATGCCAATAATGTATGTCATGACATGCATCCATTCCATGTATACCAAGTAGGAGTAGTGTAAAACTATAGATTAACATTCATTAGTTGGGAATGTAATTAATCCCTTTTGGAACTTTATATTGGCACTGTAATCTTAACAGCTCAAGGCATCAACACGATCTTTATACTCTGTTTATGCATGTTAGCTCTATTTACGCCTTTAATCCGCACTAAGAAACTAGGGTCCTTACAGGTACAATACCCAATTTATCACAATCCAAATTTTGTATAATCACTATTTAATTTATTCGCAAGGACGACACATATCACATGTTGACACAATCCCATGATCCCAATTATTATCTTAACATGTCAATTATTTTCATCAATACACCTCTATAGGCATCTTACCTAGGTAATTATAGGCTTGGCAAGCTTATAGTATTCATACTTTGAGTCGAATCACAAAGAGCAAAACTAGTACTTTCTTTTCAACTTAGTAAAATAAGAATCCATAAAATTCCACCATAAATACACATTGCCTCAAATGTTTAAATTTGTTGAATCAAGAAAATCTCTAGGTATAGTTCAACAACATATGATCTCCACTAGGTTCAATACTTAGTCATCGAAGGAACTAAACTTTACTAAATACAATTTCTAGTTTCCCAATATATATTTTTTAATTCGAAATCACTGTGTTCATATTGCAACTTTACTAGTATAACCATCGAGGCTCCCAAAGTTCAAATGTACCGCTTTAACCGTAGAGTGATATTAACTTACATTATTTTGCTCATAAAGTGTAACTTGAATCTCTATTCCCAAAAATCAATTAGGAATAATTTCATTACTTATAGGATCTCGTATGTTCAAAACATTAGGCTAAATTCAAGTTCTCTAAATACAAGAACCTTAGAAATTCATTTTATTTCGAGACATAGAACATCAGTTTTAACTCAAGATCATAAGTATCATCTTATTATCCCTAGTAGAATTTCACCTAACTTGTTATAAAGTTATGAATCTATCAAATCACTTAGAGAACAATAAGCCCAATAAATCATCACCAGGCTATTCCAAAGTCACATGTTAAATCAACAAGATTTGTTGATACTTAGGCTCTAATTTCCGATCGATCTTTTGCACCAAGAAAAGGACATTAATTATACCCTATATCCAAAGGGATAATTTCTGCTAAGAATCACCAGAAAACTTAATACCATTCAAGGCATAATTAGTTTACCCAAAATTCTTATTAGGTAACTAGTATTCATCAGGTTAAACATGCTTAGTCCAATATACTATCCAAATACACCCAAATATGTCAACTTATTTCATCCATAACTAATACAAGTTTAATACCATAGCTCATGGTGCATTAAATTTAATCATCTATGTCCACGAGCACAAGACTTAAAATACTAATAAACAACACTTCACTCACTTTCTGAGTTTAAAGGTTTACTCAAAATAAAAGATCATAATTACAAATCCCATGGGTCTAACAAAACTAGCTTCTTATTTATCACATAAAAGTACAATAACACATTAATGACAAGTAGGTACCAAATAGCCAAACCTCAATAGTAGAATTCAAGGCAACTCCCAACATAAAACGGGGTAACAATTTGTGATGTCCGGAAATTAATAGTGTTAATCCCGGAGTGGAAATAATCCTTAATGGATTTTAATTGTGGCAATTGCGAATTAATTACGGTATTGGGACTCCCGATGATTTTAAATCCGGTATTTGGGGTTGTTGGATCCAAGGGTTGAGATTGTATTCTTATCGTGGTGATAACCTTGGAATTTGATTTTTGGTGGGAGCTGGGGTCTGGGGGTGCTTTGTGTTGGGGCTGGTAATGGAATTGATATAGAGAGGTAATTATTGAACACATATGATTTTTAATGAGTCATGATGTATTTGTGGAGGACTCGGGATTTTGGAGTCTTGGTACTATATATACCAAGTGGACTCGATGTTCAATCATATTTGGATGTCACTTTTCTCTCTCTCTCTCTCTCTCTCTCTCTCTCACCAGCGCTTCCCTCCCCAAACCCATTCCCCTTCCCTTTTCTTATTGATGCAAAATCGTTGGAGGCTCAATTCGGAGCGGGATTTCTCGAAGAAAAGTTGGTAATATTCTTCTCCTCACTGTTATCTTCGATTTGATAGTAGTATTATGGATTTTGGTTATGATTTGGGTTGGATTTGGAATTTGGGGATTTTTTGTTAAATTTCAAAGTTGTGTTTTTGGTGTTTTTATTGGTTTTAAATGGAGTAATTGAGGTGTTGAAGGTGTAAGGGGTGTTGGTTTTGAGTTTGGGGTGAAAAACACCATCAAAGCTCGAGTTTTTCGAAAATCGCAGGTGGCGATCGATCGCGGCATGGCGCCGATCGATCGCGACGAGAGTTTGGAAAATGGAGAAGATGTATAGTATTGGTGATCGATCACTAAGTCTCAGCGATCGATCGCTTAGCAATCGATCGCGGGAGGGGGTTGGCGATCGATCGTGGAGACTCATGATCGACCACGTAAAGGTTCTATTGGACAGCGGGTGCGTGCATCGATCGCGAAAAAGCGGCGATCGATCGCGGCTCGAAGAGTTGAGTTTTTTCAAAACTTTGTTAAAAGTTGAGATTTTGGAATCGGGGTTTAATTAGCCGATTTTTGGGGCAATGTTTACATTCCAATGGTAATGCTATACTTTAAAATGGAATGGTTGGAATCAAACTTTAATAAGACAATGGACTACTCAATTGAATGATAGTTTAGCGTTGAACATATAAAATGGATATTTTTGAGTAGTATGCATGGTTCGCCCGGGTCTTTTAAAATGGTTAATTTTCATGGATTGACGATATATTGGAGGTGGTGAACGTGCTTGGGCACGTGGTTGCATGCTTGTAATTAATTGTCAATTATTTTATGTGGTAGCACATAACTCATCGGTTTACGGGACTAAGGCAATGTTTGATTCGGACTACGGAATTATAAGGTATGTATGACGTACGAGCATAATCTTATAAGTTATTGCAATTGTTGAATGTATGGTATATTGTATTTTCCTAACCTTGTCATTAGTGCCTTATATCATCATTTGTGTATACATTCTTTATTAACATTGGGAAACTCTCAAGTAAGTGTTACAATTCACGGTGGGACTTCTATAAATTATTTTGCCATAGTCTTCCATAAATCTTATTTCCAGTCAAAACACATCACATGTACAAAGATCATAATGCACCTCACACATACTCAAGTCATAATGCAAAATCTCTCCCAAATAGATTTCATGCTGAATTCAAAGGAAAAGAGAGAATCTCAAACGTATTTATACAGACCATATACACATTTTCATGATGCCTTTAACAAATGAATGTGTATCTACTTATACCAGTCATATAACCAATACCAATATTGGTACCTCACTCCTAAGAGCCTTCTCATTCCATAGCTCGAACTAATCTCCCAAATACATGTCATACCTATTTTACCTGTTTCAACAGAAACCGTCCCCACACAGGATGAACACAATCCAACTCAGAAGTCATACTCAGATCAGTATACAAAATTGAAATGCAACAAAGTAAGATTATTAATAATCTATAAAGTACACTCCCTGAATAAATTCTGCCAATGAAGGCTTTCTCATACTGTTCCTGTTTCAATATTTCACAAACCCACAATCGTCAAGTTCATAACATTAGTTAAACCATGGTATTCACCATCAAGATAAATCGTTTCATTAATGATACATTATTTATCTCACAATCATAACCAAACCCAATTTAAAGGCAATCATGCCTATTTATCACGACCATTCTCAATGGTTCCTCATATCCCACATGCCATCGGCATCAAAACTCAACTCACATATTTGATTATGTACACTTACATATCCACAGTGCCACAAGCACTAAACAATATTCAAATACTAGGATTCCGCATAATCGCATATTACAGTTCATAATTGATATCACATAATTCATTATCTTAGTACTACTACATGGCATACCTGATCGTACGTCACTACGTACCTTAAGGTCTACAACGGTTTATGCCATTCTCGACATTCGGAGGCTTGTGAAGTATCTATATGGAATATCAATTCAATATTAATCTCACAACAATAACTCTCAATAATAATATCATTTATCATATAGTTTCTTCATGCCTCTTATCACAAACAATCCAATTAACACTCTTTGTATACTCACAACAAGCCAAACATCTGTGTTCATTCAGGTTATCAACACTCAAGTATGAAACATCTACACATTTTTTAGGTTCAACATTTAGGGCGTTAATCCATTGTTCAAGATTGATAACAAATTATCCTCCTCTCTGACCAAAGGTCTGAGCAGGCTCTACATGAATTCAACAATACAATAGAAATTTATAAACAAAGACTTTAAAATCATTAAACTTTATTCCATCAGCATAGCCCTTATGCTGAATATAAAAATTTCAGTTCCATGAATTAATCATTAATGTACCAATAAAAGCTCCAAAAAAAAATTTTAGGAGAAGTTTTTTTTTTAATCAACCCTACCGACCGATCGGTAACTCCTACCGATCTATCGGTAGAACCCAGATTTTTCATTTTTGGCGGTAACTCCTACCGATTGATCGATAGAACATTGAAACTCGAAAATCACCATTTTCAACACCTCAAATCCTTCCCCAAACTCATGCCAACAATCACCACAACCATAATCATCAAAACTTGTACTAAAACACAAAGTAACACAAGTTTTGCACTATAATCCAAAAACCAACAAACCCAACAAGATTCATATTTTTTCAAAAAACTTAACAACAAAATAAACTTCAAGAATCAACTCCAAAGTTCAACAAAATCATTACTAAAGCATTATAATATTCTTACCCCACAACAAGAGAACCAAGTTGAATGGAAGAAACCACTACTTTGAGCCAAGGGAGCAGAGAGAGGCGTGAAGGAGAGTTTGGGAGAGATGGTGAATGATTTTTTTATCTCTTTAGCCCCTTCCCTATATACAAGACTACACACTTTCAATTTGCCTAATAGCCCCTTGACCAATAGTAGTCACAATTCTCCACCACTAGTTTAATTATACCTTAGACCTTCTCAAAGATTAGATAGAAATTTACCACATAACACATTGCTTTTTAGACAACAACAATTAATTGCCCGGTCTCACTCAAAATTACTCACACTATGATGTTTTAACCATAGTTGTTTCAATTCAAAATTCCAAATTCTCTAATTCATGTCACCAATAATTAATTAAGCATTAACATGGCATAAAAAATATCAAGCATCATAATACTTCCCAACAAATAAAGATTTCGTCCTCGAAATCCAACATAATTACCGGAAAGCAATAAGCAAATAAGGCATCACAATTATAAAATTATTCTTACAACAGAAGTAACAAAGATAGAGTCGACATACCGTCGACCTGGAGCACACATGGTCTGTCCAAACCAGAGTCCGAACAGAACGTTCACATATAAAACATCAAACTCTCATTTCACGATCAAAGAACATAATTTACACTATAATCCAACATCATCAGCTCATAAGGTAGCATTTTCACATAATTCACCATATCATTTTTCTCTTTTGCCTTTTTCTATCATTTCTTATCACAAGAAAGGAATTTACAAAGCCTTCTCATTGGCCAATTCATAATTCTTAAAATGAATTACTTAGATTAACACTCCCAAGATCACATTAAGCACAATTCATCACCTTCAATATATCGTGCAACAACACATTGTTTTCATTAATGTTCACTGGTTTCTAACTGTTAGACAAAGCTCCTATAAGACCATTTCAATTCTTAAGCCATACAATCACGTTCTTTCATGAATAATAGTAGGCATTGCATCTTACACGATGTCACATTTCAACATCAAATGCCTTCAACATATTACTAGTATAACAAACTCGTAACGCTCTTAGATAGGACATATTTTTGGTCTCACTTACACTGATAAGTGTAGTTTTTACACTTATTTTGCTATGATTTTGTAATGATTTTCGTGTTGATTCCTGGACAATTTATGCCTTTTGGTATATATTTGTTGATTTCAGGAATTTAGGTGAAAGTGCATAAAAGTGGAGGAAATGGGCTAAAATGATGAAAAAGGACCAAATTGAGTCAACGAAGCACGAAGTTGGAAATTAAAGTCTGGATCAATCGAGAAGCACTGGTCGATCGATCAAGCGAAGCAGGTGTTTTGATCAACAAAAGTGAATGTTGCTCGATTGATCGACGTGCATGTCTCGATCGATCGACGAAGGCAGAAAAATTCAGAAATGAGAAGGAAGAGCTCTTGATCGATCGAGAGGACATGCTCGATCGATCGCCCAACGAAGTTTTCAGAAAAAAAAAAGTTTGAGTTTGGTTCAACAAGGACACTTACATCCAACCCCTCCACTATAGAAGGGACCTTGCACGCGAATTTTTGAACTTTTGCACTTCATAAATCAGACCCAGGAGCTTCCCCTCCATCATTCATTCGCACCATACCACCACAAATCATTGAAGAAGCAAGAGCAACACAAGCGACGGAGTAACGGAGCAACGCACGGAGTGACACCCTCGGTTATTCGTATTTCTAAACTTATTTACTTTTTAGTTTCAGATTTTGATGTTTAGATGTTGAAAAACATATTTATTGTGAGAGCCTGGTCCTAATCAGAGGTTTAATTAACACACGATTGTTATATTACCGTAAACAAAGGAAGATTTAGTTAAAACTTTCAAAAGTGACCCTCAAAATTTTTCGCATTTTGTTTTTATAACATTTCAGATTATTGAAAATATATAATTTCAGTTTTTCATCTAACATGATATTCAACGCAAAAGCATCACGTATAAACTTCTAAGTAAGGTAATACTTAAAATACAGATACTCGGAGCATACCCGGTAAATTAATCATATTCAAATATACTCTAACAACTACTGGGACTCAAAACATAAAACATATACCAGAGCTCGCTCTCAAGGAGCTCTGGTATTCATCGATGCTTCATCTCGAGCATCCACATATGCCCACTTGTACCACCTCTCATGCCCATACAACAAAGACATGACAGCCCCCTTTGAAGGGGGTCAGAACCAGTACGAGCAACATGTAAATCATAATGTATGACAATTAACATGCCAATGCATTTCCGGCATGAATGCAAATGCATATGAGGGGTATCAAATCTCCAATATCAAGATCTCAGGAGTCCAAAGGAAAGATCATCAATCAACCATCAAGCTCGAGCAGGGCGTCGACACGCTCGTCGCTACGACATCTCTCTCAGTCGAGCCATCGGCGGTCATCATCCCTCGTGTCTGGGCGACGTCGGCACACTCGTCGCTACAACATTTCTTCAGCTCACTCTCTCCGCCGAGCCATCGGCATGCCCATCATCCCCAGACACGTATCACAGATACCAACGAAGGATATAGGTATCAACAAAGAATCGATAGGATCAACATGACATGCTCAATGTCCATGCGTGTCAATGCATCATGCAATATCATAATCTCATGTGGTGCATCTCAATATATCATGTCATCATATATCATGCAGTTCAATGTATCATGTAATTCACATCTGCAGTTCAACATGTCATATAGTCAAATAAGTAGCAAGTAATGACACGTGACTCATACCCCCGGGAACATCACATGTATTTGCCAGACATCGTGATAGAACCAGTTTTCTACGTACCTCAAACCGTTAGCTAATTACCAACTGATCCTCGGACTCGGTCTCAGGACTTAATAACCTGGTCATGTATACTACAAATTATCACCAAGTGTTTAAGTAGGCACAATATCCTAACTCAAGTTTTAAGGATGCTTCCTATTTTTTCCTCAAAATTTCAGACTGGCCAATCTTTTTACAAAATTCATAATAAATTCATATGACGTCCAAATGACTCGATTTCCAGTGCCCAAGTTGAAAAACTCAAAGAAATCATTTCTTATTTGATGATGTCAAGCCGGTTTCATTCATCTAAAAGTAGTTTTAACCAATAAAAGCGTAGACTTTAAAAATCTGTTTTCCAGCCTGAGCGGATTTAGTAAAATCGACATAACTTTTCATTTTAAATTCAAATTGGGTGATTCCGGTGGCAAATGACAGCAAACTTGAAGCAACTCCAATTCTTTATATTTAGACATTTTCCAGAATTCCTAGCCAAAAATGCTCAGTAACCCGAAGAAACACACTTGCATGAAGTATCTTCACCCACATGCAGGACACAGATTGAGCACTTAAAGTATAAAATTCCATAACTAAATGAAAATGAGTCTGAAATAAGTCCTTTTATTTTCAACTTTTTTTCAAGAGAATCAAAAGATATACAATTTTTATTTGAAGACCGTTAACAAATTCGAAAGGAAAATTTGTCAAAAGTTCGGAATTCTACACTGCATGTGCATTTACATTACATGCAGAGACAAATCTGGCACACCTCAGTAAATGATCATATCTTACTCATTTTAAGTCCAATTGTCTCAAATTTTGCCACAAAAATATAACTCAATGTATACAACTTTTATTTAGAACTCTAAGTCATATTCAAACTCTAAGTAAATCAAAATTCGAACCCAACTATGCATGCAACATTATTTTCCTGCAGATTATATTTGACAGCAAGTTTTTTTCAAAAACTTGCACCAAAAATTCGACCCTTACTCCTACTTGCAAGTTAATAAAACTCAAGATTCATGTTATACCTCACTTTATCTTGAATATTGAGGCACAATCCAAGCCCTTGAGTCAACCAAGCTCCTTTCTCCTTCCAAACCTTTCTTTCCTCCCTTAAGAATGCTCCAAACTCAAAATTCTTGTTGGTTCTTCTCCCCTAACCTTGTAGCTTCTCAATCATTAATTGCATGTAACATGCACTCACAAAATCAAGAGAAATTGAGAGAAAAAGGTCTAGAAGTTTTCGAAATATGAAGAGAGATGGAGGGGAAAAATGATGGAATGGCAGGAGAGAGAAATTAGTGCTGAAAAATGAAGTGGGGCGGTGAGCTACAATGCTTGGGAGGGAGGATTTTGTGCAATGTGTCAAGCACTAAGCTCACTTGTCATGTGGTTGATGTGTCCAATGAGGTGTTGTAAGATTTGTAGTTGCATTAATCCTACTACAATATCATGTATGGTATACTTATTATGGTATAACTATGTGTACGTATCCACATGTATACCCATATTAGTGTATTGCGATCTGGGGACACTTTCATTCAAAGTCTCTACTTTTAATTATCCGGGTTTACTTAATCATTGTTAATACGGATTAATTAGCATCGAGGCCTTACATTTCTCCCCTCCTTACAAGATTTCATCCTCGAAATCCGAAAAAACTACGAGTTCCAGCTCATAAATCACATTCATTCGGCTTTACAAACACATTGATTGCTTGTCTGCACAAGACATGAGATAAAAATCAATGTTCTCATGTTAGTATGGCCATTCATGTCACATCTTGGCCTCCAACTCCCATGATTTCTATGTACCAAGGTAACTCATCAATGGTTACGATTCTATGGTACCTTCTCATTACTGTTCACAAATCAAATAGATCGTCCCTCAAGGAAAAATAACTGTTCATCTCAATCTCTCTCGTCTGAAACACGCGAGATGGATAGGGTCCCAACTTCCTTAGTATTGGTACATGAGGTACATCATGTATATCGGAATCTTCCAAGATCTGGTAAGGACCAGTGTATGAGGTAATAGCGTACCTCGACGACCGAGCCGAAACGTCCCATAAGGAGATTCTGGAGAATACTCCATCGCTGATAACTCCATCGCTGATCTCCAATTCTATTGATCTTTTTCTCTTGTCGGCAACACTGGCCTGCCTATTTCAGGTTGTCTTCATATATTTTCTAAATCTTACAGACTTGCCAGCATTTCATCTGTCAACTCAGATCGTCTGAGGAATGCAAATAGTTCTCATCACAAATTTTGTATCATGGGTTGCTTGGAAACTCCAAATCTTGATACAAATTTCGGATCTCTGTTTGTAATAATGAAAACTGGTACTCCGTATACATGAATCACATTATCAATCGTGTTGTTTTCTTATAGGTAATTACGATTATAGGGAAGATTGTGCTGATTTTATCAGTCTGTCAATCCTGACCATTTCCTCGAAACTTCTATTCGATTTGGGCAAGTGGCTCACAAAGTTCGGAATAATGCGCTCTTAATTCCACTGTGAGACTTTTAAAAAAATCGAAACATAAATCTACTTTCATTCTTTTTCTGCTCTAACCTCTTGATAGGTTAAACATTTTGCCACACATTCTGAAAATGTTCTTTTCTATTTTGCCCAGAAGTGTCTCCTCGAGGTATATCTTGCGGTTTTTGAATGGATAGTAACAGGGACTGCAATATTTCATGAAGTAAACGTTTCTTCCAGTTTGTAAGATTCGGTACCATCAATCTGTTACTCTTTTGCCATTCAATTACTAGACGATACATTGAATCTAGATGGTTGCCATGACATCGCATGTTCTCTCAACAACGAATGTTTCAAATCATTGAGATAAACTATGGCTCAAAAATACAACAAAATGCTCTCTTCGTGGCTAATATGCCCATAAATATGCGTCTAATTTGCCATAATCTGTCATACATGCAAAGATGTTTCCTTGGCATCTAGAGTCTTACAACTCAAAGAATCTTTTTCTTAATCTTTCTTTCGTGGATGCTACTGTACTTCACAGTAAAAGCCATTCAGTAGTTCTAATCATCATCTCTGATCCGTATCCGTTCTGACTGAGTGCATATATTTATATACCAACTTCTTATAGTCAGGGTGAATACTGAACTTTTTAGGATCGGGGTAGTGTTTAGAAGGGGGGGGGGGGGGGGGGGTTGTAAACACTAGATTCAATTTCGATTTTGTTCGGGTTTGCTGCAGACTGTTAAGTACTGCAGTAGCTTCTCAATATATAGCAAGTCAGCAGACACTGATTATAGTCGGAAAGACGTCTGCTGGACTTGTGAGGGATAAAAACTGAATGGTAAATAAGCAGAGTAAATGACACAAGTATTGTTTCTGGAAGTTCGAAGCACAACGCTTCTACGTATACCCTTCTTCCTTTGCAGGAAGGTTACACTAGAAGATTTGGTTTACACTTTACAGTATACAACCTTCTTAGGCACTCACACAGCTTGGTCTAAACTCCTAGCAATCACAAATTCCTAATTTGATTACAATGATTTCTATGACACTCTCACAAATATAAACTATTTGACTTCGAGTGTTCTTCGAGCAGCAGACTCTGTTACAGTTGATCTGTCAATATATCAGTAGTAGTTTTCTTCTGCTCTTGCTGAACCTTCAAAGAATATCAATAAGATGATTTGCTTTTAGCGTTGAGGTGTTTCTCTTTGTTTGATTAGGTGGTTCAGCTAACCTCTTCATTCTTCACTTGGGCGTAGTTATAGACTTCTTGATCTTTAACGGTAACTTGTCTATATTTGGAAGAGATCCACTTTCTGTTACCATTCCATATTCTGATTGTCTTCTTTCCTATTTTGTTTAGCAACGGCTCTTTTATTCTGACGCCAATGGTGGCGGAGATATAGCAGGGTGCGCCGCTCTGTTGTACCTTTGTCAGAGTAGGTTGTACTTGTTTTGTCTTGTTGCTTTGTGCTCTTGCTGGATGGTTAGACTTCTGCTGGATTTCTTCGTTCAACTGGTCGTTCATTCTTCTGTAACCAGTAGATGTCTTTGTTCAATGTATGACTATCCGGTAGATGTTTGTCTAGTTGGTGTCCATCCAGTAGGTGTCTGTCCAGTTGGTGTCCATCCAGTTGATGTCCATCCAGTAGGTGTCTGTCCAGTTGGTGTCCATCCAATTGATGTCTATTCGGTAGGTAACTGTCCAGTTGGTGTCCATTCGGTAGGTGTCCATCCGGTTGGTGTCTGTCACCCGGTAGGTATCTGTCACCTAGTAAGTGTCTGTCCAGTAGGTGTCCATCCGGTTGATGTCCATCACCCGGTAAGTGTCTGTCACCCGGTAGGTCTTTGTCACCCGGTAGGTCTTTGTCCAGTTGATGTTTGTCACCCGGTAAGTCTTTGTCACCCGGTAGGTCTTTGTCCAGTTGATGTTTGTCACCCGGTAAGTCTTTGTCACCCGGTAGGTCTTTGTCCAGTTGATGTTTGTCACCACCAAAACTTAGAAATGTTTTTCCAACAGAACTGCTTTCCATCCAAATAGTGGTGCCATAACATCAGCACAACAATGATAGCGTCAACTCGAGATTATAGATAGGATGCCAATTCTCATGAGCTTTCAATTACCTCGAATCATTTCCATTATTTTCCATATCACATGAAGATAAGTTTCCAATCCTCTAGTTGATGTATTTGCATAATCACAAATTCTCTTGACCCAGATGGCAAAGCTGATACTGAAGATGTAGACAATTGCTACTTCAGTTCATGAACACATTCTTCATATTCATCTGACCAGCTGAACCCTAATTCTTCTTGGTAAAATTGGGTAATAGGCTTGGCTATTTGCAAGGATCACTTAATGCAACGCCTGCAATGATCTGCCCAAACCCTAGAAACTTCGAATCTCCAGTATATTTGATTGTATGGGCCATTTTATCACTCCCCAAATTTTACTTGGATCAACCGATCCTATGGAAGAGATCATGAACCTGCCCACTAGATTTCTGAACACTCGATTCATCAACACTGTAGGTGCATTCTTCAGATCAAAAGGCATTACTCAAATTGAAAATGCCCAAAATATATGGTCCTACACTGTCTTAGGAATATCTTCCCTACCGACTCTTATGCGCAATGAAGATTTATCTTTTTATAGACTGTTACTCCTTGAAGTTGATCAAATAGATCATAAATTCTAGAGAGTAGGTATTTATTCGTGACAATAACTTGATTCTGTAACCTGTACTCGAAGCATATCGTCATCATACCATCTTTCTTCTACACAAAGGACAAGTGCTCCACATGGTGACATAACCGAATGTATGTAACTTTTACTCATAACATTCTGCAACTGTTTAATTAAATTCCTTGAATTCTGTTGATGTCATTTCGTACAGTGTTTTAGAAACTTTCACCGTATCTAGCATCATTTCAGTGCCGAAAATGATTTCCTTCTCTAGTGGGGAATCCCGAAATATCATCTGACTGACATATTATGAAGTTCTTATTACTTTGAAATGTCTTGTAATTGCTACTCTTCCATTGCGATATCAATCGTTTTATTCATATATCCTTAATTATGCCTAGCCTGGCATACTAGGCCATATCAATTTCTCATAGAACCATTGTATGATCGAATCGTATTGTATCCCTGAAATAGTGCACATTATATCGGTACTCTGTGCAAAGATTCAATCAGATTGGTACGCTGGCAGTAGCATCAAGTTCCTGGTCATGAACTCTCACCATATTGTATACCACAGTTAATGCAACATAAACGTTTGAGTGAATCTATCAGCTGATGTGATAGTTGAAGTTTCTTGTATCAAATAAACTCGTTTAGTGCGATTGAAATTTAAACATATATCACACTTCATGTAATCTCTCTAACTTGATCCTCTATCATAGCGAACACCATGGCTTGTTGATGGTTTCGGAAAAAGCTGTGGAGTATTACTCCCGTTCTGTGATTGACTGGACTACTGGTGGAACTGAGTTAATCAAAATTGAGAGCCACGTCCGAAAACCACCTCCAGCAAAGAGCATCCGCTACTGTGGTTGTATAATCCCTGGGTACCTAACGCTCAACTCTGGGATGAATCTCTGTCTGACCATAGTCTTACAAGACTTCCAAACTCATACGCATTGATCAGTAGGTTATCTTCATCCTCAATAATCCACATGATTTAGCAAACAACCCATAATCACTCCTAGAACCACTGGTTCCGAATGAAATATCTTCACAACTTCGTACATTTCGATTTAAACCTTCGCTGTTTCCTGAAATTGTTGTGGCCTCTGCTGTTATTGATATACTATTGGAGCTACTATTGAAATGCTCTAAACATGAATATTTGGCTTCAGAGACAACTGAGGAACAACTAAGTGTTTCCTCTAATCAATTCGATCTCAGCTTTCGATCATCAGTTAAACTGGTTCAAGTCGTAGCCTCACTTGAAAAATTCTGTCGTTACAGGTTCTTCTATAATACTACAAACGGATTAATCCTCCTTCTGTGAGAGACCAACCTCAAGGGTCCAACTCAGGAAAAGTGTGCTAAAAGAAAGATTCTGATTGATTGGATCCACTCGAAAAGATCTAAAAGATAAAGTTTACGATTTTGCCCTTGCCCCAGAGTCAATAAAATTGGGTAGGCACAAATACCTGGATCTAGATACTATTTGCATTATAGTGCTATGAATAGCTAAAATTTCCAGAAAGAATTAGATGGAAATCATATTCTGGAAGAGAGATACGATGTTAGGATCGGTCCGGAGTGTTTAGAGGGGGGGGGGGGGGGGGGTGAATGAACACTCCTAATAAAAATTAATCCCTTGTGATTTCTTTCGGATTAGTGAAAGAAATCTGTTTCTTAATCAACTCTTTTTCAGAACAGACCACTGAATATTTTAGTGCGGAACGGTCTGTTCTTAAATTAGTAAGAACGGCTCGATGGCTTGAATAATAGAACGAGTGCAGAATGATAAAACACAGAATATGTTTCTGGAAGTTCGAAGGTGGTGTAATCCTTCTACGTCTCCCCTTCTTCCACTTAAGGAAGGATTCCACTAGAAGACTTTGATTTATACAATCCTGTTGTACAAACCCGATTCAGCTGGATTTACCTCACTACCAGACTGAAACTCCTAGTCTCTCAATCTGTTCAGACACACTCTGTCTGACAGTTACAATTGTTTCTCACTTCTATATTTCAATACAGAATACACAAGATAGACTTTAGTCTATGCACACAATGATCCTAAATGATCAAATATTACAATATACTTGTGCTTATGAAGATTTTCAGCTCGAGAATGTCTGAGCTTGTAAGCTTGTGCTGTTTTGCTTTCTTGTGCGTTTTTCGATTGATCAGACTCTCTCTTGAGCTCTTCTGTTGCATCCTTTTATAGTTGCATGTACCAACGACATTATTTCCCTTAATGTGCAACTCTTGACTCTGCTTAAACTCTGAGTAAGCTGCAGTCTTCTTCTTTAGGGTACTTGCCGTTCTGGTTCATGCTTTCGGCGACTGTCAGGTAGGCTCTTCTTTGTCTTCTTACCTTTTATGGTAATCTTCAGTCCTTGGTCTTTTTCATCATTAATTGCAACATTAAATGCTTCAATAAATAGCCGTTAATGATTTGGACTGAAGAACCAATCTTATTCAGCCTTGACTGCTCTGATCTGATAGAAGTTGAGATCGATCTGAAGCTTCGATCTGGTCAGGCTGATTTCTATCGATCCGTTCTGTTTTGCAATAAACCATATCAGCTTGAGCGATCGATCTGGTCAGTCTGATTTCTCTCGATCCGGTCTGATATGTTTTGTCATCTTTAAAATCCGGAACTAACAAATTCCCCCTTTTTGATGATGACAAAACCTAGCTTCTAAATCTTTTTATCCAGTCTTTAAAGAACTCTGAAGCGTATACTTGCGGATCGATTATTTCTTCTTGTTCAAAATAAATGAACATAGTTAAGTTATAGTTCGGATTGATTAAGCCGTTTTAGTTCAAAATAAATGAACAAGGACTTAACTAAGAATTAGATTTTTATTGATCACAAAAATCTTATATACAGAACAGTCTGACTTAAACAAAGAAACTGCTACTTTCTTGAAGACTGAGACTGATGCGGCTTGAATTCTTTTCTCTTTTCCCCCTTTTTGTCAGCAACAATCTCTTGAAGAAAATCGACAACCTGTGCTAGCTGAGCGCTGATAGCGTCAAGACGAGTGTCTTGAGCGCGAAGGGAATTGGCGACGGATGCTCTAACTTCAGTGGCTAGCTCGATCTGCTCTTTTCTCAGGCTGTTTTTATAAGTAGCTTGCTGAGAGAACAGATCATTCACTCCTCGCTGAATGCTGCTAATACTGGCTGTCATCTTCTCTTTAAATGAATCAAAGTCCAAAGACGTAGTCCTCTGACTTTGATGAACCTCTATGATTCGTTGAGAGAGAGATATACAGTTATCAGAGAGGTGCTGAAGGGACCTTGCCAAGGATGGAGCTGCATCAGATAACTGGCTTGGAGAGTGATCTGATGACGACAAGGCGGGATCAGCTTCTGCAGCAATGGGTATAATTGAAGATAAAGCAGCTTGGCGTGTTTCGAACTGGATCAGGGTGACCAAGTCTGAAGAAAAATCTTCTAAGAATGCCATATCTTCAGCAGATTGTTCTGGAGGAGTGCTAGGTCTCGAAGGCTCCTCAACCTGTAAAGCTGGAACAATGGTTGAGACCACCAGATCCGGATCGACGAAAGCTGGCGAGACAACTGTTGTAAGTGCGGCTGTTGGACTGAGTTGAACATAGGAGACTGATGATCCCAGAGGAATAGACATTGTTGGAGAGTCCAACAAAACATTCAAGGGTTCATCTTCTGCAGCAGACGGAGCATTAGTCATTGTCTGCTCCGCTGTCTGATCCGCTGTTCGATCTGCTGTCTAGTCCGCTGTTCGATCTGCTGTCTGGTCCGCTGCTCCAGAGGGAATAGTCTATATGAAAGGTTCTGCCAGAGTCTTGCTCGCAGTTGGATGATCCGGGCTGGGTACTGGAGTGGATACGCTGAGCTTCTGTCGTTGAAATCGGACAGCTAAGTGAAGAGCATGAATATCCATTTCCAGTTGAGCAATAACAGCACCATCATCTTTGGCAGTTGGAG
Source organism: Haberlea rhodopensis (assembly GCA_907163345.1). Lineage (NCBI taxonomy): Eukaryota > Viridiplantae > Streptophyta > Magnoliopsida > Lamiales > Gesneriaceae > Haberlea > Haberlea rhodopensis. The sequence goes on along the minus strand of CAJQUN010000134.1, from coordinate 1,410,824 downwards.
TGCTCGGATCGAAATTTGCTTTCTTAGCGGCCAAGAGCAAATTTGCCAGTCTGAATCTTTGGTTGGCCTGGAACAGATCTTTGCGCTGTACAGCAATTCTAACATCGTCTGTCTCTGTCCCCTTAAGGACTTCTTCTTCCATCTTTTGTAGGCGTCTCAGTTTGCCAAAGAACATATCAATGTGGTTGATCGTTCTGTACTCGACATATTCATCAAATACCACAATGAGCGCCTTCACCTTTTCTTCAACATCCTCCATAGCGATGTCGATGGCTGTTTGCGTGGTAGATTTGGGTTTTGAGGAGAGTGGTTCAGTAAGAATGGCCTTGCCCTTGCCGGTGGAAGATGGGGATTTGATCCCTGATTGGGTGTAGTCTCCCAATTCAGTTATAACAATCCCTTTGACCACAGGGGACTCTGATGGATACTTTGGGTAAGGTGGTTGAAGCTGTTGAAGGTTCGGTTGTAGGTTGGGGTGCAGGGGCGGCTTTTGTGGGAGGCAATATGGGTAGGGTTTTGAGAGGTAGGTTTTTGATTGGCTTGGTGATCTGGGTTCTTGGCTTTTTGGGAGGGGGCTTGGCTGGAGATGAAGGAGCAAACTGAGTTTCCTCGGAGTCAGTCTGAATGGTCAATTGGCGCTTGACTCGAGGTCTTCGAGCAGCAGCCTGTTCTTCTCCTTTCTCAATCTTGACGGCCACCAGATCGGTAGGAGTGGGTGGAGCACTCTTGGACTTCAGGAGAGCCAATCCCTTGGAGTTGAGAATTTTAAACGGACTTAGAGCAGACGGCTTCCCCAGCTCGATGTCCAGTGTCTCCAGTAGTTTGCTTAAAGGAACAGCAAAACTGACAGCCTGTTTGGAGGCGATGACTGTCTCAAGCAAAACTCCAAATAAAATTGTAGACCAATTCATCTTCTGCCCTGAGTGAATAGCAGCCATGGTCCAGAACTTCTCAGCAGTAACAGCATCATAGCTTCCGGCTTTGCCCAATAATGGCTTGCAACAATCTCGCATAACACCTGGAAATGAAAGAACATTTCCTTCTTCTTGAATGAAGGCTGCAGGCGGTGGCCAAAGATGGATACCTTCCCCTGAAGATTCGTGAGGGAAGCTTGAGGAATCTGGCCAAACTCAGTCAGTCCGGAGTTGGGAAGGCCAAAGGTCTTTGCCAGCGTCGACGGAGAGATTTCAAAAGATTTGCCCTTTATGGTGGTAGAGATGGACGACTTCTGTGATACAGCGTTGGCGAACAGTTCTCGAATCTCCGACTCGTAGACCACCGTTCCACATTCCAGAAAGTTCCTTAAACCAGAAGATTCTAAGGACTTGAATATAGAGACCATTTCGGGATCTTCAGCCCTGTAGATATCATTGAACTCAACGGAAAGAGAATTGTGAGTTATGGTAGCCATTTGAGTGTAATGGAAAAATACGAAGAGTTTGAAAAATTATGAGAGAGTTAGAGAGCAGACAGCGGTAATTCGTAAAAAAGTGAATGAAAATGAAATGTTCAGCCCTCTAAATAAGAGAGAGAAGACACGTGTCTTTATCTCGAAGACTGATAATTAAATAATTCAAAATAAACGGTCAGGATAAAAGAGAGATAAGGGGGTTAAAGTTGCGATCAGTCCGGGCTGTTTTAAACAATTATTTTATTTAAAGATTTGTTGACCAGACAGATCATGGGATAACATCAGATTTGACATAGATCGGTCTGAAAGTTCAGACCGGTCTGTGTCGTTCTGATCATTGTATTATCGATTTGTGCCAGCATACAATCTTTAAAAAATAACTAAAAGAAAGATACTTCTAAAACATCAAGATAAGTCTATTAAACCAAGAATTTGACGAAAATAATTAAACTTAGCCTCAGGAAGTGGTTTGGTGAAGATGTCTGCTGCTTGCTGTTCTGTTGAAATATGCTCGATCCGAATTTCCTTTTGGCCAACATGATCTCGAATAAAATGATGTCTTATATCAATGTGCTTTGTTCGAGAGTGCAAACCTGGATTATACGTTATAGCAATTGCACTTGTGTTGTCACAAAATATCGGAGATTCAACAGCTTGAATGCCATAGTCTTTGAGCTGGTGTTGAATCCAGAGCATTTGAGCGCAACAGCTTCCAGCGGCAAGATATTCTGCTTCAGCTGTAGATGTGGCAATAAATGTTTGCTTCTTGCTAAACCAAGAGATCAATCTTTCACCTAAGAATTGACATGTTCCACTGGTGCTTTTGCGATCAATCTTACAGCCAGCATAGTTCACGTCTGAATATCCGATTAAGCTGAAATTTGAGTCTTTGGAATACCAAAGACCAACGTTCTGAGATCCTTTCAAGTATTTCAGAATACACTTAGCAACAATAAAGTGTTATTGCTTTGGTTCTGACTGAAATCTAGCGCACATACAGACTGAGAACATAATGTCAGGCCGGCTTGCTGTAAGATACAAGAGCGATCCGATCAGTCCTCGATACATAGATACTTCAACTGCTGTTCTCCCTTAGTCTTTGTCTAACTTGATTGTAGGACTCATTGGAGTTGATGCAGTTGAACACGTTTCCATTCCGAATCTCTTGAGTAGCTCTTTGGTATACTTGGTTTGATTTATGAAAATGCCATTGCTGAGCTGTTTGACTTGGAGACCCAGAAAGAATGAAAGTTCTCCCATCATACTCATCTCAAACTGTCCCTGCATTAACTTAGAGAATTTCTCGCATAATTTGGGGTTAGTTGACCCAAAAATGATATCGTCAACATAAATTTGAAGCTAACAAAGTATGTTCCCCCTTAATAAATTTAAATAGAGTTTTATCTATAGAGCCGATCTGAAAATCATGGTTCAGCAGAAATTGAGACAGAGTATCATACCAGGCTCTTGGTGCTTGTTTCAGACCATATACTGCTTTATTCAGTAGATATACATGATTTGGAAATGAGTGGTTCTGAAATCCAGGAGGTTGCTCAATGTAGACTTCCTCCTGAAGGTTACCATTAAGAAAGGCACTCTTAGCGTCCATTTGATATACCTTGAAGTCTTTAAAAGCAGCATAAGCAAGAAATATTCGGATTGCTTCAAGTCTGGCGACTGGTGCAAAAGATTCATCGAAGTCAATTCCTTCTTCTTGTCGAAATCCTTGTGCCACCAGTCTGGCTTTGTTTCTAACCACAACTCCATCTGCGTCTAGCTTGTTTCTGAACACCCATCTGGTTCCAATAACAGGCAGATCGCTTGGCCTGGGGGTTAGACTCCAAACTTGATTTTGTTCAAATTGATTAAGCTCTTCTTGCATGGCTTTAATCCAGTTGAAATCAGTCAAAGCTTCATCAATCTTTTTAGGTTCCAGATTTGATATGAAAGCAGCATGAGTGAATTCATCCATCATCTGTCCTCTAGTTCTAATCGGTGCAGAAGGACTTCCAATAACTAGATCAGGTGGATGCATCTTTGTCCATCGATAACTTGATTCTGGATTGTCCGGTCCAGACGGATGAGTAGTAGCGGCATTATCAGCATCTGATTTAACATTAGAGCGAGGAACATCCGGATCGGCTCGATCTGAAGGAGCTTCATTGCCGTGATCCGGTCTGTCTGGTACTTCAGGTTCCGGTGGATTGTCTCTTGACATGTTATCTACAATCTCATCATCACTGTTAGCTTCGAGATAGTATATTTTCCATTGATTTGAATTGATTCCTTGCTACCCTCAATACATAAGGATTCATCAAAAACTACATGAACAGATTATTCTACAGTTAAAGTGCGATTATTGAAAACGCGAAAAGCTTTGCTATTATATGAATATCCTAAGAATATCCCATTATCTGATTTAGCTTCAAATGCTGTAAGATGATTCTTACCATTATTGTGAATGAAGCATTTGCAACCAAATATATGAAGGTGAGAGATAGACGGTCTGTTACCAGTCCATATTTCATATGGAGTGAGATTCAACTTTTTGTTAATCATAGATCCGATTTTGAGTGTAGCACGCAGTGTTTACAGCTTCTGCCCAGAACTTTTGCGAAATGCCAGAATCAGCAAGCATTGTCCTTGCTGCCTCTTTAAGCGTTCTGTTTCTTCGTTCTGCAACTCCATTTTGTTGGGGAGTTCGGGCGGCTGAAAATTCATGCTTAATTCCTTGATCTTCTAGAAAGGACTTCAAGATTCTGATTAGAAAACTCAGTCCCTTTGTCACTTCGAATCCTGTCTATGCTTGATGATTTCTCATTCTGAGTGCGTTTCAGCAGCTTGATCAATTTCGGACCGGTCTGATCTTTACTGCTCAAAAATATAGTCCAAGTAAAACGTGAGTAATCATCAATAACAACAAGAGTGTACCGCATTCCCCCTAAAGTTGTTATTGGTATAGGACCAAACAAGTCCATATGCAATAGTTCCAAGCAGCGTGAGGAGGATTTGACATTCTTGTTTTTGAAGGATGATCTGATCTGTTTGCCCATTTGGCACGCTTCACAGATCTTATCCTTAGCAAAGTCGATCTTGGGCAGACCGACAACTAAATCATGTTTACACAGGCTAGATATAGTCTTAAAGTTGAGATGATTCAAGCGTTTATGCCATAGCTAGTGTTTATTATCATTATTAGCGATGAAGCAAGTAGGATTATCAGGTTGAGCAAAGTTCCAGTTAATCTTATATGTATTTCCATTTCTGATTCCTACAAGCATGGTCATACCGTCTGACGATTTAACAGTGCAAGTGTGTTTGTGAAATTCTACAGCATAACCATTATCACATAGTTGACTTATACTAATCAGATTATAGCATAGATTTTCAACTAACAGCACATCATTGATAATAATATTACCATGGACAATCTTACCCTTGCCCACGGTCTTACCCTTTGAGTTATCTCCGAAGATGATCTTGGGTCCAGTACATTCTGTGACTTCAGACAGCAGCTCGATGTTTCCAGTCATGTGACGAGAACACCCACTGTCTAAGTACCAGTCTGATGCAAGTTTCTTTGGTACCTGTCATCAAACATAATTATTGTTGGTACCCAATCCTACTTGGGTCCAGAACGGATTAGCCCTTTGGGAACCCACACCTGTATAAGCTATAATGGCTTGTGTGTGTCTGGTGTGCTGTGAGCTGATCTATTTAGATGTTGTGTGTGATAATGTGTGCGATATGGAAACCTTTGATTCTTATAAGGTAGTCTATATCTTCGTTGAACTGGTTTTGAGTTATAGTAATTGTATTGTCTTCCTTGCCTTAGATCTTGCACCTTTAGATTTGGTCTGAAAGACGCAAAGCTTGCTGGTGCCTTTTCTTTGGCTTGGTTAACATATCCAATCCCTTTTCTCAAACCTTGATTCACAAAAGAGACTCCCGTTTGAATTGTAGGTGCTTCAGTTTCATATACTGTGCTGGATTTAACAAATGTCATTTGTTTGATTTTGTTCTTTACCAGCAACAGTTCAGATTCATCTTTGGTGCAGTTTTTGATATCAAAGCCTATGCCGGTAACATCACCGACATTTATTTGTACCTCTTGCAATTCTTCCAATGATGTTCTGGATTTTGTCCATGTTTTGAAGATATGAGAAAGCTTAGCATTTTGTGTGCTAATTCTCTTATTTTCTTCATGGAGCTGATCATAAGAGATTTTTAGCTTATTCAGCTCGATCTGTAGATGTTGCACTCACCCAGCTCAGAGCAGCTTGGTTTGATGTGCTCATCCATTTGATCATTGGCTTTAGCTTTGGTTTTCTCAAATGATTCAGCTAAGATTCTATAATCATTAGCCATGTCTTGCAGTGCGGACATAAGCTCTTCACGTGTAAATTCATTTGAGTCAAGATCGAATACCTCGTCTGTTTGACTCATATCTTCGTCTGCCATTAGACATTGAATATCTTCTTCGCTTTCGCTGGAAGAATATTCGGAGTTTTCTGAATCTGAATCAGTCTGAGCCCACTTGCTGTTTCCTTCTTCTGCTACTAGGACCTTTTGGGACTTCCCATGATGACTTTTACGATCTTTGTAGTGCTTCTTTTTCTTGTCATCACGATGCTTCTCTTTTCGTTCTTCTTTCTTCGGTCTGGTGCAATCTGCAATGAAATGTCTGGTCTTACCACAATTGTAGCAAGCCTGATCATTAACAGCATCGTCCTTTCTTGATTTATAATGATGAGAGGGTTTAAAATTCCTTTTATTTTTAGACATAAATTTACCAAATTTCTTGATAAATAATGACATAGAATCATTACTTATCTGTTCGATAGATCGATCTGTTGTGGGGGCGGTCTGGTCTGGGATGGTTGCCAGTGCTTTGTTTGGTTGAGAGATAAATGGCTCTGCTTCACCTCTGGTGATCAGTTCGACTCCCTCATTGCAATGGTCTTAACATCCCATTCTTTTGGCAGGGCTCTCATAACTTTCAGAGCGATCTCTCTGTTTGAGTATTCCTTGCCCAGACCATTCAGTTCATTGATGATACCAGTAACTCTTTCATCAAACTCATTTAGAGTTTCTCCAGTCTTCATTTTTATGCTCTCAAATCTTTGAAGAGCAATAGTCAGCTTGTTTTCCTTGGTCTGGTCGTTCCCTTCACATAGCTGTGCTATCTTCTCCCAAATTTCTTTGGCAGTAGAGTACATTTTGATTTTACTGAACATATTCTTGTCCAATGTCTTGAACAAGATGTCTTTGGCAACGTTGTCGAGGTTTGCTTTCTTTCTTTCTTCATTCGTCCAGAGGGATCTATCCTTCTGGACCATTTGGGGTTCACCACCAGTAATGGATACTGATGTATTGACTTTCAGAATCTTCATTGGTCCATCAGTGATGACGAACCACATATCGTATCCTGTGCTGCCAGATGAGCTTGCATTCTGATTCTCCAATCATCATAGTCTTCTTTTGAGAACATAGGAATTTTGTTGAATGATGCCATCAGCTCAAGTGTCTTTGTGCTGATTAAGACGACCTGCTCTGATACCACTTGTTAGGATCGGTCCGGAGTGTTTAGAGGGGGGGGGGGGGGGGGGTGAATGAACACTCCTAATAAAAATTAATCCCTTGTGATTTCTTTCGGATTAGTGAAAGAAATCTGTTTCTTAATCAACTCTTTTTCAGAACAGACCACTGAATATTTTAGTGCGGAACGGTCTGTTCTTAAATTAGTAAGAACGACTCGATGGCTTGAATAATAGAACGAGTGCAGAATGATAAAACACAGAATATGTTTCTGGAAGTTCGAAGGTGGTGTAATCCTTCTACGTCTCCCCTTCTTCCACTTAAGGAAGGATTCCACTAGAAGACTTTGATTTATACAATCCTGTTGTACAAACCCGATTCAGCTGGATTTACCTCACTACCAGACTGAAACTCCTAGTCTCTCGATCTGTTCAGACAACACTCAGTCTGACAGTTACAATTGTTTCTCACTTCTATATTTCAATACAGAATACACAAGATAGACTTTAGTCTATGCACACAATGATCCTAAATGATCAAATATTACAATATACTTGTGCTTATGAAGATTTTCAGCTCGAGAATGTCTGAGCTTGTAAGCTTGTGCTGTTTTGCTTTCTTGTGCGTTTTTCGATTGATCAGACTCTCTCTTGAGCTCTTCTGTTGCATCCTTTATAGTTGCATGTACCAACGACATTATTTCCCTTAATGTGCAACTCTTGACTCTGCTTAAACTCTGAGTAAGCTGCAGTCTTCTTCTTTAGGGTACTTGCCGTTCTGGTTCATGCTTTCGGCGACTGTCAGGTAGGCTATTCTTTGTCTTATTACCTTTTATGGTAATCTTCAGTCCTTGGTCTTTTTCATCATTAATTGCAACATTAAATGCTTCAATAAATAGCCGTTAATGATTCGGACTGAAGAACCAATCTTATTCAGCCTTGACTGCTTTGATCTGATAGAAGTTGAGATCGATCTGAAGCTTTGATCTGGTCAGGCTGATTTCTATCGATCCGTTCTATTTTACGATAAACCATATCAGCTTGAGCGATCGATCTGGTCAGTCTGATTTCTCTCGATCCGGTCTGATATGTTTTGTCATCTTTAAAATCCGGAACTAACATACGACAATTCTCGCATTCAAGTCCTCAATTGGCTAAGAATCCGGCTTTACGAAATTGTTTAAATGTAATACACATCTGAATGTATCCCTCGGCATAAATCATTGCCTCATCAGTACCTAGTTCCCGTTGTTATTTGAAAACGCGTCAAAGTTAATCCTCAAAAGGATAATAACTCGTTACTTATCTACGTCAGGTATAGGCTATTCTAAAATCCTTATTAACGACTCAGTTAATATTTATGCCTATACGTAGTACATCCATACCTTCTAACCTTATTGATCATCTCAATGCTATAAACAAAGATTTATCCCATAATAAAAATAGCATAGGTGTCAAAATTATAGACCATTAACAAATAAGTTAATATTCAGGTCTACTATAAGTACATGCTTCACTTCATATATAGGTCATTAACAAACTCAGTTGATATTAAGGCCTTCTCAAATTTATATGCTGTTGGGAAACGATTTCTAAGTTTTGGTGATTACAAACACCTACTGGATGAAGACAGCTACCGGGTGAAGACACCTACTGGATGAAGACATCCACCGGGTGAAGACACCTACTGGATGAAGACATCTACCGGGTGAAGACACCTACACCTACTGGATGAAGACATCTACCGGGTGAAGACACCTACTGGATGAAGACATCTACCGGGTGAAGACACCTACTGGATGAAGACACCTACCGGACAGACATCAACTGGATGGCTACCAACCGGACAGACATCAACTGGATGGCTACCAACTGGATAGACATCAACTAGACAGACATCAACTGGATGGCTACCAACTGGATAGACATCAACCGGACAAACATCAACTGGATGGCTACAAACCGGACAGACATCAACTGGATGGCTACCAACTGGATAGACATCAACCGGACGGACATCAACTGGATACAGACATCAACCGGATAAACATAAACTGGATGGACATCTACTGGACAACCATCAACCGGATAGTCTCATACTTAACAAAGACATCTACTGGTCACAAAAGGATGAACGACTAGTTGAACAAAGAAGACCAGCAGAAGTCTAAACATCCAGTAAGAGCACAAAGCAACGAGACAAAAGAAGTACAAACATTCTTGACAAAGGTACAACAGAGCGGCGCACAATGCTATATCTCCGCCACCATTACCGTCAGAATAAAAGAGCCGTTGCTTAACAAAATAGGAAAGAAGACAATCTAAATTTGGAAAGCTGATCTCTTCCTAATACAGAAAAGCTACCGTTGGACCTCTGATTCTATAAATACATCCAAGCAAAGAATGAAGAGGTTAGCTGAGCAATTTATTCATTCAAAGAGGAACACTTCATCAAAAACAGAAAATCAACTTTCTGATATTATAAAAGTTCAGCAAAAGAGCAGACAAGCAGTGAAGCTGAATCTGTGACAGATTATTTCCAACTGAAGTCCGCTGCTCAAGAACACTCGAAGCTATAAAGTTTATTTTGTAAAGAGTGTCATAGAAACTTTTGTAATCAAATTAAGAAGTTGTGATTGCTAGGAGTTTAGGACAAGTTGTGTGAGTGCCTAAGAAGGTTGTATACTGTAAAGTGTAAACCAAGTCTTCTAGTGAATCCTTCCTGCAAAGGAAGAAGGAGAGACGTAGAAGCGTTGTGCTTCGAACTTCCAGAAACAATACTTGTGTTCTTTACTTACTTACTTACTATTCAGTTGTACTCCTCACAAGTCCAACAGACGTCTTCCGCACTATAATCAGTGTCTGCTGACTTGCCTTATATTGAGAAACTACTGTAGTACTTAACAGTCTGCAGTAAACCAGAGAAAAATCGAAATTGAATCTAGTGTTTATTCAACCCCCCCCTTCTAAACACTACCTCGATCCTAACACATGCCTAAACTCAATTATCTATCATGAGGTCATATCAGACAAAACAAATAATAGCATGTAAAATCGTGTAGTCAAGCACATGCGCAAACATTTTATTCGTGCCTAAACACACGTGTCCTAACTCTAGTTCGAGCATATCCCAGATTATGCTCTGATACCAACCGTGAGAGCCCGGTCCTAATCAGAGGTTTAATTAACACATGATTGTTATATTACCGTAAACAGCGGAAGATTTAGTTAAAAACTTTCAAAAGTGACCCTAAAGACATACTGTTCAAAACTCTTGACAAAAATATGTCCAACAAGATCAAGATGTGTCCCACTGCAAAGGACATCTGGGAAAATATTGCTCAGCTGTGCGAAGGAAATGATCAAACCAAGGAAAACAAGCTCACTGTTGCCTTACAGAAGTTTGAAAACATCAAAATGATGTCCGGAGAAACTCTAAGCGAATACGATGAGAGAGTAACTGGCATCATAAATGAACTCAATAGCCTTGGTAAAGATCTATCCAACAGGGAAGTCACTCTAAAAGTCATGAGAGGTCTCCCAAGAGAGTGGGATGTAAAGACGATTGCTATGAGAGAATCAAAAGATCTAAACTAAATAGACCTACACGACTTATTTGCTGACTTAAAAGCTTATGAGTTCGAACTAGGTATTCGGATTGAAGATGAACCCAGCACCAGTCAACCAACCAAAGCTCTTACTGCATCTGAAGCTCCATCTGTCACAACAGAGATGACTCCTGAAAAAATATGCAATGATGCAATGGTGCTATTTGTCAAGAAATTTGGAAAGTTTATGAAAAAAAGTCAAAAGACTTATCAATCCTATCCAAGAAGACAAAGCTTCAAGAATAGATCAGATGAAGATGAACGTGTATGCTTTAACTGTCTCAAACCAGGACATTTTATTGCTGACTGTCCTAAACCGAAGAAGGATGATCAAAAGAAAGGACCAAAAGAATATAGAAAGTCTAAAGAGAATAGAAGATCATCCAGAAGAGACAGAGAATAGAAAGTACTGGTGGCGGAAGAAAACAAGAACAAATGGGCTGACTCAGAATCAGAAACTTCTTCCAGCTCATCCAGTGACAGTGAAGATGAAGAAGTTCATTGTCTAATGGCCAACGACGACTGTGAGGTAAATGATCCTAATCTTTCTGAATTTACACATATTGAGCTCACAAATGCATTACAGGACATGATAAATGAGTATCAGATGTTGTACGAATCCTTCGAGAACTACAAGACTGAACAACAAGTCCCAACAAAACAGCAGAACAACGAATGTGATTGTGAACAATCCACTGAGTTGAAAAGCTTGAGGGATAAAGTAAGTCAGCTCGAGAAAGAAAGGGATGAAGCAACATGTGCACACCAGAAACTCAGTAAGCTGGTTCGCACATGGAATGCATCTACTGCCAGAAAAGATGAAATGCTTGAGTCTATAAGACTTGCTGGTGATCTTACCGGTATAAGCTACTCTAACAATGATAGTAATTCATCCGTCATCAAATCTCAAGTGTGTCTAGAAAGAAACAATATTCAAACAATGAATTTTGTTAAATCAAGCACAGTATATGAACCAAGTGAGTTGGTTAAGGAATCTGTTGAACCAATACTCTTCAAAGAACGGGCATCACACAAAGGTATTGGTTATGTGGAGCCAAAAGAGAAAGCTCGACAGGGGCAAATGTTTAGAAATAAACATAAACCCACTGGTCAGGCCACTCGAGAGGTGAAACCTAACTGGTATCATAATTGTATGCCTGTCCAAAAGAGATACATGCTTCCTAACAGAAACCAAAAACCTAAACAACACGCATACACTCAGTATCATATGCATCACCCAAGAATAACTTCTTCAGTTAATGCACACACATTTCAGGACACACACAGACCCAAACAATTCAGGGTTATACAAGTGTGGGTCCCGAAAGGACTAATCCTGCCTGGACCCAAGTAGGATTGGGTACCAATCATGTTATCGCTTTAATTGCAGAAAACTAGAATGCATCAAGTTCGGAGCTCAGAATGGTTTCTGGACAGCGGATGCTCTAGACATATGACAGGAAATGCGAGCTTATTGTCTGAACTGGTGGACTCCACCGGACCCAGAATAACTTTTGGAGACAACGCGAAAGGTAGAACCGTGGGTAAGGGTAAGATTATCTACGGTAACATTATTATTAAAGATATTCTGTTGGTTGAAAATCTATGCTATAACTTGATTAGCATAAGTCAACTCTGTGACAATGGTCATTCTGTAGAGTTCAACCAGCACTCATGCACAATCAAATCTACTGATGGCAGTATATTACTTGTTGGAAGAAGGCATGATAATACATATAAAATTGATTGGAATCTTAATCAGCCTACCTCCTCTACCTGCTTTGCTGCCCTGAATTCTTCCAAAAATTGGCTTTGGCACAAACGATTGAGTCACTTAAATTTTAAAACTATTGCCAGTCTGCGTAAACTTGATCTAGTCATTGGACTACCCCAGATTGAGTTCTCAAAAGATAAGATCTGTGCAGCATGCCAACTTGGTAAGCAAATCAGATCCTCCTTTAAGAACAAATGGAGTAAATCTTCTTCTCGGTGCCTAGAGTTGCTGCACATGGATCTATTTGGTCCTATATCAAGTCTAGGGGGAATGAAGTATACCCTAGTGTTAATAGACGATTACACTCGTTTTACGTGGGTCCTGTTCCTAAGTGGCAAAGATCAGGCTACTCCAAAGCTGATCAAACTACTGAAGATACTCCAAAATGAGAAATCGTGTGGGATAGATAGAATTCGTAGTGATAAAGGTACTGAGTTTACCAATCAGTCACTCGAATCATATCTAGATGACCTTGACATTAAACACGAATACTCTGCTGCAAGAACTCCTCAACAAAACGGAGTTGCTGAGCATAGGAACCGCACTTTGAAAGAAGCTGCGTGAACTATGCTTGCGGAATCAGAAATATCGCAGAGATTTTGGGCAGAAGCCGTCAACACAGCATGTTATACGCAGAACAAATCAATGATTAATAAGCGAGCAAATAAAACCCCTTATGAGATCTGGAATGGCAGTAAGCCAAATATTTCTTATTTCCATGTGTTTGGTTGCAAATGTTTTATTCACAACAATGGAAAGACTTATCTCACCGCTTTTGATGCCAAATCTGATGCTGGAATATTTCTTGGTTATTCTACAGTTAGTAAAGCCTTCAGAGTATTTAATAATAGAACTCTTACTGTAGAAGAATCAGTGCATGTAAAATTTGATGAACCTACTAACAGTACGGTATCTGATATGCAAATCAACAACTTGAGCAATCGACTGGAAAACACTTACATTGATGAAAATGTTGATGATGAGATAAATTACAGAAGCAGGACTGACTGCTCCTTAGAACCAGAAGTTCTTGAAGCCCAAACAGAGGAGTCTGCTGGTCAACAAGCACCGCATCCAGCTAACAATGACACTATTGCACATACTCCTGCTGCAGTAGAAGAAGCAAATGAAAAAGATGCAACAATCAGAACTTATGAAATACCCACTCATATCCAGTCAAATGAAGAGCTCAACCCTCTTGGACCTCCGCTCCGGTGGATGAAGGATCATCCTCCCGAGCAGGTCATAGGTAACCCTGTTGCTCCTCTACGCACCAGAGGACAATTAATTAATGAATTCCTTCATGCTGCATTCATATCTCACTTAGAACCTAAGAAGATTGATGATGCTATGTTAGACCCAAGCTGGGTAGATGCATGCAAGAAGAACTAAATCAGTTTGAGCGAAACAAAGTATGGTATTTAGTACCACGACCACATCATCACACTATAATTGGCACCAAATGGGTATTTAGGAATAAATTAGATGAAAATGGAACAGTAATCAGAAATAAAGCAAGATTAGTCGCACAGGGCTACAGACAGGAAGAAGGCATTGATTTTGATGAAACCTTTGCCCCTGTAGCTCGAATAGAAGCAATTCGCATATTTCTTGCATATGCTGCTTTTAAAGACTTTAAAGTCTACCAGATGGATGCTAAGAGTGTGTTTCTTAACGACAAACTCCAGGAAGAAGTTTACGTTGAACAACCTCCTGGATTTGAAAGCCATCAGCAGCCTTCTTATGTACTTCGTCTTAATAAAGCCTTGTATGGTCTGAAGCAAGCTCCCCGTGCATGGTATGAAACTCTATCAAAATATTTGACTGAGCATAACTTTACCATTGGCACGGTGGACAAGACCCTTTTCAAATTCACAAAGGGAGATCATACTCTGCTAGTTCAAATTTATGTTGATGATATTATTTTCGGCAGTACTAACTCAAAATTGTGTGAAAGATTTTCTAAAATTACGCAGGATCAATTTGAGATGAGCATGATGGGAGAATTATCATTTTTCCTAGGATTGCAAGTCAAGCAATCCAGTGAAGGAATTCTGATAAATCAATCTAAATACACTAAAGAACTGCTGAAGAAATATGGAATGAGTACCAGCTCAGCTGCCTCTACTCCAATGAGTTCATCTGCCAAACTCGACTTGGACAATTCAGGAATACCAGTCGAAGTTACAATGTATCGAGGCATTATTGGATCATTGCTGTACTTAACAGCCAGCCGACCAGACATTATGTTCGCAGTTTGTATGTGCGCCCGATTTCAAGCAAATCCCAAGCAGTCGCATTTCACTGTTGTCAAGAGAATTCTCAAATATCTGAAAGGAACTGAGAATGTCGGTCTATGGTATCCAAGAGACTCAACTTTTAATCTGATCGGATATTCGGATGCAGACTATGCTGGTTGCAAAATTGACAGAAAGAGTACCAGTGGATACTGTCAATTTCTTGGAGATAGACTAATTTCATGGGGTTGCAAGAAGCAGACATCCATAGCAACTTCTACTGCAGAGGCAGAATACCTTGCTGCTGGAAGCTGCTGTGCTCAACTGCTCTGGATTCAGCAACAACTGAGAGATTATGGAATTGAATCCACGGAGGCACCCATATTTTGTGACAACACATCTGCAATAGCCATTACATACAACCCAGTTCTTCATACTCGCACTAAACACATTGACATCCGTCATCATTTTATCAGAGATCATGTTATGAAGAAATAAATTCGGCTGGAGTATATCTCTACCGAACAACAGGCAGCAGACATTTTCACAAAACCCCTACCGGACGCTAAGTTCTCCTACTTTCGAAATATTATTGGTTTAATTGAAATCAATCCTTGATTATTCTTTTGGTAATGTATTCAGGGAAATTACTTAGTTTATTCGCATAAATTAAGGGGGAATTTCAGTTACAATTCTATCTTGGTTATTTAAGCTCAACTGGTAATCCAATGGTCTGCTGCAGTAGGTGTATACGTACCAGTAGGACTCTACATATCAGTAGATGTTTCTTACCAGTCGGACCCTACATACCAGCAGACTTTGCCAAGTATGCTTTGACTAAAATAACCTTCGATACCCATTAACCTAATGGAAAGTCGGAATTCAAATTTACTTTTGTGCAAAATAAATTATTTCACTCCCGCCTAAATCCTGTCCTTTTATTTATTGATTAATTTTTTAAATCGTTAGATGATCGCCACGTATACATGTGTCCGCTCATCTACAGTACGACGTTACATATACATTTCTTTTAACCGCCATTAGTGCATTACTCTTTATCTTCTCCAACAATTCACTGCGATTAACTTTCTTTCCAGAAAATTTTATTCAACAGGATTGTTGCTGCCTTCTCCGCATATTCATCAGAAATGTCGAAGAACACTCAGCCAAGTTTCATCACTAATGCTGTTCATGTGGATTTCCATTCCATCTCCACATCCTCTGATGACGAAACAAAGGAAGTTTTTCAAAAATTGGATACATCGGGACTTTTAGTGATTCTCAGCCATGCTCTGACATTCTACAAAGCCGTGTTACATGAATTCTTTGCCACCGCCAAAGTTGAAAATAATTCTGTGAGGGCCTCTGTTTCTGGACAACCTATTGCAATCACTCAACAGGAGTTCAGCACGCACCTTTGTCTTCCTGCCACTGGACTTACAGATTTCTCCACCGTTCCAGTGGATGTCAGGGAAGAAATGCGAACCACCTTCTCCGACTCAAATGAACGTCTCCGATGTCCTCCATTTAAAAAGGTGCTAATGAAGAGTCATTTCCGGCAACTGGCCGATGTTATTTCTAAGGGGCTGCTGTCTAAAGCTGGCTCCTTTGACATCATCACTCCTGAGAAGTTTGACGTCATGAGCGCCATCCTCAAAGGACTGGAAATCAACTGGTCAGTATTTTTGTTCCAGATCCTCACTGGCCTCATCACTTCAGGCAAGGGCCAATCTGGTTTTGCCCTACCTCTCAGCAGCATCTTTGAAAGCAAAAGCATTCAGGCAGGGACTTCCTCCGACCTTCATCCAGGGAGACTAATCACTGCGAAGTATCTTCAGACACACAGGCAGCGGAGTGGCAGAGAGGTTGGTTTGACGAAGCGTCGATCGAATCAAGTTATCAGTGACTCATAACAAACCATATCTGAATCAGCTGAGTCATCTCCTCCTCCTCCTCCTCCTAAGAAGCCCAGAACCAAAAAAGGGGCTCCTCCTGCTCTCCGAACAACAGTAATTGCTGACTCTGATACCATCTCCTCTGCCAGTCCCACGGCAGACATCCCTCGCAGAGAACCCAGTCTTGAAAATCCTCCCCCCGAGGAACCAACTGCTTCCCCTGCTTCATTGGCCATGGTACTTGCTACATCAGTGGCTCCAGCTGACAATCCTTCCGCACTGGTGAGCTCTCAGCAAGCACCCGGCTCTATTAGTTTTCGGACACCCAAGTCCTTGTATCCCTACTGTCATCCAAGGACCAGCACAGCTGGAAAAGGAAAGACCCTTATGGCTCCAGTATTCACATCTGTCGCCTATGAGATACAAATGGTCATGGATACAGTTGAAGCCAAGCTGCAGCCACAGCTAGAAATTTTTGATCAATGGGTGAAGGCACGGGTGAAAATTCGCTTTAATGACTTCACTCCAATCCTGGATCAAGCACGGGAAGATGAGAACCAAATTTTGGCTTATCTTCAAGTCACGGACACTGAGAAGAGTCTGAAGCTGAGGGATCTTTTCCGTCTAATGAACTATGTGGGCGAACTTCAAGCCCTTGTTGAATCCCGTCTTCAGCAATTCAACGGTGATTCAGGCACAGCGAATCATGATAGAGCAGTTCTGAATGCTCTTGGACCAAAACTGGATGGCCGAGCAAGCTCTTCATGATCTTCGTATATCAACTGGTCTTCACTCATGCTCTACAGCTGTAAATGTTGCAAGCCCCGATCAGACTGATTTGCAGATAGCCACTACAAGCTTGGAAATAACTACCACTGATGTAGAGATAGCCTCAACTAACCTGGAGGCAACTCTTCCTGAGTTAGAGACTGTCCCACCAACAATGGAGCTACCTCCTCCTGTCATCGAGATCACCCCTGCAACGGATCAACCGTTCCAATCAATGGTCGTTGATCACGAGAATGTGGACACAGTGATTCAGACTGTGGTTCATCAAGTTGCTATATCATCTGGTAATGATGAGCCCAGTGAACACTACTCACACTCTACTGATCACCTCAAATCGTCTGCAGCTGTGCTGGAACACGCTGCCACCAGCATCGCTGTCATTGATGTCGACGAACCTACTGCACCAACTGCTGAAGCCACTGCCCTGCTGTCTACTAATGATTTTGAGGGTCCTCCTGCAGTTCTCACTACAAATGCGGAGACTCAAACAGATGACCTAGTTAATCTGATGGCTCAAGACCCTCCTGAAGACTTCTTTGACTTCGCTACTCATATTCCTCTGGAAGGGTGTGATATCCCCGAAATGATTATGTGGGTAATCATGCAATTAAGGGTTGCTAATTATGAACCTATGTGTTAAAAGGAGTTCTGTATGTGGGAGTGATTTATTTAATTGATGATGTGGTTTAGGGAGCATGTTAGGTGTTTTTAATTGTTGTGTTGATGTGGTAAAATAATAAAATATCAAGGAAAGATATTTTTATACATTGTATGAAATACCGGGACACAATTAAACACCACCAAACCACCCTACATGCAACCACCCCACCCCCACTTGTTGAACCCACGCCCCTCCCCTGTTTTTCTGGGAAAGCAGATGACTAAGCAAGCCACTTTACATGAAGATATTTTCATTGTGCCTCTTCCAAAAAGCTCTCTTCTTCTTTCCTTCATTTGTCTGCAACTTGGTCGGTTTTTAGGAGGAAAGTGATCGGATTTCATTCATCCTTTCATATAGAAAATCGAAGGGCAAAAGTGGTGAGGAGTCACATGTTCTTCCCAGTTTTTAAATTCCTAGCATGCTTGTTCTTTGTAGCAGATTGGCATGCTAGTTTAGGGTATAAAGATATATTGTTATGAGTACTTTTATGTGATGTTTATGAAGCTCTCTGTATTTTTCCTTGAGCATGTTGCATGTTTTAGGTAGAGGATTAAAGCATGTGAAGTATAGTGTTCGAAAATCTGGGTAAGGAATATGCCCTGTTTTTCTGGAAAATTATGGTTTGGGAGTGATTTTGAGGAGGTAATATCATGCACGTTAGCTTAGGTTTTTGGTAAACCTTTGATGTGAAAATATGCATGGTAGTTTTGTGAAGCCCTTGGCATGTTTGTTCGAGCATGCTTTATGTTATATGTGGTAGATATAATAGCATGAAGTGAAGTACTCAAAAATCTGGTAATGAAATATGTTGTTCTGTTTCCGGAAAAGTTGGTTGAGTACTTATGTAAATGGTTGACGTTTATGCATGTGGGCTTATATTTGGGGTGTAAATTTGGTATGAATACACTCGGAGTAGTGTATTGTAATTGCTAGCATAGTTGTTCAAACATGTGGTGTATGTTATATGCTAGATCGAAGGGTGTGAATATAGGTGTTCGAGAATTCTGGGTTGGTATTTCTCGAACAGAGCATCTCGATCGATCGACATTTCATCTCGATCGATCGAGCGAGGCAGAATCTTGGTTTTGATTTTAGGCGTCTTCTCGATCGATCGGGAAGAGGGGCCGATCGATCGAGAGACCCAGAATGTTGAAAAATATAAATTGATATATTTTGTTAAAGTTTTGATATTGGATTGTAATGAGACATCTAATATTGTGTTGTACACTGGTGTAGAGCCTTCACAGGTAGCTACACAGCGCAGGGGATAGAGTCCTGCAACACACCACATTTTGGAAAGGTACGTAAGCGACGTACGGGCATCCCAACGGTAACATGTACTTATGTTTGTCTGTGTGACACATGATGAATGCAATGTGATGCATTAAGGTTATGATACATGTTATTATGCATTGTGTTGCATATTATGCATTGTTGTTGCATATTGTGATGTGGAATAAAGTGGTGTATTCCACGAGTCAGGGCGATCACAGTTAAGGTTTTAATGCTTATGCTTTACCGCTGAAAATGTGGAGCGGGAGGGGGGAGGCTCGCTTGCACATGGAGGCGAGGTATACCATACTGAGCGAGGAAGAGATACCGCTAGTATGAAGAAGCGAGTATGCGATACCGCTTGTTTTGAGATTATGAAAGCATTAAAATAACTGATGATGACTGACTCAAGAAAAAGAGGAAATGTCATGACATTTATTTATGAAGCCATACATTCATATAATGTGTTTTATTATGAATTATGGTACAAGGACAACCAATGGGCGTTATAAATGCAGGAAATACAGGAAGTGCTTGTGTTTAGGATGTGCATTTATGCCTTACTTTCATATCATGTTGAATATGAATTGTTTTATGCTCACGTGTTGGGGGTTGTCTTTGTAGGTGCTTTTGTTGACGAGAACCAGGGTCGGGGTTGAAATGCTGAGCTGTAAGGAGTGCTACAGGATTAGCATGTTAGAGAAAATTTTGTATAGCTTCTACTGAGTAGAGTAAGACTATAATGTAGTGCCTTTGTAGGAATTATGTTATTCCTTTTTGAAACATTTTGGTACTGTAATCTCTAAAGCTCAGGTTAATCAACACGATACGTTACTCTGGTATATTCTCATGAATGTTTAAATTCTCTAAATTGCACCTTAGTAACTTGATGTGATAACGGGGTCTCACATTTAGTGGTATCAGAGCAGTGGTTAGATAACCAGGGAAGAGTGAAGGGTAGCCTTTAGAGACAAGTGGGCTAGGTATTCATTTGGGCATGCTTATGCATGTGATGCATATGGTTGTATAAGTGTTATACTAACATGCTTTGAATATGATACTCTTGTTATCTAACGGCTTATATTATGAACTGCTTTTGGTATTGTTGTTAACTCTTGTATTACAGCATGGCTGAGATTAATCCGGAGAACCCCAATGAGGAGATAGGGGATATGGACAGTAGGAATGCCAGCATCGCTCAGCTGAATCCTTTACCACCACCTCCTGTGGGCGTGGAGCCCAGTGTACAGATGTTACTGCCAGGGGAGCTCAGTTTGAAACAGTTTCTGAGTTTCCATCCGCCCATGTTTGAGGGGATTGAGTCTGGTGAAGTAGCTGAGGAGCGGTTGGAACGTATAGAGCAGATACTTGTGACTGCACCCTGTGCACGCACGGCATGGCTAAGGTTAGCCGAGTTTCAGATGGCTAAGAAGCCTGCTATGTGGTGGAAGACCACCGTGATGGAGCTGAGAGCTCTAGGTATGGCAGTTGACTGGACTGTATTCCGGACCCGGTTCCTTAACCGGTATTTCTCTGCAGCTGCCAGACAATTAAAAGAGGATGAGTTCAACAGTTTGAAGTAGGGTAGCATGCCAGTGTCAGACTATGCTATGCAGTATTCCTCGCTGCTGAGGTATGTACCTCATATTGCTGTCAGCAGCCATGCAAAGATGAGGAACTTTTTGAAGGGATTGAGGTCAGAACTATTTGACAGGGTTATCTCCAACAACCCCAGTTCATTTGATGACGCCCTGACACAGGCAGAGTTAGCGGAGATTGCGGTGGGCGCGTACAAGGATGTTGTACCCCCTTCTGTACCACCACAGAGGCCTACTGCTGATAGTCTGAGGCCATGAGGGGATCAGTTCAAGGCTCGTGGGGCCTCATCATCTTCCAAATTTAGCGGGAAGAAGTCTCAGGGTCAGAAACAGAACAATAAGGGACCCACACAGGGGAGCAAGACAGTGGGAAGCAAGTGTAGCAACTGTGGAGGATGGCACTTGTCACGTGTAAGGACCCCAAGCCCTTAATCCTTGATTAGTGTATTAACCACTATGTGTGGCACATGCTTTCAATAAAAGTCAATCGGGAAGCTCAGATGATACTTTATCATTGCATGGCAATTACAAAAAATTTCCTTTAACACTCAATGTTATAAGGTCATCAGTCTAACAACGAAATAGACTCACAAAGTTCGCCCAATATCATCCCTTTTTGCCACTTTTCACATTGTGGACTTTTATAAAAATTTGGGCAGAGTCTCCCCATAAATAGAGCTATCCCGAAATAGAAGCACAACACATAACATAATTCCCGGCCAGGGAAAACATAATACTCATCAGAAAGCAGTAATACCAAGTAAATTCCCAGCCAGGGAAGACACCACACATATGACGACATAAATGGGTCTCAACACCCACATAATACACTAACGACTCTCATATCATTAGCAATTCTACCACAATTGCATGCAACATATAATGAAAGAGAGGAAGGCTCATGCCTTTATATACAACCCATATACAAGAATGTCCGTGCTCACATGCGAGCATCATAAATGTGTATATAAACCTCGGGTGTATATAAGTACTCTATACGATACCGTGCTCCATCAAGCCCTGGTACCACGATCCTGTGAGTACGTCCAATCAACAGCTCGAGCTCAGCTCCACAGCCATCGATGCACCTGTTCACCTGCCCCAACAGAGACAGCCCCCAACGGGGTGAGCATACCAATACACAAAATCTCATAATCACAATAATGAAATTCATAATTTACAACACAAGTAAATATTAATGAATTTTAAATGATACTCCCTGGATGGCAACATCCTCATCCGGGATTCCGTGTACTGTCCCTGTTCTCACAATCATCAAACTCATCAAATCTCATAAATCAGTAAATCAACACATTGATTTAACCCATTGCATGCCTAGTTCTCGAATATCAATAATTATGATTCCAAATTCATCATTCATGCAAAAGTAGATATCTCAATATCTAACACTGATTTCATAGCCTCGCTATTAATCATAAATGAATTAAATGCCTAACATTTATTTTACCAATTTTCCATTATACCTAGACATCTCAAATGTCTTATAATGAAAACATGATCCCACGATCATTCTCAGGCATCTCAAATGCCCAGGCATCTCAAATGCCCTACAATAGTCATATACATCAGGTACCCCATATAACTTATGAGAGTTACACTACTCTAGTGTCACGTGCGCCCCTGACGGCGATATCAAGATTAGGTCGCTTCATAGCTTCTCAACACATATAAATAATCCTCATGCAACACATATAAATAGTCCTCATGCAACACATATAAATAATCCTCGTGCACGATTATTCAATAAAATCAAAATACATTATGCATTCACAAATGCTCTAATATGTAGTAATGCTCGTACGTCGCACGTACCTTAAATCTCCGAAGTCCGAGCCAAACCTTGCTCGAGTTCCATGCCCCGAGGAATGATGTGCTAACACGATAAATAATTCACAATTATTTACGAACATGCAACCCATGCTCAAGCACACCCATATCCCTCAAAATATTGTCAACACACGACAATTAACCTTTTAAAAGACCCGGGGCAGGGTACATACAGGGAGAGAAATAAATGAGACAATATCGAAATTTGTTCAAGAATACCCTACAAAAATCGAACCCGAATCTCAAAATTTCGAACCCAATTAAATACCATAATTCATCTAAAATGTGAATTAAACCATCAATAGCAAGAATCATCATCCTTGCCAAAAACCCCCAATTTTCGAATTTCAAAGCCCTAAATTCGAACTCAATTCCTTAAATTCGAACACAATTAAGCATCCTTATACAACTAAAGCATGTAAGAAACGACCCATAACAAGAATCGCCACACCCCTGCCAAAGATTACAATTTTCGAACCCACTTCACCCATACATCCAAAAATTCGAACCAAAGCCAACGAAATTCGAAATAAATTCGAGCCAATAAAGCACAATTAGGCAGGGAATCACATCACAAGCATGGAAAAGGGGTTAGGAAGGTTACCCAAACGAAAATCGGAAGAAATCGGACCAAAATCGAAGAACCCTAGAAATTGGGGATCGGCGCACTTCTGTAAAATTCGACTTCAAATCGCGATGAAACTTCAAATTGACGGAGGGGAAATGAGCGCCTGGACGAGACGAAGCCGTGGGTAGGTCGGACGCGCCGAACGGCGGCCGGACGGCGGCGGGCGAAGCGTCGGAAGTCGCGCGGGTGCAGGGCAGGCGGGAAGGAATCGCGCGCGGGAGAGAGAAAATGAAATTGGGGCTGAAATGAAATAATTTCTAAAATTTGGGGTTCAAATGGTATTTATAGCAAAAATACCCCGAAAAATTAATAGCCCCACAAATACATCATGATTCATTAAAAATCATCTGTTTTCAAAAACTCTCTCTCTAACTCCAAAACCCCCTACCGGTGCTCACACAGCACCCGAGATCCCGAGACACATCAAAAAAACCCAACTCTTAGGTTTTACACCGTAATGTGAATACAATCTCAACCTCTGGATCCAACGATCCCAACTACCCAATT
Organism: Haberlea rhodopensis; assembly: GCA_907163345.1. Lineage (NCBI taxonomy): Eukaryota > Viridiplantae > Streptophyta > Magnoliopsida > Lamiales > Gesneriaceae > Haberlea > Haberlea rhodopensis. The sequence goes on along the minus strand of CAJQUN010000134.1, from coordinate 1,387,059 downwards.
AAACGAGTCCAACTCCTCGATTAAATTCCAAATCGCCACGTAAAACCACTTTAGGGATTATTAACACTACGGGATTAACACCTATAATCCCTGGTCATCACAATATCCCCCACTAAAAGAATTTCGTCCTCGAAATTAGCACTGGTGTATCACATAACACCTAGGCTACACAACAACATGAAGCCAGAGCCTCGATTCTTGACCATATCAGAATCGTATAAATAAACGCAAGGGTACCTACCTCGCACCAACTCTGAAACAAGGCGAGTTACCAATACCAACATATCACCCAAGAGGTAAAACGTACCTCGATGCGGGTCATCCCAAAAGTCAGTCCCTCATGACTGCAAACAACCGATATTTACGACTGCAGATCGGACAGTCACCTTAGTTCTAACACAACTAGTAAGAACGCATCCTGAATGACACCTCAACTTGAGAAAGTTGACCTCGTGTCAAACTCTGGAGTGGAATAGACTTCCAAATCCATCATAATGTCAAAGAGCGCCAGCACAACTCCACGCTAATAATCCAAAAGCAGTTAGTCAACTGAAACTGCAGGGATTCGAATCGCTCCCGATTCTATCGTAGATATCATCCAATGACATCTTTACTATGACTCACGATGTCTAACATACATCCTTACGAGGAAAACACTAGTATCCCACGTATATTCGTACTAGACCTGGTCCCCACTATACAGACCACCTCCATCCAAGGAGCAGTTGCACCCTCTGCAACTCGGATCGGGCGACTCACGGCCACCGATCCACACAAAAGACATCTCACAAGATGTCCACCTCCGGATATCCCAAGAACCACATCCTGGTCAAAATAAACAATCGAGACTCCACAGAGTTTCAAATTCTGAAAGGACATGCAATAACCCATTGCATCCTCAACACTTGGGTCGTCAGCGACACCCAACAAATCCAAAATTCCTGCCATCCCTTGATAATCCTAGGATTTAACAATCCAAACTTGGGAAGGCTATCGAAAACTCGAAATAAAATACCAATAAGGAAATACCTTAACCCTCACAAGATAATTCCTCCTCAAGAGAAGTCAACTAACTTCACGATTATTCCTCATAATCATCGTGCCATGTAGATTTCCAATCTCAAGGTTTTCCATATCTCTCATCAGAGATTTAACCATCCTAAAAATAGCATAACTCTATGCTAGACAAAAAGGAAATCAATAACTGGCATCCGTATACTCATCGGTATACCTGCCTAAGCACGAACACCTCATGCATACTCAATGCACTATGCTCGGGTATCTGCAACATACACCTAAGCCCCAAACACAACTGTCAATCCTGAGTCATTCCCATCCAATGGAGAATGAAAATCGACGATTAATAACACGGCGTGATTCTCAAAATCAACACCACATGCACCAACTTACCGAATCTTTCAAGATTCCCAAATAGGTATAATACTACCTCCTTCCTCACAAGGGAAGTGCCATCGAACTCGAGATCCACTAGTCTCGAACCACCGTTCGGAAAACTGGATACAATAACACCCACTGTATCCGAAATACACTGTTTCCCTCTGATCGAGTCAATAACGACTTGATGACTCTCTTGTTGGTACTCCAACATCATGAGCTGTCCCAGACAAGTCTCACCAAGATTAAACATAAACGTATACACGTTTCAGTGAGGCATGCACAACCTCAGCCTCAACCTCAAATGACATGGTGACTACTAGAGTCCACCACAAACCCCATCGTATCACCTTACGATTTGTCAAACTTGGTTCCAACGAGCAGTATGACGGTTCTAGCAAGCCCATCATGGTGCTACACACACGCGGCAGACAACCTAGTCTCTGCCTCTTTAGGTTTATCTCAAACCTACCAACAAGACGGACGTTTCCGTACGGCACACCATACCGTGGGAAGAAAATCAATAGAGTAGTGGGTCTGCACCCAACGTTCCTCTAATGCCGATACACCCTGGACACTCCAATGTCCCTATGTACGTAACAAAACCTGATCCTACTCCCTTAGGACCCATCCAACACCCTCAAGGGTGGTGTGACCATGTCCACCACATGTCACATCGACAGAAAGCGAGTAATTTCCTCCATGATTACTCCTGTCGTCAAATCACATGGCGAAAAGCCATTCCAACGAGCATACCTCAAGGGTATCACCACTCGTAATATGATCACCCCAAACGTAAGCTGCGGTACAATCACATGTACAGCGCAACCATCCATTCCTCGAGCAACCCGCTCGGTATAAGAGTCACGTCAATCGGTGCCGCACACACCACCTTGTGCTCGGTACTGGCACCCAAGGCATACCACTGAATACGTATACTCAACGCATCGATCATCGTAACGATGATGCATGTCTAATAAGACATCTCCTACACCATCGTCATCGTCATCCCGTGACGATACATGCCAACTCATGGCATCTAAGGCATTGTCAACTGGTGACGATACATGTCATCCACCATCATGCTAGTAAAATAGGCATAATAAAACATGTATATCTACGCATGCCAGCTGCAATAAAGCTAACAGAATAGCAATATCTCATTCCTCATCGCTAACAATATAGCGGTATATCTGTCTCCGTCGCTCAATAATTGTGTGTAATCAGCACCCATCGCTCGAAGGCGGCAAAATCCTGTGCTGAGTACATAGCTGCACAATCCCTCGCTATAGAATCGACGGCATGATACCTCGTCATATAATAAGTGGCATGAAACCTCGCTATACACCTGAGCATGAATCATCGTCCACATAATAGCGAAAATAGGCATCGTTATCAATACCCGGCGGTATAAACCATCGCCAATCAATATAGCGGAATGAACCATCGCTATCAATACATCTGGCGGAATGAACCCTCGCCAATCAATATTGCGGAATGAACCATCGCTATCAATACACCTGGCGGAATGAACCATCGCTATCAATACACCTGGCGGAATGAACCATCGCCAATCAATACATCTGGCGGAATGAATATAATCGACACAGCGGGACACATCACCGCTATCATCCGTGTCATCACAATGGAATGAATATAATCGACACAGCGGGACACATCACCGCTATCATCCGTGTCATCACAATGGAATGAATATAATCGACACAGCGGGACACATCACCGCTATCATCCGTGTCATCACAATGGAATGAATATAATCGACACAGCGGGACACATCACCGCTATCATCCGTGTCATCACAATGGAATGAATATAATCGACACAGCGGGACACATCACCGCTATCATCCGTGTCATCACAAAGGAATGAATCATCATCCTAACAAGCGGCATCTCATCCTCGCTTCTTCATACAAGCGGTATCTCATCCTCGCTTCGTATGGTAACCCCGCCTCAATGTGCAAGCGAGCCTCCCCCCTCCCGCTCCACATTTAGCGGTATAAACATAAGTATAAAAATTCTCACTGTGATAAGCAAGACTCCTGGAATGTATAATCATCATTCCTTTTTATACTCCATATTTCCTGTAACCTGCAACCATCATGGTTAGCAACAATAGCCATATACGCTATGCATCAAACATCCAATGCATAAATGCAACCACTTGCAAGTCAATACGTATACCAAAGCATGTTACCTCGGAAATATCCCTTTACCTGATTCTCTTACAAAATCAGATTCCTTGGCACATAACACACGGAGTGCCAGACATCACTATTAATGCCATCCTATCGTGTTCCACACGATTCCTGCAATCACACTGATTAGCAACACCACTTTTCATATCAGAAAAAGCACATAAACAACTAGTTGTGCCATACAACATTAATGCCATCATGCATAAGTAAGTGCTATCAATAACTTCTTAGGCCCTTAACAGCCCCAAAGAGCTAACCACTGCTCTGATACCACTAATGTAAGGACCCCAAGCCCTTAATCCTTGATTAGTGTATTAACCACTATGTGTGGCACATGCTTTCAATAAAAGTCAATCGGGAAGCTCAGATGATACTTTATCATTGCATGGCAATTACAAAAAATTTCCTTTAACACTCAATGTTATAAGGTCATCAGTCTAACAACGAAATAGACTCACAAAGTTCGCCCAATATCATCCCTTTTTGCCACTTTTCACATTGTGGACTTTTATAAAAATTTGGGCAGAGTCTCCCCATAAATAGAGCTATCCCGAAATAGAAGCACAACACATAACATAATTCCCGGCCAGGGAAAACATAATACTCATCAGAAAGCAGTAATACCAAGTAAATTCCCAGCCAGGGAAGACACCACACATATGACGACATAAATGGGTCTCAAACCCACATAATACACTAACGACTCTCATATCATTAGCAATTCTACCACAATTGCATGCAACATATAATGAAAGAGAGGAAGGCTCATGCCTTTATATACAACCCATATACAAGAATGTCCGTGCTCACATGCGAGCATCATAAATGTGTATATAAACCTCGGGTGTATATAAGTACTCTATACGATACCGTGCTCCATCGAGCCCTGGTACCACGATCCTGTGAGTACGTCCAATCAACAGCTCGAGCTCAGCTCCACAGCCATCGATGCACCTGTTCACCTGCCCCAACAGAGACAGCCCCCAACGGGGTGAGCATACCAATACACAAAATCTCATAATCACAATAATGAAATTCATAATTTACAACACAAGTAAATATTAATGAATTTTAAATGATACTCCCTGGATGGCAACATCCTCATCCGGGATTCCGTGTACTGTCCCTGTTCTCACAATCATCAAACTCATCAAATCTCATAAATCAGTAAATCAACACATTGATTTAACCCATTGCATGCCTAGTTCTCGAATATCAATAATTATGATTCCAAATTCATCATTCATGCAAAAGTAGATATCTCAATATCTAACACTGATTTCATAGCCTCGCTATTAATCATAAATGAATTAAATGCCTAACATTTATTTTACCAATTTTCCATTATACCTAGACATCTCAAATGTCTTATAATGAAAACATGATCCCACGATCATTCTCAGGCATCTCAAATGCCCAGGCATCTCAAATGCCCTACAATAGTCATATACATCAGGTACCCCATATAACTTATGAGAGTTACACTACTCTAGTGTCACGTGCGCCCCTGACGGCGATATCAAGATTATGTCGCTTCATAGTGTAAGGACCCCAAGCCCTTAAACCATAATTAGTGTATTAACCACTATGTGTGGCACATGCTTTCAATAAAAAGCCAATCGGGAAGCTCAGATGATACTCTATCATTGCATGGCAATTTCAAAATAATTCCTTTAACACTCAATGTTATAAGGTCATCAGCCTAACAACGAAATAGACTCACAAAGTTCGCCCAATACCATCCCTTTTTGCCACTTTTCACATTGTGGACTTTTATAAAAATTTGGGCAGAGTCTCCCCATAACTAGAGCTATCCCGAAATAAAAGCACAACACATAATATAATTCCCGGCCAGGGAAAACATAATACTCATCAGACAGCAGTAATACAAAGTAAATTCCCAGCCAGGGAAGACATCATACATATGACGACATAATGGGTCTCAACACCCACATAATACACTAACGACTCTCATATCATTAGCAATTCTACCACAATTGCATGCAACATATAATGAAAGAGAGGAAGGCTCATGCCTTTATATACAACCCATATACAAGAATGTCCGTGCTCACATGCGAGCATCATAAATGTGTATATAAAGCTCGGGTGTATATAAGTAGTCTATACGATACCGTGCTCCATCAAGCCCTGGTACCACGATCCCGTGAGTACATCCAATCAACAGCTCGAGCTCAGCTCCACAGCTATCGATGCACCTGTTCACCTGCCCCAACAGAGACAGCCCCCAACGGGGTGAGCATACCAATACACAAAATCTCATAATCACAATAATGAATTTCATAATTTACAACACAAGTAAATAGTAATGAAATTTAAATGATACTCCCTGGATGGCAACATCCTCATCCGGGATTCCGTGTACTGTCCCTGTTCTCACAATCATCAAACTCATCAAATCTCATAAATCAGTAAATCAACACATTGATTTAACCCATTGCATGCCTAGTTCTCGAATATCAAAAATTATGATTCCAAGTTCATCATTCATGCAAAAGTAGATATCTCAATATCTAACACTGATTTCATAGCCTCGCTATTAATCATAAATAAATTAAATGCCTAACATTTATTTTACAAATTTTCCATTATACCTAGACATCTCAAATGTCTTATAATGAAAACATGATCCCACGATCATTCTCAGGCATCTCAAATGCCCAGGCATCTCAAATGCCCTACAATAGTCATATACATCAGGTACCCCATATAACTTATGAGAGTTACACTACTCTAGTGTCACGTGCGCCCCTGACGGCGATATCAAGATTAGGTCGCTTCATAGCTTCTCAACACATATAAATAATCCTCATGCAACACATATAAATAATCCTCGTGCAACACATATAAATAATCCTCGTGCAACACATATAAATAATCCTCGTGCAACACATATAAATAATCCTCGTGCACGATTATTCAATAAAATCAAAATACATTATGCATTCACAAATGCTCTAATATGTAGTAATGCTCGTACGTCGCACGTACCTTAAATCTCCGAAGTCCGAGCCAAACCTTGCTCGAGTTCCATGCCCCGAGGAACGATGTGCTAACACGATAAATTAATTCACAATTAATTACGAACATGCAACTCATGCTCAAGCACACCCATAACCCTCAAAAATATTGTCAACACAAGACAATAAACCAATATCGAAAATCGCTCAAGAATACCCCACAAATTCTCGAACCTTCACAACACAAATCGAACCCATTAAATACCATAATTCATCTCACATATGAATTAATCAATCCATAGCATGAGTAATCATCCCACATGCCAAAAACCCCCAAATTTTCGAATTTCAAGCCCTAAATTCGAACTCAATTAAGCATCAACAATACATCTACTCATGTAATAAATGACCCATAACAAGAATCGTCACAACCCTGCCAAAACCCCCAAATTCGAACTCATTTCATGCACACATCCGAAATTCGAACCAACCCTCACGAATCGAGCTGACATTTCGAACCAATCCAACACAAAATAGCAGGGAAATACACAAAAGCATGAAAAAGGGGGTTAGGAAGGTTACCCAAACGAAATCGGAAGAAATCGGACGAAAAATCGAAGAACCCTAACTTTTGGGGATCGACGCATTCCAGCCAAATTCGAACGAGAAACGCGACGAAACCTTCAATTGACGGAGGGGAAAGGAGCGCCTCGCCGAGACGACGCCGGTGACAGGTCGCACGCGCCGAACGGCGGCCGGACGGCGGCGGGCGCACGGCCTGAAGCCGCGGGGCAGGGGAGGCGACGGGAAATCGCGCGGACGGGAAAGAGAGAGGAAGGAGAGGGCTGAAATGAAATTATTTCGGAAATTTTGGGTTCAAATGGTATTTATAGCAAAAATACCCCGAAAAAATAATAGCCCCACAAATACATCATGATTCCTTAAAAATCATCTGTTTTCAAAAACTCTCTCTCTAACACCAAAACCCCCTACCGGTGCTCACACAGCACCCGAGATCCCGAGACACATTAAAAACCCAACTCTTAGGTTTTACACCGTAATGTGAATACAATCTCAACCTCTGGATCCAACGATCCCAACTACCCAATTAAACGAGTCCAACTCCTCGATTAAATTCCAAATCGTCACGTAAAACCACTTTAGGGATTATTAACACTACGGGATTAACACCTATAATCCCTGGTCATCACAATATCCCCCACTAAAAGAATTTCGTCCTCGAAATTAGCACTGGTGTATCACATAACACCCAGGCTACACAACAACATGAAGCCAGAACCTCGATTCTTGACCATATCAGAATCGTATAAATAAACGCAAGGGTACCTACCTCGCATCAACTCTGAAACAAGGCGACTTACCAATACCAACATATCACCCAAGAGGTAAAACGTACCTCGATGCGGGTCATCCAAAAAGTCAGTCCCTCATGACTGCAACACAACCGATACTTACGACTGTAGATCGGACAGTCACCTTAGTTCTAACACAACTAGTAAGAACGCAACCTGAATGACACCTCAACCGTGAAAAACGTCGACCTCGTGTCAAACTCTGGAGTGGAATAGACTTCCAAATCCATCATAATGTCAAAGAGCGTCAGCACAACTCAACGCTAATAATCCAAAAGCAGTTAATCAACTGAAACTGCAAGGATTCGAATCGCTCCCGATTCTATCGTAGATATCATCCAATGATATCTTTACTATGACTCACGATGTCTAACATACATCATTACGAGGAAAACACTAGCATTCCACGGTATACACATACCAAACCTGGTCCCCACTATACAGACCACCTCCATCCAAGGAGCAGTTGCACCCTCTGCAACTCGGATCGGGCAACTCACGGCCACCGATCCACACAAAAGACATCTCACAAGATGTTCACCTCCGGATATCCCAAGAACCACATCCTGGTCGTAATAAACAATCGAGACTCCATAGAGTTTCAAAATTCTAAAAGGGCATGCAATAAACCCATTGCATCCTCAACGCTTGTGTCGACAGTGACACCCAACCAATCCGAAATTCCTGCCATGGAGATTCCCAAATCTCAAGGTGTTCCATATCTCTCATCAGAGATTTAACCATCCTAAAATAGCATAACTCTATGCTTGACTGGTAGGAAGTCAATAATTGGAATCCGTATACCCATCGGTATACCTGCCTCAGTACGAACACCACATGCATACTCAATGCACTTGGCTCAGGTATCTACAACATACCCTTAAGCCGCAAACACAACCGTCAATCCTGAGTCATTTCCTACCCAGTGGAGGATGATAATCGACGATCTACAACACGGCGTGATTCTCAAAATCAACACCACATGCACCAACTTACCGAATCTTTCAAGATTCCCCAATAGGTATAATACTACCTCCTTCCTCACAAGGGAAGTGCCATCGAACTCGAGATCCACTAGTCTCGAACCACCGTTCGGAAAACTGGATACAATAACACCCATTGTATCCCAAATACACTGTTTCCCTTAGATTGAGTCAATAACGACCTGATGACTCTCTTGTTGGTACTCCAACATTGTGAGCTGTCCTAGACAAGTCTCACCAAGATTAAACATAAACGTATACACGTTTCAGTGAGGCATGCACAACCTCAGCCTCAACCTCAAATGACATGGTGACTACTAGAGTCCACCATAATCCACATCGTATCACCTTACGATTTGCCAACTTGGTTCCAACGAGCAGTATAACGGCTCTAGCAAGCCCCTCATGGTGCTGCACACACACGGCAGACAAACTAGTCGCTGCCTCTCTAGGTTCACCTCAAACCTACCAATAAGATGGATGTTTCCGCACGACATACCATACCGTGGGAAGAAAACTCAATAGAGTAGTGGGTCTTTATCCAACATTCCTCTAATGCCGATACACCCTGGACACTCCAATGTCCCTATGTACTTAACATAACCTGATCCTACTCCCTTAGGACCCATCCTACACCCTCAAGGGTGGTGTGACCAGGTCTACCACATGTCACATCGACAGAAAGCGAGTAATTTCCTCATGATTACTCCTGTCGTCAAAACACATGGCCAAGAGCCATTCCAACGAGCATACCTCTAGGGTATCACCACTCGTAAAATGATCACCCCAAACGTAAGCTGCGGTACAATCACATGTACAGCGCATCCATCCATTACTCGAGCAACCCGCTCGGTATAAGGGTCACGTCAATCGGTGACGCACACACCACCTTGTGCCCGACACCGGCACCCAAGGCATACCACTGAATACGTATACTCAACGCATCATTTATCGTAACGATGATGCATGTCTAATAAGACATCTCCTACACCATCGTCCTCGTCATCCCATGACGACACATGCCAACTCATGGCATCCAAGGTATTGTCAACTAGTGACGATACATGTCATCCACCATCATGCTAATAAAATAGGCATAATAAAACATGTATATCAACGCATGCCAGATACAATAAAGCTAATAGAATAGCAATATCTCATACCTCATCGCTAACAATATAGCGGCATACCTGTCTCCGTCGCTCAATAATAGTGCGTAATCAGCACCCATCGCTCGAAGGCGGCAAAATCCTGTGCTGAGTACATAGCGGCACAATCCCTCGCTATAGAATCGACGGCATGACACCTCGTCATATAATAAGTGGCATGAAACCTCGCTATACACCTGAGCATGAATCATCGTCCACATAATAGCGGAAAGAGGCATCGCTATCTATATATACGGCGGCACGAATCATCACCAATAATCACAAAGAGGTGAATCATCATCATCGACACAGCAGAACACATCACCGCTATCATCCGTGTCCGGCGGTATAAACCATCGCCAATCAATATAGCGGAATGAACCGTCGCTATAAATACACCTGGCGGAATGAACCCTCGCCAATCAATATAGCGGAATGAACCGTCGCTATAAATACACCTGGCGGAATGAACCCTCGCCAATCAATATAGCGGAATGAACCGTCGCTATAAATACAAATCGACACAGCGGGACACATCACCGCTATCATCCGTGTCATCACAATGAAATGAATATAATCGACACAACGGGACACATCACCGCTATCATCCGTGTCATCACAATGGAATGAATAAAATCGACACAGCGGGACACATCACCGCTATCATCCGTGTCATCACAATGGAATGAATATAATCGACACAGCGGGACACATCACCGCTATCATCCGTGTCATCACAATGAAATGAATATAATCGACACAACGGGACACATCACCGCTATCATCCGTGTCATCACAATGAAATGAATATAATCGACACAACGGGACACATCACCGCTATCATCCGTGTCATCACAATGGAATGAATAAAATCAACACAGCGGGACACATCACCGCTATCATCCGTGTCATCACAATGGAATGAATATAATCGACACAGCGGGACACATCACCGCTATCATCCGTGTCATCACAAAGGAATGAATCATCATCCTCGACACAGCGGAATACATCACCGCTATCATCCGTGTCATCACAAAGGAATGAATCATCATCCTAACAAGCGGCATCTCATCCTCGCTTCTTCATACAAGCGGTATCTCATCCTCGCTTCGTATGGTATACCCCGCCTCAATGTGCAAGCGAGCCTCCCCCCTCCCGCTCCACATTTAGCGGTATAAACATAAGTATAAAAATTCTCACTGTGATAAGTAAGACTCCTGGAATGTATAATCATCATTCCTTTTTATACTCCATATTTCCTGTAACCTGCAACCATCATGGTTAGCAACAATAGCCATATACGCTATGCATCACACATCCATATTTGCAACCACTTGCAAGTCAATACGTATACCAAGACATGTTACCTCGGAAATATCCCATTACCTGATTCTCTCACAATAATCAGATTCCTTGGCACGTAACATACGGAGTGCCAGACATTACCACTAATGTCATCATATCGCGTCGCACACGATTCCTGCAATCACACTGATTAGCAACACCACTTATCATATCAGAAAAAGCACATAAACAACTAGTTGTGTCATACAACATTAATGCCATCATGCATAAGTATGTGCTATCAATAAATTCTTAGGCCCTTAACAGCCCCAATGAGCAACCACTGCTCTGATACCACTAATGTAAGGACCCCAAGCCCTTAAACCATAATTAGTGTATTAACCACTATGTGTGGCACATGCTTTCAATAAAAAGCCAATCGGGAAGCTCAGATGATACTCTATCATTGCATGGCAATTTCAAAATAATTCCTTTAACACTCAATGTTATAAGGTCATCAGCCTAACAACGAAATAGACTCACAAAGTTCGCCCAATACCATCCCTTTTTGCCACTTTTCACATTGTGGACTTTTATAAAAATTTGGGCAGAGTCTCCCCATAACTAGAGCTATCCCGAAATAAAAGCACAACACATAATATAATTCCCGGCCAGGGAAAACATAATACTCATCAGACAGCAGTAATACAAAGTAAATTCCCAGCCAGGGAAGACATCATACATATGACGACATAATGGGTCTCAACACCCACATAATACACTAACGACTCTCATATCATTAGCAATTCTACCACAATTGCATGCAACATATAATGAAAGAGAGGAAGGCTCATGCCTTTATATACAACCCATATACAAGAATGTCCGTGCTCACATGCGAGCATCATAAATGTGTATATAAAGCTCGGGTGTATATAAGTAGTCTATACGATACCGTGCTCCATCAAGCCCTGGTACCACGATCCCGTGAGTACATCCAATCAACAGCTCGAGCTCAGCTCCACAGCTATCGATGCACCTGTTCACCTGCCCCAACAGAGACAGCCCCCAACGGGGTGAGCATACCAATACACAAAATCTCATAATCACAATAATGAATTTCATAATTTACAACACAAGTAAATAGTAATGAAATTTAAATGATACTCCCTGGATGGCAACATCCTCATCCGGGATTCCGTGTACTGTCCCTGTTCTCACAATCATCAAACTCATCAAATCTCATAAATCAGTAAATCAACACATTGATTTAACCCATTGCATGCCTAGTTCTCGAATATCAAAAATTATGATTCCAAGTTCATCATTCATGCAAAAGTAGATATCTCAATATCTAACACTGATTTCATAGCCTCGCTATTAATCATAAATAAATTAAATGCCTAACATTTATTTTACAAATTTTCCATTATACCTAGACATCTCAAATGTCTTATAATGAAAACATGATCCCACGATCATTCTCAGGCATCTCAAATGCCCAGGCATCTCAAATGCCCTACAATAGTCATATACATCAGGTACCCCATATAACTTATGAGAGTTACACTACTCTAGTGTCACGTGCGCCCCTGACGGCGATATCAAGATTAGGTCGCTTCATAGCTTCTCAACACATATAAATAATCCTCATGCAACACATATAAATAATCCTCGTGCAACACATATAAATAATCCTCGTGCAACACATATAAATAATCCTCGTGCACGATTATTCAATAAAATCAAAATACATTATGCATTCACAAATGCTCTAATATGTAGTAATGCTCGTACGTCGCACGTACCTTAAATCTCCGAAGTCCGAGCCAAACCTTGCTCGAGTTCCATGCCCCGAGGAACGATGTGCTAACACGATAAATTAATTCACAATTAATTACGAACATGCAACTCATGCTCAAGCACACCCATAACCCTCAAAAATATTGTCAACACAAGACAATAAACCAATATCGAAAATCGCTCAAGAATACCCCACAAATTCTCGAACCTTCACAACACAAATCGAACCCATTAAATACCATAATTCATCTCACATATGAATTAATCAATCCATAGCATGAGTAATCATCCCACATGCCAAAAACCCCCAAATTTTCGAATTTCAAGCCCTAAATTCGAACTCAATTAAGCATCAACAATACATCTACTCATGTAATAAATGACCCATAACAAGAATCGTCACAACCCTGCCAAAACCCCCAAATTCGAACTCATTTCATGCACACATCCGAAATTCGAACCAACCCTCACGAATCGAGCTGACATTTCGAACCAATCCAACACAAAATAGCAGGGAAATACACAAAAGCATGAAAAAGGGGGTTAGGAAGGTTACCCAAAACGAAATCGGAAGAAATCGGACGAAAAATCGAAGAACCCTAACTTTTGGGGATCGACGCATTCCAGCCAAATTCGAACGAGAAACGCGACGAAACCTTCAATTGACGGAGGGGAAAGGAGCGCCTCGCCGAGACGACGCCGGTGACAGGTCGCTCGCGCCGAACGGCGGCCGGACGGCGGCGGGCGCACGGCCTGAAGCCGCGGGGCAGGGGAGGCGACGGGAAATCGCGCGGACGGGAAAGAGAGAGGAAGGAGAGGGCTGAAATGAAATTATTTCGGAAATTTTGGGTTCAAATGGTATTTATAGCAAAAATACCCCGAAAAAATAATAGCCCCACAAATACATCATGATTCCTTAAAAATCATCTGTTTTCAAAAACTCTCTCTCTAACACCAAAACCCCCTACCGGTGCTCACACAGCACCCGAGATCCCGAGACACATTAAAAACCCAACTCTTAGGTTTTACACCGTAATGTGAATACAATCTCAACCTCTGGATCCAACGATCCCAACTACCCAATTAAACGAGTCCAACTCCTCGATTAAATTCCAAATCGCCACGTAAAACCACTTTAGGGATTATTAACACTACGGGATTAACACCTATAATCCCTGGTCATCACACATAGCTTCTCAACACATATAAATAATCCTCATGCAACACATATAAATAATCCTCATGCAACACATATAAATAATCCTCGTGCACGATTATTCAATAAAATCAAAATACATTATGCATTCACAAATGCTCTAATATGTAGTAATGCTCGTACGTCGCACGTACCTTAAATCTCCGAAGTCCGAGCCAAACCTTGCTCGAGTTCCATGCCCCGAGGAATGATGTGCTAACACGATAAATAATTCACAATTATTTACGAACATGCAACCCATGCTCAAGCACACCCATATCCCTCAAAATATTGTCAACACACGACAATTAACCTTTTAAAAGACCCGGGGCAGGGTACATACAGGGAGAGAAATAAATGAGACAATATCGAAATTTGTTCAAGAATACCCTACAAAAATCGAACCCGAATCTCAAAATTTCGAACCCAATTAAATACCATAATTCATCTAAAATGTGAATTAAACCATCAATAGCAAGAATCATCATCCTTGCCAAAAACCCCCAATTTTCGAATTTCAAAGCCCTAAATTTGAACTCAATTCCTTAAATTCGAACACAATTAAGCATCCATATACAACTAAAGCATGTAAGAAACGACCCATAACAAGAATCGCCACACCCCTGCCAAAGATTACAATTTTCGAACCCACTTCACCCATACATCCAAAAATTCGAACCAAAGCCAACGAAATTCGAAATAAATTCGAGCCAATAAAGCACAATTAGGCAGGGAATCACATCACAAGCATGGAAAAGGGGTTAGGAAGGTTACCCAAACGAAAATCGGAAGAAATCGGACCAAAATCGAAGAACCCTAGAAATTGGGGATCGGCGCACTTCTGTAAAATTCGACTTCAAATCGCGATGAAACTTCAAATTGACGGAGGGGAAATGAGCGCCTGGACGAGACGAAGCCGTGGGTAGGTCGGACGCGCCGAACGGCGGCCGGACGGCGGCGGGCGAAGCGTCGGAAGTCGCGCGGGTGCAGGGCAGGCGGGAAGGAATCGCGCGCGGGAGAGAGAGAATGAAATTGGGGCTGAAATGAAATAATTTCTAAAATTTGGGGTTCAAATGGTATTTATAGCAAAAATACCCCGAAAAATTAATAGCCCCACAAATACATCATGATTCATTAAAAATCATCTGTTTTCAAAAACTCTCTCTCTAACTCCAAAACCCCCTACCGGTGCTCACACAGCACCCGAGATCCCGAGACACATCAAAAAAACCCAACTCTTAGGTTTTACACCGTAATGTGAATACAATCTCAACCTCTGGATCCAACGATCCCAACTACCCAATTAAACGAGTCCAACTCCTCGATTAAATTCCAAATCGCCACGTAAAACCACTTTAGGGATTATTAACACTATGGGATTAACACCTATAATCCCTGGTCATCACATCACGGGACTGTCAGGGTTGCTATATCTGTGGCAAGGTGGGCCACTTTGCTCGAGGTTGCCCCAATCGGGCAGGTCAGACAGATTCAGGGCCGAATAGGCCGAGGTTTGATGCTGGGAGGGCACCACAGAGACAGCAGTTTGCACCACGACCACAGGGAGGTCAGACGGCAGGACCGCCGCAGGGACAGGTGTATGCACTGACCAGGGAGCAGGCTGAGGCAGCCCCAGAGGAGGTCATTGCTGGTACGTGCCATTTATTTACGTACCCTGCACTTATATTGATAGATACATGTGCTTCCCATTCTTTTGTATCTACTGCTTTTGTGGAGGGACACCACTTGTGCTCGTCTCTGGAGTTGGCAGCTATAGTGTTCGCCTTGAAGATATGGCGACACAACTTATACGGTACCTCTTTTACCATCTTCACTGATCACAAGAGCCAGAAGTTTTTGTTTACACAGGCTGAGTTGAACATGAGGCAGAGGAGATGGATGGACCTGCTGAAGGATTATGATTGTGAAATCCTATACCATCCCGGGAAAGCAAATCTGACAGCCGACGCCCTGAGTCGGAAAGTGCGGAGCACTGCAGAGGATGCCATGTGTTTATCAGCTATGTTGGGCTCCTACTGCCATATGGGATTTGATTATGACGTATCTTCTTCACCAGTACAGGTTTTGACCTTGCTAGCGGAGCCTGTTATTTTTGATCACATCAGAAAGGCTCAGGGGACCGATGTAGAGGTTCAGAGATGGATGTTAGTGGTTCATTCAGGTCAGCCATCGAGATTCAGAGTGGTTGAGGACGGTTCTCTGAGACTTGGTGATAGATGGGTGGTTCCAGATGCACCTGAGTTGCGTCAGGGTTTATTACGGCGAGCTCATTGCAGTAGGATGAGTGTCCACCCAGGCGGGAAGAAGATGTATAAGGATCTGCATAGCCAGTTCTGGTGGAGACATATGAAACAAGATGTCACCTCATTTGTCAAGCGTTGTCTGATTTGTCAGCAGGTGAAGGCTGAGAGGCAGAGGCCTGGAGGTAAACTAAGGAGTTTGGAGATACCCGAGTGGAAGTGGCAGCACTTGTCTATGGATTTCGTGACCCACTTACCGAGGACTGTTTCGGGTTTTGATGCCATCTGGGTAGTCGTGGATAGACTGACTAAAGTGGCTCACTTCATTCCCTACTGTATGACATATACGCACTTGAGGATGGCACAATTATATGTCAGAGATGTGGTGAGACTACACGGGATCCCTGTTTCGATAGTGTCCGATCGAGATCCGCGGTTCACATCTCACTTTTGGGAGGGTATGCAGACAGCTCTAGGTACAGAGTTGAGGCTGAGCACAGCCTATCACCCTCAGACGGACGGACAGACCGAGCGTACGATACAGACGCTCGAGGATATGTTGAGAGCTTGTGTGCTAGAGTTCGACATATCATGGCAGGACTCGACAGCCTTGGTGGAGTTCTCTTACAACAACAGCTACCAGGCAAGTATACAGATGGCTCCTTTCGAGGCCCTCTATGGTAGGCGTTGTAGGTCACCCTTGTGTTGGGATGACTTGGACCGTAAGTCGGTTGGAGGACCAGAGTTGGTTCAGGAAATGGAAGAGAAAGTTAAGGTCATCAAGAGAAAGATGAAGGCAGCTCAGGACAGACAGGCAGCATATGCCAATCAGCGGCGTAGGCCGTTGGAGTTTCAGTTGGGCGATAGAGTTTTTTTGAAGATCTCACCTTTCAGAGGCGTAGTACGGTTTGGTATGCGGGGGAAGTTGTCTCCTAGATACGTGGGGCCGTATGAGATCTTACAGCGTGTTGGTACTCTGGCGTACCGTTTGGCTTTACCGCCTTCTCTGTCTGGTATACACGACGTTTTTCATGTGTCTATGCTGAGGAAGTATGAGCCGGATCCTTCACATGTGTTGCAGCCTTCAGAGGTGCAGATTGAGTCCGATGTTTCTTATGAGGAGCGGCCTATCAGGATTTTGGATAGGGCAGACCGCAGACTTCGTAACAAGGTTATTCCTATGATCAAGGTTCAGTGGGATCGTAGGGGTGTCGAGGAGGCCACGTGGGAGACAGAGCGACACATGGTGCAGTACTATCCAGAGCTGTTTTCTGGTATGCGTTTATGTACTGTTTTATTATCTGGTTAGCAGCATGTTTGATTTCGGGGACGAAATCTTATAAGTAGGGGAGTATTGTGATATCCCCGAAATGATTATGTGGGTAATCATGCAATTAAGGGTTGCTAATTATGAACCTATGTGTTAAAAGGAGTTTTGTATGTGGGAGTGATTTATTTAATTGATGATGTGGTTTAGGGAGCATGTTAGGTGTTTTTAATCGTTGTGTTGATGTGGTAAAATAATAAAATATCAAGGAAAAATATTTTTATACATTGTATGAAATACCGGGACACAATTAACAGCACCAAACCACCATACATGCAACCACCCCCACCCCCACTTGTTGAACCCACGCCCCTCCCCTGTTTTTCTGGGAAAGCAGATGACTAAGCAAGCCACTTTACATGAAATATTTTCATTGAGCCTCTTCCAAAAAGCTCTCTTCTTCTTTCCTTCATTTGTCTGCAACTTGGTCGGTTTTTAGGAGGAAAGTGATCGGATTTCATTCATCCTTTCATATAGAAAATCGAAGGGCAAAAGTGGTGAGGAGTCACATGTTCTTCCCAGTTTTTAAATTCCTAGCATGCTTGTTCTTTGTAGCAGATTGGCATGCTAGTTTAGGGTATAAAGATATATTGTTATGAGTACTTTTATGTGATGTTTATGAAGCTCTCTGTATTTTTCCTTGAGCATGTTGCATGTTTTAGGTAGAGGATTAAAGCATGTGAAGTATAGTGTTCGAAAATCTGGGTAAGGAATATGCCCTGTTTTTCTGGAAAATTATGGTTTGGGAGTGATTTTGAGGAGGTAATATCATGCACGTTAGCTTAGGTTTTTGGTAAACCTTTGATGTGAAAATATGCATGGTAGTTTTGTGAAGCCCTTGGCATGTTTGTTCGAGCATGCTTTATGTTATATGTGGTAGATATAATAGCATGAAGTGAAGTACTCAAAAATCTGGTAATGAAATATGTGATATCCCCGAAATGATTATTGTGATGTTAATCATTTGAGTTAAATTATGATGATTTGGGTATTAATTCATGGGTTTGGATTAGTATTATTTGGGAGTTTCATTTCAGGGCGCATGTGATATATGTTGAGAATATGGGGGTCGTGGCTTGTTTATTTGGGGTGTGTGTTGTTTGTTTTGGGTAAAGCATGTTAACGGGAATTGAAGTATTTTATTGAGAAAATACTATAAATATCATGTGAGGATATTTTTATACATCGTGCTAAATACCGGGACCAAAACATAACACATCATACCACCCAACACCCAACCACCCCCCCCAACCCATGCCAATCACACTGTGCCCAGGCTGACTTCCCATCCCACTTGGCTCAATCATTTGACCACTCTCAGCCATCCCAAATCTCGACCTTTCTCTCCCAATTCCTCACCAGCACTTGCTAAGCAATAATCTGAGGAGCTTGCCCCTTTTCATCGCCTGGAAAGCCTTCAAAAATCGGAGCAAAGTAGGGTGAGAAACCATGCTCTGTTTTGTTTTTAAACTTGTTTGAGTACATGTTTTTAGGTGGCGAGATAACGGCATGTTAGATTAGGTTTCTTGAAACCTTTGATTTAAATGCTTTTATGGTGTTATTGTGAGGCTCTCTGTATTTTTCCTTGAGCATGTTGCATGTTTTATGTTGAGGATATAAGCATGTAAAGATGGGTGTTCGGAAATCTGGGTAGGTGTATGCCCTGTTTTTCTGGGAAAATATGGTTAGGGAGTGATTTTGAGGAGGTGGTATCATGCATGTTAGAAGGGTTTGTGGTTAACCTTCGATTTGAGTTTATGCATGGTAGTTTTGTAAAGCCCTTGGCATGTTTGTTCGAGCATGCTTTATGTTATATGTGATAGTTATTATAGCATGAAATGAAGTACTCAGGAAATCTGGAAATAAAATGTGTTGCCCTGTTTCCGAAAAGATGATCGAGTACTTGTGTAAATGGTCGTCGTTTATGCTTATGGGCTTATGTTTGGGGTGTAATTTTGGTATGAATACACTCAGGGCAGTGTGTTGTAACTAATAGCATGTTGTTTTGGGCATGTTGTATGTCTTACATGTTGGATTTAAGGGTGTGATTTCAGGTGTTCGAGAATTCTGGGTTGGCATTTCTCGAACAGAGCATCTCGATCGATCGATATTTCATCTCGATCGATCGAGCGGGGCAGAACCTTGGTTCTGATTTTAGGCGTCTTCTCGATCGATCGGGAAGAGGGGCCGATCGATCGAGAGACCCAGAATGTTGAAAAATATAATTTGTTATATTTTGTTAAAGTTTTGATATTGGATTGTAATGAGACATCTAATATTGTGTTGTACACTGGTGTAGAGCCTTCACAGGTAGCTACACAGCGCAGGGGATAGAGTCCTGCAACACACCACATTTTGGAAAGGTATGTAAGCGACGTACGGCATCCCAACGGTAACATGTACTTATGTTTGTCTGTGTGACGCATGATGAATGCAATGTGATGCATTAAGATTATGATACATGTTATTATGCATTGTGTTGCATATTATGCATTGTTGTTGCATATTGTGATGTGGGATAAAGAGGTGTATTCCACGAGTCAGGGCGATCACAGTTAAGGTTTTAATGCTTATGCTTTACCGCTGCGCATGTGGAGCGGGTGGGGGGAGGCTCGCTGGCACATGGAGGCGAGGTATACCATACTAAGCGAGGAAGAGATACCGCTAGTATGATGAAGCGTGTATGCGATACCGCTTGTTTGAGATTAAGAAAGCATTAAAATAACTGATGATGACTGACTCAAGAAAAAAGAGGAAATGTCATGACATTCATTTGTAAAGCCATACATTCATATAATGTGTTTTATTATGAACTATGGTACAGGGACAACCATTGGGCGTTATAAATGCAGGAAATACAGGAAGTGCTTGTATTTAGGATTGTGCATTTATGCCTTACTTTCATATTATGTTGAATATGAATTGTGTTATGCTCACGTGTTGGGGGTTGTCTTTGTAGGTGCTTTTGTTGACGAGAACCAGGGTCGGGGTTGATTTGCTGAGCTGTAAGGAGTGCTACAGGATTAGCATGATTAGAGAAATTTTGTATAACTTCTACTGGGTAGAGTAAGACTATAGTGTAGTGCCTTTGTAGGAATTGTGTTATTCCTTTTTGACATATTTTGGTACTGTAATCTCTAAAGCTCAGGTTAATCAACACGATACGTTACTCTGATATATTCACATGAATGTTTAGTTCTCTAAATTGCACCTTAGTGACTTGATGTGATAACGGGGTCTCACATTTAGTGGTATCAGAGCAGTGGTTAGATAACCAGGGAAGAGTGAAGGGTAGCCTTTAGAGACAAGTTGGCTAGGTATTCATTTGGGCATGCTTATGCATGTGATGCATATGGTTGTGTAAGTGTTATACTAACATGCTTTGAATATGATACTCTTGTTATCTAACGGCTTATATTATGAACTGCTTTTGGTATTTTGTTAACTCTTGTGTTACAGCATGGCTGAGATTAATCCGGAAAACCCCAATGAGGAGATAGGGGATATGGACAGTAGGAATGCCAGTATTGCTCCGCCGAATCCTCTACCACCACCTGCTGTGGGCGTGGAGCCCAGTGTACAGATGTTACTGCCAGGGGAGCTCAGTTTGAAGCAGTTTCTGAGTTTCCATCCGCCCATGTTTGAGGGGATTGAGTCTGGTGAAGTAGCTGAGGAGTGGTTAGAACGTATAGAGCAGATACTTGTGACTGCACCCTGTGCACGCACGGCCTGGCTAAGGTTAGCCGAGTTTCAGATGGCTAAGAAGCCTGCTATGTGGTGGAAGACCACGGTGATGGAGCTGAGAGCTCTAGGTGTGGCAGTTGACTGGACTGTATTCCGGACCCGGTTCCTTAACCGGTATTTCTCTGCAGCTGCCAGACAGTTAAAGGAAGACGAGTTCAATGCCTTGAAGCAGGGTAGCATGACAGTGTCGGACTATGCTATGCAGTATTCCTCACTGCTGAGGTATGTACCTCATATTGCTGTCAGCAGCCATGCAAAGATGAGGAACTTTCTGAAGGGATTAAGGCCAGAACTATTTGATAGGGTTATCTCCAACAACTCCAGTTCATTTGATGACGCCCTGACACGGGCAGAGTTAGCGGAGATTGCGGTGGACGCGTACAAGGATGTTGTACCCCCTTCTGTACCACCACAGAGGCCTGCTACTGATAGTCTGAGGCCTCGAGGGGATCAGTTCAAGGCTCGTGGAGCCTCATCATCTTCCAAATTTAGTGGGAAGAAGTCTCAGGGTCAGAAACAGAACAATAAGGGACCCACACAGAGGAGCAAGACTGTGGGAAGCAAGTGTAGCAACTGTGGGGGATGGCATTTGTCACGGGACTGTCCGGGTTGCTATGTCTGTGGCAAGGTGGGCCAATTTGCTCGAGGTTGCCCCAATCGGGCAGGTCAGACAGTCTCAGGGCCGAATAGGCCGATATTTGATGCAGGGAGGGCACCACAGAGACAGCAGTTTGCACCACGGCCACAGGGAGGTCAGACGGCAGGACCGCCGCAGGGACAGGTGTATGCGCTGACCAGGGAGCAGGCTGAGGCAGCCCCATAGGAGGTCATTGCTGGTACGTGCCATTTATTTACGTACCCTGCACTTATATTGATAGATACAGGTGCTTCCCATTCTTTTGTATCTACTGCTTTTGTGGAGGGACACCGTTTGTGCTCGTCTCTGTTACCCACGCCTCTTATGGTCTCGACACCCACGGGGAAGCATGTGATTGCGGATCGGCTATTGTCTGATTGCCTCATTTATTTTGAGGGCAATGATCTGTGGGCCGATCTGATTCAGTTAGAGATGGCAGACTTTGACTGTATTATCGGCATTGATGTGTTGAGCAGATACCGAGCTGTGGTAGACTGCCGACAGAGGATTGTACGTTTTCTGTCTGATCAGGGGTTTCAGTGGACCTTTTATGGGGACGGCTCTCGTCCAAAGATTCCGCATCAGACGAGAAGGAAGTAAGAGCTGAGGACATTCTGGTTGTGGCAGAGTTCATTGATGTGTTCCCAGATGAGATTCCGGGATTTCCGCCTGTCAGGGATGTGGAATTTGCTATTGAGCTGCTGCCAGGGACTTCTGCTATATCCCGTGCTCCTTACAGGATGGCACCGGCAGAGCTGAGGGAACTGAAAGTACAGTTACAGGAGCTCCTCGACAAGGGATACATTCGTCCTAGTGTATCGCCTTGGGGTGCACCAGTCTTGTTCGTGAAAAAGAAGGATGGATCCATGCGTCTGTGCATTGACTATAGGCAATTGAACAAGGTCACAGTGAACAACGGATATCCACTTCCGAGGATTGATGATCTGTTCGACCAGCTTCAGGGTACAGAGGTGTACTCCAAGATAGACTTGAGGTCAGGCTATCATCAAGTGCGGGTGATGTCCAAAAGACGGCTTTTAGAACTCGGTATGGGCACTATGAGTTCTTGGTGATGCCATTCGGGGTGACGAATGCCCCTGCTACTTTTATGAGCTTGATGAACAGGGTATTTCAGGAGTACCTCGATCAGTTTGTAATCGTGTTCATTGATGACATCCTGGTCTATTCAAAGAATGAGGAGGATCATGCCAATCATCTGAGGATAGTGCTCCAGATCCTCAGGGATCATCAGTTGTACGCCAAACTCAGCAAATGTGAGTTTTGGCTGAGCAGTGTTGCATTCTTGGGTCATATCATATCACGAGAGGGGATATCAGTAGACCCGAGGAAGATAGAGGCAGTTATGGACTGGTCTGCCCCTACTTCAGTCAGTGAGATTCGAAGTTTCTTGGTCTGGCTGGCTATTATCGACGTTTCGTCGAGGGTTTCTCGAAGGTCGCCAAGCCACTTACACAGCTGACTCAGAAGGGAGTCCCATTCTGATGGACAGAGGCTTGTGAGCAGAGTTTCAGGGAATTAAAGCACAGACTGACTACTGCACCAGTTCTAGTGATTCCGAAGGAGAACAAAGGATTTGTTATTTATACCGACGCATCGCTACAGGGATTAGGGTGCGTACTGATGCAGGACAGACATGTAGTGGCTTATGCTTCGAGACAGTTGAAGCCACACGAGACGAGGTATCCAGTCCATGATCTGGAGTTGGCAGCTATAGTGTTCGCCTTGAAGATATGGCGACACAACTTATACGGTACCTCTTTTACCATCTTCACTGATCACAAGAGCCAGAAGTTTTTGTTTACACAGGCTGAGTTGAACATGAGGCAGAGGAGATGGATGGACCTGCTGAAGGATTATGATTGTGAAATCCTATACCATCCCGGGAAAGCAAATCTGACAGCCGACGCCCTGAGTCGGAAAGTGCGGAGCACTGCAGAGGATGCCATGTGTTTATCAGCTATGTTGGGCTCCTACTGCCATATGGGATTTGATTATGACGTATCTTCTTCACCAGTACAGGTTTTGACCTTGCTAGCGGAGCCTGTTATTTTTGATCACATCAGAAAGGCTCAGGGGACCGATGTAGAGGTTCAGAGATGGATGTTAGTGGTTCATTCAGGTCAGCCATCGAGATTCAGAGTGGCTGAGGACGGTTCTCTGAGACTTGGTGATAGATGGGTGGTTCCAGATGCACCTGAGTTGCGTCAGGGTTTATTACGGCGAGCTCATTGCAGTAGGATGAGTGTCCACCCAGGCGGGAAGAAGATGTATAAGGATCTGCGTAGCCAGTTCTGGTGGAGACATATGAAACAAGATGTCACCTCATTTGTCAAGCGTTGTCTGATTTGTCAGCAGGTGAAGGCTGAGAGGCAGAGGCCTGGAGGTGAACTAAGGAGTTTGGAGATACCCGAGTGGAAGTGGCAGCACTTGTCTATGGATTTCGTGACCCACTTACCGAGGACTGTTTCGGGTTTTGATGCCATCTGGGTAGTCGTGGATAGACTGACTAAAGTGGCTCACTTCATTCCCTACTGTATGACATATACGCACTTGAGGATGGCACAATTATATGTCAGAGATGTGGTGAGACTACACGGGATCCCTGTTTCGATAGTGTCCGATCGAGATCCGCGGTTCACATCTCACTTTTGGGAGGGTATGCAGACAGCTCTAGGTACAGAGTTGAGGCTGAGCACAGCCTATCACCCCAGACGGACGGACAGACCGAGCGTACGATACAGACGCTCGAGGATATGTTGAGAGCTTGTGTGCTAGAGTTCGACATATCATGGCAGGACTCGACAGCCTTGGTGGAGTTCTCTTACAACAACAGCTACCAGGCAAGTATACAGATGGCTCCTTTCGAGGCCCTCTATGGTAGGCGTTGTAGGTCACCCTTGTGTTGGGATGACTTGGACCGTAAGTCGGTTGGAGGACCAGAGTTGGTTCAGGAAATGGAAGAGAAAGTTAAGGTCATCAAGAGAAAGATGAAGGCAGCTCAGGACAGACAGGCAGCATATGCCAATCAGCGGCGTAGGCCGTTGGAGTTTCAGTTGGGCGATAGAGTTTTTTTGAAGATCTCACCTTTCAGAGGCGTAGTACGGTTTGGTATGCGGGGGAAGTTGTCTCCTAGATACGTGGGGCCGTATGAGATCTTACAGCGTGTTGGTACTCTGGCGTACCGTTTGGCTTTACCGCCTTCTCTGTCTGGTATACACGACGTTTTTCATGTGTCTATGCTGAGGAAGTATGAGCCGGATCCTTCACATGTGTTGCAGCCTTCAGAGGTGCAGATTGAGTCCGATGTTTCTTATGAGGAGCGGCCTATCAGGATTTTGGATAGGGCAGACCGCAGACTTCGTAACAAGGTTATTCCTATGATCAAGGTTCAGTGGGATCGTAGGGGTGTCGAGGAGGCCACGTGGGAGACAGAGCGACACATGGTGCAGTACTATCCAGAGCTGTTTTCTGGTATGCGTTTATGTACTGTTTTATTATCTGGTTAGCAGCATGTTTGATTTCGGGGACGAAATCTTATAAGTAGGGGAGTATTGTGATATCCCCGAAATGATTATGTGGGTAATCATGCAATTAAGGGTTGCTAATTATGAACCTATGTGTTAAAAGGAGTTTTGTATGTGGGAGTGATTTATTTAATTGATGATGTGGTTTAGGGAGCATGTTAGGTGTTTTTAATCGTTGTGTTGATGTGGTAAAATAATAAAATATCAAGGAAAAATATTTTTATACATTGTATGAAATACCGGGACACAATTAACAGCACCAAACCACCATACATGCAACCACCCCACCCCCACTTGTTGAACCCACGCCCCTCCCCTGTTTTTCTGGGAAAGCAGATGACTAAGCAAGCCACTTTACATGAAATATTTTCATTGAGCCTCTTCCAAAAAGCTCTCTTCTTCTTTCCTTCATTTGTCTGCAACTTGGTCGGTTTTTAGGAGGAAAGTGATCGGATTTCATTCATCCTTTCATATAGAAAATCGAAGGGCAAAAGTGGTGAGGAGTCACATGTTCTTCCCAGTTTTTAAATTCCTAGCATGCTTGTTCTTTGTAGCAGATTGGCATGCTAGTTTAGGGTATAAAGATATATTGTTATGAGTACTTTTATGTGATGTTTATGAAGCTCTCTGTATTTTTCCTTGAGCATGTTGCATGTTTTAGGTAGAGGATTAAAGCATGTGAAGTATAGTGTTCGAAAATCTGGGTAAGGAATATGCCCTGTTTTTCTGGAAAATTATGGTTTGGGAGTGATTTTGAGGAGGTAATATCATGCACGTTAGCTTAGGTTTTTGGTAAACCTTTGATGTGAAAATATGCATGGTAGTTTTGTGAAGCCCTTGGCATGTTTGTTCGAGCATGCTTTATGTTATATGTGGTAGATATAATAGCATGAAGTGAAGTACTCAAAAATCTGGTAATGAAATATGTGATATCCCCGAAATGATTATTGTGATGTTAATCATTTGAGTTAAATTATGATGATTTGGGTATTAATTCATGGGTTTGGATTAGTATTATTTGGGAGTTTCATTTCAGGGCGCATGTGATATATGTTGAGAATATGGGGGTCGTGGCTTGTTTATTTGGGGTGTGTGTTGTTTGTTTTGGGTAAAGCATGTTAACGGGAATTGAAGTATTTTATTGAGAAAATACTATAAATATCATGTGAGGATATTTTTATACATCGTGCTAAATACCGGGACCAAAACATAACACATCATACCACCCAACACCCAACCACCCCCCCCCAACCCATGCCAATCACACTGTGCCCAGGCTGACTTCCCATCCCACTTGGCTCAATCATTTGACCACTCTCAGCCATCCCAAATCTCGACCTTTCTCTCCCAATTCCTCACCAGCACTTGCTAAGCAATAATCTGAGGAGCTTGCCCCTTTTCATCGCCTGGAAAGCCTTCAAAAATCGGAGCAAAGTAGGGTGAGAAACCATGCTCTGTTTTGTTTTTAAACTTGTTTGAGTACATGTTTTTATGTGGCGAGATAACGGCATGTTAGATTAGGTTTCTTGAAACCTTTGATTTAAATGCTTTTATGGTGTTATTGTGAGGCTCTCTGTATTTTTCCTTGAGCATGTTGCATGTTTTATGTTGAGGATATAAGCATGTAAAGATGGGTGTTCGGAAATCTGGGTAGGTGTATGCCCTGTTTTTCTGGGAAAATATGGTTAGGGAGTGATTTTGAGGAGGTGGTATCATGCATGTTAGAAGGGTTTGTGGTGAACCTTCGATTTGAGTTTATGCATGGTAGTTTTGTAAAGCCCTTGGCATGTTTGTTCGAGCATGCTTTATGTTATATGTGATAGTTATTATAGCATGAAATGAAGTACTCAGGAAATCTGGAAATAAAATGTGTTGCCCTGTTTCCGAAAACATGATCGAGTACTTGTGTAAATGGTCGTCGTTTATGCTTATGGGCTTATGTTTGGGGTGTAATTTTGGTATGAATACACTCAGGGCAGTGTGTTGTAACTAATAGCATGTTGTTTTGGGCATGTTGTATGTCTTACATGTTGGATTTAAGGGTGTGATTTCAGGTGTTCGAGAATTCTGGGTTGGCATTTCTCGAACAGAGCATCTCGATCGATCGATATTTCATCTTGATCGATCGAGCGGGGCAGAACCTTGGTTCTGATTTTAGGCGTCTTCTCGATCGATCGGGAAGAGGGGCCGATCGATCGAGAGACCCAGAATGTTGAAAAATATAATTTGTTATATTTTGTTAAAGTTTTGATATTGGATTGTAATGAGACATCTAATATTGTGTTGTACACTGGTGTAGAGCCTTCACAGGTAGCTACACAGCGCAGGGGATAGAGTCCTGCAACACACCACATTTTGGAAAGGTACGTAAGCGACGTACGGGTATCCCAACGGTAACATGTACTTATGTTTGTCTGTGTGACGCATGATGAATGCAATGTGATGCATTAAGATTATGATACATGTTATTATGCATTGTGTTGCATATTATGCATTGTTGTTGCATATTGTGATGTTGGATAAAGAGGTGTATTCCACGAGTCAGGGCGATCACAGTTAAGGTTTTAATGCTTATGCTTTACCGCTGCGCATGTGGAGCGGGTGGGGGGAGGCTCGCTGGCACATGGAGGCGAGGTATACCATACTAAGCGAGGAAGAGATACCGCTAGTATGATGAAGCGTGTATGCGATACCGCTTGTTTGAGATTAAGAAAGCCTTAAAATAACTGATGATGACTGACTCAAGAAAAAAGAGGAAATGTCATGACATTCATTTGTAAAGCCATACATTCATATAATGTGTTTTATTATGAACTATGGTACAGGGACAACCATTGGGCGTTATAAATGCAGGAAATACAGGAAGTGCTTGCATTTAGGATTGTGCATTTATGCCTTACTTTCATATTATGTTGAATATGAATTGTGTTATGCTCACGTGTTGGGGGTTGTCTTTGTAGGTGCTTTTGTTGACGAGAACCAGGGTCGGGGTTGATTTGCTGAGCTGTAAGGAGTGCTACAGGATTAGCATGATTAGAGAAATTTTGTATAACTTCTACTGGGTAGAGTAAGACTATAGTGTAGTGCCTTTGTAGGAATTGTGTTATTCCTTTTTGAAATATTTTGGTACTGTAATCTCTAAAGCTCAGGTTAATCAACACGATACGTTACTCTGATATATTCACATGAATGTTTAGTTCTCTAAATTGCACCTTAGTGACTTGATGTGATAACGGGGTCTCACAAAATATGTTGTTCTGTTTCCGGAAAAGTTGGTTGAGTACTTATGTAAATGGTTGACGTTTATGCATGTGGGCTTATATTTGGGGTGTAAATTTGGTATGAATACACTCGGAGTAGTGTATTGTAATTGCTAGCATAATTGTTCAAACATGTGGTGTATGTTATATGCTAGATCGAAGGGTGTGAATATAGGTGTTCGAGAATTCTGGGTTGGTATTTCTCGAACAGAGCATCTCGATCGATCGAGCGAGGCAGAATCTTGGTTTTGATTTTAGGCGTCTTCTCGATCGATCGGGAAGAGGGGCCGATCGATCGAGAGACCCAGAATGTTGAAAAATATAAATTGATATATTTTGTTAAAGTTTTGATATTGGATTGTAATGAGACATCTAATATTGTGTTGTTCTGGTGTAGAGCCTTCACAGGTAGCTACACAGCGCAGGGGATAGAGTCCTGCAACACACCACATTTTGGAAAGGTACGTAAGCGACGACGGGCATCCCAACGGTAACATGTACTTATGTTTGTCTGTGTGACACATGATGAATGCAATGTGATGCATTAAGGTTATGATACATGTTATTATGCATTGTGTTGCATATTATGCATTGTTGTTGCATATTGTGATGTGGAATAAAGTGGTGTATTCCACGAGTCAGGGCGATCACAGTTAAGGTTTTAATGCTTATGCTTTACCGCTGAAAATGTGGAGCGGGAGGGGGGAGGCTCGCTTGCACATGGAGGCGAGGTATACCATACTGAGCGAGGAAGAGATACCGCTAGTATGAAGAAGCGAGTATGCGATACCGCTTGTTTTGAGATTATGAAAGCATTAAAATAACTGATGATGACTGACTCAAGAAAAAGAGGAAATGTCATGACATTTATTTATGAAGCCATACATTCATATAATGTGTTTTATTATGAATTATGGTACAGGGACAACCAATGGGCGTTATAAATGCAGGAAATACAGGAAGTGCTTGTGTTTAGGATTGTGCATTTATGCCTTACTTTCATATTATGTTGAATATGAATTGTTTTATGCTCACATGTTGGGGGTTGTCTTTGTAGGTGCTTTTGTTGACGAGAACTAGGGTCGGGGTTGACATGCTGAGCTGTAAGGAGTGCTACAGGATTAGCATGTTAGAGAAAATTTTGTATAGCTTCTACTGAGTAGAGTAAGACTATAATGTAGTGCCTTTGTAGGAATTATGTTATTCCTTTTTGAAACATTTTGGTACTGTACTCTCTAAAGCTCAGGTTAATCAACACGATACGTTACTCTGATATATTCTCATGAATGTTTAAATTCTCTAAATTGCACCTTAGTAACTTGATGTGATAACGGGGTCTCACAAAGGGCCATCCAACGTTGCTGAACAACTGGTAAATCTGTCAAATGCGATCTCTGCACTAGCCAGTGACGTACATAAGCTTAAATAGGATGAGCACACTGCGACTCTTATTCTAGGGAGCCATCAGCAAAATAATGAGTCTCAATTCCAGCATGTCTACCGAGATATCAATAGTCTCACAACTATTGTGACCCTGCTTCAGACGTTTGTTGAAAATGCCTTTGCGGACTTACTTTCTAGAATAGGGCAGGCTCGTCTTCAGATCAATCAACAAAATGAATCTCTTCATGCTGCCACCTCACTGGCCCTTGGAGATAAGATAGAAGACGCCAAGAAAGTCTTGACCGATCAGCTGGCAACCATGCAGGCATCATTTGCTTCCCAAATTCAAGATTTATGCAACAGCCTGCCTGCTGCCCCTCAAATTATTAGAAGACTGCCTGAGTCCAGCAGACCTGCTCCTCAGTCCCAACGAGACCCGAGTCCAGCTAATCGTTCATCCACTGCAGCTGGAGCATCCAATCAGTCCAGACCATCTTCCCAGCCAAGATCTCGAAGTCCGCACCAACCGTCTACAGAAAAGCGCGACTATTCCCGACATTGGTTAGGGAGGAAATAGTATCGTTTTCTGACCCCTTATTAATTACTCTTATCTTTTTACTGTTTTCATTTGACTTTTTCCGTTTTTATCGTAACATCATTATTGTGTTCACACTTAATTAAATTCTTCTATAAATAGAGGCTTATTTTTTATTTTTATAACACACATTCACTCATCATGATTATTTTCAATTCCTTGGTTTCCTCTTCGCAATTGTTCATTTTCATGGGTTTATTACTTATCTAAATCAACCCCTCATGGGTTGATTACTTATCTAACCCAGCTCCGTTAAGCTTCAGCGTTTGGATCCTGCTCTGATGCTCATCATCAGTCAGGAACTATAATCAGGAGTTATCTGGGTGCTGATGACAAAAAGGGGGAAAACAGAGATAGAATATTTTCATGTGTGAATCCATAAACCATGGAGGCCTGATGAATATACATTTGACTATTTTCCCGATCGAAGCTCGTCCTCTCTGAAACAAGGTGGATCGAAGCTCGTCCTCTCTGAAACAAGGTGGATCGAAGCTCTTCCTCCCCGCAACTGGTGGATCAAAGCTCTCCGGTCTACATTGTTTGTTTAAAATTTGTCATGTATCAGCTATATTGTGTAGAAATAGATTTGTCTTAGGTTAAATCCCGTTATCAGAATTCATCTTAAATGAAGATGAATCTCTCTCAATTGTCCAGTTTGATTACAACTTGTAATCTGCTTATCTTTATAGCAAATGAAAATTTCTTTTCAATTGTGTCTTCAAGTCTTTTCAGGATTCACCACTTAAATTATTCGGGTATGAAATCGTTATTGCTTAGTTTTGTCATCACCAAAAAGAGGAAAATTGTTGGGAAACGATTTCTAAGTTTTGGTGATTACAAACAGCTACTGGATGAAGACAGCTACCGGGTGAAGACACCTACTGGATGAAGACATCCACCGGGTGAAGACACCTACTGGATGAAGACATCTACCGGGTGAAGACACCTACTGGATGAAGACACCTACCGGACATACATCAACTGGATGGCTACCAACCGGACATACATCAACTGGATGGCTACCAACTGCATAGACATCAACCGGACAGACATCAACTGGATGGCTACCAACTGGATAGACATCAACCGGACCGACATCAACTGGATGGCTACCAACCGGACAGACATCAACTGGATGGCTACCAACTGGATAGACATCAATCGGACAGACATCAACTGGATGGCTACCAACCGGACAGACATCAACTGGATGGCTACTGTGATGACCAGAGATTAGGGATGTTAATCCCAGAGTGTTAATAACCCCTAAAGTTGTTTTACGTACGATTTGGAGTTTAATCGAGGTGTTGGGCCTTTCGGGTTCGTCTATTTGGGTAGTTGGGATTGTTGGATCCCGAGGTTGAGATTGTATTCTCATTACGGTGTAAAACCTAAGAGTTGGGTTGTTGAAGTGTCTTGGAATCTCGGGTGCTTTGTGTGGGCACCGGTAGGGGGTTTTGAAGTTAGAGAGAGAATTTTTGAAAACAGATGATTTTTAATGAATCATGATGTATTTGTGGGGCTATTAGTATTTCGGGGTATTTTTGCTATAAATACCAGTTGTGACATCCCCGAAATGGTTAATTGCATTTGGGCAATAATTGTGCTTATATGATTAATTATGTGGTAGTTAATTATGCATTGGATTTATTTATTTATTTACCTTATGGAAATGCATGGTCATGTGGATAGGGTGACCCGGGGTTGCATTTCAGGGTGCATGTGGTGCATGTGGGGTAAATATTATTGGAAGCATGATTTATTTGCCTTTGGTAGCAATTAATTGGAAATCATGTGTTTAATTGATATTTGGTGCATTATGAGTAAATGCTTTGAAAAATATCATGTTGGGGTGTTTTATACACCATGGAATTATTTTGATTTGCTTTTAATTAAACCACACCTTTTACTACCCCAACCCCACCTCATCCACTCATTCTTACTTTACCAAAATCACCACCCAAACCCTTTCCCTTCTTCCATTTTCGAGCTTGAGCTTAGGGTTGAAGAGAAAACCTTCCAAAAGTCTTGATTTGTGAAGATTATTGGGTGATTTGAGGTCCCCAAGAGGTATGGATGCCTCATTGTCATTTTTATTGTGTTTGGGTTAGTTTTGGAAGGGTTTTTAATGATTTTGAAATGGGTTTGTGTGGGTTGTTGTGGTTTTGGTTAAGGGTTAGATTTATACTTGCTTTGAAGTGTATTTTGGTGGTTTATGTTGATATTTATGTTGTTGATTGGTTGGTTAAGTGTTGGGATGGGTTGGAATGGTTTTGAGGTACAAAAATGGGGGATTTTCGGGTTACAGGGGTTGGCGATCGATCGCCCATTCCAGGCGATCGATCGCGCCCAGGCAGTGAGTTTTGCCAGCGCTTGGCGATCGATCGCCACTCTTGGGCGATCGATCGGCGGGTCTGGCGATCGATCGCGCCAGGGGTGGCGATCGATCGCCGAAGGGTGCAATTTTTGATTCTCGGGCAGTGAGGATTGGCGATCGATCGCCGTGAGGGGCGATCGATCGCGAAAGCCAAAATATGGTTTTTTTTGGTTATTTTTGTAGGATTTTTGGTATTGGACTATTATTGGGTTCTAATATTGGTTTGTGTGAATGTGTAGAACCATCCCAGGTGGCAACACAGCGAAGGCATTGAAGTCCTACCATACCCTACATTTTGGAAAGGTACGTAGTGGACGTACGGGCACCCCAACGGTACATGTATCTTATATACTTATTGTTTATGCATTGTGGATGCAAGTATATATGTGGTATTGCATAGTGGATGCAAATACATGTTATGCATGATGTTTATAGATGCATATGATTATTGGTGCACATCCCATGAATCGTGGTCATCCCTTGATGATTTTAATGCTTGCCGCTATTTGGTTTGGTTCCGCTAAATGTGAAGCGAGGGGTGGGAGCGCCGCATGTCACATTTGAGCGTGGTTATCATATAGGACGAGGAAAGGGTATTTGCCGCTCAATGAGAGGCGAGGGGTGGGAGTCCCGCAGTCCATTGAAGCGAGGTTATCCTATGCCGTCTATATGTAAATAAGCGAGGGGCATTAAAATACATTGTGATGGACAGACTAGGGATTGGGGATCAGTATTTGGTATTGATGAAATGGTATATGTTCATGACATGTTTAGACCATTAAAAATAATCTATTGATTATACTCATGAGTTATGGTACAGGGACAACCAAACGGGAAGCGTTTGAAATGCATGGGGAAAACAGGAAGTGTTTTATTATGATTATGCATTTACGCTTTATCTTCATATTGTGTTGAATATGAATGATTATTATTGCTCATGTTTGGGGGTTGTCCTTGTAGGTACCTTTTTGGCATGATAGAAGGGCTTGAACGGGTTGAGGTGGTGAGCTTGACGAGCATTCTATTGAGGATGAAAGGACAGGATTATTTTGGATAGTATCTACTCTAGGAGTAGTATAAAACTATAGTTGCACACATTCTTTTGATTGGAATGTAATTAATCCATTTGGTAGTCCTTATTCTTTTGGCATGTAATGCTTAAGCTCATAGACTCAACATGTTCTTTTAGACTCTGATTTGTTTATATTAGCTCTATTATGCCTTAATTCCGCACTTAAGGATTAGGGTCCTTACATTAGTGGTATCAGAGCAGTGGTTAGAGAACTCGGGAACGAGTGAAGGGTAGCCTTAGCATGATAGGCTAGGTGCTTACAGTTGAAACATGTTTATGCATGTGGTGCATATTAATGTATATTCTGTTATACTAACATGCGTATTCTCATTCCTGTTATCTAACGGCATAATATATATACTGCTTTGGAATTGTTGTTAACATTTGTATTACAGCATGGCTGCTAATGAAGAAGTCGGTGATATGGGGAGCATGAATGCTAGTATTGGACAGACAAACCCTCTACCTCCACCGGCTGTAGGAATGGAACCAGTGGTTCAGTTGCTGCTACCGGGTGAGATTAGCTTGACACAATTTCTCTCTTATCATCCGCCCCGGTTTGAGGGGACAGAGTCCGGAGAAGAGGCTGAAGAGTGGTTGGAAAGACTTGAACAGATCTTCGTATCGGCTCCTTGTGCTGTGACAGCTTGGCTGAGGCTAGCGGAGTTTCAATTAGCCAAGAAACCTCTGATGTGGTGGAGGAGCACAGTAATGGAAATGAGAGCACTAGGTGCTGTGATTGATTGGACACTCTTCAGGACTAGGTTTTTGAATCGGTACTTCTCCGCAGCAGCAAGACAGACAAAGGAGGATGAATTTACAAGTCTGAGGTAGGGGAACATGACAGTGGCAGACTATGCCACACGGTACTCTTCATTACTGAGGTACGTCCCCCACATTTCCACCAGTGGACACGCTAAGATGAGGAACTTTATGAAAGGATTGCGACCGGAGCTCTATGACCGGGTTATCACCAATAACCCAACTTCTTTTGATGACGCTCTAACAAGAGCGGAGCTTGCTGAGCTAGGAGTGGGAGCTTACGCTATGCCACCACCGGTACCGCAACAGAGGCAGACTAGTGACAACTTGAGGCCTCGGGGTGAGCCATTTAAACCCCGTGGTGCCTCTTCATCTTCAAGGTATGGTGGAAAGAAACACTTTGGACAGAAGCAGGATAACAAGAAGGGTAATTGGTCGGCCAATAGAGGATCTTCACAAGGGGATAGGCTGGGAGAGCCGAGGTGCAACAATTGTGGAGGGCCACATTCTTCAAACAAGTGTCCTGCATGTTATGTTTGCGGCAAGATGGGCCACATTGCTCGGTATTGCCCCACACGGGGAGGACAGTCTGAGTTCCAGGGCAACCGGCCGAGGTTTGAGGATAGGACAGTGCAGCAGAGGCAGCAGTTTGGGCCTCGACCATCGGGAGGTCAGACAGTAGGACCACCCCAGGGGCAGGTGTATGCACTGACCAGGGAGCAGGCCCAGGCAGCCCCAGAGGAGGTGATTGCCGGTACGTGTCATTTATTTACGTACCCTGCTTTTATTTTGATCGATACAGGTGCCTCCCATTCTTTTGTATCGGTGGGTTTTGTGGAAAGACACCATATGCGCACGTCTTCTATACCCACGCCTCTCCTTGTCTCGACACCCACTGGAAGAAATGTCGTTGCGGATCAGTTTATGGCAGACTGCCTCATTTATTTTGAGGGCAACGAATTGAGATCAGACTTGATTGTGCTGGGTATGTCAGACTTCGACTGCATCTTGGGTATAGATGTTCTGAACAGATACCAGGCAGTGGTAGATTGCCGACAGAGGACAGTGAAGTTCAGACCTGAGTTGGGCAGTCAGTGGACTTTCTATGGCAACGGTTCTCGTGCGAAGATTCCGTTGATTTCAGCGATCAAGATGACTCAGTTGTTGGAACGTGGACACACGGGTTATCTCATTTATACCGTGGACACGTCTGGGAAGAGTAAAGAACTCAGAGTTGAGGATGTACCAGTAGTGGCAGAGTTCGCTGATGTATTTCCGGAAGAGATCCCAGGATTCCCACCGGCTAGGGAAGTCGAGTTTGGGATCGAGCTGTTGCCAGGGACATCCGCTATCTCTCGTGCACCTTATAGGATGGCACCGGCTGAGCTGAGAGAGTTGAAAGAACAGTTGCAGGATCTCTTGGACAAGGGATATATACGCCCGAGCGTGTCGCCATGGGGCGCACCAGTTCTCTTTGTGAAGAAGAAGGACGGTTCGATGCGGTTGTGTATCGATTACCGGCAACTGAATAAGGCTACAGTGAAGAACAAGTATCCTCTTCCAAGGATCGATGATCTGTTTGATCAGTTGCAAGGTACCAGGGTGTATAGTAAGATTGATTTGAGATCCGGGTATCATCAGATTCGGGTCAGAGAGGAAGATGTGCAGAAGACAGCGTTCCGGACCCGATATGGACATTATGAGTTCCTAGTGATGTCGTTCGGCGTGACGAATGCTCCAGCAGTCTTCATGAGTCTGATGAACAGAGTGTTTCAGCAGTATCTTGATCAGTTCGTCATCCTGTTCATAGACGACATCCTTATCTACTCCCGGAGCGAGGAGGAGCATGTGAAACACTTGAGGACAGTGCTTCAGATTCTCAGAGAGCATCAGTTGTATGCTAAGCTCAGTAAGTGTGAATTTTGGCTGAGCAGTGTAGTGTTTCTGGGGCATGTCATATCGAGCAGCGGGATATCTGTAGATCCCAAGAAGATTGAGGCTGTGATGGAGTGGGCTGCCCCCACTTCTGTACCTGAGATCCGGAGTTTTCTTGGTTTGGCCGGGTATTATCGGCGCTTCGTCGAGGGCTTTTCGAAGATTGCCAAGCCGCTGACTCAGTTGACCCAGAAGGGAGTGCCTTTCTTTTGGTCAGAAGCTTGTGAGGAGAGCTTCCAGGAGTTGAAGCACCGGTTGACGACGGCGCCAGTGTTAGTGATCCCGACGGAGAACTCCAGATTTGTTCTGTATACTGATGCATCACTGCAGGGCCTTGGGTGTGTTCTGATGCAAGATAAGCATGTGGTAGCTTATGCATCGAGGCAGTTGAAGCCGCATGAGACCAGATATCCAGTTCATGACTTGGAATTGGCGGCTATCATCTTTGCCCTGAAGATCTGGAGGCATTATTTGTATGGTACTTCATTCACCATATACACGGATCACAAGAGCCTCAAGTTTTTATTCACTCAGGCAGAGCTGAACATGAGGCAGAGGAGATGGATGGACCTACTCAAGGACTATGATTGCGAGATCGAGTACCATCCGGGGAAAGCCAATTTGATAGCAGACGCTTTGAGCCGGAAAGTGAGGAGTTCTGCTGAGGACGTCATTCATTTGTCAGCTATGATGACCTCTTATTGCCATCTTGGCTATGACTTCGACATTGATGCATCGCCTGTGTATGTATCGACTCTGTTAGCTGAGCCAGACATCTATGAAAACATCAGGAGAGCTCAGAGGTCAGATGATGAGGTTCAGAGGTGGTTATCTTTAGTACATCTTGGTCAGCCAACGAAGTTCAGGGTGGCAGATGACGGATCCTTGAGATTGGGGAACCGTTGGGTGGTTCCGAGTACGCCGGAGTTGCGTAAAGGGATCTTGGAGCGAGCTCACAGTAGCAGACTTAGCATCCACCCAGGCGGGAAGAAGATGAACAGAGATCTGTGTGGTCAGTTTTGGTGGAAGAGAATGAAGAGTGATGTCGTCGCTTTTGTGAAGAGGTGTTTGATCTGCCAGCAGGTTAAGGCAGAGAGGCAGAGACCTGGCGGCGAGCTGAGAAGCTTGGAGATACCGAAGTGGAAGTGGGAGCACATTTCCATGGACTTCGTGACTCATTTGCCGAGGAGTGCTTCAGGCTTCGATGCTATATGGGTGATTGTGGACAGATTAACTAAGGTAGCCCACTTTATCCCCTATAGCATGAATTTCACATTTTTGAGGATGGCGCAGTTGTATATTAGAGATGTGGTGAGATTGCATGGGATTCCCGTTTCTATAGTGTCAGATCGAGATCCGCGATTCACATCTCATTTCTGGGAAGGTCTTCAGTCAGCCTTGGGAACTGAAGTCCGATTGAGCACTGCTTATCATCCTCAGACGGATGGCCAGACTGAGCGTACTATTCAGACGCTCGAGGACATGTTAAGAGCTTGTGTTTTGGAGTTCGATGCCTCTTGACAGGATTCAGTGCCTTTGGTAGAGTTTTCGTATAACAATAGCTACCAGGCGAGTATTCAGATGGCTCCGTTTGAAGCTCTTTATGGCAGACGGTGTAGATCACCCTTGTGTTGGGGTGATTTAGACCGTAAATCGGTCGGAGGACCGGAGTTGATTCGGGAATTGGAAGAAAAGATAAAGGTAATAAGGCAGAAAATGAAAGCGGCTCAGGACAGACAGGCAGCTTATGCAAATAAACGGCGGAGACCGTTGGAATTTCAGTTGGGAGATAAGGTCTTTTTGAAGATCTCGCCTTTCAGAGGCGTTGTGCGATTTGGCATGCGCGGGAAACTGTCTCCGAGGTATGTTGGACCGTACGAGATTTTGCAGCGCATTGGCACCTTAGCTTACCGACTGGCTTTGCCGCCTTCTTTATCTGGTATACATGATGTGTTTCATGTGTCTATGCTGCGGAAGTATGAGCCGGATCCGTCGCATGTGTTACAGCCTTCCGAAGTTCAGTTAGAATCAGATGTGTCTTATGTGGAACGGCCTGTCAGAATTCTGGATCGAGCAGACCGTAGACTTCGGAACAAAGTGATACCGATGATCAAGGTTCAGTGGGATCGCAGGGGTGTCGAGGAGGCTACGTGGGAGACGGAGCGGCATATGGTGCAGCACTACCCGTCTCTGGTATGAGTTTATGTTTAGTTTCTTTAGGGGTAAGTGCATGTGATTTCGAGGACGAAATCTTATAAGTAGGGGAGTATTGTGACATCCCCGAAATGGTTAATTGCATTTGGGCAATAATTGTGCTTATATGATTAATTATGTGGTAGTTAATTATGCATTGGATTTATTTATTTATTTACCTTATGGAAATGCATGGTCATGTGGATAGGGTGACCCGGGGTTGCATTTCAGGGTGCATGTGGTGCATGTGGGGTAAATATTATTGGAAGCATGATTTATTTGCCTTTGGTAGCAATTAATTGGAAATCATGTGTTTAATTGATATTTGGTGCATTATGAGTAAATGCTTTGAAAAATATCATGTTGGGGTGTTTTATACACCATGGAATTATTTTGATTTGCTTTTAATTAAACCACACCTTTTACTACCCCAACCCCACCTCATCCACTCATTCTTACTTTACCAAAATCACCACCCAAACCCTTTCCCTTCTTCCATTTTCGAGCTTGAGCTTAGGGTTGAAGAGAAAACCTTCCAAAAGTCTTGATTTGTGAAGATTATTGGGTGATTTGAGGTCCCCAAGAGGTATGGATGCCTCATTGTCATTTTTATTGTGTTTGGGTTAGTTTTGGAAGGGTTTTTAATGATTTTGAAATGGGTTTGTGTGGGTTGTTGTGGTTTTGGTTAAGGGTTAGATTTATACTTGCTTTGAAGTGTATTTTGGTGGTTTATGTTGATATTTATGTTGTTGATTGGTTGGTTAAGTGTTGGGATGGGTTGGAATGGTTTTGAGGTACAAAAATGGGGGATTTTCGGGTTACAGGGGTTGGCGATCGATCGCCCATTCCAGGCGATCGATCGCGCCCAGGCAGTGAGTTTTGCCAGCGCTTGGCGATCGATCGCCACTCTTGGGCGATCGATCGGCGGGTCTGGCGATCGATCGCGCCAGGGGTGGCGATCGATCGCCGAAGGGTGCAATTTTTGATTCTCGGGCAGTGAGGATTGGCGATCGATCGCCGTGAGGGGCGATCGATCGCGAAAGCCAAAATATGGTTTTTTTTGGTTATTTTTGTAGGATTTTTGGTATTGGACTATTATTGGGTTCTAATATTGGTTTGTGTGAATGTGTAGAACCATCCCAGGTGGCAACACAGCCAAGGCATTGAAGTCCTACCATACCCTACATTTTGGAAAGGTACGTAGTGGACGTACGGGCACCCCAACGGTACATGTATCTTATATACTTATTGTTTATGCATTGTGGATGCCAGTATATATGTGGTATTGCATAGTGGATGCAAATACATGTTATGCATGATGTTTATAGATGCATATGATTATTGGTGCACATCCCATGAGTCGTGGTCATCCCTTGATGATTTTAATGCTTGCCGCTATTTGGTTTGGTTCCGCTAAATGTGAAGCGAGGGGTGGGAGCGCCGCATGTCACATTTGAGCGTGGTTATCATATAGGACGAAGAAAGGGTATTTGCCGCTCAATGAGAGGCGAGGGGTGGGAGTCCCGCAGTCCATTGAAGCGAGGTTATCCTATGCCGTCTATATGTAAATAAGCGAGGGGCATTAAAATACATTGTGATGGACAGACTAGGGATTGGGGATCAGTATTTGGTATTGATGAAATGGTATATGTTCATGACATGTTTAGACCATTAAAAATAATCTATTGATTATACTCATGAGTTATGGTACAGGGACAACCAAACGGGAAGCGTTTGAAATGCATGGGGAAAACAGGAAGTGTTTTATTATGATTATGCATTTACGCTTTATTTCATATTGTGTTGAATATGAATGATTATTATTGCTCATGTTTGGGGGTTGTCCTTGTAGGTACCTTTTTGGCATGATAGAAGGGCTTGAACGGGTTGAGGTGGTGAGCTTGACGAGCATTCTATTGAGGATGAAAGGACAGGATTATTTTGGATAGTATCTACTCTAGGAGTAGTATAAAACTATAGTTGCACACATTCTTTTGATTGGAATGTAATTAATCCATTTGGTAGTCCTTATTCTTTTGGCATGTAATGCTTAAGCTCATAGACTCAACATGTTCTTTTAGACTCTGATTTGTTTATATTAGCTCTATTATGCCTTAATTCCGCACTTAAGGATTAGGGTCCTTACACCAGTTGAACCCGAGATTTTAATTATTGGAACCATTTTCCCCACCTTCCCTCTCTCTCCTCGCGCACGCTGCTTTCCCGATCCCCTTTGACCCACGCAGCTTCAGGCCGTGCGCCCGCCGCCGTCCGGCCG
This sequence comes from Haberlea rhodopensis, assembly GCA_907163345.1. Classification (NCBI taxonomy): domain Eukaryota; kingdom Viridiplantae; phylum Streptophyta; class Magnoliopsida; order Lamiales; family Gesneriaceae; genus Haberlea; species Haberlea rhodopensis. The sequence continues at coordinate 1,345,307 of CAJQUN010000134.1, read as the reverse complement.
CCATCCGCCGCGTCCGACCTACCGTTGGCTTCGTCTCGTCCAGGCGCACCTTCCCATACCAACCAATTCGAAGTTTCGTCGCGTTTACTTTGATTTCTAAATGTTCATGGTCGATGAGCTTTCGAGAATGGGATATCGATATATGCTCGTTAGAGACTGGTATTCATGATGTGTCTAGTGTAGTGCACCGCATTTCATCGACGTTGGCTTGGAGAAGTCAGCACACATGAATAGGTGCTCATTAAGAATGAGTTCACTGAACGACCCAACTCGAAATTCTATAAGTGGTTACCATTTGTCGAGTATAGAATTCCTAGTCATACTTGTGCACCATTACTCATCATGACCCGAGGCGTCATTGATGTGATATCCCCAAAATAATTATATGCAAATTGGGCATTAATTATGTTTATGTGATTATTTATGGTGATAATTAAATTATGTGTTGGAATTAATTATCTTGGTGAAATGCTTAGTCACATGTAGGCGTGACCTGGTGGTGCGTTTCAAGGTGCATGTTATGCATGTTGGGAAATTGGGTGTTACCATGGTTTAAATGTGATGGTTGATAATTATTTGGTAAATCATGTATTTAATTGAGGTTTTGGTTCATTTTGGTAAAATGCTTTTAAAATATCATGTTGGGGTATTTTATACATCATGTTAACTAATGGGGTACATGTTTAATTATAATTCTTTATACCCCACTACCCCCACTTAACCCTTCTCACTTTACCAATCCCCAAATCACTCTTCCAAACCCTATCCCCAACCCATTTTCGAATTTGGCATAAAGGAGGAGAGAAAATCCTTGCAAAAGCTTGGTTTGTGAGATTCGTGGGGAGATTTAGAGTCCATAAGAGGTATGGATACCTCCTTGATGTTTTAATGGTGTTTGGTTTGGATTTGAAATAGTATTTTGTTGTTTTGAAATGGGTTTGTTTTGGGTTGGTATGGTTTTGGTTGGGTGTTAGATTTTTGGTTGTTTTAAGGTGTTTTTTGAGGGTTTATAGTGTTTATATGTTGTTGGTTTGATGGTTTATGTGTTGGTGTGGATTGGGGAAGAAAATGGTGTAAAAATTGTGGAAATCGCGTGTTCTGGTTGTGGCGATCGATCGCTACAAATGGCGCGATCGATCGCCGAGAAGCAGTGGCAAATTTTGGGGGCGAGCGATCGATCGCCGTAAATGGCACGATCAATCGCCTCGAGCCAGTGAAGTCTGGCGATCGATCGCCATGTCAAGGCGATCGATCGGTAAGGCTCGCGATCGATCGCCTCGACACAGCGATCGATCGCCAGCAGTTGAATTTTGGAAAAATGATTTTTATGTTGGATTTTTGGTATTGGACTATTATTTGCCTCCTAATATTGGTTTGTGTGAATGCGTAGAACCATCCCAGGTGGCCACACAACCTAGGAGATAAAGTCCACAACACAACATATTTTGGTACAAAGGTACGTAGTGAGACATACGGGCATCGGACGGTAAAACGTATATTTACGCATTGAATGGGTTATGCATTATGGTTGCATACACTGTCTTGGTTATGCATCATGGATTGCATACATGGTTTGGTCATGCATTATGGTTGCATGTGTAAGACCCTTACCGCCTTAAACCATAATAGAGAAACACACTTGTACTCATGATTATATAGAGTTTAGTTTATTAATTATATACAGTTGTATCAACATTAATACATGTCATAAAGAAATGCAACTACATACTTCTTTTAATATAAATTCTTCTATTCTTTTCTAATCGACATCTCTATCGTCATTGCAGCAAAATGGACCCTCAAACTTGACCTCCCTTGCCCAAAAGAGTTCCTACAGAACAACCCACCAAAATATGAACACAACGAATACATGTAAAGCATGATGTACAAAATTAACAGTTTTCTTTAATACCAACAAATACTCCCTGTATTTCATGCATATATCTTGTCTCCTTGGGTTGTTCCTGTGCAATACTCAACCATAATAGAATTTCACAATTATATTAGATGCATATGTCATGACATATCACAAACTTATCTTGATCATTTCCTGATCATTCTCTCAATCACATTACAATTTCATTTCAGTAAATACTATCTATTCATAAATTTGCATAGGCTTATTGTTGGGATATGCCCTAAGACAACTCATTCGATGATTGTTTATGACATACATGTATTATGATTTTGTTAATGGCAATTCATTATTATATATTATTCGTGTATCTGTGTAATATGATTTAATATATAAGTTAATGTCCTTAGAATAATATTGTATTGTTCTTAGAGATTGTCCATAGTCAAGTATTATCATGAATAAGGATAATGATAATGCATTGATACTAGTATGTTTTGATTGATGAATTGTTCATAGATATGAGATATCAAATCAACACATGGGTGCATGTTAGAGAACGATGGACTGGACAGACCCACCATGAGAATGCTACATGGATAGTTATATGAACGTCATAAGCAATTCTCATAGTGATAATGATGTATGTAATCCTTACGACTTGAGATCATCAGAGATCCCAACATAAGGAGTCATGTATCTTGATATTGTCAAACGTTACCTGTAACAGGGTAAACTATAAAGACAATCATTGGATACACCACGAATTATGTAGAGGGATGTTGAGTGATCAAGAAAGGATTTGTCCCTCCTATATAACAGGAGAAGTGTCTGGGCCCTTGATCAAGTAAGACTAAAATGCATGGCCGTGCTCGAATGTAAAAGATTGAATATATGAGTATGACTATTCCATGACTCGTGTTCAATCTAAACACATTGGACAAAGAGATTAAGTTACATGGTTAATATTATCGCAGTTCGTAGGTTATGTCGAGTCAATGACATTCCTGTAATTTGGGTAGCCTTGATGTGTTGCTAGATACCGCTCATTGCTTGTGACATAAAATTAGATTTTATGTCGCTACCAACATTGCAAGATCCTATCGGGTCACACAAAAGATTAAATCGATAAAGGGAGATATAATTCATTGGATGAATTAATTAATTAAGAAGAGTCTTAATTATATATATTAGATGTATGGATTTAATTAATTATTGGTATGGGCCAATGAGGCTTTAAGAAAGCCTTTAATTAAATCTTACATATAATATAATTGGGAACAAGGTTAATGAGGAATTAATCAATCATCACAAAAACTAATAGCCTCCATTCACTAGCTCTCGGCCGCCGCCTCAACCTCCCACCTCACGCCGCCGCGCCGCTGTGAATCGGGATTTGATCGGCCGCCGTTGATCGGTTTTGAACCGTGGGTCTAGTTCCGGTTTAAGAACGATTCTAGCAACTTGTTCTTAAATCCTTTTTCGATTTAATCATGTGGATACCATAGATGCAAGATCTTGGAGGTTTTGCTCGTGACTCGTGGTTTGGCATCGATTCTGCATCAAACACGCTACAAGGGTACGATTCTTATTCAATCTCGATATGATCACTTTGTATAGGTCCTTTGGTAGGAATCCAATTTTAAATTCCGCTGCATATTGTATGATGGATTCCTAACACTTATATGTTGATAGGGTTGAATATTACGCGTTTTTATGCAATGTTATGTATATGTTTTCGTGTTGATTCGTGGATTATTTTATGGTTTATGGTATATATTTCTCTATTTCAGGAATCTAGGTGGAATATGGAAGAATTGAGCTACAAGGAAGAAAATGGATCAAATCAAGCCAATAAATGAAGATTTTGATTTCTGGAAATCTCGATCGATCGGAACAAGCTTCTCGATCGATCGAGCGAGGCAGAGGTTCTGGCCAACAACGGATTTGAATTCTCGATCGATCGGAAAAATCATCTTGATCGATCGACACAGGCAGAGAATTGAAGAGTCGGATGCTGAAGACGCTCGATCGATCGAGACTGAGATTTTTCAGAAAATAAAACTCTTGATTTGGTCTTATTTTATGGAAACAATTCCATATCTCCCCGGCTCTATAAATAAGGAAAAGATACACAAAAATTACAACCCATATCAGATTTTAAAACCCTAGGAATAGCCTCCACACCTCCATACTCCATATCACCTTCATCCATCTTCACCTATTCATCCTAGGAATTGGAACAACCCAACAAGGCGATTAAAGAGACGATCGAGAAGGAAGCAAGAGAAGGAGTGGGGATCTACAACTGGAGTTGACGCTGGGAGTTTATTCTTACTTTAGTTTTGTTTTGTTTTGATTTTATCATGTTTGGATTGTTGCAAGACATGTTTGAGTATTGGTATTTATTTATGAGTATGAACTAAGTTTATTTATCGAGGCTAGGCGAATCCTTTGTTATGAACCTTCGATTTGATGATTTAATGATTGAATTCTTATAGTTCTTTGTGTATGTTTTAGGTTCTTCATGCTTTTAGAGGATTGATGTAATACCCCGAAATGTGATATGATTATGTTTTACGATGATGAATTATGATGTGTATAAGGGTTGTAGTGTATTTAATTAGGGGGGAGCCACGATTTATGTTATGATGATATGTTGTGGGGAGCATGTTGGGTGTTTTAAGGGATGTATTAATTAAATGAAGTTAGAAAATATCGAGTGAGGATATTTTAATACATCGTACTATATACCGGGACACAATTAAACACCACATGACCACCCTACCCACACCACCCCCCACCCACTCGGTCACCACCCTCCCCCAATTGCCCCTACACCCCCACTTGTCAAAGCCCATGCCTCCCACTTGGTGATGCCCATGCTTCCACTTTGCAGCCAAATCATCTCCTTCTCTCCTCCTCTCTCTTTCTCTCCCAAAAATCGTGCCTGTAAGCTGCTGGGGAAGGGAAGAAAAGCTTGGTAAGAAGGTGTTCAAATCCTGGCAAAAAGAGGAGCAAAAGAGAGGGGTAAGTGGGTACCCTGTTTTTCTGGGTTTGTGCTTGGGCTTGGGTTTGGTGGGTTGATTTTAAAGCACGTTAAGTATAGGTTTGGGTGGAACCTTAGTAGAGATACTTACAAGGTAGTTTTATGTAACTACTAGCATGTTTATTCGAGCATGTTACATGTTTTATGTGATAGATTTCTAGTTATGAAACTATGTGCTCGAAAATCTGGGTAATGCCATGATGCCCTGTTTTCTGTAAGTTGGTTGAACTCTAAGTTTATGATGATGTTATGATGCATGTTGGCTTAGGTTTTGTTAAACCTTTGATTTAAGTGCTTACATGGATGTTTTATGAAGTTCTTCACATGTTAGTTTCAGCAAGAAAGATGTGTTATGAAGTAGAATAGATGGTGTGAAAAGAGGTGCTCAAAAATCTGGGGAAATCCCGATTTTTTCAGAGCTCTCGATCGATCGAGCGAGACAGAAGGTCTAAGCTTGTTTTCAAAATTTTGGTGCCGATCGATCGAAGGATTTCTCGATCGATCGGTGAAGCTCCTCGATCGATCGGTAAAATGTTCGATCGATCGAGCGAGGCAGGAAGCCAAGACACTGTTAGTGCACAGTGTCTCGATCGATCGAGACCTTGGGCCGATCGATCGAGACAGGCAGAAAGTTGAAAATATAATGATGTTTTATTTTGTTAAGTTTTTGATGTGAGATGGTTTTGAGGCATCTAATATGGTATTATGTGGTCTTGTAGAACCATCCCAGGTACCTGCACCATCTAGGAGATAAAGTCTGTTGACTCCTCCTCCTTTTAAAAAGGTACGTAAGAAGCGTACGGGCATCGGACGGTAACACACATCTCTATACTACGACTATGCTTTTATTGCATTAGTATTCACGATGAAATGACGGTGTTTATACGATGAAGTTCATATGATGTTTATTGTTTATACGATGCTTATATGATGACATTTATGTGATGTATTGTGGTAAGATGCCACGGGGTAAGATGCCCCACATGGTAAGAGGCCATGCGATGTATTGTGGTAAGATGCCACGGGGTAAGATGCCCCACATGGTAAGAGGCCATGCGATGTATTGTGGTAAGATGCCACGGGGTAAGATGCCCCATATGGTAAGAGGCCATACGATGATATTGTGGTAAGATGCCACGGGGGTAAGATGCCCCATATGCATGATTCTAAATCAGGGACAACAATAAGAAGTGAATGAATAACCAGCATATTTACTTAACCAATGTTTCATGCATTTACTATGATGTTTTATGATGTTAAGTAAGATTATATATGCTCATGATGTGTTGTCCCTGTAGGTACACTTTTGGACGGAAGGACTAAGGGTCGGGTTGAGGCAGTGAGCTACGAGGGACACAGGAATGTATAGGATTCAAGTTATGATTAGTATCTACTCTAGGAGTAGTGTAAATCTAAATGACATTCTTTTAGAATGTAATGAATTATTTTTTAAGTTTGTATTTTGGCCTGTAATCCTGTTAGCTCGTGTAACAACCAGAACCTTAAGATATTGTCTTAATGTATGATTAGTCCTTCTTATGTTTTTTTTAATCACTGTTAAGGTGGGAAGACCCCACAATTGATCACCTTTGAATGATGTTAGTATCGTAATTGAGATCGAGAGATGATTTTATGATACTGAATTAATAATTCATTCCATGGATTTTAGACCGAGATCGAGAGATGACGTCAAATACATGCGTGATAGCCATATATATCTAGTAATTGAAAGCTAGAGTTTTCATGGATCTTATGCAACATTGAATTGTTAAATAAGTGAACGAGAGTTACTTACTGCAATTCGGTGTTAGGTTTAATATAGCTCGAGAGAGTGCGTTAGATAAATTGGGAGAACTCGTCACCTTAGAAATATTTGAATATTCAATCGAGAATTGTAGGGAATTGCATTGGTGAGCCAAAGTCTCGATAATCTTCTCTAGTGGATTTTTCTCGTTTACTTTTATTGACTTGGTTGGATTAGTAGTTTATATTAAATAATTAGTTGTTAATTATAAATTAATTATCGTAGGTTAAATATAGTTAAAAGACATCTTATTTGGTACTTGATTGTTAGTCCCTGTGGGTTCGACAATCCGTATCTTCCTATCTATACTACAACTTGACACCGTGCACTTGCGGTCTAAAATCGCTACACTGATAAATTTTCTGTTTAAAAAATAAGCGATCAAGTTTTTGGCGCCGTTGCCGGGGATTAACTTTAGTAATATCATACGAGAAGTTTTGACTGTAATTTAACCATTTTTTTTCTTTTGTATATATTTATTAAAAAAAAATTAAATTGTTTTATTTGTTTTTCTTGCGAGGTACTTGTGATGCTTCATCAACAAGTCTTCACAAGATTTGTCCAACAATATTCAGAGCCGTTTTATGCAGTGTGGGGGAGATTCAATGAATTGGCAGACACATTCCGGTATCACAACTTTTCGAACTATAATCTTCTGCAATATTTCTTCAAAGGTTTGGATGCAGAGACACGAGGATGGGTATTCAGCGGAGCACTGGTGACTGGGAGTCCCCTGGTTGATAGAGATGAGGACAGTGTGTTGCACCTGTTCAATGATATGACGGACTTCGATCATCACTGGCATTGTGATCCTTCACTACAAGGTTGGAGTCACCAATACCCACCGGAGCTTCACTACCCTATTGATACGCCACAACCATTTGAACATCACGAAGAGAGGAGAGATAGTTCTGCAGATGTCATGACTCAGTTAGAGGATACCTTAGTAAGATTCTTGGCATCAACCGAGAACAGTTTGGAGTGCCAAACCAACTCTATGTGTCACCTGGAGCAGCTAATGGCGGTCCTTATGGAAACAATTTCAACTAGCTGCCAGGAGGAATAGACGAGAGCTACAAATCAAGAGGCGACAAATCGAGTTTGGTTATATGATGACGATCACTCAACCAACCAAGTTTGGGGGAGTGATCCTACTAGTGTGGAAGAGTCGAGGGAACTTGAGCCTCTTCAAGAGATTGAGCTTACTTCAGAGATGTTATCCGAGGAGTTGCCATGTGAAGATGAGTCGAATGTGATGTTGGAGAAGGAAGAAACTTTTGAAGATCCCGATTTGAGCCTATCGATGGAGACATGTTCTATGCCATATGTGGATCCATATTTTTCGTCGATGCCAACGTCACCGCACTACATCCTCCATATGAAGCCAAGTCGAGAATCATGTTCCCATGCCTACCAATTCAAGAATGTTGTTGGAACGACGAGCTTACATTGTTACAATCTTGCCAATCTTGAGGGCATACTGAATGAAGACCCATTAGTGGTATCATATGATACTTACTATGGGCGGCAGCCGCTCTTTGATGGTTGCTTCTGATGGTCAAGCCGACGACAAAAAGTCAGCGCTTCTTGGGAGGCAACCCTAGCGTATCCTTTTGTTATTTAGTTTTGTTTTATTTTTCAGTTTTTGCATTTTAGTTTGTTTATCTCTCGAGTCGAATATTTTACCATATGCATTCTTCTCTTGCTAGGTACTTGGTTGGAGCGATGAACCCCTACAACAGTGGAGCTTTCAAACGCAAATCTTTTCTCTTTCAACCCTCATGCAAGCGTCTTGATCAGGGGAGTTCACTTTTTCCCTTTTGATTCTTTTAAACATTGAGGGTAATGTTTGATTTAAGTTTGGGGGAATAGCTTGCATGCTTTACTTGTTTTAACCACATGTTGTGTGCTTAAATGACACTTTAATCGTCCGATTATTATGAGCTAAAAAAAAAATTGTTTTTAATGAGTTCAAACTTGAGAAAAGAATGAATTATAGTAGTGACTATTCAATGAGGATTTTGATCTCACTATGCATATGAACTTGATTTGTGATTGGACTTGTACATGAATATCCTAATTTAAGTTAGCATGTCAAGAATGAGGAATACTTTGAGCACAATGAGTCTTGATCTTGTGGATTGCATGTTGAATAGTGATAATTGTTGTGAACTTGATGATTTGTCTTGAGCATCTTAGAGTTATCCGAGAACTTATTTGATGATGACACTTTGAGGCGAAATTTTATAGTTACAAACTCGACTTGGAAATGATCTAGGCGATCTTTGACACGTTTGAGCCTTTCAAGCTTACCTAGTCTATATCAATCCCTAGTGTCCCATTTGAGCTTTATTGAAAAAAGAATGGTATATGCATTGCATATAATTAGACCCCATTCGACATTCTTGGCAAACTCATTATACTTACCCTTATTTGAGCCTAAATGAAAAAAGTTATCCTTACCCTAAGAGAGTATAATGAATTCCATTCGATGCACGTAATTTGTTATATCCTGATGAGCTTATTGAAAAATATTGATGAATGAGAAAAGAAAAGAAGAAAAAGAAAGAGCCTTGAAAAGAAAAAAAAAACATATAAGACCCAAAGTGGCCAAGGCTATAAAAGAAAAAGAAGAGAAACTCGATGTGTGCAACAAATTTGAATTGTAAATGATTATACTCTCTTCTTTGCGCTTATCCTATCTTTTCTTTGAAGCCAACACCAAAGGCCTTACATTACAAGCTTAAAAAGTCTTTTTGATCCAAGTCTAAGGAGTAACTATCATTAGTGGAGAAGTTGTTTGAAAATAGGCTTATGGGGTGCTTGATGATAATCTCGACTTTGAGTTGATTAACATGATTTGATCTTGAATATGTGCATGAAACTTAAGATTGACTATAGCACACACACACATTCCGATTTTGAGATGTGTTATTTGATTTAGGAGAAAACATGTCTTGTCAACTTTTGTATATGTGCATGAGATTTTTGAGAATAAAATAAGTCATGAAATAATTTTTTCGAGTATCAAGAATGAACTCTACCTTGTGATTTTAATGCTTAATCGAGGACGATTAAGTGATAAGTTTGGGGGAGTTGATAGGGTTGAATATTACGCATTTTTATGCTATGTTATGTATATGTTTTCGTGTTGATTCTTGGAATATTTTATGGTTTATGGTATATATTTCTCTATTTCAGGAATCTAGGTGGAATATGGAAGAATTAAGCTACAAGGAAGAAAACGGATCAAATCAAGCCAATAAATGAAGATTTTGATTTCTGGAAATCTCGATCGATCGGAACAAGCTTCTCGATCGATCGAGCGAGGCAGAGGTTCTGGCCAACAACGGATTTGAATTCTCGATCGATCAAAAAAATCATCTCGATCGATCGACACAGGCAGAGAATTGAAGACTCGGATGCTGAAAATGCTCGATCGATCGAGACGTAAGGCTCGATCGATCGAGACGGAGATTTTTCAGAAAATAAAACTCTTGATTTGGTCTGATTTTATGGAAACAATTCCATATCTCCCCTCATCTATAAATAAGGAAAAGATACACAAAAATTACAACCCATATCAGATTTTAAAACCCTAGGAATAGCCTCCACACCTCCATACTCCATATCACCTTCATCCATCTTCACCTATTCATCCTAGGAATTGGAACAACCCAACAAGGCGATTAAAGAGACGATCGAGAAGGAAGCAAGAGAAGGAGCGAGGATCTACAACCGGAGTCGACGCTGGGAGTTTATTCTTACTTTTAAACTTTAGTTTTGTTTTGTTTTGATTTTATCATGCTTGGATTGTTGCAAGACATGTTTGAGTATTGGTATTTATTTATGAGTATGAACTAAGTTTATTTATTGAGGCTAGGCGAATCCTTTGTTATGAATCTTCGATTTAATGATTGAATTCTTATAGTTCTTTGCGTATGTTTTAGGTTCTTCATGCTTTTAGAGGATTGATCACCTTTGAATGATGTTAGTATCGTAATTGAGATCGAGAGATGATTTTATGATACTGAATTAATAACTCATACCATGGCTTTAGACCGAGATCGAGAGATGACGTCAAATACATGCGTGATAGCCATAGATATCTAGTAATTGAAAGCTAGAGTTTTCATGGATCTTATGCAACATTGAATTGTTAAATAAGTGAACGAGAGTTATGTAAGTAATCCTTAAAGCATACAACGCAGCGGAATAAAATTTCGGATTACTAAACCGCGGATCTATACATAGGGATTCATATCGGATAAAGGTTTTACGAAGGTCTCACCCTTGTAGCGTGTTTGAGCAGATTCCACGGAGCAGCACCACGTCCAACGCCTCCTCCGAGTCACTAGCAAAACTTAACAAGTTTTGCCTCAACGGTATCCACACGATCAAATCGGGTGAAGGGATAGTTTAAGAACAAGTTGCTAGACAAGTTCTTAGACTGGAAGAAGCACACTCGATTCCAAATCGATTAATGGCACGAAACACCAAGAGCACCCTTCGGTTATCAAGAAAACCGAGAGCACCTTGTGAAGTGGGCGGCCGTGTGCTTCAAGAGTTTTGGTTGGAATGATATGAATTGTCTCTAACAATTAACCTTGTATTTATATTATAAGATTTAATTAAGGTTTAAGGCTTTCTTAAAGCCTCATGGGCCCAAACCCATGATTTAATTAAATCCTTATAATATTTTAATTAAGACTCTTCTTAATTTAATTAATTCATCCAATGAATTTAATTTCCCTTCTCGATTTAATCTTTTGTGCGACCCGACAGGAACTTGTAATGTTGGCAGTGACATAAAATCTCATTTTATGTCGCAAGCATTGAGCGGTATCTAGCAACACATCAATGCTACCCAAATTACAAGAATGTCAATGACTCGACATAACCTTTAGAACTTGTGATAATATTAACCATGTAACTTAATCCCTTTGTCCATGTGTTTAGATTGAACACGAGTCATGGAATATTTATACTCGTATATTCAATCTTTATTTCTTGATCCCCAAGTAGAACTAGAATAAACGAATAAACTCGATATCTCATTTCGACTCATTCGAGCATGGCCATGCATTTTAGTTCTCACTTGATCAAGGGCCAAACACATCTCCTGTTATATAGGAGGGACAAATCCTATCTCGATCAGTCAACATCCCTCTACATAATTCGTAGTGTATCCAATAGTCGCCTTTATAGTATACCCTGTTACGGGTAACGTTTGACAATATCAAGATACATAACTCCTTATGTTGGGATCTCTGGTGATCACAAGTCGTAAGGATTACATACATTATTATCACTATGAGAATTGCATATGACAATCATATAACTATCCATGTTGCATTCTCATGGTGGGTCTGTCCAGTACATCGTTCTCTAACATGTACCCATGTATTGATTTGATATCTCATATCAATGAACAATTCATCAATCAACACATACTAGTCTCTACGTATTATCATTATCCTTATTCATGATAATACTTGACTAGGGACATCTTTAAGAATAATACAATATTATTCTAAGGACATTAACATATATATTAATTCATATTGCACAGTTAAAAGAATAATAATATATAATAATGAATTGCCATTCATAAAATCATATTACATTGTATGTCATAAACAATCATCTAATGATATGTCTTAGGGCATATCCCAACAAATCTCCCACTTGCACTAAGACCACTCAGACATATACCTAATGCCTAGAGATCTTGTATGACGATCATGCTTCTGCTGTGACAGTGGCTTCGTCAATGGGTCAGATATATTATCATCTGTTGGTACTTTGCATATTTTAACATCTCCCCTTTCAACGATTTCTCGAATGAAATGAAAACGCCGAAGTATGTGCTTGGATCTTTGGTGAGATCTAGGTTCCTTAGCTAATGCGATCGCTCCATTGTTGTCACAATAGAGTTCTATCGGATCTTTAATGCTAGGCACCACTCCAAGTTCAGAAATGAACTTCCTAATCCAAACAGCTTCCTTTGCTGCATCCGAGGCAGCAATATACTCAGCTTCCGTTGTAGAATCGGCTACTGTTTCTTGCTTTGAACTCTTCCAGCTCACAGCACCTCTATTTAGGCAATACACATATCCAGATTGGCGATCGAAAATCATCTTTGTCGGTTTGGAAACTTGCATCAGTGTAACCCATTACATTGAGCTCTTCCTCACCTCCATAAATCAAGAATGTATCCTTAGTCCTTCTCAAGTACTTCAGGATGTTCTTGACAGCAATCCAGTAACCTTCATCTGGATCAACTTGATATCTGCTCGTCATGCTCAAAGCATACGATACATCGGGACGAGTACATATCATGGCATACATGATAGATCCAATAGCTGACGCATATGGAATCTTACTCATGCGTTGTCTCTCATCTGGTGTTGAAGGACACTGTTCCTTCGAGAGATAAATGCCATGCGTCATAGGCACGAATCCTTTCTTTGATTCTTGCATGCTAAACCTTTTAAGCACTTTGTCTATGTATGTACTTTGACTTAGGCCGAGAAGTCTTCTTGATCTATCTCTATAGATCTTGATTCCTAATACATAGGTGGCTTCTCCCAAGTCTTTCATCGAAAAGCAATTCCCTAGCCAAATCTTTACAGATTGTAAGGCAGGGATATCATTCCCAATGAGAAGTATGTCATCTACATACAACACTAGGAAAATGATTACGCTCCCACTGACCTTCTTGTAGACACAAGGTTCATCTTCGTTTTTGATAAAACCAAACTCTTTGATTGCATCATCAAAACGAAGATTCCAACTCCGAGAAGCTTGCTTCAATCCATAAATGGATCGTTGTAGCTTGCATATCTTTCCAGCATCCTTTGGATCGACAAAACCCTCGGGCTGTGTCATGTACACATCCTCGAGCAGATTTCCATTAAGGAAAGCTGTTTTGACATCCATCTGCCAGATTTCATAATCATGAAATGCAGCTATTGCAAGTAAGATCCTTATGGATTTAACCATGGCCACTGGTGAAAAGGTTTCATCATAGTCAATACCATGAATTTGTTTGAATCCTTTTGCAACCAGCCGACCTTTATAGGTTTGTACGTTACCATCCATATCGGTCTTTTTCTTGAAAATCCATTTGCACCCTATGGGTCGTACCCCTTCAGGTGGATCAACCAAAGTCCATACTTGGTTTGCATACATGGACTACATCTCAGATTTCATGGCTTCTTGCCATTTCTCAGAATCAGTGCCCATTATAGCTTGTTGATAAGATGACGGCTCATCCTCATCAATAAGTAGTAAGTCACCTTGTTGAGTCACAAGAAATCCATATCTCTGTGGCTCCCGGTGTTCTCTTACAGACCTACACTGGGCTTGTGTCTCTTGAGCAGGTACTTCTTCCACAACAGATTGTGGTGCCGGCTCTGTTTCCATCTCAATCTCAGGTTCAGTATTTTCTTGTGGTTGAACATCACTAAGTTCTATTTTTCTCCCACTGGTTTTTCTAGAAATAAATTCTCTTTCAAGAAATACACCAGTCCGAGCAACAACTACTTTGTTCTTGGTGGGATAATAGAAATAGTATCCTTTCGTTTCCTTAGGATACCCCACAAATAAACACTTATCAGATTTGGGTCCAAGTTTGTTAGTGGCGTGACGTCTAACGAAAGCCTCACAACCCCAAATCTTCATAAAAGACATACTAGGACGCTTCCCAGTCCATATCTCATATGGTGTCTTTTCCACTGATTTAGATGGAACACGGTTCAGTAAGAAAATCGTTGTTTCTAGAGCGTGTCCCCAAAACGATATCGGAAGATCTGCATGACTCATCATTGATCTAACCATGTCTAACAAGGTTCGATTTCTCCTCTCGGATACACCATTCCATTGTGGAGTATACGGGGGAGTGAGTGGTGGGACTATCCCACACTCCTTTAGATAGTCATGAAACTCTTGGCTTAGTTATTCACCTCCTCGATCTGATCGAAGGATTTTGATACTTTTGCCAAGTTGGTTTTGTACTTCATTCTTGAAATCTTTGAACTTTTCAAAGGTTTCATGCTTATGCTTCATTAGGTACACATACCCATATCTACTGAGGTCATCAGTAAATGTAACGAAGTATTGAAAACCACCTCTAGCTTTTGTACTTATTGGTTCATATACATCACTATGTATTAGTCCCAACAAAACATTTGCCCTTTCAATATGTCCCTTGAAAGGGGCTTTAGTCATCTTGCCCATTAAACAAGATTCACATGTTTCATATGATTCAAAATCAAATGAATCTAATACTCCATCCTTATGAAGTTTAGATATGCGGTTCTCGTTTATGTGGCCCAAGCGACAATGCCAGAGATAAGTCGGATTACAATCATTATTTTTAATCCTTTTAGTATTTATGTTATAGATAGGCATATCAAGATTTAATAAATAAAGACCATTCACCATTTGTGCACTAGCATAAAACATATCATTTAAATAAATAGAACAACAGTTGTCCTTTATAATAAATGAGAATCCATACTTGTCTAAACAAGAAATAGAAATAATGTTTTTTGGTAGTTGAAGGCACAAAATAACAATCTTTTAAAATCAATGATAAACCGGAAGGCAAAGATAAATAATAATCTCCTATAGCTAATGCAGCAACTCTTGCTCCATTTCCAACTCGGAGATCAACTTCGCCTTTCGCCAACAATCTACTCTTTTTGAGGTCCTGCACATTTACACAAATGTGAGATCCACATCCAGTATCTAATACCCATGATGAAGAAGTAGATAAATTGACTTCTATAACAAAAATACCTGAAGTGGAAGTCACACTTCCTTTCTTTAGATCCTCCAGATATACTTTGCAGTTTCTTTTCCAATGGCCGGCCTCACCGCAATGGAAACAGTTCCCTTCCTTCGCTATCCCTCCCTTTGGTTTCAGTGCAGATGACTTTGGCTTAGATTTAACAAAGACCTTCTTGTTTTTCTTGAAGTTCTTAGCTTTAGTCTTTCCTTTGTTCTTATTCACAATAAGAACATTTGTAGGTTTAGACTTCTTGCTATTTGCTTCAAAAGTTCTAAGCATGCCAAGTAACTGTGGTAGTGTCTTCTCAATTTCAATCATATTGTAATTTAAGACAAATTGACTGAAGCTTTCAGGCAACGATTGCAAGATCACGTCAGTGGCCAACTCTTGGTCCAAAGGAAAACCCAGCTTCTCCAGATTCTCAATATACCCAATCATCTTGAGTACATGAGTACTAACCAGACTTCCTTCTACCATTCTACACTGGAATAACGCCTTAGAGACGTCATACCTCTCTTGTCTTGCTTGTTGTTGGTACAGTTGCTTAAGATGCTCGATCATATCAAACGCCTCCATTTCTGTGAGGGCCTGGTCCTAATCAGAGGTTTAATTAACACACGATTGTCATATTAACGTAAACAGCGGAAGATTTAGTTAAAAACTTATAAAAAGTGACCCTCAAAATTTTTCGCATTTTGTTTCTAAAACATTTCCGAATAGTGAAAATATGTATTTCCAATTTTACATCTAACATGATATTCATCGCATAAGCATTACATATCAAATCTCAGTAAAGTAATACTTACAAATACAGATACTCAGGGCATACCCCGGTAATTTAAAACATAAGTAAAAATACTAAACAACTACTGGGACTCAAAACATAAACCATGTACCTGAGCTCGCTCTCAAGGAGCTCTGGTATTTATCGATGCTTCGTCTCGAGCATCCACAGTACGTCCACCTGTACCACCTGTCATGTCCATCCAACAAAGACATGACAGCCCCCGCGAAGGGGGTCAGAACCCCAGTACGAGAAACAGATAAAATCACAGTGTATGACAAATAACATGCGATGTATGCCGTGCATGAATGCAAATGCACATGAAGGGTATCAAATCTTGAATATCCCTGTCTCAAGGGTCCAAAGGAAATCATCAATCACTCATCAGTGCTCGAGCAGGATGTGACACGCTCCGCGCTCCGATCTATCTCTCAGTCGAGCCATTGGCGGTCCATCATCCTCGTGTCTGGGCGACGTCGACACGCTCGTCGCTCCGGCATCCCTCAGCTCACTCTCACTCCTGCCGAGCCAACGGCTGCCCATCATCCCCAGACACGCATCACTCATACCAAGAAAAGATATAGGTACCAAGAACGAAATCAATAGGCTCAACATGACATGCTCAATGTCCATGCGTGTCAATGCATCATGCAATATCATAATCTCATGTGATGCACCTCAAATCTCATGTCATCATATATCATGCAGTCAATGTACCAGGTAATTCACATACTGCAAATCAACTTATCACATAGTCACATAAGGAGCAAGTAATGACAAGTAAATCATACCCGGGAACATCACATGTCTTTGCCAGACATTGTGATAAGACCCGTTTTCTACGTACCTCGGACCAATGCTATATCTACCGAGTACTCCTCGAATAAATCTCAGGATTAATAAACCTGGCCATAACAGTTCCAAATACAACATAAAGTCACATACTAGCCTTAAACATATCAAATAAAACTCAAACTTAGACCCAAAACAAATTCTCTAAATTTCAGTCTGCGCAACCGTAGAGATCGGCTCATAACTTTTCCGATACTTAATAAAATCACATGGGTCCAATTTATTTTCAAAGCTAACTCAAAAATGAACATTTCATCAGTTCAAATCATCTTCAAATTCGTTCATCTAGCCTAGGTAAAATGGCCAAGAACAATCTACTGGAAAAACAGAACAATTCACCAAATTCCAGCCTGACCCATTTTTGTATAAAAATCATAATAAATTCATATGACGTCTAAATGACTTGAAGCTAGTGGGAAAATCACGAAATCTCAATGTACTACAGTTCATATTTGAAGTACAGAAGCTAGTTCGCTCATCTAGAGGCACATGCAAAGCAAAGTATGCCAGCTTTTAAAAATACTCATGTTCTGTTTTTACAGAATGAGCGGTTCTAGGGAAACGTGCATATTTTACACAAGAAAACTCCAAAACATGTAAGGCCAGTTTCTAATGCAATATAACCCAACATACAACAAAACATATCTTATGAGCTTTAAGCTAAACAATTCATCTTCATGTACATTAACTTAAAAACGTACAGCCTAAAAAACTCGTATATCCCCTGCTTCCAGATTGTATAGTTGCTGGTAAAATTAGCATAATTCGTTCATATGAGCTCCAAATTGAGTGAGGCCAATTCCAAATACAAGCTAACATCAAATACTACAACACCTATTAGAGCCTAAAACTTCATATTCGTAGCCATTTATTCCCAGAAATACGAAGAACATAATGCATGAAACTCGGATGCAGTGGATTTCCAGATTTGACACATGTTGGTAAACCGACCATAACGTTTTCATATTAAATCCAAATTAGCTGATTCTTGTTGCCAAATAAAGCTAACACAAAACACTACAACTTCTATCAGGGGAGTAATCTTTAAATTCGAAACTTAACTAGACCCAAAATTCGAAATACTAGACCAACAGTATACTGAAATCTGCAGAACATTCTGACAGCAAGTTTTCACTACATTTCTCATGCCCAAGTATCAAAATTCGACCCTTAATCCTACATGCAAGTTGATAAAACTCAAGGATGATGATATACCTTCATTTATCTTCAAGATTTGAAGCTTGATCATCCACAAAACAAAACCATGATCGAAAATCCTACCCCAAAACTGCTGCAACTCGAAAATCTTGCATCTTCTTTCTCCAAACTTGAAAATTCTTGGTGCATCTTGTTCCTCAAGATGAGTAGCACTCAAATATATCTTTGCATGTGACATGCACTTGAAAATTCAAGAGGATTTTGGTAGGAAATTAGCTGCCATTTTCGAAAATGGTAGAAGAGAGAAGGAGGAGGAGTGATGGTGAAGGAAGAGAGAAGATGGTGTTGGAAAATGAAGTAAAAATCTGATTTTTGCATGGTTAATGCGTGAGATTCAATGCCATGCATGATTTTATTTATTTAATTGATGTATTGTGGAATCCATGTGTCAATACATCACTCTCTTGCAAGATTAATGGTCCAAAATCATGTATTAAACATGAGTTAAATAAATTAGTGGCATGTGTTCTCCAAGTGCCATGTGATCATGCACTAAAACATGTTACACTAGTTGGTTGACCCATCGTGGTCCGGAACACCTTAATTCAAATTTGCACTTTTAATTATCCGGGTTTGCTTAATCATCGTTAATCCGGATTAATTAGCATCGGGGCCTTACATTTCTTCCCCTCTTAAAAAGATTTCGTCCTCGAAATCGTAACACTGAGTATAACTCAATAAATCAAAACATACGAGTTGTCTCAATCTCATTCATAGATACTTAAGGATCATCATGTATCAATGACGACTGCTGTGGTCGTCTCAACGATCTTCCACTTAATCAAAGTTCTCTATGATTCCATAAAGTTCAAAATATCGAGGCAACATCAAACCTCACTTAACGAATCATATTGATCATCGCAGATGTAATATTTTCATATTTACCTGATTCTCAACTCGAAGTCCAACGATATATTTCTCTTTGGCGTAGCAAATCTGCTCACCTCAAGCCAAATTTTAATCGTTTTCGCAGAAATTTTATCGTTCCTGGCATTTTTTCTCAACAATCTTAAGTTATGCCAAAATTTCTTATCAATTTTCTATCATCACATCAGCGATCAGTAATTCTGGCTCTACAAAACCTGGACCGATGCCATCCAAAAGTTCTCTGAAATTTAAATTATAGGAAAATTCTACTAGTGAATAGTGATTCTGTCAGTTCTCACTAAATTCACCACTATTAATTGAGACATAACTTCCAAGGTCTGGATATTTTATCAGTTGATCCATCTGTATGGGTCTGCTAAGCAATACTCATTGCTAACTTAGTATCCATGACATTCTGAAAATAGTTTTCGAATTCTGATACTATCCTCGGATCTCAATCAGATACATCTGTTACAGAAACTCACTGTAACTAAACCACATTATCCATATCTTAAACATGTCGTCTTCTCATAGACATATAGACTATCATATGAAATCAATATCTAGTATTGAATAGTCAATCAATTTCGATTCAACTTGTTTCACAATCTCTGTTTGTAAATATTTGAGCTATAAAACTCAAAACTAGAAATTCCCCAAATTCATTGTGGTACTTACAAATCCTGTAATATCCCATTAGGTCTCGTATTTTTATCTTGACCTGCTGGCATGTCAAACAATTTGCCACAAAATTCAAAAATTTCTTTCTTTATACAATCTCATCATAAAATAGGATCTCGAGAATGATACATCTCATCATTCCCAGAATAACACTATGTTCTCTATAGTGTGCTTTCTGTTGTAATACGTCTTTCAAATCAGTAAAATTCGATGCTATATACTGATTTTTCATTCGCAACCACCACTAAATGGCATACTAAATTTACTTGGTTGATAAGACAGAACCAATTTCTTCAATCAATATCTGTATGGGTCTGTCCTTCGAGTCCTTCCGATCGTCAAAATCAGAGGTTATCAAACTGCAAAGCAAACATCAATGCTACCATTGCACTTGCACTTTTAGGTTCAGTGCATCTGCTACTAGTTTCATTTTCCTTGATTTATATTGACTATCTAAGTCAAATTCTCTAATAAATCTAGTCATCGCTTATATCTCAAGAATATGCAATCATCTTGTCATGATACATTAGAACATATCTTCAAATCTTTGACATACGTATTTGCACAACTACATATCTCCCTGAACCAGTTAACCACATCAACATTGGGGCCGTAGTCCATTTCAGTTTCAGTTATGAAAACTCCTTTATCATTCATCTGACCAAACGAATATCAAATTTCTTCTTGGTCAATTGGTTCATAAGACAGGCTATCCTAGAATATCCTTCCGTAAAAGCCTGTAGTATCTGTCAAAATTCATAAACTTTTGTTGGTATTGGCCAAATTAGTATTACATTTATTTTACTGGGATCAACAGGTATCCTGTGAGCTGGTATCACCTATCCCAAAATAACACTCAATTCAACCAAGATTTACATTTCGATAACTTTGTACACACTTTGAGCTTCACGGAGCGTCGGAAAAATCAATCACATGTGTTCTGTGTGGTTCCTTCCGGATCTCGTATACACTAGTATACCACTGATGAATATGATTACACTTCCGCCCAAAAGTTACGGAAAATTTTCTTCATCAAATTCATAACTCTACCGGTATAGTTGTCAGACCACACGACATTTCCAAACATTCAAAATGTCTATATCTGGTTTGACCAATTGCATAGAGAACATTTTCTCTTCTGACTCAAACTGATGGTAACCAGAGTAACAATCGTTCTTCTTATAAATTAAAGTTCCTTACAACTTGATCAGTTACTTTTCAATCTTAGGCAGTGGGTATTTATTCTTGACAATAGCCCAATTTAACTACCTTTAATCGATACACATCTTCATCATATCATTGCCGAAATCGAAATGATTCTATATCCTGGAGATATCTCAATCACATTGTCAAGGTATACTCTCTGGTCTGCACGTAATTAACTGATGTTGGAACTGAGTGGTCGTAAAGAATAACCACCATGATATCTACCCCTAGCTCAGAGTATTTGTTGTTATGGCTGCATATGTTCCTGAGCACGTCATGGACATGCTCTGACTGGCCACAAGCGATATCAGATCCTATTATTCTTTCAAATGGATCAGTAGATATTTACATCCACAGTGACCTCAAAAGATTTGGTATTCTACAATCTCATAGTACCTCTAGAACTACTAGAGCTGGATAAATTTGAGTGATACTTCTGAAACTTTTCCAGGATTACTTGGATTATCCCAATGATAGTCACTTCATTAATATTTAATCCAGTTCTAATTACTTCGCACCACATTGGTGTCTTATTCCTTAGTCAATATCTAATCTCTTCACTAGTGAATAGATATTAGATTAAGCAGATATTTCCATTTCTCAAGTCCACGATAATCAATTAACATTTTCTATGTCATCAACATGGAATTCTCGTAAACATCTTTTCCCGTAACAGAAAGAGGAAAAATCGTCATCTGTCACTACTATTACTCTAGATATTCTCATCTAAAAGAGTACATAGTGAAGTTCTTTTATTCATAGTTCGGACACAGATTGGACCTAAATTACGAAAATTCCCAATCCAAGTCCTCATATCGAAACCAATTCTAGTTGTTTCCCACAACAACTATACTCGATCCTTCAATTGAAAAAATATCGCTAATTTCAATATTCTGAAGTTCTAAATTATCATCTTAACGTACACAGGTTTTGACGTAAACTCATACGTATAACCCTGGTCTTTCAGACTTAAATTCCCGATGTCAATCGACACAAAGCGTTCTAAATAATTCTAGTGGCATCCACTAATCATAAGGATTAAATCCCAAAGTGATAAATACAATTTCCAAGAACGGACACATTATCACTAAATTATAGTGCAATTAACAGTTTATAGTGTCTACAGATTCGATAGTAGCTCTTAAAGTCTATCTCACAGCTACATGTCCACACACTAACTGTCCAACATAATTCATATACAATCTCAAGTCAGAGATGTTCTCATCACTTAGTCTACATCATCATCTGATAAGCAACTGTCAGTGCTAACAGATAAAATTCTCAAAATTATATGCAACTCAGCATATTCAAATCTTCAGAGATATGACATCTCATTATTCCTGCTTACTAATCCAGTACATGCATAAAATCTCATTATCGAACATGTAAACATAGCAGGCAAGAGTATATAAATCAGATAGTCAGACACATGCACAAACAATTCATTTGTGTCTATACTTAGTGTCCTAACTCTAGTTCGAGCATATCCCATATTATGCTCTGATACCAACTGTGAGGGCCTGGTCCTAATCAGAGGTTTAATTAACACACGATTGTTATATTAACGTAAACAGCGGAAGATTTAGTTAAAAACTTATAAAAAGTGACCCTCAAAATTTTTTGCATTTTGTTTCTAAAACATTTCCGAATAGTGAAAATATGTATTTCCAATTTTACATCTAACATGATATTCATCGCATAAGCATTACATATCAAATCTCAGTAAAGTAATACTTAAAAATACAGATACTCAGGGCATACCCCGGTAATTTAAAACATAAGTAAAAATACTAAACAACTACTGGGACTCAAAACATAAACCATGTACCTGAGCTCGCTCTCAAGGAGCTCTGGTATTTATCGATGCTTCGTCTCGAGCATCCACAGTACGTCCACCTGTCATGTCCATCCAACAAGGACATGACAGCCCCCGCGAAGGGGGTCAGAACCCCAGTACGAGAAACAGATAAAATCACAGTGTATGACAAATAACATGCGATGTATGCCGTGCATGAATGCAAATGCACATGAAGGGTATCAAATCTCGAATATCCCTGTCTCAAGGGTCCAAAGGAAATCATCAATCACTCATCAGTGCTCGAGCAGGATGTGACACGCTCCGCGCTCCGATCTATCTCTCAGTCGAGCCATTGGCGGTCCATCATCCTCGTGTCTGGGCGACGTCGACACGCTCGTCGCTCCGGCATCCCTCAGCTCACTCTCACTCCTGCCGAGCCAACGGCTGCCCATCATCCCCAGACACGCATCACTCATACCAAGAAAAGATATAGGTACCAAGAACGAAATCAATAGGCTCAACATGACATGCTCAATGTCCATGCGTGTCAATGCATCATGCAATATCATAATCTCATGTGATGCACCTCAAATCTCATGTCATCATATATCATGCAGTCAATGTACCATGTAATTCACATACTGCAAATCAACTTATCACATAGTCACATAAGGAGCAAGTAATGACAAGTAAATCATACCCGGGAACATCACATGTCTTTGCCAGACATTGTGATAAGACCCGTTTTCTACGTACCTCGGACCAATGCTATATCTACCGAGTACTCCTCGAATAAATCTCAGGATTAATAAACCTTGCCATAACAGTTCCAAATACAACATAATGTCACATACTAGCCTTAAACATATCAAATAAAACTCAAACTTAGACCCAAAACCAATTCTCTAAATTTCAGCCTGTGCAACCGTAGAGATCGGCTCATAACTTTTCCGATACTTAATAAAATCACATGGGTCTAATTTATTTTCAAAGCTAACTCAAAAATGAACATTTCATCAGTTCAAATCATCTTCAAATTCGTTCATCTAGCCTAGGTAAAATGGCCAAGAACAATCTGCTGGAAAAACAGAACAATTCACCAAATTCCAGCCTGACCCATTTTTGTATAAAAATCATAATAAATTCATATGACGTCTAAATGACTTGAAGCTAGTGGGAAAATCACGAAATCTCAATGTACTACAGTTCATATTTGAAGTACAGAAGCTAGTTCGCTCATCTAGAGGCACATGCAAAGCAAAGTATGCCATCTTTTAAAAATACTCATGTTCTGTTTTTACAGAATGAGCGGTTCTAGGGAAACGTGCATATTTTACACAAGAAAACTCCAAAACATGTAAGGCCAGTTTATAATGCAAGATAACCCAACATACAACAAAACATATCTTATGAGCTTTAAGCTAAACAATTCATCTTCATGTACATTAACTGAAAAACGTACAGCCTAAAAAACTCGTATATCCCCTGCTTCCAGATTGTATAGTTGCTGGTAAAATTAGCATAATTCGTTCATATGAGCTCCACATTGAGTGAGGCCAATTCCACATGCAAGCTAACATCAAATACTACAACACCTATTAGAGCCTAAAACTTCATATTCGTAGCCATTTATTCCCAGAAATACGAAGAACATAATGCATGAAACTCGGATGCAGTGGATTTCCAGATTTGACACATGTTGGTAAACCGACCATAACGTTTTCATATTAAATCCAAATTAGCTGATTCTTGTTGCCAAATAAATCTAACACAAAACACTACAACTTCTATCAGGGGAGTAATCTTTAAATTCGAAACTTAACTAGACCCAAAATTCGAAATACTAGACCAACAGTATACTGAAATCTGCAGAACATTCTGACAGCAAGTTTTCACTACATTTCTCATGCCCAAGTATCAAAATTCGACCCTTAATCCTACATGCAAGTTGATAAAACTCAAGGATGATGATATACCTTCATTTATCTTCAAGATTTGAAGCTTGATCATCCACAAAACAAAACCATGATCGAAAATCCTACCCCAAAACTGCTGCAACTCGAAAATCTTGCATCTTCTTTCTCCAAACTTGAAAATTCTTGGTGCATCTTGTTCCTCAAGATGAGTAGCACTCAAATATATCTTTGCATGTGACATGCACTTGAAAATTCAAGAGGATTTTGGTAGGAAATTAGCTGCCATTTTCGAAAATGGTAGAAGAGAGAAGGAGGAGGAGTGATGGTGAAGGAAGAGAGAAGATGGTGTTGGAAAATGAAGTAAAAATCTGATTTTTGCATGGTTAATGCGTGAGATTCAATGCCATGCATGATTTTATTTATTTAATTGATGTATTGTGGAATCCATGTGTCAATACATCACTCTCTTGCAAGATTAATGGTCCAAAATCATGTATTAAACATGAGTTAAATAAATTAGTGGCATGTGTTCTCCAAGTGCCATGTGATCATGCACTAAAACATGTTACACTAGTTGGTTGACCCATCGTGGTCCGGAACACCTTAATTCAAATTTGCACTTTTAATTATCCGGGTTTGCTTAATCATCGTTAATCCGGATTAATTAGCATCGGGGCCTTACAATTTCCTCATGTTGCTTCTGAAGCTCAGAGTTCATGGTGGCTAGCATAAGGCACCCAACATCAAGTGCGTAACTTTGATGCTTCTTGTAAGCATCTTTTTCGGCTCCTGTAGCCGTTAGGGGAGGTTCCTCAGCAGGTAAGGGTTCCTCTAGGACATATTGTTTCTTTTCTTGTTTGAGGACTATCCTCAAGTTCCTATGCCAGTCTAGGAAATTTGTCCCATTTAGTTTGTCATTCTCAAGGACCGATGGCAGTGATAAAGTGCTTGTTACGTTGTTAGTTGCCATGGATATCTACAATATAAATATGCAAAATAAGTTTATGATTTAATCATTTAACATGGTCTTATATTAAATGATACTCCCACTATTTGTTTTAAAAAATATCAACCCTCGAAACCTTTAGGCCAAGATCCATATTTCGCCTAATCTTGAGTTAGCTTTGGCTAATCGCCCAAGACTCGGTTATTTAGGTAGACAACACTTTGTCAATTACATCACATGTAATTCTTGGATAGTTGGACGAACAACACTTTGTTCAATTCATCAAATGAATTATAATCCAACCCATGCCTCTAAGTTCCCAATCCTATTGAGATAACCTAGTTAAGTCGTACCCAATTTAAAGTATAACGGATATCACTTTTATCCTTTCGCGCCTTACTAAGATTGCCACGGTGCTTTGCTTTGGCAAACCCACACATGTACAATCGAAGTTTTTGACGAGTACTTTTAATTTTGGAAGGCATCTAAAACTTAATATTTTAGAGGGATTTATTGATCTCATGATTAGTTTGATAATTTAAAATATGTCCACTACATATAGTTGTATACATATCTACATATATGTGTAATACAATTATCAATCTAAAACATAAGATAAATCATGCATCGACATACATAATTAAATGTGACATGGTTATAGCCCCTACTAATGATTTTCTCAAGCCAATGAGAAAATCCTAAGAGTCAACCTAAGGTAACTTCACAAGCACCTTCCTTTGGCTCCAATTTGTGAATGGCCTCCTCATCCCGGCACGATGCTCCATCTTCATTGATCATCATCAATAAAATAAACTACACTATTTACAAGATATAGAATTCCTCGATTCACATTCGAGGGGAACATAGGGGAGGGATTACATTTAGAATGAAATAGAGAAGGCACGACTCGCAGGTCGTATTATAAATTACAAACATTCACAAATCCTATCTAATTGGTCAAAGGGCTATAACCATGCACCATGCTCAAACAACACATAAAGCATGCTTTAACAATTAATTAATTAAATTCTAAACATTTTAAATTTAATTTTAATTAAAACTGTAAAATAGAATTTTTGAAAAGTTATCGTACGCTCGGGACATCATATGCCACGAACTAATTTCGACTTAGCTACGAACCACCATGGTTCGAACCAACCATGCCCCACGGCTGGACCATGGCATGGGCCTAGGGTTCAAAACCCTAGCCCATGGTCGAGTGTAAGGACCCCCTTAGCCCTTAACCCCTGATTAGTGTATTAACCACTATGTGTGGCACATGCTTTCAATAAAAAGTCGATCGGGAAGCTCAGATGATACTTTACCATTGAATGTCAATTACAAAATTTTCCTTTAATACTCAATGTTATAAGATCATCATCCTAACAATAAAAGACTCATATGTTTGCCCTTTACCAACCCCTTGGTGCCACTTTTCACATTGTGAAGTTTTATAAAAATTTGGGCAGAGTCTCCCCATAAATAGAGCTATCCCAAAAAAAAAAGCACAACACATAACATAATTCCCGGCCAGGGAACACATAATACTCATCATAATGCAGTAATACAAGTAAATTCCCAGCCAGGGAAGACACCACACATATGACGACAACAGTGGGTTTCAACACCCACATAATACACCAATGACTCTCATATCATTTAGCAATTTAACCTCTAATTGCATGCAACCTCAAATGAAAGAGAGAAAGGCTCATGCCTTTATATACAATCCATATACAAGTAAAATCGTGCTCACATGCGAGCATCATGAATATGTATAAAATCCTCAGGTGTATATATAGGTACTCTATACGATACCGTGCTCCATCAAGCCTTGGTACCACGATCCTGGGAGTACCTCAAATCAACAGCTCGAGCTCAGCTCCACAGCCATCGATGTACCTGTTCACCTGTCCCAACAGAGACAGCCCCCAACGGGGTGAGCATACCAATACACAAAATCCCATAATCACAATAATGAAATTCATAATTTACAACAAAGGTAAATACAAATGAATTTAAATGATACTCCCTGGATGGCAACCTCATCTGGGATTCCGTGTACTGTCCCTGTCCTCATAATCATCAAACTCATCAAATCTCAAAAATCAGTAAATCAACACATTGATTAACTCATCGCATGCCAAATCCTCGAATATCAACAGATAGTGATTGAAAATTCATTAAACATGCAATTATAGATATCTCAATATCTAATACTGATTTCACAACCTCGCTATCAATCACAGATAGCTCAAATGCCTAGCATTTGTTTTACCAATCCTTCATTATACCTAGACATCTCAATGTCTTATAATGAATACATGATTCTACGAACCTAGACATCTCAAATGTCTTATAATAGATACATGATTCTACAACCCTAGACATCTCAAATGTCTTATAATAGATACATATGAACCCAGTACCCCTTATATCTTGTAAGAGTTATCCTACTCTAGTGTCACGCACGCTACAAGCGGCGATATCAAGATTTGGTCGTTCCTTGGCTATATTAACATATATGTATAACCATACACACAATATTCAATGAAATCAAAAATACCTTATGCATTTCACATATATAGTAATGCTCGTACGTCGCACGTACCTTAAATCTCCGAAGTCCGAGCCAAACCTTGCTCGAGTTCCATGCCCCGAGGAATGATGTGCTAACACGATAAATAATTCACAATTATTTACGAACATGTAACCTATGCTCAAGCACACCCATATCCCTCAAAATATTGCCAATACACGACAATTAACCTTTTAAAAGACCCGGGGCAGGGTACACGCAGGGAGGGAAATAAATGAGACAATATCGAAATTTGTTCAAGAATACCCTACAAAAATCGAACCCTAATCTCACAATTTCGAACCCAATTAAATACCATAATTCATCTAAAATGTGAATTAAGCTATCCAAGCAAGAATCAACACCCCTTGCCAAAAACCCCCAATTTTCGAATTCAATCCCTTAAATTCGAACTCAAACAAGCCCTTAAATTCGAACCCTTAAAATTCATCAAATTCGAACACAATAATGGCAGGGAAAAACACGAAAATGACGAAAAAGGGGTAAAGGAGGTTACCCAATCGAAAATCGGAAGAAATCGGACGAAAATCGATGAACCCTAGAAATTGGGGATCGACGCCTTCCTGCCAAATCCGACTTCAAAACGCGACGAAACTTTGAATTGACGGAGGGGAAAGCTGCGCCTCGACGAGACGAAGCCGGTGGTAGGTCGCATGCGCCGAACGGCGGCCGGACGGCGGCGGGCGCACGACCTGAAGCTGCGGGTGCTGGTCCAGACGGGAACTCGCACGCGGGAGAGAGAGAGAAGAGAAATTGGGGCGGAAATGGAATTTATGTAAAATTTTGGGTTCAATTGGTATTTATAGCAAAAATACCCCGAAAAATTAATAGCCCCACAAATACATCGTGATTCATTAAAAATCATCTGTTTTCAAAAACTCTCTCTCTAACTCCAAAACCCCCTACCGGTGCTCACACAGCACCCGAGATCCCGAGACACAACAAAAACCCAACTCTTAGGTTTTTCACCCAAATGAGAATACAATCTCAACCTCTGGATCCAACGATCCCAACTACCCAAATAAACGAGCCCAGAAGGCCCAACACCTCAATTAAATTCCAAATCGCCACGTAAAACCACTTTAGGGATTATTAACACTACGAGATTAACACCTATAATCCCTGGTCATCACAATATCCCCCACTTAAAAGAATTTCGTCCTCGAAATTAGCACTGGTGTATCACGTAACACCCAGGCTACACAACAACATGAAGCCATAACCTCGATTCTTGACCATATCAGAATCGTATTAAAAAAAACGCGAGGATACTTACCTCACATCAAACTCTGAAACAGAGCGACTTACCAAAACCCACCTATCACCCAAGAGGCAAAACGTACCTCGGTGCGATTCATCCTAAAAGTCAGTCCCTCATGACTGCAAAACAACCTATACTTACGACTGTAGATCGGACAGTCATCCTTAGTTCTAATACAACTAGTAAGAACGCATCCTGAATGACACCTCAACCGTGAGAACGTTGACCTCGTGTCAAACTCTGGAGTGGAATAAACTTCCAAATCCATCAATGTTAAAGAGCGTCAGCACAGCTCAACGCTAATAATCCAAAAGCAGTTAGCCAACTGAAACTGCAAGGATTCGAATCGCTCCCGATTCCATCGTAGATATCATTCCATGACATCTCTATCAAGACTCACGATGTCTAACATACATCGTTACGAGGGAAACACTAGTATACATACCAAACCTGGTTTCCACTCTACAGACCACCTCCATCCAAGGAGCAGTTGCACCCTCTGCAACTCGGATCGGGCAACTCACTGCCACAGATCCACACAAAAGACATCTCAAGATGTCCACCCCCGGATATCCCAAGAACCACATCCTGGTCGAAATAACAATCGAGACTCCACAGAGTTTAAAATTCTGAAAGGACATGCAATAAACCCATTGCATCCTCAACGCTTGTGTTGACAGCGACACCCAACCAATTCGAATTCCTGCCATCCCTTGATAATCCTAGGATTTAACAATCCAAACTTGGGAAGGCTATCGCATAACTCGGAGGGAAACACCAATAATGAAATATCTTAACCCTCACAAGATAATCCCTCCTCAAGGAAAGTCAACTAACTTCACGATTATCCCTCATAATTATCGTGTCATGGAGATTCCCAATCTCAAGTTGTTCCATATCTCTCATCAGAGATTTAACCATCCTAAAAAATAGCATAACTCTATGCTTGACAGAAAGGAAATCAATAACCGGCTTCCGTATACTCACCGGTATACCTGCCTAAGTATTGACATCGCATGCATACTCAATGCACTTGGCTCGGGTATCTGCAACATACCCCTAAGCCCCAAACACAACCGTCAATCCTGAGTCATTCCCATCCAAAGGAGAATGAAAATCGACGATCAACAACACGCGGTGTGATTCCCAAAATCAACACTACATACAATAACTTATCGAATCTTTCAAAGATTCCTTATTGGTATAATACTACCTCCTTCCTCACAAGGGAAGTGCCATCGAACTCGAGATCCACAAGTCTCGAACCTCCGTTCGGAAAAATTGGATACAATAACACCCATTGTATCCCTAATACACGGGTTCCCTTAGATTGAGTCAATAACGACCTGATGACTCTCTTGTTGGTACCCCCAATATCCTGAGCTGTCCCAGACAAGTCTCACCAAGATTAAACATAAACGTATACACGTTTCAGTGAGGCATGCACAACCTCAACCTCAACCTCAAATGACATGGTGACTACTAGAGTCCACCACAATCTACATCGTATCACCTTACGATTTGCCAAACTTGGTTCCAACGAGCAGTATAACGGCTCTAGCAAGCCCCTCATGGTGCTGCACACACACGGCAGACAAACTGGTCGCTGCCTCTCTAGGTTCACCTCAAACCTACCAATAGGACGGACGTTTCCACATGGTATATCATACTGTGGGAAGAAAACTCAATAGAGTAGTGGGTCTTTATCCAACATTCCTCTAATGCCGATACACTCTGGACACTCCAATGTCCCTATGTACTTAACATAACCTGATCCTACTCCCTTAGGACCCATCCTACACCCTCATGGGTGGTGTGACCATGTCTACCACATGTCACATCGACAGAAAGCGAGTACTTTCCTCCATGATTACTCCTGTCGTCAAATCACATGGCCAAAAGCCATTCCAACGAGCATACCTCAAGGGTATCACCACTCGTAATATGATTACCCCAAACATAAGCTGCGGTACAATTACATGTACAGCGCATCCAACCATTCCTCGAGCAACCCGCTCGGTATAAGGGTCACGTCCATCGGTGCCGCACACACCACCTTGTGCTCGGTACTGGCACCCAAGGCATACCACTGAATACGTATACTCAACGCATCGATCATCGTAACGATGATGCATGTCTAATAAGACATCTCCTACACCATCGTCATCGTCATCCTGTGACGGCACATGCCAACTCATGGCATCTAAGACATTGCCAACTAGTGACGATACATGTACATCAGCGTATGTCATCCACTATCATGCTAGTAAAATAGGCATAATAAAACATGTATATCAATGCATGCCAGCTACAATAAAGCTAATAAAATAGCAATATCTCATACCTCATCGCTAACAATATAGCGTCATACCTGTCTCCGTCGCTCAATAATAGTGCGTAATCAGCACCCATCGCTCGAAGGCGGCAAAATCCTGTGCTGAGTACATAGCGGCAAAATCCCTCGCTATAGAATCGACGGCATGACACCTCGTCATATAATAAGTGGCATGAAACCTCGCTATACACCTGAGCATGAATCATCGTCCACATAGTAGCGGAAAGAGGCATCGCTATCAATACACCTGGCGGAATGAACCATCGCCTATCAATATAGCGGAATGAACCATCGCTATAAATATACCTGGCGGAATGAACCATCGCCAATCAATATAGCGGAATGAACCGTCGCTATAAATCGACACATGAAATTATGGTTCCTCCTTCCTTTTCCACGTAAGCAGAATTCTCGCTCCTTATGGAAATCCACGTAAGCGGAATTTTTCCTCGCTTCCTATGGAATCCATGTCAGCAGAATTCTTGCTTCTTATGGAATTGAGTCACTTATCAGTAGTGCATTTCAATGCTTCTTACTACTCCACATAAGCGGAATTTTTCCTCGCTTCATATGGACCTTAGCGTAAGCATTGAAATCCTCACTAGGATAACCTGGACTCGTGAAATATCAATAGTGCATTTCAATGCTTCTTACTACTCCATATAAGCGGAATCCTTCCTCGCTCATATGGACCTTAGTGTAAGCATTGAAATCCTCACTTTATATTTCACAATATACATATGCAAAACGATGCGTATCAACATGTATCATATCATAATGCACTATCTTATGCATACCTTGATTTACCTTGTGTTAAATGACTAAACACATAATACATGTTGCCCTTGGGATGCCCGTACATATGTATAATCATCATTCCTTTTTGTACTCCATATTTCCTGTAACCTGCAACCATCAGGGTTAACAGCAATAGCCATATACGCTATGCATCAACATTCAATACATAATAAAAACACATTATAAGAATGTATGGTTTCACAAATAAATGTCATGACATCCTTCCTCCTTAAATCCTTATTTCAATCCTGAGCCCTTATCATTAGTACATTTTAATGCTTCTTGCTACTCCATGTAAGCGGAATCCTTCCTCGCTTCAAATGGACCTTAGCGTAAGCCATTAAAATCCTTACTAAGATAACCTTGACTCGTGAAATACACCTCATATATTTCACAACATACATATGCAAAAACAATGCATAATAACATGTATCATAACCTTAATGCACCACATTGCATTCATCATGTGTCAACAAGACAACATAAAGTACATGTTACCTCGGAAATATCCCTTTACCTGATTTTCTTAAAACCAGCTTCCTTGGCACATAACACACGGAGTGCCAGACATCCCTATTAATGCCATCCTATCGTGTTCCACACGATTCCTGCAACCACAATGGTTAGCAATACCACTTTTCATATCATAATAGCACATAAACAATTTGTTATGTCATACAACATTAATGCCATCATGCATAAATATGTGCTATCAATAACTTCCTAGGCCCTTAACAGCCCCAATGAGCAACCACTGCTCTGATACCACTAATGTAAGGACCCCCTTAGCCCTTAACCCCTGATTAGTGTATTAACCACTATGTGTGGCACATGCTTTCAATAAAAAGTCGATCGGGAAGCTCAGATGATACTTTACCATTGAATGTCAATTACAAAATTTTCCTTTAATACTCAATGTTGTAAGATCATCATCCTAACAATAAAAGACTCATATGTTTGCCCTTTACCAACCCCTTGGTGCCACTTTTCACATTGTGAACTTTTATAAAAATTTGGGCAGAGTCTCCCCATAAATAGAGATATCCCAAAAAAAAAAGCACAACACATAACATAATTCCCGGCCAGGGAACACATAATACTCATCATAATGCAGTAATACAAGTAAATTCCCAGCCAGGGAAGACACCATACATATGACGACAACAGTGGGTTTCAACACCCACATAATACACCAATGACTCTCATATCATTTAGCAATTTAACCTCTAATTGCATGCAACCTCAAATGAAAGAGAGAAAGGCTCATGCCTTTATATACAATCCATATACAAGTAAAATCGTGCTCACATGCGAGCATCATGAATATGTATAAAATCCTCAGGTGTATATATAGGTACTCTATACGATACCGTGCTCCATCAAGCCCTGGTACCACGATCCTGGGAGTACCTCAAATCAACAGCTCGAGCTCAGCTCCACAGCCATCGATGTACCTGTTCACCTGTCCCAACAGAGACAGCCCCCAACGGGGTGAGCATACCAATACACAAAATCCCATAATCACAATAATGAAATTCATAATTTACAACAAAGGTAAATACAAATGAATTTAAATGATACTCCCTGGATGGCAACCTCATCTGGGATTCCGTGTACTGTCCCTGTCCTCATAATCATCAAACTCATCAAATCTCAAAAATCAGTAAATCAACACATTGATTAACTCATCGCATGCCAAATCCTCGAATATCAACAGATAGTGATTGAAAATTCATTAAACATGCAATTATAGATATCTCAATATCTAATACTGATTTCACAACCTCGCTATCAATCACAGATAGCTCAAATGCCTAGCATTTGTTTTACCAATCCTTCATTATACCTAGACATCTCAATGTCTTATAATAATACATGATTCTACGAACCTAGACATCTCAAATGTCTTATAATAGATACATGATTCTACAACCCTAGACATCTCAAATGTCTTATAATAGATACATATGAACCCAGTACCCTTATATCTTGTAAGAGTTATCCTACTCTAGTGTCACGCACGCTACAAGCGGCGATATCAAGATTTGGTCGTTCCTTGGCTATATTAACATATATGTATAACCATACACACAATATTCAATGAAATCAAAAATACCTTATGCATTTCACATATATAGTAATGCTCGTACGTCGCACGTACCTTAAATCTCCGAAGTCCGAGCCAAACCTTGCTCGAGTTCCATGCCCCGAGGAATGATGTGCTAACACGATAAATAATTCACAATTATTTACGAACATGTAACCTATGCTCAAGCACACCCATATCCCTCAAAATATTGCCAATACACGACAATTAACCTTTTAAAAGACCCGGGGCAGGGTACACGCAGGGAGGGAAATAAATGAGACAATATCGAAATTTGTTCAAGAATACCCTACAAAAATCGAACCCTAATCTCACAATTTCGAACCCAATTAAATACCATAATTCATCTAAAATGTGAATTAAGCTATCCAAGCAAGAATCAACACCCCTTGCCAAAAACCCCCAATTTTCGAATTCAATCCCTTAAATTCGAACTCAAACAAGCCCTTAAATTCGAACCCTTAAAATTCATCAAATTCGAACACAATAATGGCAGGGAAAAACACGAAAATGACGAAAAAGGGGTAAGGGAGGTTACCCAATCGAAAATCGGAAGAAATCGGACGAAAATCGATGAACCCTAGAAATTGGGGATCGACGCCTTCCTGCCAAATCCGACTTCAAAACGCGACGAAACTTTGAATTGACGGAGGGGAAAGCTGCGCCTCGACGAGACGAAGCCGGTGGTAGGTCGCATGCGCCGAACGGCGGCCGGACGGCGGCGGGCGCACGACCTGAAGCCGCGGGTGCTGGTCCAGACGGGAACTCGCGCGCGGGAGAGAGAGAGAAGAGAAATTGGGGCTGAAATGGAATTTATGTAAAATTTTGGGTTCAATTGGTATTTATAGCAAAATACCCCGAAAAATTAATAGCCCCACAAATACATCGTGATTCATTAAAAATCATCTGTTTTCAAAAACTCTCTCTCTAACTCCAAAACCCCCTACCGGTGCTCACACAGCACCCGAGATCCCGAGACACAACAAAAACCCAACTCTTAGGTTTTTCACCCAAATGAGAATACAATCTCAACCTATGGATCCAACGATCCCAACTACCCAAATAAACGAGCCCAGAAGGCCCAACACCTCAATTAAATTCCAAATCGCCACGTAAAACCACTTTAGGGATTATTAACACTACGGGATTAACACCTATAATCCCTGGTCATCACATCGAGCCTTGTGCTAGCGGCGGTGGCGCTAGGGTTCCAAACCCTAGCCGCCGTGCACAACTTTTGTTCTTCATCGAGCCAACTTGTTCGCAACACCGGAATTCTTGAGCCATGAATCATGGTCAGTTCATGCACGGTGGTGGCTCAACCATCTCGAGCCAAGGGTTCGAAAAACCCTAGCTCTCATGTGATGAAGCCACTTATCCATGCATGCTTGAACCATTATCGAGCCAAAGAGTTCAAAACCTTAGCAAAGGGGCGACGATGGCCGAGCCCATGCATGGCTACTAGGGTTCGAAACCCTAGCCGTCATGAGCTAGCCGTCACGAGCCATTGGGTTCTAAACCCTAATCAAGTTTCGACACTTCCATGCACAATTATTAGCCATAACGGCTAAACCATCTCGAGCCAAGGGTTGGAAAACCCTAGCCCTCATGTGGCTAGCCGTATGTCATTTGTGATGGTGATGGCCGAACACATGTGTTATATGGTTCGAATTTCGCCAATTTAAATCAAATATAATTTTTACGATGATTTTCACAAACTCGATATTAACATATCATATATGTTCATACAGTTTTAAATAGCATGCAATATAAGTTCTAATATGATTAACACAATTTAATCACAAAATCCGATATGAGCCTTGTACACGGCTCTGATACCACTGTAAGTAATCCTTAAAGCATACAACGCAGCGGAATAAAATTTCGGATTACTAAACCGCGGATCAATACATAGGGATTCATATCGGATAAAGGTTTTACGAAGGTCTCACCCTTGTAGCGTGTTTGAGCAGATTCCACGGAGCAGCACCACGTCCAACGCCTCCTCCGAGTCACTAGCAAAACTTAACAAGTTTTGCCTCAACGGTATCCACACGATCAAATCGGGTGAAGGGATAGTTTAAGAACAAGTTGCTAGACAAGTTCTTAGACTGGAACAAGAAGCACACTCGATTCCAAATCGATTAATGGCACGAAACACCAAGAGCACCCTTCGGTTATCAAGAAAACCGAGAGCACCTTGTGAAGTGGGCGGCCGTGTGCTTCAAGGGTTTTGGTTGGAATGATATGAATTGTCTCTAACAATTAATCATAACCTTGTATTTATATTATAAGATTTAATTAAGGTTTAAGGCTTTCTTAAAGCCTCATGGGCCCAAACCCATGATTTAATTAAATCCTTATAATATTTTAATTAAGACTCTTCTTAATTTAATTAATTCATCCAATGAATTTATTTTCCCTTCTCGATTTAATCTTTTGTGCGACCCGATAGGATCTTGTAATGTTGGCAGTGACATAAAATCTCATTTTATGTCGCAAGCATTGAGCGGTATCTAGCAACACATCAATGCTACCCAAATTACAAGAATGTCAATGACTCGACATAACCTTTAGAACTTGTGATAATATTAACCATGTAACTTAATCCCTTTGTCCATGTGTTTAGATTGAACACGAGTCATGGAATAGTCATACTCGTATATTCAATCTTTATTTCTTGATCCCCAAGTAGAACTAGAATAAACGAATAAGCTCGATATCTCATATCGACTCATTCGAGCATGGCCATGCATTTTAGTTCTCACTTGATCAAGGGCCAAACACATCTCCTGTTATATAGGAGGGACAAATCCTATCTCGATCAGTCAACATCCCTCTACATAATTCGTAGTGTATCCAATAGTCGCCTTTATAGTATACCCTGTTACGGGTAACGTTTAACAATATCAAGATACATAACTCCTTATGTTGGGATCTCTGGTGATCACAAGTCGTAAGGATTACATACATTATTATCACTATGAGAATTGCATATGACAATCATATAACTATCCATGTTGCATTCTCATGGTGGGTCTGTCCAGTACATCGTTCTCTAACATGTACCCATGTATTGATTTGATATATCATATCAATGAACAATTCATCAATCAACACATACTAGTCTCTACGTATTATCATTATCCTTATTCATGATAATACTTGACTAGGGACATCTTTAAGAATAATACAATATTATTCTAAGGACATTAACATATATATTAATTCATATTGCACAGTTAAAAGAATAATAATATATAATAATGAATTGCCATTCATAAAATCATATTACATTGTATGTCATAAACAATCATCTAATGATATGTCTTAGGGCATATCCCAACAAGTTACTTACTGCAATTCGGTGTTAGGTTTAATATAGCTCAAGAGAGTGTGTTAGATAAATTGGGAGAACTCGTCACCTTAGAAATATTTGAATATTCAATCGAGAATTGTAGGGAATTGCATTGGTGAGCCAAAGTCTCGATAATCTTCTCTAGTGGATTTTTCTCGTTTACTTTTATTGACTTGGTTGGATTAGTAGTTTATATTAAATAATTAGTTGTTAATTATAAATTAATTATCGTAGGTTAAATATAGTTAAAAGACATCTTATTTGGTACTTGCTTGTTAGTCCCTGTGGGTTCGACAATCCGTATCTTCCTATCTATACTAAAACTTGACACCGTGCACTTGCGGTCTAAAATCGCTACACTAAGAAATTTTCTGCTTAAAAAATAAGCGGTCATATGTGGTACATAGGACATTGCTATTACGCTCAATATGATCCCATCATATGAGTAGCCAATGTTATATTGTCTAACATTGATATTTCGCTCAATATAATCCCATCATATTGAGTAGCAAATATTATATTGCCTAACATTGCTATTCCGCTCAATATGATCCCATCATATTGAGTAGCCAATGTTATATTGCCTAACATTGCTATTACGCTCAAGATGATCCCATCATATTGAGTAGCCAATGTTATATTACCTAACATTGCTATTACGCCCAATATGATCCCATCATATTGAATAACCAATGTTATTGTGAATTTCATCGCCATATAAGAGTCCCATATATTATCTTATTGTACGCCTCCCATCAATCATCCCGCCTCAATACGTTGGTATACACTGCATCAACCTCATACATAATCACAATAATGTATAATAAACGAGAGTATTCGTACGTCCCACGTACCTGGCATTATCCAAAAGAGGTAAAACGATCACCAGCACGAACCTTCACCCTGTTCGATGTGTTGTAGCATGTGACAACGTATATATATTTAAGATATTAGCCATTAACTATGTTCATCTCTTATGCACACCATTCATAATCACATTTCTGATAATAATGTGTCATAGAACATATATATTTATGCAATAAATCAAAAATACTTGAAATACACAAAATTTCCCATTTTCGTCTCACCGATCGATCGGTAAACATCACCGATCGATTGCTACATCTTCCTCGATCGATCGCCCGAGATGTTCGATCGATCGAGAGCTGCAGAGATTCTCATTCTTCATGACCGATCGATCGGTGCAACTCACCGATCGATCGGTGACCCCTGTAACTCAAATTTTCGCCATTTTCAACACTTTTGTACATTCCTCCACAATTATTTCACCACATACACACTGAAACTAGACCATAACTAAACATCCTAATGGTACTCCTTGTCTCCAATTACTCATTATTTCATCCTAATTCATCTCCAACACAAATTCATCACAAGGTCTAAAACCACACCAAGAAGATATCACACATCTAACACATAGAGATTCTATAACAAGATATAAAGAAGATGTGATATCCCCGAAATGATTAATTGCAATTTAGGCATTAATTGTGTTTATATGATTAATTATGATGGTAATTAATTGATTATGTGCTGGATTTAATTAATGTGTGGAAATGCATGGTCAAATGGAAAGGATGACCCGGGAGTGCATTTCAGTGTGCATGTTGGGCATGTTGGGGAAGATTACTTTTAGCATGATTTATTTGCCATGGTTAGCAATTATTTGGAAAGCATGAGTTAATTGATATTTTGGTGCATTTTGGATTAATGCTTTTGAAAATATCATGTTGGGGTGTTTTATACACCATGGGTTTGTGGAGTGCATTTTAATTAATTAACCCAACCCTTTTTACCCCAACCCCACCCTACCTTTACCCTCACTTTCCCCCAAATCACTTCCCACAAAACCCTTCCCCTTATTTTCGAGTTGGAGCCCAAAGGTGGAGAGAAACCTTTCCAAAAATCTTGTTTTGTGGAGTTTATTGGGAGATTTGAAGTCCCCAAGAGGTATGGATGCCTCATTGTTGATTTTGTAGTGTTTTATTTGATTTTGGAAATGGTTTAAATGGGTTTGTGTTGGGTTGTTGTGGTTTTGGTTTAATGTTGGATTTTTGAGGTGCTTTAAGTGTTTATGGAAGGGTATTATGCATTTGATGTTGTTGGTTTGTTGGTAGGGGAGTTGGAATGGGTTGGAATGAAGTTTTGGAGCATTAATGGCAATTTTTCGCGATACAGGGCTCGGCGATCGATCGTCCGTTTTTGGCGATCGATCGCGAAGAGGCAGTGCGCTCCAGAAGCATTTGGCGATCGATCGCCACATTTTGGCGATCGATCGGCGAGGGTGGCGATCGATCGAGCCAAATGTGGCGATCGATCGCCGAAGGAACAAAAATTCATGTTCGGGCAGTGTGATCTCGCGATCGATCGGCCCTTTGCCGCGATCGATCGCGAGTTATAAAATGTGGTGTTTTTGGATTTTATTGTAGGATTTTTGGTATTGGACTATTATTGGGTTCTAATATTGATTTGTGTGAATATGTAGAACCGCGACACAGCCAAGGAATTGAAGTCCTACCACACCTACTTTTTGGAAAGGTACGTAGAGGACGTACGGGCACCCAACGGTACATGTATCTAATATACTCATTGTTTATGCATTGTGGATGCGAGTATATATGTGATTATGCATTGTGGATGAAAATACATGTTGAATTATGCATAATGATTGTAGATGCATATGATTATTGGTGCACATCCCATTAGTCGTGGTCATCCCTTGATGATTTTAATGCTTGCCGCTATTTGTTTTGGTTCCGCTAAATGTGAAGCGAGGGGTGGGAGCGCCGCATGTCACATTTGAGCGTGGTTATCATATAGGGCAAGGAAAGGATATTTTCCGCTCAATGTGAGGCGAGGGGTGGGAGTACCGCATGTCCATTGAAGCGAGGTTATTCTTTGCCGTCTATATGTAAATAAGCGAGGGGCATTAAAATACATTTTGATGGACAGACTAGGGAATGGTGACCGGTATTTGATATTGATGAGATGGTATTATGTCATGACATGTGTAGACCATTAAAAATAATCTATTGATTATACTCATGAGTTATGGTACAGGGACAACCAAACTGGAAGCGTTTTGAAATGCATGGGAAAACAGGAAGTGTTTTAATTGTGTTTTATGCATTTACGCTTTATATTCATATTGTGTTGAATATGAATGATATTATTGCTCATATTTGGGGGTTGTCCTTGTAGGTACTTTTGGCATGATAGAAGGGCTAAGCGGGTTGAGGTGGTGAGCTTGTGGGGAATTCTTTTGACCCAGGAAGGACAGGATTAATTTTGTATAGTATCTACTCTATGAGTAGTGTAAAGCTATAATTGATAACATACATTTGTTTTGGGAATGTAATTAATCCATAGATAGTCCTCATTTTGGCATGTAACTTTTAGGCTCATAGCCTCAACACGATTAAATTACTCTGATCATTTATATTAGCTCTATTTATGCCTTTGATCTGCACTTAAGGATTAGGGTCCTTACATTAGTGGTATCAGAGCAGTGGTTAGAGAACCCGGGAACAAGTGAAGGGTAGCCTTAGCATGATTGGCTAGGTGCTTACATTTGAATCATGTTTATGCATGTGGTGCATATTGATGTATATTCTGTTATGCTAACATGCTTATTCTCATTCCTGTTATCTAACGGCATAACATGTATATTTGTTTTGGAATTGTTGTTAACCTTTGTGTTACAGCATGGCTGCTATGAATGCGGGGAACCTTAACGAAGAAGTTGGCGATGTGGGCAGTGTTAACGCTAGCGTTGGACAAGTGAACCCTCTACCTCCACCAGCAGTAGGCTTGGAGCCAGTGGCTCAGTTATTACTACCCGGTGAGATTAACTTGACTCAGTTTCTGTCTTACCACCCGCCCCGGTTTGAGGGAACAGAATCAGGGGAGGAA
This sequence comes from Haberlea rhodopensis, assembly GCA_907163345.1. Taxonomy (NCBI): domain Eukaryota; kingdom Viridiplantae; phylum Streptophyta; class Magnoliopsida; order Lamiales; family Gesneriaceae; genus Haberlea; species Haberlea rhodopensis. Next base: position 1,303,143 of record CAJQUN010000134.1, on the reverse strand, counting down.
GCTGAGGTGTGGCTGGAGAGACTTGAGCAGATATTTGTGTCGGCTCCTTGTGCTGTTACAGCGTGGCTGAGGCTGGCGGAGTTCCAGTTTGCTAAGAAACCTCTAATGTGGTGGAGGGGCACTGTAATGGAGCTAAGAGCACTGGGTACTGTGATCGATTGGACACTCTTCAGGACCCGGTTTCTTAACCGGTACTTCTCCGCAGCGGCGAGACAGACGAAGGAGGACGAGTTTAAGTTTGAAACAGGGGAACATGACAGTGTCAGACTATGCCACGCGGTACTCTTCGTCGCTGAGGTATGTTCCCCACATTGCCACCAATGGGCACGCAAAGATTAGGTGTTTTATGAAGGGGTTGCGACCGGAGCTCTATGACCGGGTTATCACCAATAACCCAACTTCTTTTGATGATGCTCTCACAAGAGCGGAGCTTGCCGAGCTTGGAGTGGGAGCTTATCCTAGTGCTGTGCCACCACAAGTACCACAACAAAGGCAGACTAATGACAGCTTGAGGCCCCGGGGAGAGCCATTTAAACCTTGTGGTGCCTCTTCATCTTCACGATTTGGTGGAAAGAAGTTCTTTGGTCAGAAACAGGAGAACAAGAAGAATTGGTCGGCCAATCGAGGGTCTTCACAAGGGAATAGGCCGGGAGAGCCGAGGTGCGACAATTGTGGAGGGCCACATTCTTCAAGTAAGTGCCCTGCCTGTTATAGCTGTGGCAAGATGGGCCACATCTCTCGGTATTGCCCCACCCGGGGAGGACAGTCAGAGTTTCAGGGCAACAGGCCGAGGTTTGATGATAGGGCTGTACACCAGAGGCAGCAGTTTGGGCCTCGACCATCGGGAGGTCAGACAGTGGGACCGTCCCAGGGACAGGTGTATGCGCTGACCAGAGAGCAGGCCCAGGCAGCCCCAGAGGAGGTGATCGCCGGTACGTGTCATTTATTTACGTACCCTGCTTTTATTTTGATAGATACAGGTGCCTCCCACTCTTTTGTATCTGTGGGCTTTGTGGAGAGACACCATATGCGCACGTCTTCTCTACCCACGCCTCTCCTTGTCTCGACACCCACTGGAAGAAATGTCGTTGCTGATCAGTTCATGGCAGATTGCCTCATTTATTTTGAGGGCAACGAGTTGAAGGCAGACTTGATCGTGTTGGGTATGTCGGACTTCGACTGCATCTTGGGCATTGATATTCTGAATAGATATCAGGCAGTGGTAGATTGCCGGCAGAAGACAGTGAAGTTCAGGCCTGATTTGGGTAGTCAGTGGACTTTTTATGGCAACGGTTCTTGTGCGAAGATTCCGTTGATTTCAGCGATCAAGATGACTCAACTGTTGGAACGTGGCCACACGGGCTATCTTATCTATGCCGTGGACACGTCTGGGAAGAATAAGGAATTGAGAGTTGAGGATGTACCAGTGGTAGCAGAGTTTGCTGATGTATTCCCAGAAGAGATCCCAGGATTCCCACCGGCTAGGGAAGTTGAGTTTGGAATCGAGTTGTTACCGGGGACATCCGCTATCTCTCGTGCACCTTACAGGATGGCACCGGCGGAGTTGAGAGAATTGAAGGAGCAGTTGCATGACCTCCTTGACAAGGGATATATACGCCCGAGCGTATCGCCATGGGGCGCACCGGTTCTCTTTGTGAAGAAGAAGGACGGTTTGATGCGGTTGTGCATCGATTACCGGCAACTGAATAAAGCCACAGTAAAGAACAAGTATCCTCTCCCAAGGATTGATGACTTGTTCGATCAGTTGCAAGGTACCAGATTGTATAGCAAGATTGATTTGAGGTCCGGGTACCATCAGATTCAAGTCAGAGAGGAAGATGTGCAGAAGACATCATTCCGGACTCGATATGGACATTATGAGTTCTTAGTGATGCCGTTCGGTGTGACGAATGCTCCAGCGGTCTTTATGAGCTTGATGAACAGAGTGTTTCAGCCGTATCTTGACCAGTTCGTCATCGTGTTCATCGACGACGTTCTCATCTATTCCCGGAGCGAGGAAGAGCACGTGAAAACACTTGAGGACAGTGCTCCAGATTCTCCGAGATCACCAGTTGTATGCCAAGCTCAGTAAGTGTGAGTTTTGGTTGAGCAGTGTTGTGATGCCCCGAAATTAATTAATGGTAACTTGGACATTAATTATGTTTATATGATGTATCATGTGCTGATTGATTTATGTGTTGGGTATTAAGATGTTAACATGATTGTGTTAAATTATCAAATATGAGGAAGATGTAATTTTAAATGAAGTTTAGAGCATTGTTGAAAAATGCTTTTGAAATACCAAGTAGGGTATTTTATACATCATGTTAAGTTTGGGGTACAATTTTTATTAAGTTATTACAACCCCTTTTAAATCCCCTACCCATCACTTTAAACCCCCCACTTTACTTTCACCTTTTAAAAATCCCCAAATCACTTCCCAATCCCAAACCCTACCCATTTTCGAAATCCACCAAAAAGGAAGAAGGAAAGTTCCACAAAAACCTTGTTTGTGTGATCTTTGCTAGGATTTGGAGCCTACAAGAGGTATGGAACCATTCCTATAAGTTTTATGATGTTTGGTGTTGAAATGGGTTAAGTTTTTGATGTTTTATGTGGGTTTGTTTGGGTATGTGTTGTTTATGGTTGGGGTATGCTTTTTGAAGTGTTTATGTGGGTTTTAGTGGGTTTTGATGTTATTGATGTTTTATGGAAGTTTGGTTTTGGGGTGGCATGTGAAAGAGCTTGAAAAATGAGCATTAATGGCGAAAATTCGATGTACAGCACTCGGCGATCGATCGCCCGTTCTTGGCGATCGATCGCGAGCGTCCAGTACCAGCCAGAGGCATTTGGCGATCGATCGCCACTTTTGGGCGATCGATCGGCGAGCCTGGCGATCGATTGCGCCAAAAGTGGCGATCGATCGCCAAGATGGAAATTTTGCCCCCTCGTCCAGTGTGGTCTCGCGATCGATCGCGCCTGGGCGGCGATCGATCGCGAGCTGAAGAAAAGTGGATTTTTGATATTTTTGTGGGATTTTTGGATATTGGACTATGTTTAGCTTCTAATATCAATTTGTATGGTTGTGTAGAACCATCCCAGGTGCCCACAACATCCAGGAGATAAAGCTCTCCAAATTCTCCACTTTTGGGAATTAAGGTACGTAAGAGACGTACGAGCATCGGACGGTAAACCATGCCCTTACATATTATGATGATGTTTAAGATGATGTTTACGATGATGACGTTTAAGATGATGTTATGATGATGATGCTTATGATGATGATGCTTACGATGATGTTATGATGATGATGCTTAAGATGATGTTTATGATAACGATGTTTATGAGGACGTCTATAATGACGAAGTTAATGATAAGGTCATACGACGTGTATGGTTGGGTAAGACGCCCATGTGGTGAGACACCACCCAAAGCATATGATTGGGTAAGATGCCCACGTGGTAAGATGCCACGCAATGTTTATAATATGGTAAGACGCCATATGATTGGGTAAGATGCCCACGTGGTAAGATGCCACACGATGATTATGATATGGTAAGATACCATACAATGGGGTAAGACGCCCTAATATATGAATAAGAGCCAGGGATAACAAAGGAAGTCGAAGGACGACCAATAACCTTTACTTAACTAGGATGTTATGCATTATTGTATGCTTTTATGTATTGTTAAGTAAATATGCGTATGCTCATGATGTGTTATCCCTGTAGGTACATTTTTGGACCAAGGGCCTAGGGTCGGGTTGAGGAAGTGAGCTAAAGGGAGCATGATGAACGTAGGATGCAGGATTTTGATAGTCTCTACTCTAGGAGTAGTGTAAATCTATAGCTTTAGCATTCTTTATTGGGAATGTAATTAAATAGCTTTGAAAACTTTATTTTTGGCCTGTAATCTCCCTAGCTCAAGCTACAACCGGAACCCTTGAGAGGTTTTTAATGCATGTTCTGTCCAATATATGTGTACTAAATGATATTAAGGTAGGAAGACCCTACATTAGTGGTATCAGAGCCAGGTTAGATAACCCGGGAAGGAGTGAAGGGTAGCCTTAGCAATAAGTTAGCTAGGTGCTTACTTTCGAGCATGTTTTGTGCATAAGTTGCATATGAAGTATATGATGTTATGCTAACATGTTTTGTTTATCTAACGAAGTATTATACGAACTGCTTTTGGATCTTGTTGTTAACCCTTGTGTTGCAGTATGGCAGCAAACGTGGAGGTAGGTGACGCAGTGAGCGTCAATGCTAGTGCGGGGCGTACGAATCCCCTACCCCCGCCAGCTTTTGATGATGAACCGGCCGAACAACAGTTGTTGCCAGGGGAGCTAACCCTAACTCAGTTTCTTGCTTACCGACCCCCAACCTTTGAAGGAACCGAAACTGGGGAACGAGCTGAGGAATGGTTGGAAAGAATAGAGCAAATCTTTGTGGCAGCCCCATGTGCGAAGACAGCATGGATACGGTTAGCAGAGTTCCAGTTGGCCAAGAAGGCGCTGATGTGGTGGAAGACCACTGTGGTAGAGCAAGAGGCTCAAGGTCATGAAGTTAACTGGAAAATGTTTCGAACTCGCTTTCTGAACCGCTATTTCTCGGCTGCAGCACGACAGGCTAAGGAAGATGAATTCACTCACCTCAAGCAAGGTAATATGTCAGTATCAGATTATGCTCTTCAGTTTTGCTCCTTGCTCCGATATGTGCCTCACATTGCCACGAGCACGCAAGCAAAGATGAGGAATTTCATGAAGGGTCTGAGGCCGGAGCTATACGATAGGGTGATCACTTATGGCCCTACTTGTTTTGATGATGCACTCTCAAGGGCTGAGCTAGCCGAACTAGGAGTGGGTGCATACCCTGATGTTATACCACCGTCGGCACCCTCTCAGAAATCCACTCCGGATAATTTGAAGCCGAGGAATGATCAGTTCAAGTCAAGGGGGAACTCCTCAGCATCAAGGTTTAGTGGTAAGAAGTCCGACAATAGGTGGAAAGGAAACCGAAGAGGTGATTCCCCATCTGGAAGGGGGCAGTCTCAGGGAGACAGATCCGGGAAGATCCAATGCACTCTTTGTGGGCAACCACATCTGGCGAAAGACTGTATAGGGTGCTATGTTTGTGGCGACAAGGGCCACTTTGCTAGACAGTGTCCCAACAGGGGAAGTCAACAGGGTTCTGCGGGGAGGCCTGCAGATAGGACAGCACAGCACAGACCACCCTTTGTACCGAGACAGCATGGAGGTCAGCCCATGGGGCCACCTCAAGGACAAGTCTATGCATTGACAAGGGAGCAAGCTTCAGCGGCTCCGGAGGAGGTTATAGCGGGTACGTGTCTTTTATTTACGCACCCTGCTTTTATATTGATCGACACAGGTGCGTCACACTCTTTTGTGTCGACAAGTTTTGTGGAAAGGCACCACTTATGCACTTCTCCGTCGCCCACGCCTCTTATAGTCTCGACCCCCGCTGGAAGAAGTATGATTACTGATCGGATCGTCTACAATGGCCTCATTTATTTTGAGGATAAGGAACTAAGGTCAGATTTGATTGTTCTAGGAATGTCAGATTTTGATTGCATTCTGGGCATTGATGTTCTGAACAGGTATCAGGCAGTTGTGAACTGCAGGCAGAGAACTGTACGGTTTAAATCCGATATGGGAATTCCATGGACGTTCTATGGGGATGGTTCTCGCTCTAAGATTCCGTTGATATCTGCTGTCAAGATGGCGCAGTTGTTGGAACGAGGTCATTCAGGATATCTCATTTATGCCGTCGATGTTACGGAAAAGAAAGGAGAAGTGAAAGTTGAGGATGTGCCCGTAGTGGCGGAGTTCCCTGATGTCTTTCCGGAGGAGATTCCCGGATTCCCACCGACGAGAGATGTCGAGTTTGGGATTGAGTTATTACCAGGGACGTCGGCCATTTCTCGTGCCCCTTATAGGATGGCACCAGCGGAGCTAAGGGAATTAAAGATTCAGTTGCAAGAGCTCCTTGATAAGGGCTATATACGCCCTAGCGTATCGCCCTGGGGAGCACCAGTGTTATTTGTGAAAAAGAAAGATGGTTCGATGCGTTTGTGCATCGATTACAGACAACTGAACAAAGCCACAGTGAAGAATAAGTACCCACTTCCGAGGATCGACGATTTGTTTGATCAGTTACAGGGTACGAGGCTCTACAGTAAGATCGATCTGAGGTCGGGGTACCATCAGATTCGAGTGAGAGAAGAGGATGTCCAGAAGACAGCCTTCAGAACTAGGTATGGGCACTATGAGTTCCTAGTCATGCCTTTTGGGGTGACAAATGCCCCGGCTGTTTTCATGAGTTTGATGAACAAGGTGTTCCAGCCGTATTTGGATCAATTCGTCATAGTTTTCATTGACGACATACTCATCTACTCTAGGACTGAAGAAGATCATGTACGGCACTTGAGGACAGTACTTCAGATCCTTAGGGATCATCAGTTGTATGCTAAGCTTAGCAAGTGCGAATTTTGGTTAGACAGCGTGGTGTTCCTAGGCCATGTCATATCTAGCCAAGGGATATCTGTGGATCCGAGGAAGATTGAAGCTGTGATGGAGTGGGCAGCACCCACTTCTGTACCCGAGATACGGAGTTTTCTTGGCTTAGCAGGTTATTACCGACGTTTTGTCGAGGGATTTTCCAAGATCGCTAAGCCATTGACACAGCTGACTCAGAAAGGAGTCCCGTTCTTCTGGTCCGAAGCTTGTGAGGAAAGCTTCCAAGAATTGAAGCGTCGTTTGACGACAGCGCCAGTGTTGGTGATTCCGTCTGAGGGTAAGAGGTTTGCCTTGTACACGGATGCATCATTGCAGGGTTTGGGCTGCGTATTGATGCAAGACAGACAAGTAGTAGCCTATGCTTCGAGACAGTTGAAGCCTCATGAGACCAGGTACCCAGTCCATGATCTGGAACTGGCAGCTATCATTTTCGCCTTGAAGATTTGGCGTCATTACCTTTATGGTACTACGTTTACCATTTTTACGGACCATAAGAGCCTGAAGTTCTTGTTCACTCAGGCAGAGTTGAATATGAGGCAAAGGGGTGGATGGATTTACTCAAGGATTATGACTGTGAAATTGAGTACCATCCTGGTAAGGCAAATTTGATAGCAGACGCCTTAAGTCGTAAGGTGAAGAGTACTGCTGAGGACGTTATGTATTTATCAGCTTTGATGATTTCTTATTGCCATCTGGGCTATGATTTCGATGTAGACACGTCGCCGGTGCGAGTGTCGACCTTATTGGCCGAGCCAGACGTATTTGAGGCAATCAGGAAAGCCTAGAGGTTGGATGATGAAGTTCAGAGATGGTCATCAATAGTACTTCGAGGTCAGCCAACAAAGTTTAGTGTGGCTGAAGATGACTCTTTAAGATTGGGCAACCGATGGGTGGTCCCAGATGCGCCAGGATTGCGTAAAGGAATTTTAGAACGGGCTCATAATAGCCGGTTCAGTATCCACCCTGGAGGAAGAAAGATGTATAAGGACCTAAGTGGTCAATTCTGGTGGAGACGCATGAAGCGTGATGTGATCAGCTTCGTTAAAAGATGTTTGATCTGCCAACAAGTGAAGGCAGAAAGGCAGAGGCCTGGTGGCGAGCTGAAGAGCTTGGAGGTACCTAAGTGGAAGTGGGAGCATATATCTATGGACTTCGTGACCCACTTGCCAAGGTCGGCCTCTGGATTCGATGCGATCTGGGTGATCGTAGATAGGCTGACGAAGGTAGCTCATTTCATCCCTTACAGTATGACTTTCACGTATTTAAAGATGGCCCAATTATATGTACGGGATGTAGTGAGGTTGCATGGGATTCCAGTCTCGATCGTGTCTGACAGAGACCCAAGGTTTACTTCTCATTTCTGGGAGGGTCTCCAGACAGCTTTGGGCACCGAGGTGAGACTAAGTACAGCTTATCACCCTCAGACTGATGGCCAAACGGAGCGTACTATACAGACGCTCGAAGATATGCTGAGGGCATGTGTTTTGGAGTTTGATACTCCGTGGCAAGAATCTATACCACTGGTTGAGTTCTCATACAATAACAGCTAAGGCGAGCATTCAAATGGCCCCTTTTGAAGCTCTTTACGGACGACGATGTAGGTCACCGCTGTATTGGGAGGACTTGACGAGTAAAGCGGTCGGAGGACCGGATATGATTAAGGACATGGAGGAAAAGATTAAGATGATACGCTTAAAGATGAAAGCGGCCCAAGATAGGCAAGCAGCCTATGCAAATAAGCGGCGACGGCCGCTAGAATTTCAAGTGGGAGACAAGGTCTTCTTGAAAATCTCACCCTTCAGGGGTGTTGTTCGATTTCGTATGCGGGGGAAGTTATCCCCGAGGTATGTTGGACCGTATGAGGTGTTACAGCGTATCGGCACTTTGGCTTACCGATTGGCTCTACCACCGTCCTTATCTGGAATTCATGATGTCTTCCATGTTTCTATGTTGAGAAAGTATGAGCCAGATCCGTCTCATGTTTTACAGCCTACTGAAGTGCAGTTAGACTCAGATGTATCCTATGTTGAACGACCAGTCAGAATTCTGGATCGTGAGGATCGCAGACTACGGAGCAAAGTTATACCGATGGTCAAAGTTCAGTGGGATCGTCGGGGTGTCGAGGAGGCTACGTGGGAGACGGAGCGGCTTATGATGCAGCATTACCCCGAACTATTTTCTGGTATGATTTATGTTTAGTTTCTTTTGGGTAAGTGCATGCGATTTCGAGGACGAAATCTTGTAAGTAGGGGAGTAATGTGATGCCCCGAAATTAATTAATGGTAACTTGGACATTAATTATGTTTATATGATGTATCATGTGCTGATGGATTTATGTGTTGGGTATTAAGATGTTAACATGATTAATTGTGTTAAATTATCAAATATGAGGAAGATGTAATTTTAAATGAAGTTTAGAGCATTGTTGAAAAATGCTTTTGAAATACCAAGTAGGGTATTTTATACATCATGTTAAGTTTGGGGTACAATTTTTATTAAGTTATTACAACCCCTTTTAAATCCCCTACCCATCACTTTAAACCCCCCACTTTACTTTCACCTTTTAAAAATCCCCAAATCACTTCCCAATCCCAAACCCTACCAATTTTCGAAATCCACCAAAAAGGAAGAAGGAAAGTTCCACAAAAACCTTGTTTGTGTGATCTTTGCTAGGATTTGGAGCCTACAAGAGGTATGGAACCATTCCTATAAGTTTTATGATGTTTGGTGTTGAAATGGGTTAAGTTTTTGATGTTTTATGTGGGTTTGTTTGGGTATGTGTTGTTTATGGTTGGGGTATGCTTTTTGAAGTGTTTTATGTGGGTTTTAGTGGGTTTTGATGTTATTGATGTTTTATGGAAGTTTGGTTTTGGGGTGGCATGTGAAAGAGCTTGAAAAATGAGCATTAATGGCGAAAATTCGATGTACAGCACTCGGCGATCGATCGCCCGTTCTTGGCGATCGATCGCGAGCGTCCAGTACCAGCCAGAGGCATTTGGCGATCGATCGCCACTTTTGGGCGATCGATCGGCGAGCCTGGCGATCGATTGCGCCAAAAGTGGCGATCGATCGCCAAGATGGAAATTTTGCCCCCTCGTCCAGTGTGGTCTCGCGATCGATCGCGCCTGGGCGGCGATCGATCGCGAGCTGAAGAAAAGTGGATTTTTGATATTTTTGTGGGATTTTTGGATATTGGACTATGTTTAGCTTCTAATATCAATTTGTATGGTTGTGTAGAACCATCCCAGGTGCCCACAACATCCAGGAGATAAAGCTCTCCAAATTCTCCACTTTTGGGAATTAAGGTACGTAAGAGACGTACGAGCATCGGACGGTAAACCATGCCCTTACATATTATGATGATGTTTAAGATGATGTTTACGATGATGACGTTTAAGATGATGTTATGATGATGATGCTTATGATGATGTTATGATGATGATGCTTACGATGATGTTATGATGATGATGCTTAAGATGATGTTTATGATAACGATGTTTATGAGGACGTCTATAATGACGAAGTTAATGATAAGGTCATACGACGTGTATGGTTGGGTAAGACGCCCATGTGGTGAGACACCACCCAAAGCATATGATTGGGTAAGATGACCACGTGGTAAGATGCCACGCAATGTTTATAATATGGTAAGACGCCATATGATTGGGTAAGATGCCTGATGTGACTAGAAATAGACACATCTATTGCGCTTAATTGTCTACGATTTGGTATATTTTGATGGATAAATTGATACATATGCTACCTAATCGTATATTTGTGTAAATGTAGGGAAAGGTGAAGAAATCAAGCTAAAATGATGAAAGAAGCAATAAAGTTGAAGAAAAGAGGAAAAAAACCAGAATCAAAGACACATGTTGCTCCTTTCTCCTCCCATTTCTATGTATTCCAGCCAGGTTTTGGGAATGTGGTCCATATAAAAGTTGTAGAACTTTGAGTTATCTTCGCGTGGACAGCTGACTCGTCGAATTCGGAGTTCGTATGTGAAAGTTATGGCCAAAATACAAAACTCGCCAGAAAAATGGAGGACAGGCGTAATTACGCCATTCACAGGCGTAATTACGCCAACGCTACGGCATGGACAGGCGTAGCTACGCCATTTTAGGCGTAATTACGCCAATAGAATTTTGGAAAATTAAAAAACTTGATTTCTTTCCTTCCCACATGTATTCTAACCTACTCCATCAGCCTCCCAATACATATATACTCGAAATTCAGACGTTTTAACCATCTAGATAGCTAGGGTAGAGTAGTTTAGGATAGTTTTATATTTTCTTTTCAATTTTGTTGAAGAACGGCTACGAAGATCGAAGCGAAGGCGGGATTGACACCTCGACGAGCGGAGATCGGATTAGTATTCTTTCCCTTGCTTTTATTTATTGTTTTTATTAGATTATGTCTAGCTAGTTTTTAATTCTTGGTTGAGGAAGACAAATCCTTGGAATTATTTATCTTGGGGAGATTCATACGCTTTATATATCTATTTTATTGAATATCAAGAGTTTTTCTGATTTTGTTGATATGATTGATGTTTGTTTATTGGATTGACAACCTAGTAGTGTTAATATTTTCTGTTTTGTTTCTTTCTCCTTCTTTCCCCCCCACCGCTACTCTTGTTTGTTCGTGCTTACAGGTTGTGTTCTGAAAAATTGGATCTTTTCATGGAGGACTATAGGCGACTAGACAAATTGACGTATCTTGTGCACCAACTTGGCGTAGGGAGTGGACAAAGAACATACAACTCAAGTTGGAGTGATCATCCCAATCTCAACTATGACAATCAATGGATGAGCCCACCTCCACCTTACATGCAGTCCTATCTACCGCCATACATACCACAATATTCGCCATGGCCGCAACAACCTCAATACCATACCCCTGGTGAGTCTTTAGAGGATCTTGTTTCAAAACTTACTGATAGTACTTTGCAATTTCAACAGGAATTCAGGGCTAGCACTCAGAATTTGGGTAACCAAATGGAGCAACTAATACGATCGGCCGATCGGATAGCAGCACAAAAGGAGACCATGATTGAATTCGAATCATGGAGTGATGAAGAAGAGACTATGGAGAATGTGGTACTGATGCCACCCGAGCTAGAAGAGGAGACACATGTGCCAATGGAAGAAAAGGAGCTTGTACATCCTACAACTCCGAATGGTATGTTTCCAACTGAAAACTATGTTGATAACTTAGATGAATCAAGTGATGTGGAAGAGGAGTCGGCGATAGAGTACTGTGTTGAAATGGATCCTTGGGACTATTTTTTCGAAGACAACACCTTGGACAGTGGTAAAGAGGTAGAAACTCCAGCAACGATGGTACTGAGGCCATCAATACTTGAACAACAAACAGAGATCGAGGTGGATAACAAGGAATCTCACCAGAATGAGATTCCCAAAGGCGAGCATAGGGGACAACAAGTTAAAGGATGCCATGAGGTAGATCTTGATCGACCTCAACTGACTTCTTTGGAGGAAGGCGACATAGTGAAAAGACAAAAACCCTCCAAGAGGTTCAAGGCAAATAGACATCGTCTTAAGCGAGAAGGTTGGCGTCGGGCCACCGACGTTAAACAGAGGCGCTGCTTGGGAGGCAACCCAAGGGGAGTTAGTTTCCTTTCTCCCTTTTATTTATTTTTTTTGCTTTAGTAGTTAGATTCTCTTTTCTTGTATTTTTGTCTTACATTGGGGACAATGTAAGATTTAAGTATGGGGGAGGGATTAGTAGTGTGTTATTGTTTTTCTTATTTCAAAAATAAAAAAAAAAAATCAAAAATTTGAAAATTTTGAGCTCATAGTTAGTAATGAACACATGCTTAGATTCACTAGCCCATGATGAAACCTAATTGATATCATGCATGCTTTTGAACATAGGTGAATTGTTAACCTTGGAACACTTTGAACTCTAATGCAAAGTTTACTTTAACTTAGTAGTTGAATATTTTGAGCACATTATTGTCATGGCTTGTGAAGTGTGCATAGCTTAGTGAAGATTGTGTGAACTTTGTAATAGTCTTAAGAAGTCTCTAATACATGCTAGAACTTAACTACATGCTCTTTGAGGCATATGTCTAGACTACTTGCAAACATGAAAGTGATATAGGCAATCTTTGATGCGTTTGAGCCTTTCAAGCCTACCATGTAAATAAAATCAATCTCTAGTACCCTTTTTTGAGCTTTAATGCAGAAGAATGGTAGTATGCTAAGCATACTAAAGACCCCCATTCAACATTTCTTGACTAGCTTATCATCCTACCCTTTTAGCCTAAATATGATTTCAATCCATACCTTTTAAGGGAGTATGATGTATTTCATTCAAATGCACTTGGGAATCATTGAAGTATATTTGTGAACTTTATTGTCAAAAGAATGAAATACATGAAAGAAAAGGAATGCCTTGAGGAAATAGATAAAAATATGACTCCAAGGGGAGCCAAGGCACAAAAGAAGAAAAATGTTGAAACAAAAGTTGAAAAATTCAAGCAAGAAGAGAAGCTTTTAGTGTGCATATCATCATACTCTCTTACTTGATATATCCTTACCTTTCTTTCATAAGTCAATACCTAGGCCACACTACAAGCTAATAAAGACCTACTTGATTTATGTTTGCAAAGTGGCTAAGATAGTGGAGAAGAGTGTGCAAGTGAGATTATACTTGTGTTAGTGTATGACTTGAACTATTGTGGGTTTACTTCTTTTGGATCTATAATTTGTACATGACACTTGTTTATGACCACCCACACACGTTCACTACTTTGTTGGGTACGAATTGTTTAGGGATTGAACTTGTTCCATTATTAACTTTTCAACGCCTTTCATTACTGTGCATGTTAAAATTGTTGAGGCATTAAAGTGAGGACAAGTTGGTTTGTTATGATGCTATGAGCCAAGCATAAAAAAATTATTGTAGTTTTGTCTGATTACTCGAGGTCGAGTAAAGATTAAGTATGGGGGTGTTTGATGTGACTAGAAATAGACACATCTATTGCGCTTAATTGTCTACGATTTGGTATATTTTGATGGATAAATTGATACCTATGCTACCTAATCGTATATTTGTGTAAATGTAGGGAAAGGTGAAGAAATCAAGCTAAAATGATGAAAGAAGCAATAAAGTTGAAGAAAAGAGGAAAAAACCAGAATCAAAGACACATGGTGCTCCTTTCTCCTCCAATTTCTATGTATTCCAGCCAAGTTTTGGGAATGTGGTCCATATAAAAGTTGTAGAACTTTGAGTTATCTTCGCGTGGACAGCTGACTCGTCGAATTCGGAGTTCGTATGTGAAAGTTATGGCCAAAATACAAAACTCGCCAGAAAAATGGAGGACAGGCGTAATTACGCCATTCACAGGCGTAATTACGCCAACGCTACGGCATGGACAGGCGTAGCTACGCCATTTTAGGCGTAATTACGCCAATAGAATTTTGGAAAATTAAAAAACTTGATTTCTTTCCTTCCCACATGGATTCTAACCTACTCCATCAGCCTCCCAATACATATATACTCGAAATTCAGACCTTTTAACCATCTAGATAGCTAGGGTAGAGTAGTTTAGGATAGTTTTATATTTTCTTTTCAATTTTGTTGAAGAACGGCTACGAAGATCGAAGCGAAGGCGGGATTGACACCTCGACGAGCGGAGATCGGATTAGTATTCTTTCCCTTGCTTTTATTTATTGTTTTTATTAGATTATGTCTAGCTAGTTTTTAATTCTTGGTTGAGGAAGACAAATCCTTGGAATTATTTATCTTGGGGAGATTCATACGCTTTATATATCAATTTTATTGAATATCAAGAGTTTTTCTGATTTTGTTGATATGATTGATGTTTGTTTATTGGATTGACAACCTAGTAACTTGCATGAAATCTAACGCTAAATTAGATATCAAATACGGAATCGTTTGATCCCTCTAATTTACGAAGCAACTAAGATTGATGAATTTCCGCTTGTGAGTTTGTTAAATTCTTAGGAAGAACACTTGACTAGATTAAACATAGACGCTTGGATTATGTTGTTTAGCTTCATCGATCTCACTAGTTCATATGCTATCATCGATTTAAATCTTAATCGCTTGTATTTTGATTGATTGTTTGATAAGGGTTAAACTAGAACGCTTGGGCTACTTAACTAAACATAAGGTGAGATAGGACTTTGATTATTGGATTAAACGTCCAACGATGAATTTTCATATGAAAAATTGAGTCTTTTGTGAATCGATGAAATAGATGATAATTCTAAGGAAGAGTCGACCGATACCAAGAATCGCTTTCATTAGTTTAATCTTTAATTTTAATTTAAGTAGTATAATTCAATCACTCACAACCCCATCTTTTGTTATTGTTTTGACTTTGATTCTCATTAACACAAAGATTCACACCTCCTCGTGGGATCGATCCCTACTCACGCTACTACATTATTGTTATCAATCTTGAGGATTCAGTGGGGTTAATTTGGGCGTACACGATAAACGCACACCAATGCCCACGTGGTAAGATGCCACACGATGATTATGATATGGTAAGATACCATACAATGGGGTAAGACGCCCTAATATATGAATAAGAGCCAGGGATAACAAAGGAAGTCGAAGGACGACCAATAACCTTTACTTAACTAGGATGTTATGCATTATTGTATGCTTTTATGTATTGTTAAGTAAATATGCGTATGCTCATGATGTGTTATCCCTGTAGGTACATTTTTGGACCAAGGGCCTAGGGTCGGGTTGAGGAAGTGAGCTAAAGGGAGCATGATGAACGTAGGATGCAGGATTTTGATAGTCTCTACTCTAGGAGTAGTGTAAATCTATAGCTTTAGCATTCTTTATTGGGAATGTAATTAAATAGCTTTGAAAACTTTATTTTTGGCCTGTAATCTCCCTAGCTCAAGCTACAACCGGAACCCTTGAGAGGTTTTTAATGCATGTTCTGTCCAATATATGTGTACTAAATGATATTAAGGTAGGAAGACCCTACAAGTGTAGTATTTCTGGGCCATGTCATATCGAGCAGCGGAATATCTGTGGATCCCAGGAAGATCGAAGTTGTGATGGAGTGGGCTGCCCCCACTTCTGTGCCTGAGATTCGGAGCTTCCTAGGTTTGGCCGGATATTATCGACGCTTCGTCGAGGGCTTTTCGAAGATTGCCAAGCCGTTGACACAGTTGACCCAGAAGGGAGTACCTTTCTTTTGGTCAGAAGCTTGTGAGGAGAGCTTCCAGGAGTTGAAGCACCGTTTGACGACGGCGCCAGTGTTAGTGATCCCTACAGAGAACTCCAGATTTGTTTTGTATACCGATGCATCACTCCAGGGCCTTGGGTGTGTACTGATGCAAGATAAGCATGTGGTAGCTTATGCATCGAGGCAGTTGAAGTCGCATGAGACGAGATACCCAGTCCATGACTTGGAACTGGCGGCTATCATCTTCGCCCTGAAAATTTGGAGGCATTATTTGTATGGTACGTCGTTTACCATTTATACGGATCACAAGAGCCTCAAGTTTTTATTCACTCAGGCGGAGCTGAACATGAGGCAGAGGAGGTGGATGGACTTACTCAAAGACTATGATTGTGAGATTGAGTACCATCCCGGAAAAGCTAATTTGACAGCAGACGCTTTGAGCCGGAAAGTGAGGAGTTCTGCTGAGGACGTCATCCATTTGTCAGCCATGATGACCTCCTATTGCCATCTGGGCTATGATTTTGACATTGATGCATCACCTGTGTATGTATCGACCTTGTTAGCTGAGCCAGATATCTATGAGAACATCAGGAGAGCTCAGAGGTCAGATGATGAGGTTCAGAGGTGGTTATCTTTAGTACATCTTGGTCAGCCAACGAAATTCAGAGTGGCCGATGACGGATCTTTGAGATTGGGTGACCGTTGGGTGGTTCCGAGTACGCCGGAGTTGCGTAGAGGGATCTTGGAGCAAGCTCATAGTAGCAGACTTAGCATCCACCCAGGCGGGAAGAAGATGTATAAAGATCTTCGTGGTCAGTTTTGGTGGAAGATGATGAAATCTGATGTCGTCGCTTTTGTTAAGAGGTGTTTGATCTGCCAGCAGGTTAAGGCAGAGAGACAGAGGCCTGGCGGCGAGTTGAGGAGCTTGGAGATACCGAAGTGGAAGTGGGAACACATTTCCATGGACTTCGTGACTCACCTGCCGAGGAGTGCTTCAGGCTTTGATGCTATTTGGGTGATTGTGGATCGATTGACTAAGGTAGCTCATTTCATCCCCTATAGCATGACTTTCACCTTTTTGAGGATGGCGCAGTTGTACATTCGAGATGTGGTGAGATTGCATGGGATCCCCATTTCCATAGTGTCGGATCGAGATCCGCGATTCACATCTCATTTTTGGGAAGGTCTTCAGTCAGCCTTGGGAACTGAAGTCAGATTGAGCACTGCTTATCATCCTCAGACGGATGGCCAGACCGAGCGTACTATCCAGACGCTCGAGGACATGTTGAGAGCTTGTGTTTTGGAGTTCGATGTTTCTTGGCAAGATTCAGTGCCTTTGGTAGAGTTCTCTTATAATAATAGCTACCAGGCGAGTATTCAGATGGCTCCTTTTGAAGCTCTTATGGCAGACGGTGTAGATCACCCTTGTGTTGGGATGATTTGGACCGTAAATCGGTCGGAGGACCGGAATTGATTCGGGAGATGGAAGAGAAGATAAAGATGATAAGGCAGAAAATGAAAGCAGCCCAGGACAGACAGGCAGCTTATGCGAATAAACGGCGGAGACCGTTGGAATTTCAGTTGGGAGATAAGGTCTTTTTGAAGATCTCGCCTTTCAGAGGCGTTGTGCGATTTGGGATGCGCGGGAAACTGTCTCCGAGGTATGTTGGACCGTATGAGATTTTGCAGCGCATTGGCACCTTAGCTTACCGACTAGCTCTGCCGCCTTCTTTATCTGGTATACATGACGTGTTTCATGTATCGATGTTACGGAAGTATGAGCCGGATCCGTCGCATGTATTACAGCCTTCCGAAGTTCAGTTAGAGTCTGATGTGTCTTATGTGGAACGGCCTGTCAGAATTCTGGATCGAGCAGACCGTAGACTTCGGAACAAAGTGATACCTATGATCAAGGTTCAGTGGGATCGCAGGGGTGTCGAGGAGGCTACGTGGGAGACGGAGCGGCATATGGTGCAGCACTACCCGGAACTATTCTCTGGTATGTGATTATGTTTAGTTTCTCTTTGGGGTAAGTGCATGTGATTTCGAGGACGAAATCTTATAAGTAGGGGAGTATTGTGATATCCCCGAAATGATTAATTGCAATTTAGGCATTAATTGTGTTTATATGATTAATTATGATGGTAATTAATTGATTATGTGCTGGATTTAATTAATGTGTGGAAATGCATGGTCACATGGAAAGGATGACCCGGGAGTGCATTTCAGGGTGCATGTTGGGCATGTTGGGGAAGATTGCTTTTAGCATGATTTATTTGCCATGGTTAGCAATTATTTGGAAAGCATGAGTTAATTGATATTTTGGTGCATTTTGGATTAATGCTTTTGAAAATATCATGTTGGGGTGTTTTATACACCATGGGTTTGTGGAGTGCATTTTAATTAATTAACCCAACCCTTTTTACCCCAACCTCACCCTACCTTTACCCTCACTTTCCCCCAAATCACTTCCCACAAAACCCTTCCCCTTATTTTCGAGTTGGAGCCCAAAGGTGGAGAGAAACCTTTCCAAAAATCTTGTTTTGTGGAGTTTATTGGGAGATTTGAAGTCCCCAAGAGGTATGGATGCCTCATTGTTGATTTTGTAGTGTTTTATTTGATTTTGAAAATGGTTTAAATGGGTTTGTGTTGGGTTGTTGTGGTTTTGGTTTAATGTTGGATTTTTGAGGTGCTTTAAGTGTTTATGGAAGGGTATTATGCATTTGATGTTGTTGGTTTGTTGGTAGGGGAGTTGGAATGGGTTGGAATGAAGTTTTGGAGCATTAATGGCGATTTTTCGCGATACAGGGCTCGGCGATCGATCGCCCGTTTTTGGCGATCGATCGCGAAGAGGCAGTGCGCTCCAGAAGCATTTGGCGATCGATCGCCACATTTGGGCGATCGATCGGCGAGGGTGGCGATCGATCGCGCCAAATGTGGCGATCGATCGCCGAAGGAACAAAAATTCATGTTCGGACAGTGTGATCTCGCGATCGATCGGCCCTTTGCCGCGATCGATCGCGAGTTATAAAATGTGGTGTTTTTGGATTTTATTGTAGGATTTTTGGTATTGGACTATTATTGGGTTCTAATATTGATTTGTGTGAATATGTAGAACCATCCCAGGTGGCGACACAGCCAAGGAATTGAAGTCCTACCACACCTACTTTTTGGAAAGGTACGTAGAGGACGTACGGGCACCCAACGGTACATGTATCTAATATACTCATTGTTTATGCATTGTGGATGCGAGGATATATGTGATTATGCATTGTGGATGCAAATACATGTTGAATTATGCATAATGATTGTAGATGCATATGATTATTGGTGCACATCCCATGAGTCGTGGTCATCCCTTGATGATTTTAATGCTTGCCGCTATTTGTTTTGGTTCCGCTAAATGTGAAGCGAGGGGTGGGAGCGCCGCATGTCACATTTGAGCGTGGTTATCATATAGGGCGAGGAAAGGATATTTGCCGCTCAATGTGAGGCGAGGGGTGGGAGTACCGCATGTCCATTGAAGCGAGGTTATTCTTTGCCGCCTATATGTAAATAAGCGAGGGGCATTAAAATACATTTTGATGGACAGACTAGGGAATGGTGACCGGTATTTGATATTGATGAGATGGTATTATGTCATGACATGTGTAGACCATTAAAAATAATCTATTGATTATACTCATGAGTTATGGTACAGGGACAACCAAACTGGAAGCGTTTTGAAATGCATGGGAAAACAGGAAGTGTTTTAATTGTGTTTTATGCATTTACGCTTTATATTCATATTGTGTTGAATATGAATGATATTATTGCTCATATTTGGGGGTTGTCCTTGTAGGTACTTTTGGCATGATAGAAGGGCTAAGCGGGTTGAGGTGGTGAGCTTGTGGAGAATTCTTTTGACCCAGGAAGGACAGGATTAATTTTGTATAGTATCTACTCTAGGAGTAGTGTAAAGCTATAATTGATAACATTCATTTGTTTTGGGAATGTAATTAATCCATAGATAGTCCTCATTTTGGCATGTAACTTTTAGGCTCATAGCCTCAACACGATTAAATTACTCTAATCATTTATATTAGCTCTATTTATGCCTTTGATCCGCACTTAAGGATTAGGGTCCTTACAGAAGATGTACTTAACTTACCCTAAAATTTCCTTCCACTTCAATTAGAGCTTGAGGATGAATTGTGTCTCAAATTTCAGAATGTTGAAAGAAGAGAGTTGTTTTTGTGGGGATTGTGTTTTAATCGATTTCACCACCACTTGGAGAATCCTTATCTGATAAAGGTTGTCTAATTGCCACTTAGTCCCCCCAATTTTCAGATAAGGATGATTCAATTGCTCAAGAGTCCTTCATTTTTAGTTAGTTCATAAAGTTGACCTTTACCCAAAATATAATTGAGTCCTTCCAATTGTTTTATTTACAATTAAGTCCTCCCAACATCATTACCAATAAATCCTTCACATTCACCACTCCTTATCTGATGTAGCTTAACTTTCACACACATGTAGTCCCCTTAACATGTCATATGGTATTTAACTATCAAACTATCATGGGATGTCACATTTCTCCCCAACATATAGGATTTCGACCCAAAATCAAATATACGCATCAGTAACCTAACAAAATAAACAATACACGTACCACCAAACAACTCAAGATAGAGTTATCTCATACACCATCCCGTCTCCCATGTTGCTTCCTCGAATCAGAAGCAGTCACTAAGAGTGATAATGTCAAACGATATGTGAATGGACCCACTACACTGTACCACATTACACAAACTCAAAATATCTTAACGATAACTGTCATCTCATGCGAGTTCCAAACCTAATCTTCTTCACACAAGTTGAAAGTAATTTGAACGGTCTATCAAATCAGATACCACTCGTCAAAGCTAATGTTGTCAGAATACTTTATCATTCACGAGACATGTCTGCCCTGAGCAGTTTTTACTTTTAATATGCTTCATTTTGCGGTTTCTGCACTTCTCGTACCATATCTGGTCCATTCTTCAGTTAAGAGTGACTTACATCATTGTCCATACAACACCTTCACTGGTGCTATCTGTATATTATAGTTTAAGCAATTATATAATTCTTACCTTTGATCACATACACTCTTTGTGCCACGTAAACCATGCAACTCTATTCCAATATACAACAGTGCTTTTTGTAGACATCATTAAACAAAATATCAACTGCGAGAGCATCTATCTCGCACCGACCTTGTCAGTGGAGAAATTCTCCCACAATGACTAAGGTGTTAGCAAATCTTGATGTTATCGAATCAAAACAATCCTTTAAGGTCAAACAATTATAGATATCATCTCATTGTCATACCAACCACTTGAAATTCTACTGAACACTACATACCACTTCAATGGAAACCTTTCCTTATCCAGTCATACGTCCATAGGACCCAAATCTCGAATTCTATGACAATCAAGGAAACGTATTCACCAAGAAATCAAGCCTATCGATTGCCACATAACTCGAGCACCCTCACCAATCAATCAACACATACACATTTATATTCACATGGTAACACCTCATCTCTTGTCCCAACATACTAGCAGCACTCCATCAAAACATTTCACAACACATATACTTCCATCATAAACATATGCGATATTCAATCGCATGCTTATAATATATCTCGACATCAAGTATCAAATAAATTTGAGTTTTGGTTATTCATTGTTACTTTTACGTTACACGTATCCACAACATCTGAATTGCTAGATACGTCTTTCAACAACTTTTCAAGAGAAAGGCAACCAAAACCATACTCAAATCTCTCTGTATCGATTTCTTCTTCGAGACTACCACTCTTGAGGATCACACACTCTCGGTCACGAGATTCAGCAATCTAGCACGTCCGGATGATCAATAAGCATACAAATGCAAACACATACATCGTACATACACCTCGATATCAGTCTTACACCATACATATACTTCATATCCATTTGACTATAATATCTCCACGAATTCATGCCGACAAGACTAGCCACCACTTCATTATTCGTACACACAAGAAATGTCTTATCACAAGAACTCAACGAATCATTTACAGCTTTCATATAGGTATTTTCATACTTCTTTCCTTTCAAGAACAACATCAGGCATTTACGACTTCTATACCCGAACCATCGTTTGAACAATCACAATGTATTTGAATCAAGATATTCAAAACTACTCATCATAGTGTATCTCACATGTGTATTCACGATGTTTACCAAGTCTAACAATGCTCTATACTCATAGCGTACGACACAACCACGTTCACACTTCTCTTTATGGATATCCTCCCGTACACCTCACCGTGACTCCCGTACATATTTCCACTTTGCCACAGTACACCAGATATCATCCCTAAACCATTACTCGGTAGAATAAGGATATCATACCAACTATGATCTACAACTCGGCGTACCGTTCACCAATACAGCCTCAGTCTACAATCAGCCCAATGTGAATAACATTAACTCATATCTTTGACTGTATTAGTTATAATCACTAACCTTCGTACCGGTCGGAGTATGACTCTCATCATTTACTACACACGTTGGTATAACCAACAAAACTCACTTGTCAATAATTCAATTTGTCAACGCATTAACACATACAATCATTCTCTAGAGGCATCTCTCACCTCAAACTCAAACATATTAAGTGACTATATTGAGCATACAATAGCCTCTCATCGTAACACCATACGATTCACCAAACTTGGTATTCTCAATTCATCGCGTGGAGTCAATTAGCTCATTACCTCGCCCTGATACGCTATCACTTAACTAATCTACTATGTTCTCATACGATTTCCTCACAAGCATAATGTAGCATCAATTTCGATGAAATATCTGCTACCATTCACGTCCTCCTATGAATCATACCAAACCAAACTTCCATCATTTCTGAGTTAATCATCTCAGTACCAAAGTAGATCAGGAGATTAAAAAAAGCATCCTCTAACCAATCTCAATTACAGATATATACACTCAGACGTACGGAATTCTTTAACCATCACATTTCCATTTTTACTCATGAGAAGTTAACGACCCCATTCGCTCTCCACGCTTGGCAATCCCGTACCCAATAGTGTATGGAAGGGAGGCTAACGACTTATTCTTTCGTGTTGCAGCGATTAGCTCTATTATCCCCCGACATCGCGAGAAACATGTAAAGTCCCTAATATACAGCTTTGTAAGCAGACATACTCAACTTCATACTCTCGTGTTAATCTAAGCCACACAATTGTATGCCACCATGACATTCATGTTTGCAGAATACCAGAAGACATCCAGATATGTATGTCTCAGTACACATCATAACGATGGTATCAGTACCCATCCTCTGTCTACAAAAACCAATACATACAAACCTGGTAACTCATACTTAAACAGGTATAACCTGGAGTATATCCAACAATGTTCTTCATCCTTCACATAATTGCTCAGTATTGAGATCTCATGTCAGTCTAAGAAAAATAAACTCATGACAAGCCATTCTCATCACAAACAGTACACAACCAGTATCACAACAATGGCCTATGTCGTCCGTGTTGGGATATGCCCTAAGACAACTCATTAGATGATTGTTTATGACATACAATGTATTATGATTTTGTTAATGGCAATTCATTATTATATATTATTCGAGTATCTGTGTAATATGAATTAATATATAAGTTAATGTCCTTAGAATAATATTGTATTGTTCTTAAAGATTGTCCCTAGTCAAGTGTTATCATGAATCGGGATAATGATAATGCATTGAGACTAGTATGTTTTGATTGATGAATTGTTCATAGATATGAGATATCAAATCAACACATGGGTACATGTTAGAGAACGATGTACTAGACAGACCCACCATGAGAATGCTACATGGATAGTTATATGAACGTCATAAGCAATTCTCATAGTGATAATAATGTATGTAATCCTTACGACTTGAGATCACCAGAGATCCCAACATAAGGAGTCATGTATCTTGATATTGTCAAACGTTACCTGTAACAGGGTAAACTATAAAGACAATCATTGGATACACCACGAATTATGTAGAGGGATGTTGAGAGATCAAGAAAGGATTTGTCCCTCCTATATAACAGGAGAAGTGTTTGAGCCCTTGATCAAGTAAGACTAAAATGCATGGCCGTGATCGAATGAGTCGATATGTGATATCGAGCTTATTCATTTATTCTAGTTCTACTTGGGGATCAAGAAATAAGAGATTGAATATACGAGTATGACTATTCCATGACTCGTGTTCAATCTAAACACATTGGACAAAGGGATTAAGTTACATGGTTAATATTATCACAGTCTGTAGGTTATGTCGAGTCAATGACATTCTTGTAATTTGGGTAGCCTTGATGTGTTGTTAGATACCGTTCATTGCTTGTAACATAAAATTAGATTTTATGTCACTGCCAACATTGCAAGATTCTATCGGGTCGCCCAAAAGATTAAATCGATAAAGGGAGATAAAATTCATTGGATGAATTAATTAATTAAGAAGAGTCTTAATTACAAATATTAGATATATGGATTTAATTAATATATTGGGTATGTGCCAATAAGGCTTTTGGAAAGCCTTTTAATTAAATCTAATCTAATATATATAAACTAACAAGGTTATAATTAAGGATTTTTTTAATTATTAAAACCTAATAGCCACCAAAGAATGGAGCTCTCGGCCGTCCTTCAATTGCATAATACACACCACCGCCGACGTGGGATTGTGGTGCTTTTGAACGGCCGTCGTTGATCGATTTTGACCCGTGAGTTCAGTTTTGGTTTAAGAACGAGTCTAGCAACTTGTTCTTGAACACCCTTTTCGATTTGATCGTGTGGATACCGTAGAGATGAAGGTGCAAATCTTTGTTCGTGACTCGTGGTCTTTCAATGAGGATTCTGCTACAAACACGCTACAAGGGTATGATTCTTATCAATCTCGGTATGATTACTTTGTATAGGTCCTTGGTAGGAATCCAAAATTTTATTTTCCGTTGCGTATTGCTTGATGGATTCCTAACAGTCTGGTACTTAGTGCAGCAACAAATCACCATGATCTCATACAATGAGCATCATCTTCCACATCTACCACCTCTCCATACATCAACACATCCACAAATGATGCAAGGGAATCTATAGCCCAAACTCGTATTGCATGTCTCCATTCCATCCCCCACATGGTTCAACAAGAATAAGAACAAAAACAAGAAACAAACTCACATACTATTTCCATAGTCCATGATCGTATTCATATAGTTGTCCGATAACAACTATGCAATAGGAACTCATAATCACAATCTGACGACATCCCATTCCACCATCAGTTACCATTCACAATCTCAATCATACTCACATTGCACATGGAGCTGACACCAAGATCTAGTCACCATGCTCCAAACACTCCTCAACTTGCTCCTCGGATTTTGTCTTTTCATATTAGAACTTCAAGAACTGAATGAATGACAAGTCCCCCAGATACACATATCAATCCGTTGTATACAAACTGACTTCAATCACTATGATACTCACAACATCCACTAGATCATTCT
Organism: Haberlea rhodopensis; assembly: GCA_907163345.1. NCBI lineage: Eukaryota > Viridiplantae > Streptophyta > Magnoliopsida > Lamiales > Gesneriaceae > Haberlea > Haberlea rhodopensis. The sequence continues at coordinate 1,277,826 of CAJQUN010000134.1, read as the reverse complement.
TAGGGATGCATACCAAGGCACATCACCCTACTGCAAAACAAGGGTTAACAACAAAACACATGCATAGCAAACATAGTAGGATACACACCATATCCTATATCAATGCAGAAACTTGCTTTAAACATGAACACGCATACAACAGCATATAGGAAGCAAGACATATTGCTACGTGCACCTATACTCCACTAGGTCACGGAGACTACCCAAACCCATGTATATGCTCTGATACCACTAATGTAAGACCCTCACCGCCTTAAACCATAATAGAGATCACGTAACACACTTGTACTCATGATTATATAGAGTTAGTCTATTAATTATATACAGTTGTATCAACATTAATACATGCCATAAAGAAATACAACTACATAGTTCTTTTAATACAAATTCTTCTATTCTTTTCTAATCGACATCTCTATCGTCATTGCAGCAAAATGGACCCTCAAACTTGACCTCCCTTGCCCAAAAGAGTTCCTACAGAACAACCCACCAAAATATGAACACAACGAATACATGTAAAGCATGATGTACAAAATTAACAGTTTTCTTTAATACCAACAAATACTCCCTGTATTTCATGCATATATCTTGTCTCCTTGGGTTGTTCCTGTGCAATACTCAACCATAATAGAATTTCACAATTATATTAGATGCATATGTCATGACATATCACAAACTTATCTTGATCATTTCCTGATCATTCTCTCAATCACATTACAATTTCATTTCAGTAAATACTATCTATTCATAAATTTGCATAGGCTTATATGTGGTACATATGACATTGCTATTACGCTCAATATGATCCCATCATATGAGTAGCCAATGTTATATTGTCTAACATTGCTATTTTGCTCAATATAATCCCATCATATTGAGTAGCAAATATTATATTGCCTAACATTGCTATTCCGCTCAATATGATCCCATCATATTGAGTAGTCAATGTTATATTACCTAACATTGCTATTACGCTCAAGATGATCCCATCATATTGAGTAGCCAGTGTTATATTACCTAACATTGCTATTACGCTCAATATGATCCCATCATATTGAATAGCCAATGTTATTGTGAATTTCAACGCCATATAAGAGTCCCAGTTATTATCTTACTGTACGCCTCCCATCAATCATCCCGCCTCAATACGTTGGTATACACTGCATCAACCTCATACATAATCAAAATAATGTATAATAAACAAGAGTATTCGTACGTCCCACGTACCTGGCATTATCCAAAAGAGGTAAAGCGATCACCAGCACGAACCTTCACCCTGTTCGATGTGTTGTAGCATGTGACGACTGTATATATATATTTAAGATATTAGCCCTTAACTATGTTCATCTCTTATGCACATCATTCATAATCACATTTCTGATAATAATGTGTCATAGAACATATACATTTATGCCATAAATCGAAAATACTTGAAATACACAAAATTTCCCATTTTCGTCTCACCGATCGATCGGTAAACATCACCGATCGATCGCTACGTCTTCCTCGATAGATCGCCTGAGATGTTCGATCGATCGATCGCTGCAGAGATTCTCATTCTTCCTGTCCGATCGATCGGTGCAGCAACTCACCGATCGATCGGTGACCCCTGTAACTCGAATTTTTGCCATTTTCAACAATTTTGTACATTCCTCCACAATTATTTCACCACATATACTACACACTGAAACTAGACCATAACTAAACATCCTAATGGTACTCCTTGTCTCCAATTACTCATTATTTCATCCTAATTCATCTCCAACTCAAATTCATCACAAGGTCTAAAACCACACCAAGAAGATATCACACATCTAACACATAGAGATGCTATAACAAGATATAAAGAAGATGTACATGACTTACCATACAATTTCCTTCCACTTCAATTAGAGCTTAAGGATGAATTGTGTCTCAAATTTCAGAATTTTGAAAGAAGAGAGTTGTTTTTGTGGGGATTGTGTTTTAATCGATTTCACCACCACTTGGAGAATCCTTATCTGATAAAGGTTGTCTAATTGCCACTTAGTCCCCCCAATTTTCAGATAAGGATGATTCAATTGCTCAAGAGTCCTTCATTTTTAGTTAGTTCATAAAGTTGACCTTTTCCCAAAATATAATTGAGTCCTTCCAATTGTTTTATTGACAATTAAGTCCTCCCAACATCATTACCAATAAATCCTTAACATTCACCATTCCTTATTTAATGTAGCTTAACTTTCACACACATGTAGTCCCCTTAACATGTCATATGGTATTTAACTATCAGACTATCATGGGATGTCACAGCATGTGTATATTGGATGCATTGGTGCATGTGATTGTGAGTCGAGATTATATTCCAGTGATGGAGAATACTTGCCGCCCGTGGGGTAGCGATGTGAATACTTGCCGCTGTCATACCATAGCGATGAGAGAATATTTGCCGCTAATATGAAGCGAAGAACACGACCGCTGTCATAGTATAGCGAGGGATATTAGTGTCGCTGGTATTGTCTAAGTGAGGGGTATTTCCGCTGTCATGTTAAAGCGAGGGGTATTATGCCACTGATGGGTTGTTTCCTGTAGGTACTTTTGGGCGGAAGGGCTAAGGCGGGTTGATGCGGTGAGCTTGTGAGGAGTGCTCTTGGTATATTCTTTTGTATAGTCTCTACTCTAGGAGTAGTGTAAAGCAATAGGATTAACATTCAATTTGATGGGAATGTAATTAATCCCTTTTGGAAACTTTTATTTTGGCACTGTAATCTTAACAGCTCAAGGCATCAACACGAACTTTATACTCTATTTATGTTAGCCATATTTATGCCTTAATCTGCACTTAAGGAACTAGGGTCCTTACAATTGAGGTCTTGATATATAGCTGTGTACTTTGATTTAATGATTGATCACATGCGGGTCATAAAGTTGTTATTTTGGGTATTCAGTGATGCTGTCAGAGGCCTATGATTGTCGTTGGGGATTCACCACTGGTCTTTTGATGAACCAGGATGTCCTATGTGTATTTCTATATATGATTCGAGGAATCTCTGGCCAGAGTGGGTAGTGCTTATGAAAAAAGAGATTTTCATATACGCACACAAGGAATCATATAACGTGAAACAAATACATAGTTATTGAAATCATAAGGGTCTCGATCAACCAATGCCATTGATTCAATCGGGACAGATTGAGTGAAAGGAATGTACTGCACGCTAACTATGGCTGACAGGTTCATTTACGTTGCTAGTCATTTGTATATAGGTCTTCGTGAAGCGCAGATGCTAGGCGCTACCCACGATCTGTAGGTTGTTGCTGGAATTATATTTCAGCCATTGTCTATTAAAAGAGTTTAATTGGCAATGGGGCATCAGGGTAAGCCCAAAGAAGTTGTTTGACTTCTAAAATCACAAAGGTTGTGATCATACTGCTATGATACACTTGAGCCTCGCATGGTCACAATCAACCGGCCGCCGATCTATTGATGAGAATTGAGACTTAAATGTTAAGTGCTCAAATTGAGTGATTTAGAAGATATGAATTTAATTTTTGAAAGCTCCTCACTTTAGTGGAGTTTCTATATTTGAAAATGTTTCATCTATAGAAAGTTCTAAAATCAATGTTTGATATATTTATGTCTCATAATTATGTATATTAGTAGCACATCAAGTTATTCAGTTGGATTGAGTTACTTGGATTATGAGTTTGTAGTTTTGTTTTAACTTTTGGGCAAGTGAGAGATTGTTAGCATAAATGCCCTACAAACCAAACGTTGGTCCGATGAGCTTTATATTAACCCTGGCCCAAATTAGCTAATTAGGGTTTTAAAAAAAAAAAAATTAAAGACTCTCAATCATTCCAATCAATTCACTTCTCTTAGAAAAGCCGGCATCACACTAGCACTGATGCGGGCTTGTAGATCTGGTCAGGTTGGTTGGACTCGAGGGTGACCGCCATCAGATTCACATCGGTGAACGGTAATTTATTTTCGTGCATTTATATTTGATATTCTTGCATGCTAATCTATGAATCAGGCGCGATCAATCCGTCCACGGGTCATATCTGTTTATTGTATTATTTTCGCTGCGTTTGAATCTGGCACCGGGGTACGGAAACCCAACAAGTTGCTCACTCTTAAGTTCTAATGTGAATAAGTTATAATAATGATGATATAAATCATAACAATATATCAAGCTTTGTTTCGATGCTTGAAAGCGAATCAAAAGACCAACTTATAGAATGTACAAGTTTGAGGAAAAAAGTGTTTGAATTCAACTTGTGTTGAAAATTTGAGCGGAAATATGTAAAATTATATTCAATTCATAGCTACAAGTTGTAATGTGAATTATTAAGGGGTATTTTCCTCTCTGTTTCCACGCAAATCTATAAACAAAATCTGAAACACTGAAACCACGACCTTGGGTTGAAGTCTTGTTCTTTTTATTCCCAATATCAAATATAGATTCAAATATATCTATTCTCAGTCAATCAAACTTTTATCCAAACTAATCGGGATCGACTATATAGACCATCTCAAACCTTACATATGATTTGTCAATGTTTTATATTGGGTGACTACCTAACGCAACTCTCCCCATTTATCCGGGTTTGGGACCGGCCATGGCGTAATTAATCAATTCAATTTAATTTTCAAAAAATATTTACTAATATGTTACATATGCTTAAAATAATATATATAATATTTATCTAAATGAATATCATTTAATAAAATATTTGGCTGGCACAAGCCAATTAGTTTATACGCTACTCTTGAGTCAAAATCTGCGTATTGAAAACATGGACAGGTTTATTATTATATTGGTGTTCTTGTTGTAGTGAAGTTTCCCGCGATGTTCTTTGATTATTAAATACCCTCAGAATGTGTTACTCATTTCTTATCTAAAATTTTGAATTTATATATATAAATGCAAAACATGTCAAAAGGACCATTACCAGCTTACAATTCAAATATTTAGGATTAGTGGAAATAATAATATATGACGATAGATTAATTCTTTCTTCTTTCTATTTTTTTTTTCTCTGGTTTCGCATCCCAACAAGGGGAATTCATCACATAACAGTTCAGAGAAGTATCCATGATTTCAGAATTTTTTAAATTATTATTAAAATCAAATTTAGAATATTCTTTGTTCTTTATAAACTCGAATGTATAGAAGATAATGGTAACAAATATTATAGTAAGTCTAAAAATTTTGAATCGTGACAATTTTACTAAAATAGGTTCATTGTTATTTATAAATAAAAATGAAATCTTTTGTATGCTTATTTTTCAAATTAGTTACAAAAAAAAAATCTTAATTATATAATAATGATATAATATAGATAATAAATGTAGTAATGAAAATATGAAATATTTATTGTTGGGATGCAACAATTATCCTTATTGGGAGATCGATAGAAATATGATGCTTAGGTTATTGTATGATTTAGAAAGATTTAAGTTACAACATCACCATCAGTTACAGTTTTTGGTAAAACAACAAGTGTTGGATCCTCCAATTGGTAGCAGAGAAAATGTTACGTATTCGATTCTCATGGGTTCCAATGTAGTACAATTATTAAGAAGGGTTGTTGGGCAACAATTGTCCTTGTTCAGAGAATGATCGAAACGTGATGCTTGGAATGTTGTATGGTTTAAAGATATTTATGTTGCAACGTTACCACCAACTATAACTTTTGGTAAGTAACAAACACATGATCATACACTTAGTTTTTAATAAAAGAGGGGAATGTTGAGGGTTGAGAGGAAAATGATTGCATATTAACAAACTACTAAAAACATGTCGAACCAATACTGTAATTTTGTATTTTGAAGGATTTAGTTTTAATAAAAAATTGAAAGAAAGATTTCTATAATTACATTTGAGAACTAGTAAATATGGAGTTTGAATAACTTGAAATATGCTTATCTTTCTTCCACTTGTTGTGGGATCCTTCGAATCCAATCCTATCAAAGTATAATATTGGCCTCAATATTTACCATTCGGATGACTTCTCGCTGAGTTATCATCTTACAATTAAGATTATAGTAATTAATTAGTGTTAATGAAGAATTAATCTTACCTTCTCGAGTTAGCACTTTCATGAAAATGAGCCACCTTAGCCATGTTTATGACCATAACTTTGTCTGAGACTCAATAATTAGGTAAATTTTCATCAATTGAGATCATTATATTAACCAGATGCGAGCCACCCAAAACTTATACGTTTATAGTATGTTACTTAAGGGAGAAAATTATCCTCTTAATCATGATTTATACTTTATCATTAAGTGCTCAACAACAAAATAATTTGTTACTTCATTGACTAATTAATTTTGTTAGAGTAGTCTGTTTCAATTTTACTTATCTTAATTAAAAATAAGGTAAGTGGTGTTTAGAGAGCCAGTATGATTCTTTTTTTTTATCATAAATATCTTATAAGCTTGTAGAATTTATAAGATATTTAATATTTTATAACCTCAAGCAACTTGGATAAAATAAATTGTCATAGAAAAAAAATTGAAAGCGAACAAAAACAGTTGAATAAGTGAGAGAAATAATAAGAAAAAATTGATTTGAGAATAATTAAGGATATAATAGTAAGTTTTGAGATTACTTAGAAAAATTGTATGATCTTAAAAAAAAACATTGCGCGACTTTGTCGAGCCATAAGTGCATTGTCGAGTTTAATCTATTTAATCTCCAAATTATTTATAAGTTTTTATGATCAACAAAATTGACATTTGTTATTCTAATGCGTCTACTTAGTGTACAAGGTTATACTGTCATTTTGGTTGGGAAAACCAAATGGTTCATTGAAGAGGATATGTGGAAGTTTTCATGTTAAGCAATGGATTGTATGAAGAATATGATTTAGCTTGGGCGACAAATGGATGGTACCTAGGCACAATTAAAATAAGTGTTCAACATCGGTGGAATGATGATTAAGTAATATTTTGTGTTGAATTGAACACACTGACCAATGGTCCATTTGTGGAAAAATTCGTATAGGAATCTGTTGGTTCCAGATTTTAAAGATGACAAAAACAGGTCAGATCAAAGCAGACAGATCGACGATATACAAAAAGATCAGATCAAATCAGACAGACCAACACTAAGATAGATCAGGTCTAACCAAACAGAAAGATACATTTAATGACGAAAAAGACTTATTACAACCAACGATAGAAGTTACATTAAAAGGTAAACAGATAGAACACATCCTGTTTGACAAACGCCGAAAGAAAAGAAAGTCTTCACTCGGTGACCAAAAAGAAGACTGTCTGTACAGAGGCTGTCAAGATTCTGAATTGCACAAAAAAGGAAATATTGATGTTGGCAAAGACACATATATAAGGATGTAACTTAAATGCTCAAAGAAATGATCAACATTTATTGTCAAGCATTTATTCGAGCAGAACCATTATCAATGAAGACTCAATCTTGTCGATCTGCTCAAAGACTTAGAAGCACGTTTCACACTACTATTTGATCAATTTAGGATCAATTGTGTTAGAAGCGTTCTCACTCTATCATTTGTAATTGTTCTAAAACAGAAAAGTGAATTCATTGTAACTGTCAGATGACCTGTGTCTGAATAGATTGAGTGCTAGGAGTTTAAGTTTGGTAATGAGTAAATCCAGCTGAATCGGGGTTGTACATTTGTTGTATTACTCAAAGTCTTCTAGTGAATCATTCCTTAAGTGGAAGAAGGGGAGACGTTGAAGGGATTGCCTTCGAACTTTCAGAAACACATCTTGTTCATTTACTTACTGCAATCTTTCGTGTTTTAGCCACCAGACTTGTCTTCCTAATTCAAACAGTTCGTTTCCGCACTAACTTATACAGTCGTCTGTCGAACTTAGATTTGATTGAGAAAAAGGTGTTAATCCAGGTGAAATCATCCGTTGAAGAAAAAGTTCGTAACTAGCATATTGTTTATTCCCATGTTCTCAAGATTATGACGATTGGAGAATCCGTATGCAAGCTCACTTATCTGCACAAGATGATGATATGTGGTACGTCATTACAAACAGACCAATGAAGATCCTAAAAGTAAACACCGCCGCAGGAGTATCAAGTGGCCACAGATGGTTGAAAAAGACAGAGCTAGCTGGACTAACGAAGAAAAGGAAAAGACCAACCTGGACAACGTAGCAAATGACATCTTGTTCAAAACACTGAAAAAGAATATTTTAACAAGATTAAGATGTGCTCTACTGCTAAGGAAATCTGGGAGAAGATTGCACATCTTTGTGAAGGAAATGACCAAACAAAGGAAAATAAGCAACTGGTGCCCTGCAGAAATTTGAAAGCATCAAAATGAAGTCTGGAGAAACTCTGAATGCGTTTGATGAAAGAGTGACTAGCATAGTCAATGAACTTAGCAGTCTTGGGAAGGACTATTCCAACAGAGAAATCACTCTAAAAGTTATGATAGCTTTTCCCAAAGAATGGGACGTCAAGACTATTGCTATGAGAGAATCTAAAGATCTGAACAAGATCGAGATGCATGATCTGTTCGCTGATTTAAAAGCCTATGAGTTTGAGCTGGCCACCATAGGGGAATAAGAACCATCTACCTCTCAGCCAACCAAGGCACTGACAACTGTACTAGAGCAGTCTATTCCTCCAGACCGATCCATGGAACAAATAAGTAACAATGCTATGTCTTTATTTATTAAAAGTTTAGCAAATTCATGTCTAAAAATAAGAAGAATTTTAAGCCTTCTCATCATTACAAACAAAGGAAAGATACTGTTACTAATGATCAGGCTTGCTACAATTGTGGTAAGGTCTGACATTTTATTGCAGAGTGCACCAGATCAAAGAAGGATGAAAAGAAAGAAAGACATAGATATTATTTGTAAGGACCCTAGTTCCTTAAGTATGGATTTAGGTACAATTAAGAACTAAGCATGCATAATCAGAGTATAAAAATTTCGTGTTGATGCCCGACCTATTAAGATTACAGTGCCAAAATAAAATTCTAAAAGGATTAATTACATTCCCAAACAATGAATGTTAATCCTATAGCTTTACACTACTCCTAGAGTAGAGACTATACAAAAGAATCATATCCTGCTATACCAAAATCACTCCTCACTAGCTCACACATCAACCCGTCCTTAGCCCTTCCTACCAAATGTACCTACAGGAACAACCCCACACCCATGAGCATGTAACAAACCATATTCATAATAATATGATTGTAATGTAGAAATGCATAAGCCATAATTAAAAACCACTTCCTGTATTTAATACATTTAATGCACCTATTGGTTGTCCCTGTACCACAATCATAATCAATAGATTATAACACCAATAATGTATGTCATGACATGCACCAATTTCATTAATACCAATATCCAATTTCCAAGTCTTATTATATCAGTGGCATAATACCCATCGCGTTAACAAGACAGCGGAAATACCCCTCGCTTAGACAATACCAGCGGTAATAATATCCCTCGCTATAATATGACAGCGGTAGTGTTCTTCGCTTCATATTAGCGGCAAATATTCTCTCATCACTATGGTATAACAGCGGCAAGTATTCACATTTCTACGCCACTGGCGGCAAGTATTCTTCATCACTGGAATATAATCTCGACTTCCAACCACATGCACCAATGCATCCAATGAGTGTATGCAACCATAATGCATAACCAATGTATGTATGCAACCACAAAATAGTCCAACAAATATATGCAACCAAAATGCATAATCCAATACGTAAAAATAAGTTTTACCGTCGGATGCCCGTACGTTTCACTACGTACCTTTGTACCAAAATGTGGTGTGTCGTGAGACTTTATCTTGTAGGCTCTGTGGCCACCTGGGATGGTTCTACACATTCACACAAACCAATATTAGAAGCCAATAATAGTCCGATACCAAAAATCCCACAAAAATAACCAAAAACACATAATTTGGCTTCTTGCGATCGATCGCCAATAGGCCCCTATCGATCGCGAGATGCTACTGCCTCGATACCCAAAATTTACCATTCCGCGATCGATCGCTGAAAACATGCCGATCTATCGCAGACTTTGCCGATCGATCGCGCGAACTGGCGATCGATCACGGAAAGTCTCTGACGTGCACCCTGGTGCTCGTGATCGATTGCGAGAATGCCCCGATCGATCGCGGAAGCCTGCACTCACGATTTTTTGTCCACTATTCACATTTCTTCTTCCCCAATCCAATTCCTTCAAAACTCTCCCAACCAATAACAACAAAACTTCAAAAACCAACAATAAAACACCAACAACCAACAACCAACAAAACCAACATATATCTTACCATACAAACCATAACCCAACCAACCACAACATATACCCAAACAAACCCATTTTAAATCCTTAAATCACAAACCGAAAACAACACCAAACACTTTCATATATTAAAATGGAGGATCCCTTACCACTTTGCTCCAAATGCTAGCAAGAAAACAAGTTTAGCAAAGTTTCTCCTCCTCTTCCCTTGGCCAAAACGTGAGTGGTGGGTTTGGGGAAAGTTGAAGACAAATGAGGGGTTTGAGAGAAATGAGGGAAGTGTTGGGGAGTTGGGGTATAAGTGTTGGGGGTAAAATAACATGTACCCCGATAATTAGCATGATGTATAAAATATCCCCAACATGTTATTTTAAAAGCATTTTCCAGAAATGTACCAAAACTTCAATTAAAATATGTAACCAAAATAATTACTAACCATCACAATTAAACTATGATAACACCCAAATTCCCAACATGCATCAAATGTACCCCGAAATGCATAACCAGGTCACGCCACCATGTGACCAAGCATTCCACCATAATAATTAATTCCAACACTAATTAACACCATAAATACCACATAAACATAATTAATGCCCAAATACATAAAATCATTTCGGGGATATCACATTATTGAAGGAAGAAGCATCACAGAGATCGAAAAGGACTCCAAGAAAAAGCACATAAATTATTTGTAGCTGAGGAAAACAACAGTAAATGGACGCAGACTGATTCAGATTAATGAGGTATTTGACTTTGATTTCGATGAATTTTCACGAGAAGAACTAGTATCTGCATTATATGACATGGCCAATGATAATAAACTGCTTGAGAGTTTCAAAGCCAAAAACAATGGTCAAATAGATAAGCACAATAAAACAAGTTGCTCTAAGCAAGGTGAATATGACAATCTCAAGACTGAGCTAAGTATGCTGAAGATCTCCTATGAACAGCTCCATGCAAACAAAGAGAAACTTAGCGAACATAATGCTAAACTCTCTAACATTGTCAAAACATGGAACAAATCAATAGTTTCATCTGAAGAGTTGCGACAGATCCAGAGAGACGTTGGTGATGTCACAGGTCTTAGCTTTAGTATCAATGGAAGCACTCAAAGTGGAACTAATCTGTTACTGAAAAAAAGAAAAATCAATCAAGTGAAATTTGTTAGATCCAGTACAACATATGAACCGGAAGTGCCAATGATTAAAAGAACAATTTCATTCGAGAATAAGGATTTGAAAAGTGGAATTGGGTATGTTAACCAAGCTGCAGAAGAGACACAACGATCTATAAGTCTATCAGACTGAGCTCAAAAGTGCCAAATCTAAGGCAAGGAAAACTACCAGTTACTATAACTCACAACCTGTTCAACGAAGATATAGATTGCCTGAAAAGAATCAAAGGCCACTACATTACAAGATACAGTACACACACAACAAGCACATCATGCTCATTATCACATACATCATAGAATACACAGATCAGCACACACCGGGCAGGGCACACACAAGCCAATCAGACTGATTCAGGTGTGGGTTTCCAAAGGACTAATCCGTTCCCGACCCAAATAGGATTGGGTACCAATAGTAATTATTTTGTATGACAGGTACTCAAGAAGCGATTATCAAAATGGTATTTAGGCATTGGGTGCTCACGACACATGACAGGAAACAACGAACTGTTGTCTGATATTACCAAATGCACTTGTCCTAAGATCATTTTTGGTGATAACTTAAAGGGTAAGATCGTGGGCAATGGTAAGAATGTCAGGGAAATATTATCATAAATGATATACTGTTAGTCAAGAACTTGTGCTATAACTTGATTAGTATAAGTCAATTATGTGATAATGGTTACACCGTAGAATTTCATAAACACACTTGCACTGTGAAGTCATCTGATGGTAAGACCATGCTAGTATGAATCAGAATTGGAAATACATCATAGATAATGTGAGGACCCGTTCCTAATCAAGTGTTTAATTATCACACAATGATTATTTATTTGTAAACAGCGGAAGATTATTTAAAAGTTCTGCCAACAAGTGGCTCTAAAAATAATCGTCGTTGGCGCTTCCTACTCCCTCGGCTAACACGAGTGCTCCATTCTCCTTTCGGCATGACCTCCGCGCACGATGGATATACCAAAAAAAAAAAATGAAAAGCACAAATATCATACCAGTGCAGCAAATAAATACATAATACCATAGCATGCATCATAGGCACCCATCACATAAGCCGTACTTAAAATATTTACATCAAACCATAGCATGCACAATATATCTCCAGCACACATTTTATACTCAAAATATTTACATAATACCATTAGCAGTAAAGAAACAGCTTATATTCACCAATAATCAAGACTCGGCGGAGATAAACTTAATTTACATTGGTATACTATCCATGACACACCCTGGTATAATTAAATATCCTACGATTGGGAAAAAACAAAAGAAAACAACCACAGGTAAGACTTTCAGCGAGCATTCCCTCTTTGGGATCCATGTCACCTGTAATACCTGTCATTGCCCACACACAAAGACAACAACAGCCCCCTACGGGGTGAGCCAAAGCCCAATATGAAACTATCAAGTAAATACAACATGCATCTATAAAATGTGATATATGATGTCATGCAATGCAATGCAATGTAATGCGATGCATGAAAGGTACAAATCAACTCGGGATAGCAAAAGTCCGGAAATCCATGAAATAGCAATCAAATATCTCAAGATACCAAAAGAGCAGAGTCCAAAGAAAGATATCATCAATCAAATATCATGCTCGAGCACGGCGTCGACTCGCTCATAGCTACGACATCTCTCTCAGTCAAGCCATCGGCGGTCCACCATCCCTCGTGTCTGGGCGACGTCGGCACACTCGTCGCCACGACATCTCTCATCTCACTCTCTCAGCCGAGCCATTGGCGTGCCCATCATCCCTAGACACGCATCACAGATACCAACGAAAAAGATAAGGGTATCAACAAAAGAATCGCTAGGATCAACATGACGTGCTCAATGTCCATGCGTGTCAATGCATCATGCCAATATCATAATCTCATATGATGCAACTCAATATGTCCAACGTGAAAGTCATATATCGATGTACATTTATTGAAAAAGACGTGTGTTAACAAAACATTTATTTTCATACATCGATATATCAACTCTGAATGCTTATAAGTCAAGTAAAATCACATGCCAAGTAATTCAAGTAATTTCACGTAAGTTCAGCAAATCATGTATCAAATAATATAGATACCTGTCGTATGTTACCTATCGCAACATACCTATTTCTTTCTTTTCTAAAGTATGAATATCGTCCTTGTAGCTCGTGGAGCTCCAGTGTCATATGTGAATCTAAAAATCCATACAATAGCATCATTTCTAATCATCTATTATTTCCTTGATTTACAATATAAGAAAATGGTGAATATTTTAGCTTTCTTTTATATATTGCAAGTAATCCTTATTACTTTCATTTCACCTTCCTGAAGTTTACTTTTCATTAGTTTACCTTAACAATCAATTTAATTGTTATCAACTAACTTGAATATTTTAAACTCCAATCATAATCATCATCGAGAGTGATGCATAAGGACTTATATCTCATCTTTCAAATTGATTAAATATTACCTAAGAGTCTTTAGGATCATTCAGTACATGTTCCATTACTACATGAGTTTAACTCTCCTTTTTTCGGTCTTATCCAGTTATATGCACTAAGCACATGAAACTCGAACTATTTTCCTCATTCAACGGCTTAAAATCGAACAAAACTCAAATATCATTGAGATTACATGAAATTCTCTCATATATGAAACAAGAATTCAACAACTCTATGGATAGTAAACACGTCATCCTTCCTAATCTGATTAATCACATGGTTTAAGTGGGTTAAAATACCCAAGATATGATTTAAGCACTTCCACCCCAAAACCATAAAAAAACTAAGCTTACCTAAAATCCCCAATGATAGGTAAGAAAAAGTGGAGATTAACTCAAAATTTATCCAAAGGAACCTGAATGGCACAAGGTAGACTACCTATCTAAATCAGCATGAAAAACAGCGCCCAAAAACGTCTGGAAATCCCCTAAATGCACCAACATTATAGCTTATGTTGGGAAAACGATTTCTATGTTTTGGTGATTACAAACACCTACCGGATGCTAGACTCCTACCGGATGTCAAAGACCAACTGGATAAAGACTCCTACCGGATGTCAAAGATCAAATGGATAAAGACTCCTACCGGATGTCAAAGACCAACTGGATAAAGACTCCTACCGGATGAAGACATCTACCGGATGAAGACACCTACCGGATGAAGACACCTACCGGGTGATAGACATCAACAGGACAAGACATCAACTGGATGGCTACCAACTGGATAGACACCAACTGGACAAGACATCAACTGGATGGCCACCAACTGGACAGACAGCTACTGGACAACTATCAACCGGATAGTCTCACACTAAACAAAGACATCAACTGGTCATAAGAGGATGAACGACCAGTTGAACAAAGAAAACCAGCAGAAGTCTAAACTTCCAGTAAGAGCACTAAGCAACGAGACAAAATAAGTACAACATTCTCTGACAAAGGTACAACAGAGCGACGCACCCTGCTATATCTCCGCCACCATTACCTTCAGAGTGAAAAGAGCCGTTGCTTAACAAAATAGGAAAGAAGACAATATGAATTTGGAAAGCTAATCTCTTCCATATACAGAAAAGCTACCGTTGGACAACCAAACCTATAAATACGTCCAAGCAGAGGATGAAGAGAAGCTGAGCAATTTTCAACAAAGAAATATACTTCAAAGCAAACAAGAAACTCATATTACTGATATTCCAACCGTTCAGCAAAGAGCAGACAAACAGCGAAACTGAATCTGTGATAGATTATTTCCAATTGAAGTCTGCTGCTCAAAAACACTCGAAGCTAGAAAGTTTATTCTGTAAAGAGTGTTATAGAATCTCTTGTAATCAAAAGTTAAGAAGATTGTGATTGCTAGGAGTTTAGGCCAAGTGTGTTAGTGCCTAAGAAGGTTGTATACAGTAAAGTGTAAACCAAGTCTTCTAGTGAATCCTTCCTGCAAAGGAAGAAGGGGAGACGTAGAAGCGTTGTGCTTCGAACTTCCAGAAACAACTCTTGTGTTATTTGTTTATTGCTTTTTACCTCAGTTTTTATTCCTCACAAGTTCAGTAGACGTCTTCCGCACTATAATAAGTGTCTGCTGACTTGCCTGATATTGAGAAGCAACTGTAATACTTAACAGTTTACAGTTAATCAGAAAAATAAATCGAGTTTGAATCTAGTGTTTATTCAACCCCCCCTTCTAAACACTACCCCGATCCTAACAAGTGATATCAGAGCTTAGGTATTCTCAATCTTGAGAAATTACCAATTGCCAAAAACTGATGGCCTCATTCAGCAAGATTCCAATGTTCAAGAAAGACGAATATGATGACTGGAGAATCCGTATGCAAGCACATCTAAGTGCTCAAGATGATGATATGTGGTATGTAATCACTGAAGGACCTATGAAGATCATGAAAATCAATACAGCTGCTTCTATCACAAGTGGTGATCCACAAATGGTAGAAAAGGAAAGATCTCAATGGTCAAACGAAGAAAAGAAAAAGGCAAATCTGGACAACGTTCTAAGGACATTCTGTTCAAAACTTTAGACAAAAATATGTTCAACAAAATAAAAATGTGCTCAACAGCCAAAGAAATCTGGGAGAAGATTGCCCAACTCTTTGAAGGAAATGATCAAACCAAAGAAAACAAGCTTACTGTGGCTTACAGAAGTTTGAGCATATCAAGATGATGAATGGAGAAACTCTCAACGAGTATGATGAAAGAGTGACTGGAATAATTAATGAACTGAGCAGTCTGGGTAAGGTGTTACCCAACAGAGAAGTCACTCTCAAAGTAATGAGAGGTCTCCCAAGAGAATGGGATGTCAAGACCATTGCTATGAGAGAATCGAAGGACATTAACAAGATAGATCTACATGATCTGTTTGCTGATTTAAAAGCCTATGAATTCGAATTAGGCATTCGGGTTGAAGATGAACCAAATACCAGTCAACCAACCAAAGCTCTCACTGCATCGGAGTCTCTGCCTACTTCTACAGAGATGACTCCAGAAAAGATGTGTAATGATGCTATGGCAATGTTTGTAAAGAAATTTGGGAAATTCATGAAGAAGAACCAGAGATCTTATCAATCATATCCTCGAAGGCAGAGTTCCAAAGGAAATTCAGAAGAAGAAGAGCGAGTATGCTTCAACTGCCTCAAACCAGGGCACTTCATTGCGGACAGTCCTAAACCCAAAAAGGATGATCACAAAAGAGTATCCAAGGATTACAGAAAATCCAAGGAAACCAGAAGATCAACCAAAAGGGACAGAGATCAAAATGTTTTAATGGCAGAAGAAAGCAAGAGCAAATGGGCTGATTCTGAATCAGAATCAGAGGAGTTATCTAGCTCATCCAGCGAAAGTGAGGACGAGGAAGTCCACTGCTTAATGGAAAATGATGAAAATGAGGTACACGAATCTAACCTATCTGAATTTACACATAGTGAACTCACCAATGCATTGCAGGACATGATCAATGAGTATCGAACGCTATATGAATCCTTTGAAAGCTATAAGACTGAGCACTCAATCCCAACTGAAACACATAAAAACAAACTTGATTATGAACAATCAAGGGAGTTGATCTGCTTAAGGGAAACAGCCAGTCTCCTAGTGAAAGAAAGAGATGAAGCCAAGTGTGCCTACCAGAAACTTAGCAAACAAGTTAGCACTTGGAATGCGTCCACTACCAGAAAGGATGAAATGCTTGAATCTATAAGGCTTGCTGGTGATTTAACCGGCATAGGCTATAATAGTAATGAAAGCAGTTCATCAGATAATAAACCTCAACTGTGTATAACAAAAAGCAAGGTTCAATCAATGAACTTTGTAAGATCTAGCACCGTATATGACCCTTACAAACTGGTTAAAGAACCTGTTAAAGCAACACTCATCAAGGAACAGGCACAGCACAAGGGTATCGGTTATGTAGAACCACTCAAAGAGGCTAAACCGAGGCAAAAGTTCAGAAATGAACTTAAACCCACTGGTCGAGCAGCTAGAGAGGTTAAACCCAACTGGTACTACAACTGTAAGCCTGTCCAGAAGAGGTATATGCTCAATAACAGGAACTACAAACCAAAAGCACATGCATACACATATTATCACACTCCACAGTCAAGATCATCACCATCATTTATAAATGCACACACATTTCAGAACACACATCGACCTAAGTCACTCAGGGTCATACAAGTGTGGGTTCCGAAAGGACTAATCCTACCCGGACCCAAATAGGATTGGGTACCAATCATTTTATCGCTTTAATTGCAGGAAACTAGAATGCATCAAGTTTGGAGCTCAGAATGGTTCCTGGACAGCGGATGCTCTAGATATATGACAGGAAATGCGAGCTTATTGTCTGAACTGGTGGACTCCACCGGACCCAGAATAACTTTTGGAGATAACGCGAAAGGTAAAACCGTGGGTAAGGGTAAGATTATCTACGGTAACATCATCATTAAAGATATTCTTTTAGTTGAAAATCTATGCTATAACTTGATTAGCATAAGTCAACTGTGTGACAATGGTCATTCCGTAGAATTCAATCAGCACTCATGCACAATTAAATCTACTGATGGCAGTATATTACTTGTAGGTAGAAGGCATGATAACACATATAAAATTGATTGGAATCTTAATCAGCCTACCTCCTCTACTTGCTTAGCTGCCCTGAATTCTTCCAAAAATTGGCTTTGGCACAAACGGTTGAGTCACCTAAATTTTAAAACTATTGCCAGTCTGCGTAAACTTGATCTAGTTATTGGACTGCCCCAAATTGAGTTCTCAAAAGACAAGATCTGTGCAGCATGCCAACTTGGTAAGCAAATCAGATCCTCCTTTAAGAACAAAGGAAGTAAATCTTCTTCTCGGTGCCTAGAGTTGCTGCATATGGATCTGTTTGGTCCTATACCAGTAACAAGTCTAGGGAGAATGAAGTATACCCTAGTGTTGATAGACGATTACACTCGTTTTACATGGGTCTTGTTCCTAAGTGGCAAAGATCAGGCGACTCCAAAGCTGATCAAATTACTGAAAAGACTCCAAAATGAGAAATCGTGTGGGATAGATAGAATTCGCAGTGATAAAGGTACTGAGTTCACCAATCAATCACTCGAATCATATCTAGATGACCTTGGTATTAAACACAAATACTCTGCTGCTAGAACTCCTCAACAAAACGGAGTTGCTGAGCGTAGGAACCGCACTTTGAAAGAAGCTGCGCGAACTATGCTCTCGGAATCAGAAATATCGCAGAAATTTTGGGCAGAAGCTGTCAACACAGCATGTTATACGCAGAACAGATCAATGATTAATAAGCGAGCAAATAAAACCCCTTATGAGATCTGGAATGGCAGTAAGCCAAATATTTCCTACTTCCATGTGTTTGGTTGCAAATGTTTTATTCACAACAATGGAAAGACTCATCTCACCGCTTTTGATGCCAAATCTGATGCTGGAATATTCCTTGGCTATTCTACAGTTAGTAAGGCCTTCAGAGTTTTTAATAATAGAACGCTTACTGTAGAAGAATCAGTGCATGTAAAATTTGATGAACCTACTGACTATACTGTATCTAATCTGCAAATCAACAATTTGAGTAATCAACTTGAAAGCACTTATATTGATGAAAAAGTTGATGATGAGATAGAGTACAGAAGCAGGACTGACTGCTCCTTGGAACCAGAAGTTCCTGAAGCTCAAGCAGAGGAGTCTGCTGGCCAACAAGCACTGCAGCCAGCTACAAATGAAACAGTTGCACCTACCCCTGCTGCAGTACAAGGAACAAATGAGAAAGATGAGTCTATCAGAACTTCTGATGTGCCCCCTCATATCCAGCCAAGTGAAGAACTCAATCCTCATGGACCTTCGCTCCGGTGGAAGAAGGATCATCCACCCGAGCAGGTCATCGGTAACCCTCTTGCTCCTCTACGCACCAGAGGACAAATGATTAATGAATTTCTTCATGCTGCATTCATATCTCATATAGAACCTAAGAAGATTGATGAAGCTATATTAGACCCAAGTTGGGTAGAAGCAATGCAGGAAGAACTAAATCAGTTTGAGCGAAACAAAGTATGGCATTTAGTTCCACGTCCACCGCATCACACAATTATTGGCACTAAATGGGTATTTAGAAATAAGCTAGATGAAAATGGTACAGTAATTAGGAATAAAGCAAGACTAGTTGCACAGGGATACAGGCAGGAAGAAGGCATTGATTTTGATGAAACCTTTGCCCCTGTAGCCCGATTAGAAGTCATTCGCATATTTCTTGCCTTTGCTGCATTTAAAGACTTTAAGGTCTATCAGATGGATGTTAAGAGTGTATTTCTTAACGGCAATCTCCAGGAAGAAGTATATGTTGAACAACCTCCTGGATTTGAAAACCATCTGCAACCATCTTATGTTTATCATCTGAACAAAGCTTTGTATGGTCTGAAGCAAGCCCCCCGTGCATGGTATGAAACTTTATCAAAATATTTGATTGATCATGACTTCACCATTGGCACGGTGGACAAAACTTTATTTAAATTTACAAAAGGAGACCATACTCTGCTAGTTCAGATATATGTTGATGACATTATTTTTGGCAGTACTAACCCAAAATTATGTGAAAGATTTTCAAAGATAATGCAGGACCAATTTGAGATGAGCATGATGGGAGAATTATCATTCTTCTTAGGATTGCAAGTCAAACAATCTAGTGAAGGAATCTTGATAAATCAGTCTAAGTACACTAAAGAGCTGCTGAAGAAATATGGAATGAGTACCAGCTCAGCTGCTGCTACACCAATGAGCTCATCTGCCAAACTCGACTTGGATAATTCAGGAATACCAGTCGAAGTTACAATGTATCGCGGCATTATTGGATCTCTATTATATTTGACAGCCAGCCGACCAGATATTATGTTTGCAGTGTGTATGTGCGCCCGGTTTCAAGCAAATCCCAAGCAGTCGCACTTCACTGCTGTCAAAAGAATCCTCAAATATTTGAAAGGCACTGAGAATGTTGGTTTATGGTATCCAAGAGACTCAACCTTTAATCTTATTGGATACTCAGATGCTGACTATGCTGGATGCAAAATTGACAGAAAAAGCACCAGTGGGTATTGTCAATTCCTTGGAGATCGACTGATATCATGGGGATGCAAGAAACAGACATCCATAGCAACTTCCACTGCCGAGGCAGAGTACCTTGCTGCTGGAAGCTGCTGTGCTCAATTGCTCTGGATTCAGCAACAACTCAGAGATTATGGAATTGAATCCACAGAGGCTCCCATATTTTGTGACAATACGTCTGCCATTGCTATAACATGCAATCCAGTTCTTCATACTCGTACTAAACATATTGACATCCGTCATCATTTTATCAGAGATCATGTTATGAAGAAAGAAATTCGACTGGAGTATATTTCTACCGAACAACAGGCAGCAGACATTTTCACAAAACCCCTACCGGACGCTAAGTTTTCTTACTTTCGAAATATTCTTGGTTTAATTGAAATTACTTCTTGATTATTTTGTTTTGGTAATAAATTCAGGGGGAATTAGTTAGTTTATTTGCATAAATTTAGGGGGAATTTCAGTTTTAATCCTATCATGGTTATTTAAGCTCAGCTGGTAATACAATGGTCAGTTGCAGTAGGTGTATCCGTACCAGTAGGACTCTGGATCCAGTAGATGATTTCCTACCAGTCGAACCCTACATACCAGCAGATGTTACCAAATATGCTTTGACAAAAATAACCCTCGATACTTATTAAACTAATGAACGTCGGAATTCAAAATTACTTTTGTGTAAAATAAATTATTTCACTCCCGCCTAAATCCTGTCCTCTTATTTATTGGTTTTTTTTTACATCGTTAGATGATTGCCACGTATACATGTGTCCGCTCATCTACAGTACGACGTTACATATACTTTCATTTTAACCGCCATTAGTTTCACTACTCTTCTTCTCCAACAATTCACTGCAATTATCTTTTCTTTCAGAAAATTTTACTCTAACAAGATTGCTGCTGTTTCTTCCTCATATTCATCCAAAATGTCAAAGAATATACAGCCAAGCTTCATCAGCAATGCTGTTCACGTAGATTTTCATTCTATATACACATCATCTGATGAGGAGACAAAGGAGCTGATTCAAAAGCTGGATACCGCAGGACTCTTGGTAATCCTGAGCCAGGCCCCCTCATTCTACAAGGACGAGCTACACGAGTTCTTTGCTACGACCAAAGTTGTTGATGTCACCGTGGTGGCATCCGTATCTGGACAGTTGGTTACAATCACCCAACCTGAATTTACCACACACCTGTGCCTTCCTTCCACCAGACTTACTAATTTTTCCACTGTTCCAGTAGAACTACGAGAAGAGATGCGCCTCACAGCTTCTGACTCTGCTCATCGCCTTCAACGTCCCCCCTTCAGGAAAGTATTAATGAAGAGTCACTATCGACAACTGGCGGACATCATCTCCAAGGGGCTCCTATGTAAAGCTGGATCATTTGATATGATCACCCCTGAAAAATTTGATGTTATGACTGCAATATGCAAAGGATTGGAGATAAACTGGTCAGCTGTGTTATTTCAAATTCTGACTAGTCTTGTAGTCTCTGGCAAGGGTCAATCAGGCTTTGCTCTCCCGCTAAGCAGCCTTTTTGACAGCAAACACATTAAGACAGGGGCTCTCACCAACCTCCATCCGGGGAGACTTATCACTGCCAAGTATCTTCAGCTTCACAGGCAGAGAAGTGGCAGAGACGTTGGGGTAACTAAGCGCCGATTGACGCAGGTCATCAGCGACTCTGAACAAACCGTCTCATAATCCGCTGAGTCTTCTCCCCCTCCTAAGAAGCCCAGAACAAGAAAAGCTGCTCCTCATGCTGTCCGACAGAAAGACACTGCAGCTTCTGATACCATCTCCTCCGCTGGTCCGACAGAAAACATTCCTGATAGAGAACCCAGCCCTGCAAATCCTCCAACTGAGGAACCCACTGCTTCATTAGCCATGGTGCCTGCTCCATCAATGATTCCAGTTGACCCTCTGTCAGCACTGGTGAGCTCTCAACAAGCACCAGGCTCTATCAGCTTTAGGACAACCAAGTCCTTGTGTCCGTACTGTCATCCAAAGACCACCCCTGCTGGCAAAGGAAAAACTCTTACGGCTCCAGTGTCCACTCCTGTTGCCTTCGAGATCCAAATGGTCATGGGTCAAGGCTCGAGTAAAAGTTCGATTTGATGATTTCGATCCTATTCTGGATCAGGCCAGGGAAGATGAGAACCAAATCTTGGCCTATCTTCAAATCTCAGACCCCGAGAAAAGCCTGAAGCTGCGGGATGTTTTTTGCCTGATGAACTATGTGGGCGAACTTCAAGCCCTTGTGGAAACCCGCCTTCAACATTTCAATGGTGATTCAGGCACAGCGAATCATGATAGAGCCGTTCTAAATGCTCTTGGACCTAAGCTGGAAATGGCTGAGCTCGCTCTTCATGATATTCGCATATCCACTGGAATTCACTCATGCTCCACTGCTGAAAATGTTGCAAGCCCCGACCAGCCGGATTTACAAATGGCTATTGCAAATTTGGAGATTGTCCCTTCTACTGTGGAGATCACTTCTCTTGCCCTGGAGACCACTCCCATTAGAGCGGAGACAGCATCAACTGCTTTGGAGGCAGCCTCTTCTGCTAAAGAACTCTCCTCTCCAACTGCTCACGGTGTCTTTTCTGCTCCCAGCTTTTATCTTGATCAACAAACCCAGCCGATGGTTGTTGATCACATCAATGTGGACACAATAATTCAGACGGTAGTTCAGCAAGTTACCATATCTTCTGGCAACCATGAACCCAGTGAGTCTTCACATTCCAATGATCACACCCAGTCGTCTGTTGCTGCAGTTGATCAAGCCACTGCTGATATGGCTGCCCCACTGATTGAAGAAACTGCTACTATAACTGACTCCCCAGCTGCCCCACTTATTGAAGAAACTGGTCTGCCATCTACTGCAGTTGTACTTACTCATCCTGGTGTTCTTGTTCCTGCTGCTGAACATCAAATACTTGCTGTGGATCCGTCCATGGCTCAAGAACCGTCAGAGGACTTCTTCAATTTTCAAACTTCAATCTCTCTGGACGAGCCACCGAACATTGCTGCACAGCTAGCTAATCTCTCCACTGCAATATCAGCACTAGCCAGCGATGTCAATAAACTTAAGCAGGAAGAGCGGACTGCAACTCTTATTCTAGGAACCCATCAACAGCACACGGACTCTCAATTCCAGCAAGTCTACAGGGACTTAAGTAGTTTAACGACTACTGTCACCAGACTTCAAACTTTTGCTGAGAATGCAGTGGCGGACGCTTTTTCTCGAATTGGCCAGGCTCGTCTTCAGATAACTCAAAATAATGAATCTCTTCATGCTGCCACCTCCCTGGCTCTTGGAGAGAAAATTGAAGACGCCAAGAAAGTTTTAACCGATCAGTTGGCCACCATGCAGGCAGCATTTGCTTCTCAGATTCAAGATATATGCAACAGCCTGCCTGCAGCTCCTCAAATAATCCGCAGACCGCCTGAACCCAGCAGAACTGCTCCTTCAGCACAGCGAGCTTCAAGTTCAGCTGGTCGTTCATCCCCTGCAACTGGAGCACTCACTTAGTCCAGATCAACTGCTCAGCCCAGATCTCGTAGTCCGTGCCAACCGCCTACCGAAAAGCGTGACTATTCCCAACATTGGTTCGGGAGAAAATAGTATCATTTTCTGATCCCTCTTTAATTATTCTTATCTATTTACTGTTTTTTGTTGACTTTTTCTTTGTATTTACTGATCAACATAAATGCATTCACACTAATTGAAACCTTTCTTGTTCTATAAATAGCGACTCTTGCTTGCTCACATAACACACATTTACGAACCATGATTCTTTTCAAGCCTTTAAAAATTCCTTGGTTTACATCTTACAATTGTTCCGTTTCATGGGTTTATTACTTATCTAAATCAACCCCTCATGGGTTGATTACTTATCTAACCCAGCTCCGTTAAGCTTCAGCGTTTGGATCCCTGCTCTGATGCTCATCATCAGTCAGAAACTGCAATCAGGAGTTATATGGGTGCTGATGACAAAAAGGGGAAAGACAGAGATAGAGTATTCTGATAGGTGAATCCATGAACCATGGAAGCTGCCTGATGAATATACATATGACTCTTCCCGACTTCCTCTCTGAAACAAGGTAGACCAGCAGAGATAGAGTATTTTCATTAGGTAAATCCATAAATCATGGAGGCCAGATGAATATACATATGACTCTTCCCGACATCATCTCTGAAACAAGGTGGATCAAGCTCTTCCTCTCTGAAATAAGGTGGATTGAGCTCTTCCTCTCTGACATTAGATGGATCGAAGCTCTCCGGGTCTACAGTGCTTGTTTAAAAATTTGTCATGTATCAGCTATATTGTGTAAAACTAGATTTGTCTTAGATTCTATTCAAGTTATTAGAATTCATCTTAAATAAAGATGAATCTCTCTCAATTGTCCAGTTTGATTACAACTTGTAATCTGCTTATATTTATAACAAATGAAAATTTCTTTATGTCTTCAAGTATTTTCAGGATTCTCATCTTATTTACTCGAGTAGGAAATCGATTATTGCTTAGTTTTGTCATCACCAAAAAGGGGGAAATTGTTGGGAAAACGATTTCTAAGTTTTGGTGATTACAAACACCTACCGGATGCTAAACTCCTACCGCATTTCAAAGACCAACTGGATAAAGACTCCTACCGGATGTCAAAGACCAACTGGATAAAGACTCCTACCGATGTCAAAGACCAACTGGATAAAGACTCCTACCGGATGAAGACATCTACCGGATGAAGACATCTACCGGATGAAGACACCTACTGGATGAAGACACCTACCGGGTGATAGACATCAACTGGACAAGACATCAACTGGATGGCTACCAACTGGATAGACACCAACTGGACAAGACATCAACTGGATGGCCACCAACTGGACAGACAGCTACTGGACAACTATCAACCGGATAGTCTCACACTAAACAAAGACATCAACTGGTCATAAGAGGATGAACGACCAGTTGAACAAAGAAAACCAGCAGAAGTCTAAACTTCCAGTAAGAGCACTAAGCAACGAGACAAAATAAGTACAACATTCTCTGACAAAGGTACAACAAAGCGGCGCACCCTGCTATATCTCCGCCACCATTACCGTCAGAGTGAAAAGAGCCGTTGCTTAACAAAATAGGAAAGAAGACAATATGAATTTGGAAAGCTAATCTCTTCCATATACAGAAAAGCTACCGTTGGACAACCAAACCTATAAATACGTCCAAGCAGAGGATGAAGAGAAGCTGAGCGATTTTCAACAAAGAGATATACTTCAAAGCAAACAAGAAAATCATATTACTGATATTCCAACCATTCAGCAAAGAGCAGACAAACAGCAAAACTGAATCTCTGATAGATTATTTCCAATTGAAGTCTGCTGCTCAAAAACACTCGAAGCTAGAAAGTTTATTCTGTAAAGAGTGTTATAGAATCTCTTGTAATCAAAAGTTAAGAAGATTGTGATTGCTAGGAGTTTAGGCCAAGTGTGTTAGTGCCTAAGAAGGTTGTATACTGTAAAGTGTAAACCAAGTCTTCTAGTGAATCCTTCCTGCAAAGGAAGAAGGGGAGACGTAGAAGCGTTGTGCTTCGAACTTCCAGAAACAACTCTTGTGTTATTTGTTTATTGCTTTATTACCTCAGTTTTTATTCCTCACAAGTTCAGTAGACGTCTTCCGCACTATAATAAGTGTCTGCTGACTTGCCTGATATTGAGAAGCAACTGTAATACTTAACAGTTTACAGTTAATCAGAAAAAGAAATCGAGTTTGAATCCAGTGTTTATTCAACCCCCCCTTCTAAACACTACCCCGATCCTAACAAGTGGTATCAGAGCTTAGGTCTTCTCAATCTTGAGAAATTACCAATTCAGAAACTTCCACCATGGATTCTTGGTGTGGAAATGACCGCCGGTGAGTTGGCTACACGGTGGTGGGTTTGGTTCACCGGTTGGTGGTCGGACGGCGGTAGGCGCATTGATTTTATGGGCAGAGGTCGGACGCAGCGCGAACAGAGGGAAGGAAGGAGAGGGAATCGGGTTATGTGTGCATGAGTTTACACCTTTTGTGTGTGAAAATTGAGTTGAACACATTTTAATATATGTGTTCCCAGTCCAGTTATGTAAATCAGAGTGTCGCCGGTGTACTGATATATTAAATATTCATACAACACTTGGGATTTATATCCACTAATATACTCACAAAATTAAATTCTTCATTGTAATAATTTATCTTTAAAATATTATCGGAGTTTTATTTTACCATTTCAAAATTATCCCTTGTTCCGATTAAATTGTCAGTTGGCATTCATATTGTCAATTTCACTTCCAATTATTATACAATTATCCCAATTATATCAATTAAATTAACGATGATTTTATTAAATTAATGGTCATATCATATCGTGATTTAAACCGTTTTTAATAACATGCAATATTAATTCTAGATATTATTACACTATTTAATCAATATAAATCCGATATGATCCTTGATACAAAATGCGATACCAATGTAAGTAACTGAATGAGCATCCACGCATGCGGAATAAAATTTTGGGATTAGATCCGATCTATACATAGGGAACATATCCGATTAGAGAATACATAAGAGTCTACCCTTGTAGCGTGCCAAGCAGATTCCACGGAGCATCACGTCCAACGAACTCCGATGTCACAAACGAAAGTTTGTTTCGTCATACGCATCCAACGATTATGTCTCTAAAGGGAATTTTCAAGAACAAGTTGGACTCTATTATTGAAATACACGAATAAAGTCGATTCACAATCGAAAGAATGACCAAAGCCACCAAGAAGCCCTTCGACAATGATGAAGCCGAGAGCAAACTCGATGGTGGGCCGAGAGCTTGAATTCGTGTAGGGTTTCTTTGTGTTATGATAATGTCTTGCAATTAAAACTTGTAATCATCTTTTATATAATTAATTAAAGGCTTTCATAAAGCCTCATGGGCTTAAGCCCATGATTTAATTAATCATTTGATTATTATAATAAGACTCCTCTTAATTATTTAATTCATCCCATGAATTTAATTTCCCTTCTCGATTTAATCTTTTGTGCGACCCGATAGGATCTCGTAATGTTGGCAATGACATAAAATCTCATTTTATGTCGCAAGCATTGAGCGGTATCTAGCAACACATCGATGCTACCCAAATTACGAGAATGTCAATGACTCGACATAACCTTTAGAACTTGTGATAATATTAATCATGTAACTTAATCCCTTTGTCCTTTGTGTTTAGATTGAACACGAGTCATGGAATAGTCATACTCGTATATCCAATCTATATTTCTTGATCCCCAAGTAGAACTAGAATAACGAATAAGCTCGATATCTCATATCGACTCATTCGAGCATGGCCATGCATTTTAGTTCTCACTTGATCAAGGGCCAAACACATCTCCTGTTATATAGGAGGGACAAATCCTATCTCGATCAGTCAACATCCCTCTAAATAATTCGTAGTGTATCCAATAGTCGCCTTTATAGATTACCCTGTTACGGGTAACGTTTGACGATATCAAGATACATAACTCCTTATGTTGGGATCTCTGATGATCACAAGTCGTAAGGATTACATACATTATTATCACTATGAGAATTGCATATGACGATCATATAACTATCCATGTTGCATTCTCATGGTGGGTTTGTTCAGTACATCGTTCTCTAACATGTGCCCATATGTTGATTTGATATCTCATATCAATGAACAATTCATCGATCAACACATACTAGTCTCTACTATCATTATCCCTTTCATGATAATACTTGACTAGGAACATCTTTAAGAATAATACAATATTATTCTAAGGACATTAACACTTATATTAATTCACCTGCACAGTTCAATGGTGAATAACATATAATCATGAATTGCCATTCTAAATGCTCATAAACATTGTATGTCTTAAACAATCATCTAATGACTTCTTAGGGCATGTCCTGCAAGCCCCGACCAGCCGGATTTACAAATGGCTATTGCAAATTTGGAGATTGTCCCTTCTACTGTGGAGATCACTTCTCTTGCCATGGAGACCACTCCCATTAGAGCGGAGACAGCATCAACTGCTTTGGAGGCAGCCTCTTCTGCTAAAGAACTCTCCTCTCCAACTGCTCACGGTGTCTTTTCTGCTCCCAGCTTTTATCTTGATCAACAAACCCAGCCGATGGTTGTTGATCACATCAATGTGGACACAATAATTCAGACGGTAGTTCAGCAAGTACCATATCTTCTGGCAACCATGAACCCAGTGAGTCTTCACATTCCAATGATCACACCCAGTCGTCTGTTGCTGCAGTTGATCAAGCCACTGCTGATATGGCTGCCCCACTGATTGAAGAAAACTGCTACTATAACTGACTCCCAGCTGCCCCACTTATTGAAGAAACTGGTCTGCCATCTACTGCAGTTGTACTTACTCATCCTGGTGTTCTTGTTCCTGCTGCTGAACATCAAATACTTGCTGTGGATCCGTCCATGGCTCAAGAACCGTCAGAGGACTTCTTCAATTTTCAAACTTCAATCTCTCTGGACGAGCCACCGAACATTGCTGCACAGCTAGCTAATCTCTCCACTGCAATATCAGCACTAGCCAGCGATGTCAATAAACTTAAGCAGGAAGAGCGGACTGCAACTCTTATTCTAGGAACCCATCAACAGCACACGGACTCTCAATTCCAGCAAGTCTACAGGGACTTAAGTAGTTTAACGACTACTGTCACCAGACTTCAAACTTTTGCTGAGAATGCAGTGGCGGACGCTTTTTCTCGAATTGGCCAGGCTCGTCTTCAGATAACTCAAAATAATGAATCTCTTCATGCTGCCACCTCCCTGGCTCTTGGAGAGAAAATTGAAGACGCCAAGAAAGTTTTAAACCGATCAGTTGGCCACCATGCAGGCAGCATTTGCTTCTCAGATTCAAGATATATGCAACAGCCTGCCTTGCAGCTCCTCAAATAATCCGCAGACCGCCTGAACCCAGCAGAACTGCTCCTTCAGCACAGCGAGCTTCAAGTTCAGCTGGTCGTTCATCCCTGCAACTGGAGCACTCACTTAGTCCAGATCAACTGCTCAGCCCAGATCTCGTAGTCCGTGCCAACCGCCTACCGAAAAGCGTGACTATTCCCAACATTGGTTCGGGAGAAAATAGTATCATTTTCTGATCCCTCTTTAATTATTCTTATCTATTTACTGTTTTTTTGTTGACTTTTTCTTTGTATTTACTGATCAACATAAATGCATTCACACTAATTGAAACCTTTCTTGTTCTATAAATAGCGACTCTTGCTTGCTCACATAACACACATTACGAACCATGATTCTTTTCAAGCCTTTAAAAATTCCTTGGTTTACATCTTACAATTGTTCCGTTTCATGGGTTTATTACTTATCTAAATCAACCCCTCATGGGTTGATTACTTATCTAACCCAGCTCCGTTAAGCTTCAGCGTTTGGATCCCTGCTCTGATGCTCATCATCAGTCAGAAACTGCAATCAGGAGTTATATGGGTGCTGATGACAAAAAGGGGAAAGACAGAGATAGAGTATTCTGATAGGTGAATCCATGAACCATGGAAGCTGCCTGATGAATATACATATGACTCTTCCCGACTTCCTCTCTGAAACAAGGTAGACCAGCAGAGATAGAGTATTTTCATTAGGTAAATCCATAAATCATGGAGGCCAGATGAATATACATATGACTCTTCCCGACATCATCTCTGAAACAAGGTGGATCAAGCTCTTCCTCTCTGAAATAAGGTGGATTGAGCTCTTCCTCTCTGACATTAGATGGATCGAAGCTCTCCGGGTCTACAGTGCTTGTTTAAAAATTTGTCATGTATCAGCTATATTGTGTAAAACTAGATTTGTCTTAGATTCTATTCAAGTTATTAGAATTCATCTTAAATAAAGATGAATCTCTCTCAATTGTCCAGTTTGATTACAACTTGTAATCTGCTTATATTTATAACAAATGAAAATTTCTTTATGTCTTCAAGTATTTTCAGGATTCTCATCTTATTTACTCGAGTAGGAAATCGATTATTGCTTAGTTTTGTCATCACCAAAAAGGGGGAAATTGTTGGGAAAAACGATTTCTAAGTTTTGGTGATTACAAACACCTACCGGATGCTAAACTCCTACCGCATTTCAAAGACCAACTGGATAAAGACTCCTACCGGATGTCAAAGACCAACTGGATAAAGACTCCTACCGATGTCAAAGACCAACTGGATAAAGACTCCTACCGGATGAAGACATCTACCGGATGAAGACATCTACCGGATGAAGACACCTACTGGATGAAGACACCTACCGGGTGATAGACATCAACTGGACAAGACATCAACTGGATGGCTACCAACCTGGATAGACACCAACTGGACAAGACATCAACTGGATGGCCACCAACTGGACAGACAGCTACTGGACAACTATCAACCGGATAGTCTCACACTAAACAAAGACATCAACTGGTCATAAGAGGATGAACGACCAGTTGAACAAAGAAAACCAGCAGAAGTCTAAACTTCCAGTAAGAGCACTAAGCAACGAGACAAAATAAGTACAACATTCTCTGACAAAGGTACAACAAAGCGGCGCACCCTGCTATATCTCCGCCACCATTACCGTCAGAGTGAAAAGAGCCGTTGCTTAACAAAATAGGAAAGAAGACAATATGAATTTGGAAAGCTAATCTCTTCCATATACAGAAAAGCTACCGTTGGACAACCAAACCTATAAATACGTCCAAGCAGAGGATGAAGAGAAGCTGAGCGATTTTCAACAAAGAGATATACTTCAAAGCAAACAAGAAAATCATATTACTGATATTCCAACCATTCAGCAAAGAGCAGACAAACAGCAAAACTGAATCTCTGATAGATTATTTCCAATTGAAGTCTGCTGCTCAAAAACACTCGAAGCTAGAAAGTTTATTCTGTAAAGAGTGTTATAGAATCTCTTGTAATCAAAAGTTAAGAAGATTGTGATTGCTAGGAGTTTAGGCCAAGTGTGTTAGTGCCTAAGAAGGTTGTATACTGTAAAGTGTAAACCAAGTCTTCTAGTGAATCCTTCCTGCAAAGGAAGAAGGGGAGACGTAGAAGCGTTGTGCTTCGAACTTCCAGAAACAACTCTTGTGTTATTTGTTTATTGCTTTATTACCTCAGTTTTTATTCCTCACAAGTTCAGTAGACGTCTTCCGCACTTATAATAAGTGTCTGCTGACTTGCCTGATATTGAGAAGCAACTGTAATACTTAACAGTTTTACAGTTAATCAGAAAAAGAAATCGAGTTTGAATCCAGTGTTTATTCAACCCCCCCTTCTAAACACTACCCCGATCCTAACAAGTGGTATCAGAGCTTAGGTCTTCTCAATCTTGAGAAATTACCAATTCAGAAACTTCCACCATGGATTCTTGGTGTGGAAATGACCGCCGGTGAGTTGGCTACACGGTGGTGGGTTTGGTTCACCGGTTGGTGGTCGGACGGCGGTAGGCGCATTGATTTTATGGGCAGAGGTCGGACGCAGCGCGAACAGAGGGAAGGAAGGAGAGGGAATCGGGTTATGTGTGCATGAGTTTACACCTTTTGTGTGTGAAAATTGAGTTGAACACATTTTAATATATGTGTTCCCAGTCCAGTTATGTAAATCAGAGTGTCGCCGGTGTACTGATATATTAAATATTCATACAACACTTGGGATTTATATCCACTAATATACTCACAAAATTAAATTCTTCATTGTAATAATTTATCTTTAAAATATTATCGGAGTTTTATTTTACCATTTCAAAATTATCCCTTGTTCCGATTAAATTGTCAGTTGGCATTCATATTGTCAATTTCACTTCCAATTAATTATTTAATTCCAAATTAATAATTAATTATTTCCCAAATTAAAATTAATTAATAGTAATAAATCTCGTGGTCTTACATTATCCCCCACCTAAACCGATTTCGTCCTAGAAATCTAAACATAGTTCCATATCAATGCTGAGAATAGCGTATGGATCAAAATACACTACATGATATATCGAATATAATGGAACTGGTATATATATCCTTACGATCCAAAATGCGAACAAAATGTTTAACATGAAAGATCAAGTCCAATCTCATCAGGCAGAAAGATGTGATAGATCCGATTAATACATTCACAACATGGCTACATGAAGAAAGATACATCGCGAGTGATCGACACAGCTGGTGGCAATGCCAAGATTTCCAATTCGATCTCGGATCTTACACGGCCAATGTAACAAGAAGATAGTTTGTTTCGCATGCCAAGAACGATTAGTGTCTCTAAAGGAGAATTTTCAGAAGCACATGGTCTCCTTATTGAAATTCTATGGGTTGTCTTCGTTTAAAAGCATAACTAGCTTGACGATCCTGGGCAGCCATCATCCGCTGTCTGAACAATTGAATCGTACCATTCATTTCACGTATTATATTAGGTCCAGACAACTGGTTTTTCATCGATTTCTTTCCAGGCTAGAGGCGATCTACAACGTCTCTCTTAAAAGATTTCAAAAGATGTCGAACATATGCTCATTTGGGAGATATCAATAAAGGAACTTTGATTAATGGCACAGCTTCATGACCTCCAAAGTTAAAATCAACAGAGTCATATTCGTATAAGGATAAGTCCGCTCGAAAGGAAGTGCAGACTTAGGAAGTAGATCACCAGTGATCAAAACAACATCACAGTCTCTGTGTGATCGAGGAATACTGTCACAGAATCCATAGCCATCAGTTCTCAACCCCATTGGGAACTTCCAAAGCCATGAAGCAACCCTCCGAGTTGTATTCATTTGGTTTAAACTTGTTGACAACCTCAACATTTGACAATACATTCATTAATGCCTCATCTCATACATCTCCATCAGAATTGAGGTTTCAGAGTCATAAGCATATTTCGTCTTCAAGGTAGATATTGTCTTCACAGTTATAAACTTCTCGAATAATATCAGAGGTCAAATCAAAATTATCAAGAACAACTTATGAATCATTAAGTCTTAGAAACTATCAGTAGATATCTGAAAGCAAAATGGATGTTATGAAGATACAAGTTCTTAATAATTTTGAGCTTGAACCAAATTCGTTAGGCTTATCTGATGTTTAGAATAAATTTCGACTCAACTTGAAATGCTGAGGCAAAGATAGAATTCCTGGTTTGAGTGGAAAGCTCAGTCAAAAGTACAGATATCAGCAAGAACTTGGTGATACGAACAAAAGCTAGAACATACTCGTGGACTTTACAACTGAGGACAGCTGTAGCGACATTTGAGTTTCACCGTCGTAATCCTTCAAAAGATTCATCGACCTGCGTTGTCTAAAATTCAGATCGGAACATATATTTAAGTTCTTGTGGTCCGAATAAAAACAAATTTTCCCCCGTATAATTAATGACGTCAAATTTTTTAAAACAAAATATTTGTTATCAGTTCAAAACTATACAGTGTCTCAAGAAAACCAGTTTCATATTCTTCTGACGAAATTCATTTTCAACTTTTCTGTGTTAGTTGAGTAATAGGTTTAGCCATTTTTCAAAAACAAATCCTTTCGATAAATCGACTTTTGGAATTCCGCTAAACCATAAAACATCGGACCTCATGAACATTAATAGGTCTTAGCCAGTTTAACACTACTCTGAATCAACAGAAATGATACGTCGAGAAATGACGTGGCCCAAGAGTATCGCTTCGATAATCCAAAATTTTGTTTAGATAGCTTGGCATACAAAATCATTTCCTAATAGGAAACTGAGATATCAATTACAGATATGTTCTATTTTCTATGGTGTCAGAATGAATGACAAAACAAAATTGGTGGTTAATTCAAAGAATCAATGTTACGCTCGTCTGGTCTGAGAAATATCTGATTCGCTTGAGTTAATCGCATAAGAGATGTGAGACGTTCATATTCTTCACTATCGATGGGAAAAATAACCATCTTGTGCGATCCACATTCAGGTTGGATGGATTGATCAAAGTTATTTCATACATGAAATCTAAGATATCTGTGTCGGATATTTGACACAACCTATTTTCACCGTGAAAGACTTTACAATTCGATCAACAATTTGTCAAAAGATTCGACTCGTCGAGTTCAAGAAAATATTAGGAATTAGAATACTCGTAAGACATTGCCATACATCGAGCAACAAGATAGATGTAGGCAGATCTTTGTTTGGATTGACACCAGGTACTAGTCAAAGTGCAAATCTTCTGGTAGACGTACAGAAATATCTGACGTAGATCCTTAAATAATCCTTGTTGAAATTATCTCAGTTCCATAGAAGCGAGTCAAGGTCTCTTTATCGATATGCCTACAAATCTTCATTAGAAGTATCTTTGAAAGTTTTACCAGTTTTAAAATTTTCTCAAAACTTTACCACCAGTGCACGGAGTCTAAACTAAGTTAATACTCAACTCCATGCAAATTCTACTCTTTAATAGACCCAAATTATCACTTCAGTTAACCTGAGATACCTAATAGTTCCGAGCACCAGTTCGTGTTCAACACTACTTTCGTGCGATCTCGAGGTCTGGATCTATACCACTTCTAGATTTTCAGAAAATTTAACTTTACTTAGAAACTGATTCTATGGTACACTTATGCAGAGTTCGTATTGAACCTTTTCATTAATGGTTTCCAAATATATCGAACCATATTTGCGCGTCGTTCATTTCATGTTCCGAATGTACATCTGTATATTCTCTTATTATGTATGCTGATGAGTCACAACATTTGTGTTTCATCTATGTTATTAACACATAACAACTTAAAGGCTCAATCATTTTCTTAGAATTGAGATTTTCGAATAAACTACAAGTTAATTCATTACTCCTAAATTATTACTTCATTTTAGTCAAATTATGAAGTACCGTAATACATAAGGAGTTTCGACTTGGACATTCTGCCGCTAAAATTCCATCTACTCTTATAATCCATTAACATCGAACTACTTAATGAAAATAATATTCTGTAGATTCGATCATACATTCATATCATCGTTAAATTGCATTCAACATATTCATCGGTTTATTCTTTTTACTTTTTGTAAAAAGATCATATTAAAATCACATTCCGATATAGCCATATCTCATCCTGTTCCAGCATATCAATGCCAAAATCTAAATGACTCTATGTCCTGGAGTTATCTCAATCACATCCAAGGACTCTCATTACCAATTTCTCATAACTCATTCAACCATGTCATTCTCAATAGGTTCCAGAGCAACTTCATTGCTCAAAGACATCTTACTTATTAAACATTATATAAAACAGTTTGAATGCCTCATTTTATAAGCATAATCTTCATTTATTTAATCTAATGCAATATCCATTCAATAATGATAGGTTTCGTAGGTGCTCGAGTGTAAACTCTTTCCCTACTAAGTTTTCTCAAACATAGGTATCAATATCGTGGTCAATATCAATACGACACGACTCAGCATACTCAAATATAAATCACATAATGACATCAACTATTTCACTCCAAATCATGTAAGAGCAAATAGATCAAATAAGTTTCAAACACATACGCACATGTTAATTTGTGCCTATTCAAAGTGTACACAAGACTCAAGACTAGAGCATTCCCAGTTTATGCTCTAATACCAACTGTGAGGACCCATTCCTAATCAAGTGTTTAATTATCACACAATGATTATTTATTTGTAAACAGCGGAAGAATATTTAAAAGTTCTGCCAACAAGTGACTCTAAAAATTTCGGCATGACCTCCGCGCACGAGAGACATACCAATAAAAAAATGAAAAGCACAAATATCATATCCCAGGGCAGCAAGTAAATACATA
Source organism: Haberlea rhodopensis (assembly GCA_907163345.1). Classification (NCBI taxonomy): domain Eukaryota; kingdom Viridiplantae; phylum Streptophyta; class Magnoliopsida; order Lamiales; family Gesneriaceae; genus Haberlea; species Haberlea rhodopensis. The sequence continues at coordinate 1,241,438 of CAJQUN010000134.1, read as the reverse complement.
ATACCATAGCATGCATCATAGGCACCCAGCACATAAGCCGTACTTAAAATATTTACATCATACCATAGCATGCACAATATATCTCCACCACACATTTTATACTCAAAATATTTACATAATACCATTAGCAGTAAAGAAATAACAAATATTCACCAATAATCAAGACTCGACGGAGATAAACTTAATTTACATTGATATACTATCCATGACACACCCTTGTATATTTAACTATCCTACGATTGGGAAAAGACAAAAGAAAACAACCTCAGGTAAGACTTTCAGCGAGCATTCCCTCTTTGGGATCCTGATCACCTGTAATACCTTCCATTGCCCACACACAAAGACAACAACAGCCCCTACGGGGTGAGCCAAAGCCCAATATGAAACTATCAAGTAAATACAACATGCATCTATAAAATGTGATATATGATGTCATGCAATGCAATGTAATGCAATGCACGAAAGGTACAAATCAACTCGGGATAGAAAAAGTCCGGAAATCCAAGGAATAGCTAAATATCTCAAGATACCAAAAGATCGGAGTCCAAAGAAATGTATCATCAATCAAATATCATGCTCGAGCAGAGCATCGACTCGCTCGTCGCTACGACATCTCTCTCAGTCGAGCCATTGGCGGTCCATCATCCCTTGTGTCCGGGCGACGTCGCCACACTTGTGCTACGGCATCTCTCAGCTCACTCTTTCCGCCGAGCCATCGGCGTGCCCATCATCCCTAGACACGCATCACAGATACCAACGAAAAAGATAAGGGTATCAACGAAAGAATCGCTAGGATCAACATGACGTGCTCAATTTCCATGCGTGTCAATGCATCACGCCAATATCATAATCTCATATGAGCAACTCAATATGTCCCACGTGAAAGTCATATATCGATGTACATTTATTGAAAAAGTTGTGTGTTAAACAGAACATTTATTTTCATACATCGATATATCAACTCTGAATGCTTATAAGTCAAGTAAAATCACATAGCCAATTAATTCAAGTAATTTCACGTAAGTTCAGCAAATCATGTATCAAATAATACAGATACCTGTCGTATGTTACCGATCGCAAAATACCTATTTCTTTATTTTCTAAAGTACGAATATCGTCCTTGTAGCTCGTGGAGCTCCAGTGTCATATGTGTATCTAAAAATCCATACAATAGCATCTATAATCATCTATTATTTCCTTCATTTACAATATAAGAAAATGGTGAATATTTTAGCTTTCTTTTATATATTGCAAGTAATCCTTATTACTTTCATTTCACCGTCCTAATGTTTACTTTTCATTAGTTTACCTTAACAATCAATTTAGTTGTTATCAACTAACTTGAATATTTTAAACTCCAATTATAATCATCATCGAGAGTTATGCATAAGGACTTATATCTCATCTTTCAAATTGATTACATATTACCTAAGAGTCTTTAGGATCATTCAGTACATGTTCCATTACTACATGAGTTTAATTCTCCTTTTATTCAGTCTTATCCAGTTATATGCACTAAGCCCATGAAACTCTATCAAGTTTCCTCATTCAACGGCTTAAAAATTGAACCAAACTCAAATATAATTGAGATTACATGAAATTCTCTCATATATGAAACAAGAATTCAACAACTCTATGGACAGTAAACACGTAATCCTTCCTAATCTGATTAATCACATGGTTTAAAATACCGAAGATATGATTTAAGCACTTCCACCCCAAAACCATAAAAATAACTAAGCTTATCTCAAATCCCCAATGACAGGTAAGAAAAATTGGAGATTAACTCAAAATTTATCGAAAGGAACATGAATGGCACAAGGTAGATTACCTATCAAAACCAGCATGAAAAACAGCGCCCAAAACGTCTAGAAATCGCCTAAATGCACCAACATTATAGCCTAACAATAAGAATTCGAACTCAATTCCAAAAATGCAATTGAAATTTACATGCAATCCACTTATACATGATTTAAAAAGATTTCCCCCCACAAGCATGAAATTCAAATCCTATACCCGCCAATACATCGACAAAATCGAACCAAAGTTCAGCATTCAATGCAACACTTTCACCACTACAATTCAAATCTGTTAAGCCACATTAGTTTGTAAAAATAAGTTCAAATGCATCAAAATCAACAATTATCATAGCTGGAATCGAAACTCACATTTTGCCCCCAGAATCGTGAACAATAGCCGAGCATTGCATGCGTTTTTCCGGCGACTCCCGGCGGCAAGAAGTCGGGGACCAGAGGGTAAAGGTCGATCATGGTGAGGGGAAGGTGTTAGACAACAATAATCGAACTAATCTAAGGTTGAGACGAAGAAATCGGATGAAAATTACATGAACCCTAACGCATGCAATTTCATCGCTTCTCGGCAAAATCCGAACGATTCAGAAACTTCCACCATGGATTCTTTGGAGTGGAAATGACCGCCGGTGAGTTGGATACAAAGTGGTGGGTTTGGTTCGTCGGTTGGTGGTCGGACGGCGGTGGGCGCACCGGTTTTATGGGCAGAGGTCGGACGCAGCGCGAACAGAGGGAAGGAAGGAGAGGGAATCGGGTTATGTGTGCATGAATTTACACCTTTTTGTGTGTGAAAATTGAGTTGAACACATTTTAATATATGTGTTCCCAGTCTAGTTATGTAAATCAGAGTGTCGCCGGTGTACTGATATATTAAATGTACAGACAACACTTGGGATTTATATCCACTAATATACTCACAAAATTCAATTCTTTTGTAATAATTTATCTTTAAAATATTATCGGAGTTTTATTTTACCATTTCAAAATTATCCCTTGTTCCGATTAAATTGTTAGTTGACATTCATATTGTCAATTTCACTTCCAATAATTATTTAATTCCAAATAATAATTAATTAATTCCCAAATTAAAATTAATTAATAGTAATAAATCTCGGGGTCTTACAGATAAACTGGAATTATGATCAACCTGATAATACTTTTCTTGCTTCTAATGAAAATAAACACTGGCTATGGCATAAACGTTTGAATAATCTTAACTTCAAAACCATTACCAGCGTGTAAGAATGATTTAGTTTCCTGTCTGCCCAAGATCGATTTTGTTAAGGATAAAATATGTCAAGCTTGCCAAATGGGCAAACAAGTTGGGTCATCCTTTAAGAACAAGAATGACAAAATCCTCCTCGCGTTGTTTAGAACTATTGCACGTGGACTTGTTTGGTCCTATACCTATAACAAGTTTACGGGGAATGAGGTATACACTTGTTGTAATTGGCGACTACTCATGCTTTACATGGACTATATTTTAAGCAGTAAATACCAGACCAACTCGAGATTAATCAAGTTGCTGAAGCGCATACAGAACAAAAAATCTACTAGGATAGGTAGGATTCGAAGTGACTAAGGCACTAAATTTTCTAACAAGAACCTTGAATCCTTTCTATATGATTAAGGGATGAAGGATGAATATTCAGCAACTCGCACTCCTCAACAAAATGGTGTTGCAGAAAGATGCAACAGAACGCTTAAAGAAGCAGTAAGAACCATGCTAGCTGATTCAAGGATATCTCAAGAGTTTTGGGTTGTCAATACTGCATGCTATACACAAAACCGATCCATGATAAACAAGAAACTAAATCAAACATCGTATAATAAACCGAATATTTCATATTTTCACATTTTCGGATGCAAATGCTATGTCCATAACAATGGTAAAAATTATTTAACTACCTTCGAAGCTAAATCTGATAATGGTATATTCTTAGGATACTCATCTGTTAGCAAGGCATTTCGTGTTTTCAACAATCACACCTTAATTGTTGAAGAATCAATACATGTTAGAAAATTGATGAATCGTTCGATATTGAAAATCATAGAGATTTAAATCAAAATTAGATTGAAAATATCCATGGTGAAGCTAACAGTGATGATGAAATTGAAGTAAACAGGTCGAGACAATCCACCAGATCCCGAAGTACTATAGAGATCAGTAGAAGTCACTAAAGATCTACCAGATCAAGCTGGCCCTGCTGATTCGAAAGTAACAATTATTAATGTCGAAACTAATGCTGATGATATCAATATTACCTCTCAAGCAGGTCAAGATGCTCTTGGACCAAGCTACCGTTGGACAAAGAAGCATCCACCTGAACTAGTAACTGGAGATCCATCTGCCCCTATTAGAACAAGAAGATAGATGATGGATGAGTTCACTCATGCTGCATTCATTTCAAATCTAGAGCTGAAATAGATTGATGAAGCTCTAATGGATTCAAATTGGATAGAGGCTATGCAAGAATCAGGTATGGAGTCTAACTCCTAGACCGAGCAATTAGTCTGTTATTGGAACAAGATGGGTGTTCATAAACAAGCTCGATGCAAATGGAGTAGTAGTCAGAAATAAGGCCAGACTGGTTGCACAAGGTTTCAGACAAGAAGAAGGGATCGACGTTTGATGAATGTTTTGCACCAGTTGCCAGACTTGAAGCTATTCGAATTTTTCTCGCCTATGCTGCTTACAAGAAATTCAAAGTATATCAAATGGATGTAAAGAGTGCATTCTTGAATGGTAAGCTACAGGAGGAAGTCTACATCGAACAACCTCCTGGGTTTATTAATCACTCTTTTCCAAATCATGTATATCTGTTGAACAAAGAACTCTACGGACTTAAACAAGCCCCAAGAGCCTACTATGACACTCTGTCTCAATTCTTATTGGAACATGATTTCCAAATCGGCTCGGTAGATAAGACTTTATTTAAATTTACTAAAGGAGAACATACATTGCTAGTTCAAATTTATGTTGACGACGTTATCTTTGGGTCAATTAACCCCAATCTATGTGAGAAATTTTCTAAGCTTATGCAGAGCAAATTTGAGTTGAGTATGATGAGAGAATTATCATTCTTCCTTGGTCTGCAAGTCAAACAGCTCGATAATGAAATTTTCATCAATCAAACCAAGTACACGAAGGAATACTCAAAAGGTTTGGTATGGAAACCTGCTCAACTGCGTCAACTCCAATGAGCTCATCAGTCAAATTAGATAAAGATGAAGGGGGAACCTCAGTCGATGTTACAATGTATCGAGGGCTAATCTGATCACTGTTATACCTAACGGTGAGCCGACCTGATATTATGTTTCAGTTTGCATGTGCGCTAGGTTTCAATATGATCCGAAGCAATCTAATTTCATTGATGCTAAACGGATATTAAAATATCTAAATTACATGCTTATGCAGGATGCAAGATCAATCGTAAAAGCACCAGTGGAACTTGTTAATTCCTAGGTGAAAGTGTGATACCCGTGAATTAATGGTGTTAATCCCGGTGCGGTAATGATCCTTAATGGATTTTATTTGTGGCAATTATGAATTAATTGTGGTTTCGAGACTCTCGGGGATTTTAAATCCGATATTTGGAGTCTTTGGATCCAAGGGATGAGATTGTATTCTCGTCGTGGTGTTAACCTTGGAATTTGGTCTTTGGTGGGATTTGGGGTCCGGAGTACTTTGTACTGGGGCTGATAATGGGAATTGAGGTTAGAGAGATGTTTTTTGAAAACAGAGATTTTTAATGGGTCATGATGTATTTGTGGAAGGATTGGTATTTTTCGAGTTTTGGTACTATATATACCAAGTGGACTCGGTATTCCGTCATTTGGACGAATTCCCTCTCTCTCTCCCTCACTCTCTATGCGCCCAAACCCTCCCCCATTCCCTCTTTTCTCCCTTGGAGGAGAAATCGATGGTAGCTTGGCTCGGAAGCCGGATTTCTCGAAGATAATCAGGTATTCATCTTCCCCTCACCATTGTCTTCGATTTGGTAGTGGTATTGTAAAGTTTGGTTGAGATTTTGGTTGGTTTTGGATTTAGGGATTTTTGGTTAAAAATCCAAAGTTGAATTTTTAGAGTTTTTGTTGGTTTTAAATGGTTTATTTGAGGTGTTGAGGAGGTATGGGGTGTTGGTTTTGAGTTTGGGTGTGAAAAACACCATTAAAGCTCGAATTTTTCGGAAACCGCAGGTCGCGATCGATCGGCGCCATTTTGAGTTTGGGTGTGAAAAACACCATTAAAGCTCGAATTTTTCGGAAACCGCAGGTCGCAATCGATCGCGGCTTGGCGCCGATCGATCGCGACATGATACTGATTTTGGAAGATGGTGAATAGTAGCGACGATCGATCGCGAATAATGGGCGATCGATCGCGGGGGACTCGGCGATCGATCGCAAGATTTGGCGATCGATCGCGGCGTATATTATCTCGGGCAGTAGACTTGCGCGATCGATCGCGCCTGAACGGCGATCGATCGCGGTCATGTTCCCTTTGATGTTTTTTAGAATTTTTGGAAAATGTCGGGATTTTGGAATCGAGGTTTAATTAGCCCATTTCCGGGGTAATGTCTACATTCCAATGGGAATGCTACACTTTTTAAAATGGATTGGTTGGAGCCAAAAATTTAATAAAACGGAATTCTCGGTTGGGGTTTTTGGCTATCTTTTAAACATGAAAAATGGAATATTTTGGGTATTATGCATGCTTAGCCGGGGGGCTTTTATTTTGGTAATCGTCATGGATTGACGATGTTTGGGGATTATGAACGTGCTTGGGTACGTGGTTGCATGCTTACGTTTAATTGAGAGTTATTTATGTGTTAGCACATAATTCATCGGGTCGTGGGACTCAGGCGAGGTCGGACTCGAACTACAGAAGTATAAGGTACATATGACGTACGAGCATATCCTGTTATAATATTACAACTGTGAAATGCATGGTATATGTCATTTGTATTAAATGGATATTGAAATGCATGGTATGTGTAATTGCATTAAATGGATATTGAAATGCATGGTATATGGTACTTACTATAAAGGGTTATGGAAATGCATGGTACATGGTAATTGCGATGAATGAACATTTATTGGGAATTATATGGGCCGCCTTTGAGCGAGCAATGATTGGGATGTTGTCACTGTTGAGCGACCATCGGTTATGACTCCGCTATTGTTGAGCGTGCGTGGGGTTAATATGCCGCTGTTGTGGAGCGGGTCATGAATGGAACTATGGGATTTTTGGCTAAATGTATGTGATACCTATGGTACTATATTTGATGATTTAACCATATTTGATTGTGGAACTGGTATAGTGGGAACGGTTTTAGTTGATCAATGAGATGATCAACTGACTTTTGAGAATTTAATGGTTTGGTTATTTTGAGAACATGGACAATACAGGGGACCCCGGATGAGGATGATACCATCCAGGGAGTATCATTTAAATTCCTGGCATTTACATTTTGTAAGTTATGAATTGTAATATTATGATTATAGTGATTGGTGGTATTGGTATGCTCACCCCGTGTGGGGGCTGTCTCTGTTGGGGCAGGTAATACAGGTGCAGCGGTGGCTGTGGAGTTGAGCTCGGGCTGTTGATTTAAGGTACTTCCCGGATTGAAGTACCAGAGCTGGTTGGTTGAGTACGTAGCTCCAGAGTTGAGATTGAGTGGTGCATGGGAGATGCTTCCAGGATCGAAGTACCAATAACCGCATTCAGTAGAGTATCTTATACATAGATACACATTTGTTCATTGGGTACTCTCATGTGAGTACGTTTTTATGTGTATATGGAATGTATAAATGGGCTATGGCTTTTCTCTCTTCATTTATAGTTTGCATGCAATTAAATATGGAATTGCTAAATGAACTGAGAGCACGTTAGTGTATATTAAGGGTGCATGCTATGTAAGTTATCTTGTTTGGGGAATTTGAATATTATGTGAATCAAATGCAAGAAAATTTCTGGCTAGTATACGGTGTTACACTTGCATATGGTTTTTCCCCATGATAGTATGATTATATGCACTAATGGTATGGATTAATACACTAATAATGGGTTAAGGGCACGGGGGTCCTTACAGAAAGACTAATCTCCTTGTTTAGTAAGAAACAAACATCAATTGCCACATCCGTAGCTGAAGCAGAGTATCTTGTTGCCGGAAGATGTTGCGCTCAATTGCTCTGGGTTCGACACCAGCAAAGAGATTATGTCACTCAAGCAGCCTTGCATTCTTGAACAAAGCATATTGATAACAGACATCATTTATTCGAGATCATGTTATGAAGAAAGAAATTCAGATCGAGTACATCTCAACAAATCAACAAGCTGCAGGCATATTCACTAAACCACTCGTTGAGGCTAAGTTTAATTGTTTCCATCAAATTCTTGGATTAATAGATTTATCTTGAATAATTGTTGATTCAATATGTCATTAACATAGTTATTAAAGAATGGTTGTTAGATCAGACTGATAACACAATGATCAGTAAGATAAAGACTCGTTCTGATTCACAGATTAATTTTTATCAATCTGATGTTATCGAATAGTCAAACTCAAAACATTACTTTTGTCTTTATCACAGCAATCTTAAACAGCCAGGATTGACCAACTTTAACCGCCTTACTTTAACCCTGTCATTTATCCAGACAACTCAAATTTGAATTTCAACCGTCAACTCACGGGATGAAGACACGTGTCTAACATATCCATAATTACCGGCTGTACATCGTCTTCCCAACTTCACTTTTTAACATTTACCACTCAGTATGTTTCTCTATCAGGATTCACTTACTTTCCCACATTGTTTGTCGATTCCAAAATAGCCACAATTACTCACTACTCATTGTCTGTAGAGTGCAATGCAATTTATCAGATGGATGACGATGTGATGGTCTCCATATTCAAAAACTTGGAAGCTTCAGGCCTGAAGAAATTTTTGGAATCAGGCACTGTGGTCTATGAAGCATCAATCAGAGAACTATTTTTCAACGCAACTACACGCAAGAACTCAATTTCTTCAACTGTTAATTACCAAACTATTGAGCTTTCTCAGGAACTGTTTGTGGAGATTTTTGGTCTGTCGTCTACCAGAATACTTGACTTTTCTCAACTCCCCAAGACTATCCTAGATGAATTTCAGAGAAGAGTTTTCGTCTTTGGTCTCACTCTGAAACCAGCATTCAAGAAGAATGAGATGTTCTTCCATTTATAGGTATTATGCGATACCATAGGAAAACCACTTTTGAGCAAATCTGAAAGCTTTGATGTTGTCACAGTTGAAAATTTTGGAGCTATGGCAGCGACATCTTCAGGGACTGAATATCAGTTGGTCTTCCATTCTGTTTAATGTTCTATTGGAAACCATCAACTTCTCAAAGCAATCGGTCTGCTTCGCTGTACCTCTGAGTAGACTGATGGAGACTCTGAACTTTTAGTTGTGAAAGATTACTGCACTCAGTGCTGTAAAGATTTTCTATCTTAAAGGACTTGCTCTGTTGAAATCCAAGAGTGATCCCCAACTACTACTGTCTTAATGGCTGTGAAAATGGAGATTGGAGTGGAACAGTCCGGACAGAAGAAAACAAGGCCAAGAGAAAATTTGTGGTAGTCCAGTCTGATTCTGATGAAACTCAGTCCGCCATAGCCAACTCACCAATCACCAAGCCTCCATCAAAGAAAACGCGCACCCAACCTACCATGTCCCTAGAAGCTTTGAATCCTAAACCTATCTCCACCATTCCACTACAAAAAGCCCAAGATCCACCCTCCACCTTACCCAAAGTCCACACCAGACCGAAAGGGATTGTGATCAAATAATTGGCTACCTACACCCAATATGGGAATAAACCAGCCTCCACATCTGGGAACTGCAAGGCTATTATCACAGAAGCTCCACCTACAAAGCATAAGTCTGCCGCACAAACAACCATTGATTTGACCATGGTAGATGTGGAAGAGAAGGTGCATGCCAGAGCAGCTATCTTTGACGAATAGGTTGATTACAGAACGATCAACCATTTCAATATGTTCTTTGGAAAGCTCAAAAGATTGAACGAAATAGCGAACGAAGTTCTCAAGTTCACAGAAACAAATGATGTTCACATCGCCGTACAACGAAAGGATCTTTCATGTTCCAACCATAAGCTACGGATTGCCAACATCCTTCTCCAACTCAAGAAGGATAACCTTGATCTGGGAAGTCCAACACTCAGGGATGACCGAGTCGTGATTGCTCAATCTAAGATGGATATCTTTTCATTTGATTTGGCTATAAAACTTATCATATAGAAGTTGAACATATCCACTCACGTCTCAGTCCAATTCAAATCTCACCAGCCCAAACTGAGAAATAGCAGGCTCCGGAACAGCTTATGGAGAGTGGTCCTCCAAACTCTAGTCAAGTTGTTGCTATACCAGAAGTTAAACCAGTGGAGCAGCCACTAATCAATGTTCCTACTGCGGAAGAGGTTGAGACCATGGCTCTGTTGTTGGCGTCCCCCACTGTGTCTCTCACAATCAAGCCCACTCCTTGTAACTACACAGACAGGTGATCAAGTATCTCCTAAGTTTGCTACCACATTGAAGATGTTGTGGATATTGGACTTGTGGTGTCTGGAATTGTTCAGGAACTAAACGCTCTGAAGAACCTGAACAATAGATGTCTCCTTGTGCCAATGCTCTGAAGAACCTAAACAATAGATGTCTCCTTGTGCCAATCAGAAAACTATGGCTCCACCTGAATCAGTCCAACCAGCCCAGTCTGCTGACGAAGAAGCATTTTTAGAGCAGTTCACTAAGAATATCTTTGAGGTGATCCAATCTGAACCAAGCCAGTTTGTGATAAGTGTGATTTTTACACTCATATTGCTATGAATTTATGTGAGATTAATTATGATTCTGGGATGATAATATGCGTTTTTGGTATATATTTATATGTTTCAGGAATAAAGGTAGAAATGGATAAAAGTGGGGGATTTAAGCCATTTAATGATGAAAAGGAACAAACCGACCGAAAATGTCGAAGAAGGACAAGAATTTGAGTTTTATAAAAAACATTCATGGTTACTATTCACGCGATGGATCGCCATGAGGTCGGCGATCGATCGTCAGTGGCAGAGAAAGTTGGCGATCAATCGGTGAGAAATGGCGATCGATCGCCAGCTGCGGAAAATTCGAGACTTTATTCATGTTTTTGAAGATTTTGTGTCCAAAAGCATAAGAAATCTTCCCCCCACTATTTAAATGACCAAGTTGGACGAACTTTGGAACTTTTTGGCACATATTTTCAGACTTAAACAAGAGCCTCCTTCATCTTCCATCCCACACCATATTCAAACCATTGAAGAGCAAGACATCTGGAGAGACGGGACGATGCAGCAGCGCAAGGAGTCATCTTCTAGCGTTATTTTCGTAATTCTAAACTTTGTTCTTCGTAATTTTCAGATTCTTAATGTTTAATTTTTTGCAAGACATAATTTTACATTGTTATTTGATTATGATTGTTGGCTAAGTTAGTTTATCAAGACTGGGGATCCCATGTTTGAGACCATACTTTAACTTAAGGTTTTTGATTAATTCTTACAATTCTTTGTGCATAATTTATTGTTCTTCATGCTTTTAAGGGATTGATCACCTTTGAATGATATTATATTGTGATGACTTGACCATACGATATTCCAATACAATATAATAAATTAAGCCGTGGGTTTAAATTGAGACGAACCAAGTCAAATCGAACACATGTGTGATATCAATAGATTTATCAAAATCGAAGGCTAATAGTTTCATAGATCTTTATTCAATATTGATTGTTCAACAAGGACACGGGAGTGGTTTATTGTAATGTTGATATTTGACTTGTTATAACTTGACCATAGTATAATGAATGCATTAGGAAAACTCGTCACTTAGAATGTATGAATTTAAATCTTAACTAATAGGTGAATTATGGAGGATCACATAGGTGAACCGAAGTCTTGATAATTGCCTCTACTTATTCTCTACACTCTTCACTACTTGTTAGGTTAGATATTGTGTTATTAGTAAATTTATTATAATTCTCATTACATATTCGAAGGTTAAATATAGTTAAGCTAATTAAGTTTGATACTTATTTTCCAGTCCTCGTGGATTCGACACTCATAATTTTCATCTACTATACTAAAACTTGACACCGTGCACTTGCGGTATAATCTTGCCAAACTGAGAAATTACTGTTTAAAATAATCATGATCAAGTTTTTGGCGCCGTTGCCGGGGACTAGTTTAAAGTAATATCAGACGAGATTAGTTGACTGTAATTTATCCAATTCTTTTATTTTCTGTTTTAAAATTTTCTTTACTTCACTACTGGTTTGGTTGGTTTTTCCAGGTGTTGTTTCTTGGTGTATGCTAAGGAGTAGCAAACCTGCACTTGAGCCTATTGATCCAGAAATTGAGAGGACCTTTCTTAGGAGACTACGAGAGGCTCGAGCAATGGCTGAGAACAACCAAAGAAGAGATGGAGATAATGAAGAGCGGAATGAGGAAGTGTCTGCTGCTAGATCACTCATGGATTATGCACAACCATCATTCCAAGGCAATATGTCTAGCATCACTAGACCAAGCATACATGGGAATAACTTTGAAATCAAGCTGCAATCATACAAATGATCCAGCACTTGGTACAGTTTGGGGGAGTGGCCAGATGATCCTAATGCCCATATCTCCAACATATTGGAGATTTGTGATACCTTAAAGCATAATGACATTACTGACGATGCCATCAGGTTACAGTTATTCCCTTTTTATCTAAAAGATAAAGCTAAAGTATAGTTGCAATCATTGCCTACATGTTCAATCATTACGTGGGATGGAATGGTGCAAATGTTTCTGTCAAGATACTTCTGTAATGCCTAGATATGAATCATGCATGTTTTATGTGACTTTGTGTATATAAGATAATTACGGTATGATGTGGGCTCGGGTTCGGGTTGAACCGAGTATGAAGACGAAATAGATTATGTGATAAATGATGAAATAATGTTCATGTTATATTTGATCAAATAAAATGTAATAAGTTGGGAACAACTATATGAAATTATTGTCATACATGTCTTATTATGCAATTGGTATATTAGTACTACTACATGGAAGACGTGGATTTTAGGTAGAACACATGGAATAAACTTGCCATGGCATGATTTAGGTTTGATTTATACCTAAGTATATATTAGAAAAATCAGATTGTAAAACACATAGTGGCACCCTTTTCACCTAAATTTCTCTACCAAACTCTCTCCAATCCTTGGTTCTCTTGGTTTTGTTCTTGGAGGTTCAACTCGTGAATCAAGTTGTGCACTTGTTTACGAAGTGAAATCAAATCTATTTGGTAAGAAGTATGTGTTCTTTGAACTTGTGTATGTGTTGATTCAAGTTAGAGCATGTTGATAGCAAAGTGATATATGAATTGATGTGATATGAGTTGACTTGAAGCATGTGAACTTAATTTAAGGAAGTATACATGTATCTAATGTTGTAGGGATGATTTCATGTTACTTGTATGATGTTTTTAGAGTTGTAAATGATGGGAGAAAGAGTAGAAACTCGAGGCTAAACATGAAATCGCCATGTTCTAAAATTTTCAAAACTCGAGGCTAAACATAAATTCGCCATGTTCTGAAATTTTCAAAACTTGAGGCTAAACATGAAATCGCCATGTTCTGAAATTTTCAAGATCGGGCGATCGATCGCTAGCCGTGTAGCGATCGATTGCGTGAGGATAAGAACCTGTGAGGCAGTGTGTTTACCAATCGATCACTGACTTGTTACCGATCGATTGCGAGGCGACGATCGAAGAGTGTAGAGATCAATCGCGAGTAGGCATAATATTTACATGACTTTTCTGACTTGAGGCGATCGATCGGCTAGTGATCAGCGATCGATAGTTAGGGCTAAATTGTTGAAAAATGTTATAGTTTCATGGAATGTAATGATGAGGAAAGAGTTGTCTACCTAAATAACCGAGTCGTGGGCGATTAGCCAAAGCTAACTCAAGATTAAGTGAAATATGGATCTTGGCCCACTAAAGTTTTCGAGGGTTGATAATTTTAAAAAAAATAGTGGGAGTGTCATTTAATATAAGACCATATTAAATGATTAAAATCATAAACTTATTTTGCATATTTATATTGTAGATATCCATGGCAACAAACAACGTTACAAATGCACTATCATTGCGATCGGTCCTTGAGAAGGGCAAACTGAATGGGATAAATTTCCTAGACTGGTATAGAAATTTGAGGATTGTCCTCAAACAAGAAAAGAAGCAATATGTCCTAGAGGAACCCTTACCTGCTGAGGAACCTCCCTTGACGGCTGCTAAAGCCGATAAAGATGCTTACAAGAAGCATCAAAATGACGCACTTGATGTTGGGTGTCTTATGCTTGCCACCATGAACTCTGAGCTTCAGAAGCAACATGAGGAAATGGAGGCGTTCGATATGATCGAACATCTAAAGCAACTGTACCAACAACAAGCAAGACAAGAGAGGTATGACGTCTCTAAAGCGTTATTCCAGTGTAGAATGGTAGAAGGAAGTCTGGTTGGAACTCATGTTCTCAAGATGATTGGGAACATTGAGAATCTGGAGAAGCTGGGTTTTCCTTTGGACCAAGAGTTGGCCACTGACGTGATCTTGCAATCGTTGCCTGAAAGCTTCAGTCAATTTGTCTTGAATTACAATATGATTGAAATTGAGAAGACTCTACCACAGTTGCTTGGCATGCTGAGAACTTTTGAAGCTAACAGCAAGAAGTCTAAGCTTACTAATGTTCTTATTGTGAATAATAGCAAAGGAAGGGCTAAAGCAAAAGGCTTCAAGAAGAACAAGAAGGTCCTTGTTAAGTCTAAGCCACATGTTTCTGCACTAAAGCCAAAGGGAGGAGTGGTAAAAGAGGGGAACTGTTTCCATTGCGGTGAGACCAGACATTGGAAAAGAAATTGCAAAGTTTATCTGGAGGATCTTAAGAAGACGAAGGGAAGTGTGACTTCCACTTCAGGTATTTTTGTTATAGAAGTCAATTTATCTACTTCTTCATCATGGGTATTAGATACTGGATGTGGATCTCACATTTGTGTTAATGTGGAGGATCTTAAAAGGAGTAGGATATTGGCAAAAGGCGAAGTGGATCCCCGAGTAGGAAATGGAGCAAGAGTTGCTGCATTAGCTATAGGAGATTATTCATTATCTTTGACTTCCGGTTTATCTTTAGATTTAAAAGATTGTTATTTTGTGCCTTCAATTACTAGAAACATTATCTCTATTTCTTGTTTGGACAAGTTTGGATTTTCATTTATTATAAATGACAATTGTTGCTCCATTTATTTAAATGATATGTTTTATGCTAGTGCACAAATGATTAATGGTCTTTATGTATTAAATCTTGATATGCCTGTCTATAACATAAATACTAAAAGGATTAAGAATAATGATTCTAATCCAACTTATCTCTGGCATTGTCGCTTGGGCCATATAAACGAGAATCGCATATCAAAACTTCATAAGGATGGAGTATTGGATTCATTTGATTTTGAATCATATGAAACATGTGAATCTTGTTTAATGGGCAAGATGACTAAAGCTCCTTTCAAGGGACATGTTGAAAGGACAAATGATTTATTGAGTCTCATACATAGTGATGTATGTGGACCAATATGTACACATGCTAGAGGTGGTTTTCAATACTTCGTTACATTTACTGATGACTTCAGTAGATATGTGTATGTGTACCTAATGAAACATAAACATAAAACCTTTGAAAGTTCAAGGATTTCAAGAATGAAGTACAAAACCAACTTGGTAAAAGTATCAAAATCCTTTGATCAGATCGAGGAGGTGATACCTAAGCCAAGAGTTTCATGACTATCTAAAGGAGTGTGGGATAGCCCCACAACTCCCTCCTCCGTATACTCCACAATGGAATGGTGTATCCGAGAGGAGAAATCGAACCTTGTTGGACATGGTTAGATCAATGATGAGTCATGCAGATCTTCCGATATCCTTTTGGGGACATGCTTTAGAAACAACAATATTCATACTGAACCGTGTTCCATCTAAATCTGTGGAAAAGACACCATATGAGATATGGACTGGGAAACATCCTGGTATGTCTTTTATGAAGATTTGGGGTTGTGAGGCTTTCGTGAGATGTCACGCCTATAACAAACTTGGACCCAAATCTGATAAGTGTTTATTTGTGGGGTATCCTAAGGAAACGAAAGGATACTATTTCTATTATCCCACCGAGAACAAAGTGGTTGTTGCTCGGACTGGTGTCTTTCTTGAAAGAGAATTTATTTCTAGAAAAACCGGTGGGAGACATATAGAACTTAGTGAAGTTCAACCATAAGAAAACACTGAACATGATATTGAGATGGAAACAGAGCACACCACAAGCTGTTGTTGATAAACTGCCTGCTCAAGAGACACAAGCCCAGCGTAGGTCTGTAAGAGAACACCGGGAGCCACAGAGATATGGATTTCTTGTGACTCAACAAGGTGACTTACTACTTATTGATGAGGATGAGCCGTCATCTTATCAAGAAGCTATAATGGGCACTGATTCTGAGAAATGGCAAGAAGCCATGAAATCTGAAATGGAATCCATGTATGCAAACTAAGTATGGACTTTAGTTGACCCACCTGAAGGGGTGAGACCCATAGGGTGCAAATGGATTTTCAAGAAGAAGATCGACATGGATGGTAATGTACAAACCTTTAAAGGTCGACTGGTAGCAATAGGTTTCAAACAAATTCATGGTATTGACTATGATGAAACTTTTTCACCAGTTGCCATGGTTAAATCCATTAGGATCTTACTTGCAATAGCTGCATTTCATGATTATGAAATCTGGCAGATGGATGTCAAAACAGCTTTCCTTAATGGAAATCTGCTTGAGGATGTGTACATGATACAGCCCGAGGGTTTTGTCGATCCAAAGGATGCTGGAAAGATATGCGAGCTACAACGATCCATTTATGGATTGAAGCAAGCTTATCGGAGTTGGAATCTTCGTTTTGATGATGCAGTCAAAGAGTTTGGTTTCATAAAAAACGTAGATGAACCTTGTGTCTACAAGAAGGTCAGTGGGAGCATAATTATCTTCCTAATATTGTATGTAGATGACATACTTCTAATTGGGAATGATATCCCTGCCTTACAATCTGTAAATATTTGGCTAGGGAATTGCTTTTCTATGAAAGACTTGGGTGAAGCCAATTAGGAATCAAGATCTATAGAGATAGATCGAGAAGATTACTTGGCCTAAGTCAAAGTACATACATAGACAAAGTGCTAAAACGGTTTAGCATGCAAGAATCTAAGAAAGGATTCGTGCCTAAATCTCTAGGCATTAAGTGTATGTCTGATTGGTATTAGTGCAAGTGGGAGATTTGTTGGGATACGCCCTAAGACAAGTCATTAGATGATTGTTTATGACATACAATGTATTATGATTTTATAAATGGCAAATCATTATTATATATTATTCGAATATCTTTGCAATATGAATTGATATATATGTTAATGTCCTTAGAATAATATTGTATTATTTTTAAAGATTGTCCCTAGTTATGTATTATCATAAATAAGGATAATGATAATACATTGAGACTAGTATGTTTTGATTGATGAATTGTTCATGGATATGAGATATCAAATCAACACATGGGTACATGTTAGAGAACAATGTACTGGACAGACCCACCATGAGAATGCTACATGGATAGTTATATGAGTGTCATAAGCAATTCTCATAGTGATAATAATGTATGTAATCCTTACGACTTGAGATCATCAGAGATCCCAACATAAGGAGTTATGTATCTTGATATTGTCAAACGTTACCTGTAACAGGGTAAACTATAAAGGCAACTATTGGATACACTACGAATTATGTAGAGGGATGTTGATTGATCAAGATAGGATTTGTCCCTCCTATATAACAGGAGATGTGTTTGGGCCCTTGATCAAGTAAGACTAAAATGCATGGCCATGCTCGAATGAGTCGATATGTGATATTGAGCTTATTCGTTTATTCTAGTTCTACTTGGGGATCAAGAAATAGAGATTGAATATACGAGTGCGACTATTCCATGACTCGTGTTCAATCTAAACACAAGGACAAAGGGATTAAGTTACATGGTTAATATTATCACAAGTTCTAAGGTTATGTCGAGTCAATGACATTCTTGTAATTTGGGTAGCCTTGATGTGTTGCTAGATACCGCTCATTGCTTGTGATATAAAATGAGATTTTATGTCACTGCCAACATTACAAAATCCTATCGAGTCGCACAAAAGATTAAGTCGACAAGGGAAATTAAATTCATTGGATGAATTAATTAATTAAGAAGAGTCTTAATTAAATGATTATAAGGATTTAATTAAATCATGGGTTTGGGCCCATGAGACTTTAAGAAAGTCTTGAACCTTAATTAAATCTTATAATATAAATACAAGGTTATAATTAATTGTTAAGCTAGACAATTTTATATCTCATAACCTAGCCTCCAAAGAAATTCCTCTCGGCCTCCTCTCATTCACGAAGGTTCACGGCCGCCACCCTCCTCACGGCCGCCGTCGATTCCTTCTTGGTGGTGTTAGGCTGCCGTTAATCGGTTTTAAGCCGAGAGTTCGGTTTTGGTTCAAGAATAAGTCTAGCAACTTGTTCTTGAACGTCCCTCGCTCGATTTGATTGTGTGGATACCGTAGAGACAAAGGTGCAAACTTTTGTTTGTGACTCGAGGTGCTACAACGTGGAATCTGCTTCAAACACGCTACAAGGGTGAGACTCTTTTATCATTCCGATATGAACACTCTGTATAGGTCCATGGTTATGGAATCCAAATTTATTATTTCCGCTGCGCATTGCTTGTTGGATTCCTTACAATTCCTTGATCTTCTAGAAAGGATTCAAGATTTTGATTTGAAAATTCAGTGCCTTTGTCACTTCGAATTCTATCAATGCTAGATGATTTCTCATTCTGAGTGCGTTTCAGCAGCTTGATCAGCTTCGGACCGGTCTTATCTTTACTGCTCAAAAATATAGTCCATGTAAAATGTGAGTGCTAGGATCGGGGTAGTGTTTAGAAGGGGGGGGGGGGGGGGGTTGAATAAACACTAGATTCAATTTCGATTTCTTTCCTAAGTTAACTGTAAACTGTTAAGTACTACAGTTGCTTCTCAATATCAGGCAAGTTAGCAGACACTGATTATAGTGCGGAAGACGTCTGCTGGACTTGTGAGAAATAAAACTGAGTAGTAAGCAAGCAATAAACGAATGACACAAGTATTGTTTCTGGAAGTTCGAAGCACAACGCTTCTACATTTCCCCTTATTCCTTTGCAGGAAGGATTCACTAGAAGACTTGGTTTACACTTTACAGTATACAACCTTCTTAGGCACTCACACACTTGGCTTAAACTCCTAGAAATCACAACTACTTTGATTTGGTTACAAAAGATTCTATGACACTCTTTATAGAATACACGTTTAGCTTTGAGTGTTCTTGATCAGCAGACCTCAGTTGGAATAATCTATCACAGATTCAGTTGCACTGCTTATCTGCTCTTTGCTGAACTTTTGAAATATCAGTAAGTTGATTTTCTTGTTTGCTTTGAAGTGTTTCTCTTTGTTGAAAATCGCTCAGCACTTCTTCATTCCTTACTTGGACGTATTTATAGGTTTGGTTGTCCAACGGTAGCTTTTCTGTATTAGGAAGAGATTAGCTTTCCAAATTCATATTGTCTTCTTTCTTATTTTGTTAAGCAACGGCTCTTTAACTCTGACGAGAATGGTGGCGGAGATATAGCAGGGTGCGCTGCTCTGTTGTACCTTTGTCAGAGAATGTTGTACTTATTTTGTCTCGTTGCTTAGTGCTCTTACTGGAAGTTTAGACTTCTGCTGGTTTTCTTTGTTCAACTGGTCATTCATCCTCTTATGACCAGTTGATGTCTTTGTTCAGTGTGAGACTATCCAATAGATGTCCATCCAGTTTATGTTTATCCGGCTGATGTTTGTCCGGTTGATGTCTGTTCAGTAGATGTCTGTCCAGTTGGTGGCCATCCAGTTGATGTCTATCCAGTTGGTAGCCATCCAGTTGATGTCTGTCCGGTTGATGTCTATCCAGTTGGTAGCCATCCAGTTGATGTCTGTCCGGTTGATGTCTTCACCCGGTAGGTGTTCATCCAGTTGGTCTTTATCACCCGGTAAGACTTCAACATCCGGTAGGTGTTCTTCCAGTTGGTCTTTATCACCCGGTAGGTGTTTAACATCCGGTAGGAGTTTAACATCCGGTAGGAGTCTTCATCCAGTAGGTATTTAACATCCGGTAGGAGTCTTCATCCAGTAGGTATTTGTAATCACCAAAACTTAGAAATCGTTTCCCAACAGTGAGTAATCATCAATAACAACAAGAGTATACCGCATTCCCACTAAACTTGTTATTGGTATAGGACCAAACAAGTCCATATGTAATAGTTCTAAGCAACGTGAGGAGGATTTGACATTCTTGTTTTTGAAGGATGATCTGATCTGTTTGCCCATTTGACAAGCTTCGCAGATCTTATCCTTGGCAAAGTCGATCTTGGGCAGACCGACAACTAATCATGTTTACACAGGCTAGAGATAATCTTAAAGTTGAGATGATTCAAGTATTTATGCCATAGCCAGTGTTTATTATCATTATTCGCGATGAAGCAAGTAGGATTATCAGGTTGGGCAAAGTTCCAGTTAATCTTATATGTATTTCCATTTCTGATTCCTACAAGCATAGTCATACCGTCTGACATTTTAACAGTGCAAGTGTGTTTGTGAAATTCTACAGCATAACCATTATTACATAGTTGACTTATACTAATCAGATTGTAGCATAGATTTTCAACTAACAACACATTATTGATAGTAATATTACCATGGACAATCTTACCCTTGCCCACGGTCTTACTCTTTGAGTTATCCCCAAATATGATTTTTGGTCCAGTACATTCTGTGACATCAGACAACAGCTCGACGTTTCCTGTCATGTGACGAGAACACCAACTGTCTAAGTACCAGTCCGACGCTTGTTTCTTCGGTACCTGTCATCAAACATAACTACTGTTGGTACCCAATCCTACTTGGGTCCAGAACGGATTAGCCCTTTGGGAACCCACAACTGAATCAGCTTTAATGGCTTGTGTGTGTCTGGTGTGATGTGAGCTGATCTGTTTCGATATTGTGTGTGATGATGTGTGAGATATTGAGGCCTTTGATTCTTATAAGGTAATCTATATCTTCGTTGAACTGTTTTTGAGTTATAGTAGTTGGATGGTCTTCCTTGCCTTAGATCTTGCACCTTTAGGTTTGGTCTGATAGACACAAATCTTGCTGGTGCCTTTTCTTTGGCTTGGTCAATGTACCCAATTCCTTTACTCAAACCTTGATCCCCGAAGGAGACTCCCGTTTGAATTGTAGGAACTTCGGTTTCATATACGGTGCTGGATCTAACAAATGTCATCTGTTTGATTTTGTTCTTTACCAGCAATGATTCAGATTCATCTTTGGTGCAATCATTGATATCAAAGCCTATGCCGGTGATGTCACCGACATTTCTTTGTACCTCTTGCAATTCTTCCAGTGATGCTCTTGATTTTGTCCATGTTTTGAAAATATGAGAAATCTTAGCATTTTGTGTGCTAATTCTCTTGTTTTCTTCATGGAGCTGATCGTAAGAGATTTTCAGCTTGTTCAGCTCGATCTGTAGATTATTGCACTCACCTAGCTCGGAGCAGCTTGGTTTGATATGCTCATCTATTTGGTCATTGGCTTTAGCTTTAGTTTTCTCGAATGATTCAGCTAAAATTCTATAATCATTAGCCATGTCTTGCAGTGCGGACATAATCTCTTCACGTGTGAATTCATTTGAGTCAAGATCGAATACCTCGTCTGTTTGACTCATTTCTTCATCTGCCATTAGACATTGAATATCCTCTTCGCTTTCGCTGGATGAATATTCGGAGCTTTCTGAATCTGAGTCAGTCTGAGCCCACTTGCTGTTACCTTCCTCTGCTACTAGGACCTTTTGGGACTTCCCATGATGATTTTTGTGATATTTGTAGTGCTTCTTCTTCTTGTCATCACGATACTTTTCTTTTCATTCATCTTTCTTCGGTCTGGTGCAATCTGCAATAAAGTGTCCGCTCTTACCACAATTGTAGCAAGCCTGATCATTAGCAGCATCGTCTTTTCTAGATTTATAGTGATGAGAAGATTGAGATTCCGTTTATTTTTAGACATGAATTTACCAAATTTCTTGATAAATAATGACATAGCATCATTACTTATCTGTTCGATAGATCGATCTGTTGAGGGAGTGGTCTGGTCTGGAAATGGCTGCCAGTGCTTTATTTTGTTGAGAGATGAATGTCTCTGCTTCACCTCTGGTGATCAGTTCGAACTCATACGCCTTAAGATCTGCGAACAGATCATGAAGTTCAACTTTGTTCAGATCTTTAGACTCCCTCATTGCAATGGTCTTGACGTCCCATTCTTTTGGCAATGCTCTCATTACTTTCAGAGCAATCTCTCTGTTAGAGTATTCCTTGCCCAAACCATTTAGTTCATTGATAATGCCAGTGACTCTTTCAGTCAAACTCGTTTAGAGTTTCTCCAATCTTCATTTTTATGCTTTCAAATTTTTGTAGAGCAACAGTCAGCTTGTTTTCCTTAGTCTGGTCGTTCCCTTCACATAGCTGTGCTATCTTCTCCCAGATTTCTTTAGTAGTTGAGCACATTTTGATTTTACTGAACATATTCGTGTCCAACGTCTTGAACAAGATGTATTTGGCTACGTTGTCTAGATTTGCTTTCTTTCTTTCTTTCTTCATTCGTCCAGAGGGATCTGTCCTTCTCGACCATTTGGGGTTCACCACCAGTAATGGCGGCTGCTGTATTGAGTTTCAGAACTTTCATTGGTCCATCAGTGATGACGAACCACATATCGTCATCCTGTGCTGCCAGATGAGCTTGCATTCTGATTCTCCAATCATCATAGTCTTCTTTGAGAACATGGGAATCTTGTTGAATGATGCCATCAGTCCAAGTATCTTTGATGATTAAGACGACCTGCTCTGATACCACTTGTTAGGATCGGTCCGGAGTGTTTAGAGGGGGGGGGGGGGGGGTGAATGAACACTCCCTTTTAAAAATTAATCCTTTGTGATTTCTCTCGGGTTAGTGAGTGAAATCTATTTCTTAATCAACTTCTCTGCAGAATAGACCACTGAATATTTTAGTGCGGAACGGTCTGTTCTTAGACTAGTAAGAACGGCTCGATGACTTGAAGAGTATAACGAGTGCAGAATGATAAAAGACAGAATGTGTTTCTGGAAGTTCGAAGGTGGTGTAATCCTTCTACGCTCCCCTTCTTCCAATTAAGGAAGGATTCCACTAGAAGACTTTGATTTATACAATCCTTTTGTACAAACCCGATTCAGCTGGATTTACCTCACTACCAGACTGGAACTCCTAGTCTCTCGATCTGTTCAGACACACACTGTCTGACAGTTACAATTGATTCTCACTTCTCTATCTTAGTAAAGAATACAAAAGATAGACTAATTTTGTTTATGCACACAATGATCCTGAGATGATCAAATATTACAATATGCTTGTGCTTATGAAAACTTTCGGCTCAAGAATATCTGAACTTGTAAGCTTGTGCTGTTTTTCTTTTCGTTTCTTGATTGATCGGTCAGTCTTCTTGACCTCTTTAGTTGCATCCTTATATAGTTGATTGTACCAACGACATTATTTCCTTTTCAGTGCAACTTTTGACTCTGCTTAAACTCTGAATAAGCTACAGTCTTATTCTTTAGGCACTTGCCATTCTGGTTCATACTTTCGGCGACTGTCAGGTAAGCTCTTCTTTGTTTTCTTACCTTCTACGGTAATCTTTAGTCCTTGGTCTTTTCAGCATTAATTGCAACATTAAATGCTTCAATAAATAGCCGTTAATGATTCGGACTGAAGAGCAAAGCTTATTCAACCTTGTCTGCTATGATCTGATTATTGTTGAGATCGATCTGAAGCTTTGATTTGGTCAGGCTGATGTTCATCGATCCGTTCTGATTTTTGCGACAGACCATATCAGCTTGATCTGCTTTGAGCATCGATCTGGTCAGACTGACTTCCATCGATCCGTTCTGATTTGTTTTGTCATCTTTAAAATCCGGAACTAACAACTCATTATAATCATATTGTGATGAACATGGATTATTATATGCTCATGGTTTGGGGTTGTTCCTTGTAGGTACATTTTGGCATGAAGGGCTAAGGACCAGGTCGATGCGGTGAGCTTGTGAGGAGTGCTTTTGGTATAGAAGGGCATGATTCTTTTTGTATAGTTTCTACTCTAAGAGTAGTGTAAAGCTATATCATTAACATTCATTCACTGGGAATGTAATTAATCCTTTGAGGAATTTTATTTTGGCACTGTAATCCTAATAGCTCAAGGCATCAATATGAACTTTATACTATGACTTATGCATGCTTAGATCTTCTTATGCCCTTAATCCGCACTTAAGGTAGCGAGGCCTTACATTAGTAGTATCAGAGCAATGGTTAGAGAACCCGGGAATGAGTGAAGGGTAGACTTAGCAAACATGTTGGCTAGGTGTTCACTCATGAGCATGTTTATGCATATGGTGCATATTTGTATATATGTTTGTTATACTAACATGCTTAGAATATTGTTGTTCATGTTATCTAACGGTGTAACATATGGATTGTTTCTGGTATTGTTGTTAACCCTTGTATTACAGCATGGCAGCCAGAAATCTGGAACACCTAAATGAGGAGGTGGGTGATGTGGGGAGTGTGAATGCTAATATTGCACAGACTAATCCCCTACCACCGCCGGCAGTGGGCATAGAACCTATTGCACAGCTATTATTACCTGGAGAGCTGAGCCTAACACAGTTTCTGACTTTTCCTCTACCCCACTTTGAGGGAACTGAGACAGGGGAGGAAGCAGAGGAATGGCTAGAAAGGATTGAGCAGATATTTGTGTCTGCACCCTGTGCTAGGACTGTTTGGTTTAGGCTAGCGGAGTTTCAGTTGGCAAAGAAGTCTTCCATGTGGCGGAAGACGATAGTGGTGGAATTAAGGGCTCAAGGTATGTTGGTGGACTAGACTTTATTTAGAACCCGATTTCTTAATCGGTACTTTTCTGCGGCTGCCAGACAGATGAAGGAAGACGAGTTCACCAATTTGAAGTAGGGAAGCATGACTGTCTCGGACTATGCTATGCATTACTCATCATTGTTGAGGTATGTCCCTCACATTGCTACCAATGGACATGCCAAGATGAGGCATTTTCTGAAAGGTTTGAGGCCGGAGTTGTTTGATCGGGTTATCTCCAACAACCCCTAGTTCCTTTGATGATGCTCTCACAAGAGCGGAATTAGCAGAGAGATCGGAGTTGGTGCTTATACTGATGTTGTACCCCCACAAGTTCCATCACAAAGATCGGCATTTGATGGCTTGAGGCCACGAGCGGAGTCATTTAAACCTCGTGGAGCTTCTTCTTCTTCTCGGTTTACTGGGAAGCGATTTAATAACCGGAAACAGGGGGATCTAAAGGGCCATGCACTGACCAACCGAGGGCCAACACAAGTGAATAGAACAGGAGAAACAAAATGCGAAAATTGTGGGGGCCGCACTTGTCACGCGACTGCCCGGCTTGTTATAGTGTGGCAAGATGGGCCACATTGCTCGGTACTGCCCCAATCGAGGAAGACAATCAGACCTTGGGTCGAACAGGCCGAGATTTGATGCTAGGACGGTGCCTCAGAGGCAGCAGTTTATGCCTCGACCATCGGGAGGTCAGATAGTGGGACCACCTCAGGGACAAGTATATGCATTGACTAGAGAGCAGGCCGAGGCGACTCCAGAGGAGGTGATTGCTGGTACGTGTCATTTATTTACGTACCCCTCTTTTATTTTGATAGATACAGGTGCCTCCCACTCTTTTGCATCTGTTGTTTTTGTGGAGAGACATCATATGTGCCTGTCTCCATTGCCCACACCTCTTATGGTCTCGACACCCACTGGGAAGGATGTGATTGCTGACCGATTTTTATCTGACTGCCTCATTTATTTTGAGGACAATGAGTTGAAGGCGGATTTGATTGTTCTGGGTATGTCAGATTTCGATTGCATTGTGGGCATCCATATACTGAACAGATATCAGGCAGTGGTTGATTGCCGACAGAGGACAGTTTGTTTCCGATCTGATCAGGGGATTCAGTGGACATTCTATGGGAACGGTTCTCGACCAAAGATTCCATTGATATCGGTTGTTAAAATGTCACGGTTATTTGAACATGGACATACGGGCTATCTTATTTATGCCGTGGATATGACGGAAAAGAGGAAAGGTGTGAGGATTGAGGAGATACCTGTTGTTTCAGAGTTTGCGACGTATTTCCAGGAGGAAATTCTAGGGTTCCCGCCGACTAGAGAGGTCGAGTTTGGGATTGAGTTGTTACCGGGAACGTCCGCTATTTCTCGTGCCCCCTTATAGGATGGCACCGGCGGAATTAAGGGAACTGAAGGTTCAGTTACAGGAACTTCTCAACAAGGGATACATACGCCCTAGTGTATCGCCTTGGGGTGCACCAGTTCTATTTGTAAAGAAGAAGGATGGTTCAATGCATTTGTGCATAGACTACCAGCAATTGAATAAGGCGACGGTAAAGAACAAGTATCATCTCCCAAGGATTGACGATCTGTTTGATCAGTTGCAGGGTACGAAGCTGTATAGAAAGATTGATTTGAGGTCCGGGTACCATCAGATTCGGGTCAGAGAGGAGGATGTTCAGAAGACAGCATTTCGAACTCAGTATGGGCACTACGAGTTCTTGGTTATGCCGTTCAGAGTGACGAACACCTTGGCTGTCTTTATGAGTCTGATGAATAGGGTGTTCCAACCGTATCTTGATCAGTTCGTCATTGTGTTCATTGACGACATACTTATCTATTCTCGGAGTGAGGAGGAGCATGTGAGACATCTGCGGAAAGTGCTCCAAATTCTCAGAGATAATCAGTTGTTTGCCAGGCTTAGTAAGTGTGAATTCTGGTTGGACAGTGTGTTAATATCTTGGGCATATCATTTCTAGTGATGGGATATCAGTGGATCCCAGAAAAGTTGAGGCAGTGGTGGAATGGTCTGTACCTACTTCTGTGCCCGAGATACAGAGCTTTCTTGGTTTGGCTGGATATTACCGACGTTTTGTCGAGGGATTCTCAAAGATTGCTAAGCCAATGACGCAATTGACTCAAAAGGGAGTACCATTCGATTGGTCTGAGGCTTGTGAGCAGAGCTTCCAAGAGTCAAAGCACCGATTGACAACTGCGCCTGTGTTGGTGATTCCTACGGAGAACAAGAGGTTTGTTCTATATACTGATGCATCGCTTCAGGGCTTGGGATGTGTACTGATGCAAGATAAGCATGTGATATCTTATGCATCGAGACTGCTGAAGCCGCATGAGACTAGATATCCAGTCCATGACTTGGAATTGGCGGCTATCATTTTTGCCTTGAAGATTTTGAGGCACTACTTGTATGGTACGTCATTTACCATCTATACGGACCACAAGAGCCTGAAGTTCTTATTCACTCAGGCGGAGCAGAATATGAGGCAGAGGAGATGGATGGACTTGCTCAAGGACTATGATTGCGAGATAGAGTACCATCCAGGAAAGGCGAACTTGACAGCAGATGCCTTGAGTCGGAAGGTGAAGTGTACTGCTATGCATTTATCGGCTATGATGACTTCCTACTGTCATCTGGGCTATGACTTTGATGTGGATACATCACCAGTACGTGTATCAACCTTATTAGCAAAGCCAGATATTTTTGAGAATATCAGGAGAGCTCAGAAGTCAGACAATGAGATACAAAGGTGGTTAGCATTGGGACTTATTGGACAGCCATCGAGGTTTAGAGTGGCTGAAGACGGTTCTTTGAGGCTTGGTAATAGTTGGGTAGTTCCGAGTACGCCGGAGTTGCGTAGAGGGATCTTACAGCAAGCTCATAGCAGCCGACTTAGTATCCACCTAGGCGGGAGGAAGATGTACAAGGACTTATGTGACCAATTTTGGTGGAGGCGAATGAAACGAGATGTGATAGCATTCGTTAAGAGATGCTTAATCTGTCAACAGGTGAAAGCATAGAGGCAGAGGCCTGGAGGCGAGCTGAAGAGCTTGGAAATACCTGAATGGAAGTGGGAACACATATCCATGGACTTCGTGACCCACTTGCCAAGGACTACTTCAGGGTTTGATGCGATTTGGGTGATCATAGATAGGCTGACAAAGGTAGCTCACTTTATTCCGTACATTATAACATTTACATACCTGAGGATGGCTCAGTTGTATGTCCGGGATGTAGTGAGACTGCACGGGGTTCCAGTTTCTATTGTGTCTGATCGAGATCCGCGGTTTACATCTCACTTTTGGGAAGGACTTCAGTCAGCTTTGGAACTGAGGTGAGATTGAGCACGGCTTATCATCCTCAAACGGACAGCCAGACCGAGCGTACTATACAGATGCTCGAAGACATGTTACGGGCATGTGTTTTGGAGTTTGATACTTCGTGGCAGGATTCAGTGGCTCTGGTGGAGTTCTCGTACAATAATAGCTATCAGGCGAGCATTCAGATGGCTCCATTCGAGGCTCTTTATGGTCAACGTTGCAGGTCACCATTGTACTGGGATGACTTGGCTAGTAAATCGGTCGGAGGATCCGAGTTGATACGGGAGATGGAGGAAAAGGTGAAGGTTATCAGACAGAAAATTAAAGCAGCCCAGGACAGGCAGGCAGCTTATGCTAATAAACAGCGACGACCATTAGAATTTCAGTTGGGAGATAAGTTTTTTTTTGAAGATCTCACCTTTTAGAGGTGTGGTACGGTTTGGAATGCGTGGGAAATTGTCTCCGATGTATGTGGGACCGTTTGAGATTTTGCAGTGCATCGGTACTCTGGCTTACCATCTGGCTTTGCCACCATCATTATCTGGTATTCATGACGTGTTCCATGTATCAATGTTGCAAAAGTATGAGCCGGATCCGGCACATTACAGCCTTCAGAGCCACCGCTGTACCTATTCCACCTGCCCCAACAGAGACAGCCCCCACCCGGGGTGAGCATACCAATACCACCGATCCAATAATCACAATATCACATTACATAATTTACAGAATGTAAAGCGGTGAATTTAAAAGACACTCCCTAAATATTGTCATTCTCATACGGGATCCCATGTGTTGTTCCTGTTCTCAAAATAACCAAAACCGTTAAATTCCCAAAAGCCAGTTAATCATTACATTAATTAACCAATCTGTTCCCCATATACCAATACCATAATAAATAAAACCAAATCATTAAACAATGATTACATATATCCCATATATCTAATACTGATTCCACAGTTTTATTACCTCGCACGCCCAATAGTGGCGGCATCACAACTGATGTTCGCTCCATAGCGATAACATCCACCCATTGCTCGCTCCATAGCGGCACCATATGATTTGTAATACTTACCAATTTATTGCATTAACATTATAACATGCATTTCATAGTTGCAATAATATAAAAGGCTATGCTCGTACGTTATACGTACCTTATAATTCCGTAGTCCGAACCAAACCTTGCCTTAGTCCCGTGATCCAATGAATCATGTGCTAACACATAAAATAACTCACAATTATTAATGAGCATGCAACCACGTGCCCAAGCACGTTCATAATTCCCCATTATATCGTCAATCCATGACAATTAACCATTTTATAAGACCCCGGGCGAAGCATGCACCGACACTACAACATAAAATAATTTACCAAAATCCCCGACCTACCGATCGATCGATAAAAAACCAAAATTACATTTTGGCTACGACATTGCATCAATCTATCAGTAACCTCTACCGATTGATCGCTGGCCTCTACCGATCGATCGCTAAGTGTCACCGATCGATCGGTAATACGTCGGAATTTAACCCATCGCTACGCACTTGCATCGATCGATCGGTCACTGCACGAACCCAAAAACCACCATTTTTAAAAGCTTAAAAACCTCAACAAACCACACCCAACTCCTTCCAACTCAAACCAACAACAATTAAAACACCCTAGGACATCCAATAGGGGTTAAAACAAGTTTTAAATCAAGAATAACAAGAATCCAAGATTCTACAAAATCTTCCAAAATCCAAACTCAACTCTAAACATGCCCAAACTTAGCAATACCACAATCAAAATGAAGATAAATGCGAGGGGAAAGAGAATACCAAGTTATCTTCGAGAAATTTTGCTCCGAGATCGAGCCTTGCTCGATTCTTGCTCCAAGGGAAAAAGGGAAGGGAAATGGGGTGAGAGATAGACACGTGAGAGAGAGAGAGAAGGAAAAATGATTGAACATCGAGTCCATCTGGTATATATAGTACCAAGACTCCAAAATCCCAAGTCCTTCACTAATACATCATGACCCATTAAAAATCATATGTGTTCAATAATTACCTCTCATTCTCAATTTTCATTATCAGCCCCAACTCAAAGTACCACAGACTCCAGATCCCACCAAAACCAAATTCAAAGGTTTATCGCCACGATGAGAATGCTATCTCAACCCTTGGATCCAACGACCCCAAATACCGGATTTAAAATCCTCGGGAGTCCCAATACATCAATTAATTCATAATTGCCACAATTAAAACCCATTAAGGATCAATACAACCATTAATTCCCAGGCATCACAAAGAGTGTCAAAAGTCCCCAATATGATTAGGGTAGCCGCCTCTTAGACTTTGGATCCGCTAATTTTAATTGGGCTTTAATTAGCAGCGATCGATCGCCTCTTTCATAGCGATCGGTCGCCACGTCGCAAGATTTGTTTCCCAACACAATTTCTACAGAGATAGGTCGCTTCTTCCTTATGGATCGGTCGCTGCCTCTTTTTTTTCCTACAGAGATAGATCTTTGTATTTGTAGAGATTGCTCTTTACTCCAATCCTTCTTCTTGGCACATCTTTCATCATTCCTTTGACTTGCCTTCACCTTGTTCCACCATTTTCTTGTTATTCCTTGTTCTTTTCATCACCTTATCCTTTATCGGCACCTAACTTCCTAAAAACACAAAAACAACACAAAACGCATAATTCTGATCGAAAAACCAACATCAATCCAAAAGAAACGAAAGAAATAATAAGTGCAAAAACGCATTTATCAAACACCCTAAACTTAGATTTTTGCTAGTCCCAAGCAAAATTAAGAACAAAAGAAAAGAAACAAACATGAAAACAAAACAAACTCAACAGACTAAAGTTGTGCAACGATCAATCATGATTGGCCTCAGAGATTCATGGTCTAGTTTTTAACTCAATTTTCATGTCACCCCCAATCAAAGAGATTTTGGTTTACAAATATCAATAGGGCTTATCATGGTATCCTTTTGGTTCCAAACTTATTGTCCAATAGAATGATAGACTTATAATAAGAATGGACAATACCAATCAAGCTAATGAGACACGTGTGTGTGACTGTCAACGCATACTCATCAAACATGTTTCTCGAGAGTCCATAAGCTTAACTTTTGTATATTCTCCACTAGTATATTGGACGAACATGACTCGGTCAAGAGGTCTTAATTGGCTTATAATGTACGGCCTTGGCTCATGGCTTCAATAAAAGGATAGGATATTCAAAGCAAGAGAGTAAGTTGAATATGTAGCATTGTTGTGCACTCTCATCTCATACTTAAATTCATTTTATTGACAATCATCATTTTTGTCTTTTCAATTCACCCTCCTTTTTCATCCACCTCATTATTTTTCTCATTCTTTCAAGCACTTATTTCTTCATCTCTTCAACATTTCTCTATGCCTCAATGCCCCCTTTCACTGTTACTCCACATATATTTTTTTTTCAGTTATGAACATGGGATATAATTGGAATTTAAAAGCGCAATAAGAGCTTACTCTCTTGAGGGTAGGAAATGGTATATAAGCTATCAACAAGGTGGTTGATGTGGAATTTTGAAATGATGACGAATGGGTGTTATTATGCTTTTACACATACCATTCGATTTTCAATAAGCTCAAAAGTGGTTACTAAGGAATAAATGATGTTATTAGGTGGCTCGAAAGGCTCAAACTATTCAAAAAGTACCTAGATCATCCCTAAGCCATTTAACGTCCGTATTTCGCCTTGAAGGGTACTCAAGCAAGTTATAGACTTCTCTCAATTCACAATCAAATTGTATGATTTGACTATCGTGCTCGATTCTTGTCTCAAAACCAAGGTAATACCAGTAAAAAAATTGAATGAGAATCTACAATAGATATGCAATTCATTTGAGTCCAATCATTTTACTTTTAGGTTCAAAGATGGCTACTATGGCAATATGTATCAATGAATAAATGCACAAATCAATTACAAAGATTGCCTATATCATTTATATGCTCACTTAGATCACATTCAACTTCAAGTGACAAAATCAACTAGGTAATAAAATCATAACCTCCGCTGTAAGGACCCTCGTGCCCTTAACCCATTATTAGTGTATCAACCCAAGCATTTAGTGCATGTATCATATATGTAGGGGAAAAACCACTTGTCATTATAGCAAATCATGCCAATAGAAAATTCTTTACATTATTCCATATAATGTCTAGTTTCCCCCAACCAAGTCCACATATATATCATACACCATTATAATACACTAACATGTTCTCAGTTCATTTAGCAATTCAATAAATAGATGCATGCAACTCATAAATGAAGATAGAAAGGCCATTGCCTTCTTTATACAACCCATATACACATAATGGCGCTCACATGCGAGCATCGAATAAATATACGTGTATCTAATGTATAAAGTATCATGCTCAATACCAGCTCTGGTACTTTGATCTTGGAAGCACCTCCAATCAACAGCTCGGGCTCAACTCCAAAGCCATTGCTGCACCTGTACCACCTGCCCAAACAGAGACAGCCCCCACACGGGGTGAGCATACTAATATCCCAAATTCAATAAGTACAATATTACATTTCATAATTTACACAAGTAAATGCTATGAATATTAAAAGACATTCCCTGTATGGCATCATCCTCCTTTCCTGAGTCCCACGACCCGATGAGTTATGTGCTAACACATAAATAACTCACAATCAAACAGAGGCATGCAATCACAGGCCCAAGCACGTTCACAACTTCCAACCCTATCGTCAATCCCTCACGATTACCAATATAAAAGCCCCTGGCTAAGCATGCATAATACCCAAAAATTCCATTTTATAAGTTTAAAATGATAGAAAAAAACTCAATCGAGAATTCCATTTTATTAAATTTTGGCTCCAATCAATCCATTTTAAAAGTATAACATTCTCATTGGAATGTAGACATTGCCCCAAAATCGGCTATTTAAACCCCAAATCCAAAATCCCATGTTTTAACAAAGTTTTGAAAAAACACCTTCCAGCAAGCCGCGATCGATCGCCATTTACGCGCCATCGTTCGCCATACCCTACTGCCGGGCAGAACTCCTTCGCGATCAATCTCCAAGTCTTCGCGATCGATCGCCAGACTCCTCGCGATCGATCGCCGCACTGTGCGTCCTCCTCAAATATTCCATTTAAAACCAATAAAAACTCCAAAAACTCAACTTGGGATTTTTAACTAAAAATCCCCAAATATAAATCCAACCCAAACGTTAACCAAAAATCAACAATACTATAATCAAATCGAAGGTAAAGGCGAGGGGAAGATGATTACCAACTTTTCTTCAAGAAATTCGGCTCCCGAGCCAAGCTTCCAGCCATTTTTCTCCAAAGAGAAAGAGAAGGGTTTGGGGAAGGTGGTGGAGCGCGAAGAGAGAGGGAAGAGAGATGAGAGATTCCGTGCAATGACGGAACACCGAGTCTACTTGGTATATATAGTACCAAAACTCCAAAATACCAATACCTCCACAATTATATCATGATTTATTAAAAACCATATATTTTCAATTATATATCTCCAACTCAAATTCCATTACCAGCCCCAGTACAAAGTACTCTGGACCCCAGATCCCACCACAAACCAAATTCCAAGGTTATCACCACGATGAGAATACCATCTCATCCCTTGGATCCAACGACTCCAAATACTGGATTTAAAATCCCCGGGAATCTCGAAACCAAAATTAATTCATAGTTGCCACAATTAAAATCCATTAAGGATTATTACCACACCTGGATTAACACCATTAATCCCCGGGCATCACAATTATCCCCCACTAACAAAATTTCATCCCCGAAATTTGCACATGCGCACTCCACGTATCGCCGAGACCACGCAATCCAAATGGATCCACATGTCGAGTCATGAACATATCATCAACGACACATCAACATCGAGGATACCGACTCGCACCAAAACCTGGAAACTCAAGAAAGACGTCAGCATTCCCCGATGCTAACCATCTGAAAAGCAGTCAGTCAACCCTAACTGCAAACCAAACGAATCATTCGTGATTCCAAAATAGATATCGCCTCGATGATATCTCTACGATTTAGCCGACGATCTTAAACATACATCGTTACCAAGGAAACCACCAGTACACAACAGTGTACCTAACTACATCTTGTTTCCATTTTTCCAAATCTATCTCCAACAGAGGAGTAGTTGCACCACTTTGCAACTCGGATCGGGCAACTCACGGCCATCGATCGACACAAAACACATCTTCAAAGATGTCTACATCCGTATGTTCCAAGAAATCACATTCTTGGTCCAAACACACTATCAAGACTCCACAAGGTCTCATGTTCTCAAAAGGACATGCAAGAAAATCAATTGCATTCCCGCCACACGTGTCAACCTCGACACCTAACAAATCCGAATCCTGGCCATCCCTCGTTTATCCTAGGATTCAACGATCCTAAAACAGGGAGGCTATCGAATTATCCAGAAATGAATTTTCATGACCCCAAGGTACCACAATTCCTCCTCGAAGGAAGTCAACCAAACCTCACGATCATTCTTCAGAATAAATCGTGTCATCGAGATTACCAATCTCAAGGTGATACAATCTCTCACCGAAGATTCATTCATCCAAGCACACTAACCCGATGCTCGACGAGGACCAAATAAATGTTGGCATTCGTATAAACACACTGGTATACATGCCTAAGTACCAACACAACATCCATACTCAATGCAATAGTCTCGGGTATCTCCAATCATACCCAAAGTCCCAAAACCAACTGTCAATCCCCAACTATTCTCACCTCGCGGAGAATAATGATTGACAGACCAACGACCAATGGTGTGATTCCAACATCAACACCACACAAACCGACTCATTGAATCTCCCAAAGATTCCCAATCGGTAGGTAGATCAATACTGCTCTCCTCATAAGGAAAGTGTCATGAATCCATGACCCTACAACCTCGAACCATCATTCGGAAAACTGGATATATTTAGACCAAAATATATATATCCCGAAATCAACAAATACACAACCGATTCAGAATAGTGCATCCTTGCAACTATTACCAATCAGAAACCCGAATACTCAACGTATACTCATTCTATCAATGCTCTGTACTAATACCATAGTACTCCACAATATCGAGCATTTCCCCGGAGACGTCTCCTCGAACGTCTCATCGAAAGGTAAGAAATCCATTACTCGGTCCAACACCAGCAATGCTTACCATGGCTGATTTACAATCAACCCACGACCGATACCAGCTGTCTCCATGACAGTACAATCCAAATCTCTCCAATAGATAAAATCAATATAGTAGTGTTACCCCACTAGCTATATCCCACAATTCCAATTGTGACTCTCGTTGCATTTCATATGCAAAGATGCTCAACCAGAGCTATCAACGACTTGTCGACACTCACATTGGTATTCCCAACAAAATTGAGTTGTCCCGGTACAAGTCCCTCAAAACATTTGACGTATAAATGTCCCCGTGAGGTATTTCCTGCCTCAAGCCTCATCGTATCACCATACGATTCGCCAAACTCGAATCCAACGAGCAGTATAATGGCTACAACAAGTACACTATAACACTGCAACAATATCTGGCTAACAACTCGTTGCCTCCTCAGGTTTATACCAAACCTACCAACGTATCAGACGTTCCATCACGGTACACCATACCGTAACATCCACTATAGTAGTGGGTCATCACCCAATATTTCTCTAATACCAATGCAGAGCGAACATTCCGGTGTCCTTGCTCAACCACTGTCATGTCTCGATATGACGTATACATGTGCGATATGGTTATGGTGTAATTACGATTAATTACAGTATGATGTGGAATCGAGTTCGGGTGGAACCGAGTATGTTATGAACTTTCATTATATTATGAAATGGCACCATTGTATGTATGAGAAGCATAGTAGAGTAGTTGCTCATTGGTACATCAATTTATGGTAGAACATAGAACTACATGGTTACACTACATGTAAGTTGATATGAATTTGATATGTACATGAATTTGAGTTAGCATGTGATGTACATGGAGTTGAATTTCAGATGAATTTCATGTGAATTTGACAAGCTTGTGATTTAACTTCAAAATCAGATTTTGAAACTCACAATTCACCAAATCTCACCTAGTAATCTCTACACAAGCACCTCTCCAAACCCTTGTTGGTTCTTCCATCTTTTGTTTGGATTTCACTTGGTAATTAAGCTAGGAAGTTGAGTGAAGTGATCTCATAACTTCTTGGTAAGTAATTGATGATATTAAGCTTGGATAGGTAGATATTTATGAATGATGTGAACTTAAGTACCAAGTGTTCATGGTTGGAATTTATACTTGTTATTATGAAATGTATTGAATTCTATGCTCATAAAAACATGTTAATATGATATTAGAGATTGCATGAAACATGTTGGAAAATGAATTTTTGAGTAGTAGAAGAAGAACCATAGAGATAAGCTCAAAATCGCCATGTTCTGAATTTTTTGGACATCGGCGATCGATCGCGAGCTTTGTGCCAATCGATCGCCAATAACAGAGCAAAAATAAGACGGTTAAAGCAT
Organism: Haberlea rhodopensis; assembly: GCA_907163345.1. Classification (NCBI taxonomy): domain Eukaryota; kingdom Viridiplantae; phylum Streptophyta; class Magnoliopsida; order Lamiales; family Gesneriaceae; genus Haberlea; species Haberlea rhodopensis. The sequence continues at coordinate 1,204,481 of CAJQUN010000134.1, read as the reverse complement.
GTGGCGATCGATCGGAGAAAACATGGCGATCGATCGTGAGAAATAGAACATTTTGGTGATCGATCGCCATGGAATAAAACAGTATGGCGATCGATCGGTGAGATGTGGCGATCGATCGCCAAGGTCAGATTTTTGAAAAATGTTATATTTTTGTAGAATTTGATTTTAATGCCTATGATAACATGATATATTGTTGGTATTGTTGTAGCATCATCACAGGGGACGGGACAACGAGGCGGTTAGACAGTGACGCCTAATTTATATCGTTTGTGTCGCAGAACAGGTACGTTTTGACGTACGAGTATATGATATGGTTGTGATGATGATGTGAGCATGGTATCATATGATTAGTGATATCATATGCATGTGCATTCATGATATTACATTGTTGAGATGGAAGCCACGATAGATGTGTAGTATATGCTTTGGCTGAGATCGGTGCCACGATAGATATGCCAGTGTTGGGCATATGCTTTGGCTGGGATTGTTGCCACGATAGATATGCTGCTTATGCTTTGGCATGAGAGATATACGCCGGTTGGGCATATGCTCTGGCTGTTATAACATGTTAGGACGGTACTATGATATGTGCTGCTAATATGAAGATGTGAGAGGGTTCCACTGACATATTGAGCTGAGATAGACATATCATATTGGTCTGGTTATAATAGGATATCAGATGAGACATGTCATGACATAATTGCATTTGATGATGCATGATACAGGACAATCACATTTGATGTTTATAGTGCTTTATCGTTTATGTTTTATATTGATATCGCACTGGAATGGTTTTGTATCTATACTCATGTTGTGTGATTGTTTCTGTAGGGACTCATAGACGTGGGAGGACGGGATTGTGAGTCTATTCCGCTGCGATCTGAACTACTGCTTAGGAGTTTTTGGTCTAGGTTGTTGTGCTGTATATAGGATGTGTATTATTGACATGGTTTTTGTCAACTTGTAATAACCTACATAACTAAACTCTTAATCAGTGTATGTTTTACTTAATTCTTACTCACATATGTATAATGAACTGATACATAATGGATTAAGTAACGAGGACCCCACATTAGTGGTATCAGAGCAGTGGTTCGAGAACGGGGTGAACAAGGGTAGAGGAAGGTATTTGGGAGTTACCTAATACGTTGAAAGCATGTTATGAGTCATGATATGATGTTATACTGACATGCTTTATATATTTCTTATTGTTGGTAACCTGTATTTGCAGTAATGGCAGACAGTGTACCACACGATGAGGTTGGGGATGACATGAGTGGCAATGCGAGTGTTGTATTGGCGTCTGTGCCACCACCACCATTTGGCAAGGGCCAGTAGAACAGGTACTGTTACCTGGGGAGCTGACTTTGACACAATTTTTGAGTTATCAGCCACCTTGCTTTGAGGGTACGGCATCAGGGGAACAAGCAGAGGAATGGTTGGAACGGATTGAACAGATCTTTGTGTCAGCGCCATGTGCCAAATCCGCCTAGATACGTTTGGCAGAATTCCAGTTGGCAAAGAAAGCCATGATGTGGTGGAAATCCACATTGATTGAGCTGAGAGCTCAAGGACAAACAGTCAACTGGGATGTGTTCAGAATTAGGTTTCTTGATCACTATTTCTCTGTTGCTGCAAGGCAGAGGAAAGAGGATGAATTTACAAATTTGAGACAGGGATCAATGACAGTGTCTGATTATGCTGTGCAATATTCTTCATTGCTACGGTATGTACCACATATCGCTGCAAACACAAAGGCAAAGATCAGACAGTTTGTGAAGGGCTTGAGGCCTGAGTTGTTTGATAGGGTAATTTCCAATAACCCTACATCATATGAAGAAGCCTTGAATAGAGCCGAGATGGCTAAGATTGCAGTTGGAGTGTACAAGGATGTAGGACAATCCCAACCACCTACATCAGACAGTATGAGACCTAGAGGAGAACAATTTAAATCATCACGAGGTGGTGCATCTTCCTCTAGATTTAGTGGAAAGCGGTTTACTATGCGAAAGGGTGGTGAACGAGGTCCAAAGAGACAGTCCCTAGGGAGTAGTAGTAGCAATGGTCGAGGGTTACAATGTTTAATGTGGAGGGCCACATTTTAAAAGAGATTGTCCACAACTTGATACTACAGTCTGTTTTCGTTGTGGGAGGACAGGACATATGATTAGAGATTGTCCTCAAGCTGGGGGACAACAAATGAGAGGGAATATATCAGAGAGTACAGTGCAGCAGAGACCACAGGGTGTTCCACGGACTGGTGGAGGACAGAGGACAGGACCACCTCAGGCTCAGGTGTATGCACTAAATAAGGAGCAAGCAGAGGCAGCTCTTGATGATGTGATTGCGGGTAAGTGTAGTTTATTTACTTATCCTGCTTTACTTTTGATTGATACTGGTGCATCACATTCATTTGTTGCACAAACGTTTATTGACCGGTATCATATATGCTCGTCTCCACTGTTGATGCCTCTCTATGTTTCGACACCCATGGGAACTACTGTGGTGGCTTGTCAGAGTGTATCTGATAGTGTTATTCAGTTTGATGCTGAGTATGGAATACAGGCTGATTTGATTGTGTTAGACATGATGGATTTTGATTGTATTCTGGGTATTGATGTGTTGAGCAGATATAAAACTATTGTGGATTGTTGTCAGAAGATAGTGAGATTTCAGACTGATACTGGAAATCAATGGATATTCTATGGACAAGGATCACGTGCTAAGATTCCATTGTTATCTGCTCTTAGAATGTATCGTTTAAGATTCCATTGATATCTGCTCTTAGAATGTCTCGTTTGTTAGAACGTGGACATACGGGATATGTGATATATGATGTGGATGTCACAGATAAGAAAGTAGAAAGAAGAGTGGTGGATATACCAGTGGTTGCAGAGTATGCAGATGTATTTCCAGATGAGATTCCTAGATTTCCACCAAGTAGAGAAGTAGACTTTGGTATTGAGTTAGTGCCTGGTACTTCTGCAATTTCACGAGCACCATATCGAATGGCACCATCTGAATTGAGAGAGTTAAAAACTCAATTGCAAGATTTATTGGACAAGGGGTACATACGTCCTAGTGTATCGCCTTGGGGTGCTCCGGTATTGTTTGTTAAGAAGAAGGATGGTTCAATGCGACTTTGCATTGACTATAGACAGTTGAACAAGGTAACCATAAAGAATAAATATCATCTTCCTCGTGTTGATGATTTATTTGATCAGTTACAGGGATCTATGATCTATTCTAAGATTGATTTAAGATCAGGTTATCTTCAGATACGTGTGAGGGATGGAGATGTACAGAAGACAGCATTTAGAACTCGCAATGGCCATTATGAGTTTCTAGTGATGCCATTTGGTGTAACGAATGCTCCAGTTGTCTTCATGAGCTTGATGAATCGAGTTTTCCAGGACTACCTTGATCAATTTGTCATAGTGTTCATTGATGATATATTGATCTATTCTCGGAGTGAAACCGAACATGTCCAACATTTGCATCTGATTTTACAGTTATTGAGAACACATCAGTTATATGCCAAACTCAGTAAGTGTGAGTTTTGGTTAACCAGTGTAGGATTTTTGGGACATGTGATTTCTAAAGATGGTATATCAGTTGATCCGAGAAAGATAGAAGCGGTATTGAATTGGTCATCACCTACTTCTGTGCCAGAGATTCGTAGTTTCTTGGGTTTGGCTGGATATTATAGACGGTTTGTTGAAGGCTTTTCAGCGATTGCCAAACCACTTACACAGCTGACACAGAATGGAGTACCATTTAGATGGTCTGACGCATGTGAGCATAGTTTTTAAGAATTGAAACATCGGCTAACAACTGCTCCAGTGTTAATTATTCCATCAGAGCATGACAGGTTTGCTCTTTACACTGATGCATCATTACTTGGTTTGGGTTGTGTATTGATGCAGGATAAACATGTAGTGGCTTATGCATCACGACTGTTGAAGCCACATGAAATGAAATATCCAGTACATGATCTGGAGTTGGCAGCCATTGTCTTTGCCTTGAAGATATGGCGACACTATTTATATGGTACGTCGTTTACCATATATACTGATCATAAAAGTTTAAAGTTTTTATTCACTCAAGCAGAATTGAATATGAGGCAAAGGAGATGGATGGATCTCTTAAAGGATTATGATTGTGAGATCGAATATCATCCAGGAAAGGCTAATCTCACAGCAGATGCCTTAAGTCAAAAAGTTCATACTACTGCTGATGAGATAATGCATTTATCAGTCTTGATGACTTTTTGTTGTACCTTAGGTTATGAGTTTAAATGTAGACACAGAGCCAGTAAGGGTATCAACATTGTTGGTTGAACCTGATATTTTTGAGAAAATCAGAACGGCACAAGGTACTGATGATGAGGTACAACACTTTTGAAGGAAATGATATGTCAAGGACAAACATCTCAATTTGTACTTGCAAGTGATGGAACTTTGAAGTATAGAAACTGTTGGGTAGTACCTGCTGCATTAGGACTACGCCAAGAAATACTACAACGTGCGCATTGTAGTCGCTACAGTATACATCCTGGAGGAAAGAAAATGTATAGAGATTTGCGTACCCAATTCTGGTGGAAACACATGAAACAAGATGTGCTGAACTTTGTGAAACGGTGTCTGGTTTGTCAACAAGTAAAAGCAGAACGACAAAGACCAAGAGGTGAATTGAGAAGTTTGGAGATTCCTCAATGGAAATGGGAACATGTTACAATGGATTTTGTTACCTATTTGCCACGGACTTCCTCTGGCTTTGATGCGATTTGGGTCATTGTTGATAGACTGACGAAAGTAGCTCACTTCATACCTTACAGTATGATGTTTACTTATTTGAAAATGGCACAATTATACATTCAAAATGTAGACTACATGGCATACCAGTGTCAATTGTATCGGATAGAGATCTGAGATTTGCTTCTCATTTTTGGGAAGGATTGCAGTCAACATTGGGAACGAAAGTACGATTGAGTACAGCCTATCATCCTCAGACAGATGGAAAGACAGAACGTACGATACAGACGCTTGAGGATATGTTGCGTGCCTGTGTATTGGAGTTTGATAACGCATGGCAAGAGTCATTGCCATTAGTGGAATTTTCGTACAATAACAGTTATCAAACTAATATCGAGATGGCACCATTTGAAGCATTGTATGGGCGACGATGTAGAACGCCAATATATTGGGATGATGTTGATCAGACTGCACTTCATGGACCAGAACTGTTACGTGAAATGGAAGAGAAAGTGAAACTGATCAGATTCTGCTCAAGATAGACAGGCTGCTTATGCCAATAAGCGACGTAGACCACTTGAATTTCAAGTTGGTGATCGAGTCTTCTTGAAAATCTCACCTTTTAAAGGTGTGGTACGATTTGGTAAGTGTGGAAAGTTGTCTCCACGATATGTTGGTCCGTATGAGGTATTGCAACGTATTGGTACGTTGGCATATCGCTTAGCACTACCGCCAGCCTTGATTAGTATGCACGATGTGTTTCATGTTTCACTGTTGAGGAAATATGAACCAGATCCGGGTCATGTATTACCACCATCTGAAGTACAGTTAGATACAGACGTATCTTATGTGGAACGACCAATGAAGATTCTAGATAGAGCTGAGCGGACATTGCGTAACAAAGTGATACCAATGGTAAAAGTACAGTGGGATCGACGGGGTGTCGAGGAGGCAACGTGGGAGACGGAGCAACAAATGATACAACAGTATCCTGAGTTGTTTACTGGTATGACTTTACAGTTTTTATGATACTGTTGGTAAGTGATTACTACAATGTTGCATATATGAACATGTTTCTTATCTTATTGCAATAGGATTGTTGATTTGAGTATATATATGCATGTTCTGGATATGCAATTTCGAGGACGAACTTCAGTGAGTAGGTGAGAAATGTCATGCCTCGATATGACGTATACATGTGCGATATGGTTATGGTGTAGTTATGATTAATTATAGTATGATGTGGAATCGAGTTCGGGTGGAACCGAGTATGTTATGAACTTTCATTATATTATGAAATGGCACCATTGTATGTATGAGAAGCATAGTAGAGTAGTTGCTCATTGGTACATCAATTTATGGTAGAACATAGAACTACATGGTTACACTACATGTAAGTTGATATGAATTTGATATGTACATGAATTTGAGTTAGCATGTGATGTACATGGGAGTTGAATTTCAGATGAATTTCATGTGAATTTGACAAGCTTGTGATTTAACTTCAAAATCAGATTTTGAAACTCACAATTCACCAAATCTCACCTAGTAATCTCTACACAAGCACCTCTCCAAACCCTTGTTGGTTCTTCCATCTTTTGCTTGGATTTCACTTGGTAATTAAGCTAGGAAGTTGAGTGAAGTGATCTCATAACTTCTTGGTAAGTAATTGATGATATTAAGCTTGGATAGGTAGATATTTATGAATGATGTGAACTTAAGAACCAAGTGTTCATGGTTGGAATTTATACTTGTTATTATGCAAAGTATTGAATTCTATGCTCATAAAAACATGTTAATATGATATTAGAGATTGCATGAAACATGTTGGAATATGAATTTTTGAGTAGTAGAAGAAGAACCATGGAGATAAGCTCAAAATCGCCATGTTCTGAATTTTCTGGACATCGGCGATCGATCGCGAGCTTTGTGCCGATCGATCGCCGATAACAGAGCAAAAAATAAGGCAGTTAAAGCATGTGGCGATCGATCGGTGAAAACATGGCGATCGATCGTGAGAAAGAGAACATTTTGGCGATCGATCGCGAGGTAGTGGCGATCGATCGCGATGGAACATAACAGTATGGCGATCGATCGGTGAGATGTGGCGATCGATCGCTAGGGTCAGATTTTTGAAAAATGTTATATTTTTGTAGAATTTGATTTTAATGCCTATGATAACATGATTAATTGTTGGTATTGTTGTAACATCATCACAGGGGACGGGACAACGAGGCGGTTAGACAGTGACGCCTAATTTATATCGTTTGTGTCGCAGAACCGGTACGTTTTGACGTACGAGTACATGATATGGTTGTGATGATGATGTGAGCATGGTATCATATGATTAGTGATATCATATGCATGTGCATTCATGATATTACATTGTTGAGATGGATGCCATAGATGTGTAGTATATGCTTTGGCTGAGATCGGTGCCACGATGTGATATCCCCGAAATGATTATGTGATTTTAATCATTAATTAAATTATGATGATTTTTGTGTTAATTCATGGGGTTGAATTGATATTATTGGGGAGATGCATTTCAGGGTGCATGTGATATATGTTGGGATTTTGGGGTTGTGGCATGATTATTTGGGGTGTGTGTTATTTGTTTTGGTGAAGCATGTTAAAATGGGAATTGAAGTATTTTATTGAGAAAATACTATAAATATCATATGAGGATATTTTAAATACATCGTGCTAATACCGGGACCAAAACATAACACACCATACCACCCAACACCCAACCACCCCCCCCCCCCCCAACCCATGCTGATGACACAACATAAGCTGGCCATACCCCCCACTTGGCACAATCATTCAACTCATCTCCTCCACTCCAAATCTCGCCCTTTCTCTCCCAAATAATCTCCAGCACCTGCTAAGCAAAATTGAGAGGAGCCCTTCCATTTTCATTGCTTGGAGACCTTCCAAAAATCGGAGCAAAGTAGGGTGAGAAACCATGCTCTGGTTTTGGTTTAAGTTTGGTTGAGTTCAAGTTTTTATTGGGTGTGAAAATGGCATGCTAGCTTAGGTTTCTTTAAACCTTCGATTTAAATGCTTACATGGTGTTGTTATGAAGCTTCCAGTATTTTTCCTTGAGCATGTTTCATATTTTATATGAAGAAAGCATGTAAAATATAGTGTTCAAAAATCGCGATTGCCCTGTTTTTCTGGAAAATATGGGATGGGAGTGAAGTTGTGAAGGTGTTATCATGCTTGTTAGCTAGGGTTTTGGTAAACCTTCGATCCAAGTTCATTTATGATGTTTTCGTGAAGTACCTAACATGTTTACTTGAGCATGAAACATGTGTTATGTGGTAGATTTAATTTCTTGAAAGTAGGTACTCGAAAATCTGGGCAGAAGGATAATGCCCTGTTTTTCAGAAAGTTTGGTTGAGTACTGATGTAAATGGACGATTTTCAAGCATGTGGGTTTTAAGTATGGGTATAACTTCGCTATGAATACACTCAGGGTAGTGTATTGTAGCTCTTAGCATATTTGTTCAAACTTGTGGTGTATCTTATATTCTTGATCGAAGGGTATGAAAATGGGTGTTCGGGAATTCTGGAATTGTGTTTCTTGAACAGGGCAGCTCGATCGATCGGAATTCCATCTCGATCGATCGAGCGAGGCAGAACTTTGGTATTGAATGAAGGTGTCTTCTCGGTCGATTGAAAAGAGGGGCCGATCGATCGAGAGACCCAGAATGTGGAAAACTATAAATTGTTATATTTTGTTTAAGTTTTTGATATTGGATCATAATGAGGCATCTAATATTGTGTTGTACACTGGTGTAGAGCCTTCACAGATAGCTACACAGCGCAGGGGATAGAGTCCTGCAACACACTATATTTTGGAAAGGTACGTAAGCGACGTACGAGCATCCCAACGCTAACATGTATTAAATGTTCATTATTTGACATATGATAAATGCAAAGTTGTGCATTATGTGTATGATACATGTTGTGATATCCCCGAAATGATTAGGTGTTATTTAAACATTATTCATTGTTGTGAAAATTATTGTATTAATTCTTGTGTTGAATTGATAATATTGGGAAATGCATGTGAGGGTGCATGTGTTATATGTTGGGATTTGGGGGTGTGTGTTGTTTGTTTTGGTAAAGCATTTTTTTAAATGGGAGTTGAAGTATTTTATTGAGAAAATACTATAAAATATCATGTGAGGATATTTTAATACATCGTGCTAAATACCGGGACCAAAACATAACACATCACATAACCCACCACCCAACCACCCCCCTTGACCCATGCCCTGCTGCCAGCTACCAGCTGCTTGCCCATACCCCTTGTCCCATCTCTCACCCAACCCTTCCATGTCTGAAATCACTCCAATTCTCTCCCATAATTCGTCCAACAGCTGCTAAGGGAGTTAGAGAGGAGACCTTCCATTTTTATTGCTTGGGAAGCTTCCAAAAATCGGAGCAAAAAGGGGTGAGAAACCATTTCTGGGTTTGAAATTCAGTTGTTGAGTTCATACTTTTGTTGGTGTGAAAAATGGCATGTTAGCTTAGGTTTCGTAAAACCTTCGATTTAAATGCTTACATGGTGTTGTTATGTAGCTCTCAGTATTTTTCCTTATATATTGTACATGTTTTATGTTGAGGAAATAAGCATGTAAAGTAGGGTGTTCGGAAATCTGGGTAGGAGTATGCCCTGTTTTTCTGGAAAATGTGGACTGGGAGTGATTTTGAGGAGGTGATATTATGCATGTTAGATGGGTTTTAGGGTAAACATTTGATGTGTAAATATGCATAGTAGTTTTGTGAAGCCTTTGGCATTTTTATTCGAGCAATATTCATGACTTATGTGGTAGATTTCATTGCTTGAAAGTGGATACTCAAAAATCTGGGCAAGAAGACTGCTCTGTTTTTCGAAAAAGTTGGTTGAGTACTGATGTTATATGGTGCTTTTAATGCATGTGGGTTTGTGGTTGGGATATATATCTTGTATGATTACACTCAGGGTAGTGTATTGTAGCTACTAGCATGTTTGTTTAGGCATGTTGTATGTCTTACATGTTAGAACGAAAGGTGTGAAAATCAGTGTTGAGCATTCTGGAAAATGTCGCGCACAGACCATGTGGCGATCGATCACCACAAATGGCGCGATCGATCGCCGAGGTCCAGTAGCCAAAATCGAAGGCACGCGATCGATCGCCATGAATGGCGCGATCGATCGCCATGGGACAGTGGAGTTTGGCGATCGATCGCCAAGTGGTAGCGATCGATCGCCAGAGGCAAAGTTTTGAAATATTGATATTTTGTTGCATTTTTGATTTTGGATCATATATTGGCATCTAATATTGTGTTGTACACTGGTGTAGAGCCTTCACAGACGGCTACACAACGCAGGGGATAGAGTCCCACCACACACTACATTTTGGAAAGGTACGTAAGCGACGTACGAGCATCCCAACGGTAACATGTACTTATGTTTGTCTTTTTGACATATGATGAATGCAATGTGATGCATTAAGAGTTGATACATGTTATTTTGCATTGTTGTTGCATATTATGCATTGTTGTTGCATATTGTGATGAGGAATAAAGAGGAGTATTCCACGAGTCAGGGGTGATCACAGTGAAGGTTTCATGCTTACGCTTGACCGCTAAAAATGTGGAGCGGGAGGGGGGAGGCTCGCTTGCACATGGAGGCGGGGTATACCATACTAAGCGATGATGAGATACCGCTAGTATGAAGAAGCGAGGATGAGATACCGCTTGTTTTGAGATTGTAAAGCGAAGAAGCATTAAAATAACTGATGATGACTGACTCAAGAAAAAGAGATGATATGTCATGACATTTATTAGTGAAGCCATACATTCATATAGTGTTTTGATTATGAATTGTGGTACAGGGACAACCAATGGGCATTGTAAATGCGATCAAAATACAGGAAGTGTTTTGTATTTATGATTATGCATTTACGCCTTACGTATTTATATTGTGTTGTATATGGATAGCTATGTGCTCATGTGTTGGGGGTTGTCTTTGTAGGTGCTTTTGCTAAGGAGAACTAGGGTCGGGGCTGATACTTTGAGCTGTAAGGAGTGCTACTACAATAGCAGGACAGAGTTCTTATGCGTAGTCTCTACAAGTAGTAGAGTAGAACTATAGTGTCACTCCTATTGTTTTGAGAAATGTAACTTTTATCTGTTTCAAATTTTATGGGTACATTTGAACTGTAAGCTCAAAATGTCAACACGATTAAATACTCTAATATTAAAATGCTAAGTTCTCTTAATCGCACCTATTAGTATCTTGAGATATCGGGGTCTCACATTTAGTGGTATCAGAGCAGTGGTTAGATAACCAGGGGAGAGTGAAGGGTAGCCTTTAGAGACAAGTTGGTTAGGTATTCATTGTTGGGCATGTTATGCATGTGATGCATATTTTTGTATAAGTGTTATACTAACATGCTTTGAATATGATACTCTTGTTATCTAACGGCTTATACTATGAACTGCTTTTGGTATTGTTGTTAACTCTTGTGTTGCAGCATGGCGGCTATTAATCCGGAGAACCTCAATGAAGAGGTAGGGGATATGGGCAGTATGAATGCTAGTGTTGCTCATATAACTCCTTTACCGCCACCTGTTGTAGGAGTGGAGCCCAGTGCACAGATGTTATTACCAGGGGAGCTCAGTTTGACACAGTTTCTGAACTTCCGTCCACCCATGTTTGAGGGGACCGAGTCTGGAGAAGGGGCCGAAGAGTGGCTAGAACGGATAGAGCAGATACTTGTGACTGCGCCCTGTGCACGTACCGCATGGCTGAGGTTAGCCGAGTTTCAGATGGCGAAGAAGCCTTCTATGTGGTGGAAGACCACTGACCGCTTTTATTTTAAACAAAAGATATTTCAAAGAATGGGTTGAAGCGATTCTACCGCAAGTGCACGGTTGTCAAGTTTTAGTATATTGAAAATTAAGTACAGGTTGTCGAATCCACAGGGACTAACGTATAAGTACCAAATAAGATTAATAAAATTATATTTAGCCTACGATAAAAGAGGTTTGATTAACTAGATCTAAATTAAACTAAAGAATAAAGATTAAACTAGAAACAAAGAATAGAATGGTTCCGGAAATGCGAAGGTAAGTCACTCGAGAAAATTACCAAGCTCGTCGTTCAATTATATTATCTCTACTGATTCAACGGAATTCTCAAGTTATCATTCAATTGATTTTAAAGGTGAAAGGTTTTCACTATTATTCGATACACTCTCTCGAGCTGTAACGAAACTAACAATAAATTAGAATAAGTCACTCTCGTGCACCTATTTACTAATTCAAAGTTGCTTAAATTATCAAAACCTTATAACTCTAAATCTTTCGATTTCAAGTTCTCACGTATGCGATTTCATCTCTCGATCTCAATCGTGACATACATCATAAATTAATGGAGCGTGTTACAACGTTATCTCTCGATCTCGGTTGTAACTCTCAAATTCAATCAAAGCTAGCTAGACTTTGATCTACACATGCAATCAATCTATGAACAATAAATATCAATACGCTCAAATACCAATGAATCAATATATCAAACACAACGAACGAAAATTTCAATAATATAAACCAAATTCAATTCAAATCAAATACAGATGAGTTTAATTGTCTCTCGACCTCAAAAACATCAAATGAAAATGAAAATCGAATAAACTAAGGTTCAGAAATACGATAAACGATGGATGAATCCGTGCGTTGCACCGTAATTTCTTCTCTTGTTCCTTCCTTGCACTCTGGAAGAGATTGGCTCGACTTTGGACGAAGAACGGAGATTGGATCTCCTTGGCGGCGGTGGGCGGCGGCTCCTTGACCTAGAAATCGTCTGAAAATGTGTCTAATATCGTCCTCCTTTTTTCAAATGGATCCAGCCTCCGCTTAAAAGCCCCAAAATCTCGATAAATAAGGAAAATAAAATCTTCAGATTTCGCGTCTCGATCGATCGAGATTTTCACCGATCGATCGGTGCACTGTTCACGTCAGCCTTTTGCACTCACTGCCTCGCTCGATCGATCGAGAATTTCCACTGATCGATCGAGATTTCTCAAAATTTGTTGCTGAGGTTACTGCCTCGCTCGATCGATCGAGATTTCCACCGATCGATCGAGCCTTCAAAAAATCTGATTCTCGCTTCTGGCTGTCTCGATCGATCGAGAATAAATCTCGATCGATCGAGATTTGGGAAAATCATCTTCTTTCATTTTCTCTTCTTTTACGCCTCGATTTCGCCCGTTATCTTCATGTAAGCTCATTTCTTCCACTTCCGGTCTAATTTCCTGAAACAAACGAATAAACACCAAAAAGCATAATATCATCCAGGAAAAAGTACGGAAAATGGGAAGAAATTACAGTTAAAATCACTCAAAATCTAAGCCTATCAACTCCCCCAAACTTAGACTTGATCGTCCTCGAGCAAGCAATAAACTCAAAAAGGAAAGTTAAACTCGATACTAAGCATGAGTCATCTTCACAACATACGTAACAACTCATACATCCTACTTACACATCAATAGGAGTCAATCAACATTTAACAAGAAGCAATTTCTCCTAAGTTAAACAATACATCGCAACATCGGAACGTGCGTGTGTGCTATTGTCAAACATGAGTTACATATATATCTTTAACATCAACATGTGCCATATTAACTCCTAGTCAAGATTACTTTGAATTACTCTACAAGTTTACTATCCAGCACTTCTCCACTAATGTAATTGTTCCCTAGACTTGGATCAAAAGGTCTTGAAAGCTTATAACGTTAGGTCTTTTGGTGTCGGCTTCAAAGAAAAGGTAGGATGAATTCAAAGAAGAGAGTATAATCATTTACAGTTCAACTATTTTTGAGCTTCTCTTCAACTTTTTTTCTAGCCTTGGCCACTTTGGGTCTTATTTTGAATTTTCTTTTCAAGGCTTTTCTCTACATCTTTTCTTTTTCTTTGCTCATTCTTTTGTTCCTTTTGAACTCATTTGCTTATAACAATTCTGTGCAATGAATGAGATTCATTATACTCTCCTAGGGGTAGGTAAAAATTTTCTTTTAGGCTCAAACCAAGGTGGGTATAATGAGTTGCCAAGAATGTCGAATGGGGGTCTAATCATATGCAATGCATATACCATTCTTTTTCAATAAGGCTCAAAAGGGGACACTAATGAATAATATATAACAGGTAGGCTTGAAAGGCTCAAACGGTCCAAAGATCGCCTAAATCATCTCCAAGTCTAGTTCCTAATTATAAATTTAGCCTCAAAGTGCTTTCAACTAAACTGTAGAGTTATCTAAGATACTCAAGACTCATCATAGTTAACACAAGTTTTCAATTTAATCAATACATACTTCACTCAATCATGACTCAATAAGTGCTCAAATTGTTCCTCAGTTTTGACATGTAGTTAACAAAGGATATATACAAACAAGTTACGCATTTTCATGGCTCCTATCTAGATGAGGATTAATTTCATCATGTATTACCGTTGCAATTCCAACTCATCAATTCTCAAGTATTGACTCATTTTCTAAAAAAAAATTTGTTGATAGTGCTCAAGGACGATTCAAGTGACAATTAAGCACACAACATGTGGATAAAATAAGTTAAACACGCAAACCACTCCCCCAAACTTAACTGAAACATTGTCCTCAATGTTTAAAAGAATCAAAAGGGACAAAATAAACTCCCCTGATCAAGACGCTTGCATGAGGATTGAGGAAGTTTGGCTTTTGAAAGCTCCACTGCTGTAGGGGTTCATCGCTCCACTTGAGTACCTCACAAAAGAAGGATACTAAAAAAAAAATCGACAAGAGAGAAAAAATACTAAAACCAAAATTGAAAATAAAACAAAGCTAAATGCAAAAGGATACGCTTGGGTTGCCTCCCAAGAAGCGCTGATTTCTAGTCGTCGGCTTGACCATCAGAAGCAACCATCAAAGAGCGGTTGCCGCCCATAGTAAGTATCATATGATACCACTAATGGGTCTTCATTCAGTATGCCCTCAAGATTGGCCAGATGTCTCCAGTGTAAACTCGTCGCTCCAACAACTTTCGTCATGACATAGTGAGCATGGGAGAATGATTCTTTTCTTGACTTCATCTCATATGGGGCGTAGTGCGGTGAAGTTTGTGGCATCGATGGGAAATACGTATCGATGGGAAATACGTATCCACATATGGCATATAACATGTCTCCATCGATGGGTGCATATCAAGGTTCTCGAAAATCTCATCATCCAACTTCACTCTTGGCTCGTTGTCCCATAGGATCTCCTCAGATGCCTTTTCCACTGTAGGCTCAATCACTTCCATAGGCTCAACTTCCCTTGATTCTTCCCCATGAGTCGGATCACTCCCCCAAACTTGATTGGTTGAGTGATCATCATCATGTAACCAGGCCTGATTTGTAGATCTCGTCTCCTCCTCTTGGCAGCTCATTGAGATGGTTTCCACTAGAATTGCAAATTGCTGCTCTAGATGACGTATATAATTGGTCTGGTTCTCTAAACGTTGCTCAGTTGATGCCATGAGTCTAAATAACATATTCTCTGATTGAGCCGTTCCTTCTACAAAACTATCTTTCTTCTCTCCTTGATGCTCAAAGGTTTGGTGAGTATCATCAGGGTAGTGAGGCTCTGGTGGGTATTGGTGACTCCAACCTTGCAAGGAAGGATCAAAATGCCAGTGGTAATCGAAGTCCGCCATATCATTGAACAGGTGTAATACACTGTCCTCAACTCTATCAACCAGGGGACTCCCAGTCACCAGTGCTCCTCTGAATACCCATCCTCGTGTCTGTGTATTCAAACCATTGAAGAAATGTTGCAGAAGAGTATAGTTAAAAAATGTTGTGATACCTGAATGTGTCTGCCAGTTCATTGAATCTCTCCCACGCCGAATAAAACGGCTCTGAAAATTGTTGGGCAAATCTTGTGAAGACTTGTTGATGAAGCATCACAAGTACCTCGCAAGAAAAATAAATAACATACTTAAATAAATTTTTTTTTTTCGAAAATAACAAAAAGAAAAAGAAAA
Source organism: Haberlea rhodopensis (assembly GCA_907163345.1). Taxonomy (NCBI): domain Eukaryota; kingdom Viridiplantae; phylum Streptophyta; class Magnoliopsida; order Lamiales; family Gesneriaceae; genus Haberlea; species Haberlea rhodopensis. The sequence continues at coordinate 1,188,672 of CAJQUN010000134.1, read as the reverse complement.
CAAAAACGCAATAATAAAATTGGCTAAATTACAATTAACTAATCTCGTATGATATTATACAGATTAGTCCCCGGCAACGGCGCCAAAAACTTGACCGCTTTTATTTTAAACAAAAGATATTTCAAAGAATGGGTTGAAGCGATTCTACCGCAAGTGCACGGTTGTCAAGTTTTAGTATAGTGAAAATTAAGTACAGGTTGTCGAATCCACAGGGACTAACGTATAAGTACCAAATAAGATTAATAAAATTATATTTAGCCTACGATAAAAGAGGTTTGATTAACTAGATCTAAATTAAACTAGAGAATAAAGATTAAACTAGAAACAAAGAATAGAATGGTTCCGGAAATGCGAAGGTAAGTCACTCGAGAAAATTACCAAGCTCGTCGTTCAATTATATTATCTCTACTGATTCAACGGAATTCTCAAGTTATCATTCAATTGATTTTAAAGGTGAAAGGTTTTCACTATTATTCGATACACTCTCTCGAGCTGTAACGAAACTAACAATAAATTAGAATAAGTCACTCTCGTGCACCTATTTACTAATTCAAAGTTGCTTAAATTATCAAAACCTTATAACTCTAAATCTTTCGATTTCAAGTTCTCACGTATGCGATTTCATCTCTCGATCTCAATCGTGACATACATCATAAATTAATGGAGCGTGTTACAACGTTATCTCTCGATCTCGGTTGTAACTCTCAAATTCAATCAAAGTTAGCTAGACTTTGATCTACACATGCAATCAATCTATGAACAATAAATATCAATACGCTCAAATACCAATGAATCAATATATCAAACACAACGAACGAAAATTTCAATAATATAAACCAAATTCAATTCAAATCAAATACAGATGAGTTTAATTGTCTCTCGACCTCAAAAACATCAAATGAAAATGAAAATCGAATAAACTAAGGTTCAGAAATACGATAAACGATGGATGAATCCGTGCATTGCACCGTAATTTCTTCTCTTGTTCCTTCCTTGCACTCCGGAAGAGATTGGCTCGACTTTGGACGAAGAACGGAGATTGGATCTCCTTGGCGGCGGTGGGTGGCGGCTCCTTGACCTAGAAATCGTCTGAAAATGTGTCTAATATCGTCCTCCTTTTTTCAAATGGATCCAGCCTCCGCTTAAAAGCCCCAAAATCTCGATAAATAAGGAAAATAAAATCTTCAGATTTCGCGTCTCGATCGATCAAGATTTTCACCGATCGATCGGTGCACTGTTCACGTCAGCCTTTTGCACTCACTGCCTCGCTCGATCGATCGAGAATTTCCACTGATCGATCGAGATTTCTCAAAATTTGTTGCTGAGGTTACTGCCTCGCTCGATCGATCGAGATTTCCACCGATCGATCGAGCCTTCAAAAAATCTGATTCTCGCTTCTGGCTGTCTCGATCGATCGAGAATAAATCTCGATCGATCGAGATTTGGGAAAATCATCTTCTTTCATTTTCTCTTCTTTTACGCCTCGATTTCGCCCGTTATCTTCATGTAAGCTCATTTCTTCCACTTCCGGTCTAATTTCCTGAAACAAACGAATAAACACCAAAAAGCATAATATCATCCAGGAAAAAGTACGGAAAATGGGAAGAAATTACAGTTAAAATCACTCAAAATCTAAGCCTATCAACCACTGTGATGGAGCTGAGGGCCCAAGGTATGATAGTGGACTGGACTGTATTCAGGACCCGGTTTCTTAACCGGTATTTTTCTGCCGCTGCCAGACAAGTCAAGGAGGACGAGTTCACTAATTTGAAGCAGGGCAACATGTCAGTTTCAGACTTTGCTTTGCAGTATTCCTCACTGTTGAGGTATGTCCCCCACATCGCTGTGAGCAGCCATGCAAAGATGAGGCATTTCCTGAAGGGACTGAGGCCAGAACTATTTGACCGGGTTGTCTCCAACAACCCCAGCTCTTTTGATGACGCCCTGACACGGGCAGAGCTGGCAGAGATTGTTGTGGGAGCGTATAAGGACGTTGTACCCTCTTTCGTGCCATCACAGAGGCCTGTTACTGATAGTTTGAAACCACGAGGGGATCAGTTCAAGGCTCGTGGAGCCTCATCATCTTCCAGATTTAGCGGGAAGAAATCTCAGAGTCAGAAGCAGAGCAATCGAGGACCTACACAGGGGAGTAAAGCAGGAGGGGACAGGTGTGACCGCTGTGGAGGATTTCACTTGTCACGTGACTGCCGAGGCTGTTATGTTTGTGGCAAGGTGGGCCACTTAGCTCGGAATTGCCCCAATCGGGCAAGTCAGGCAGACTCAGGGCCGAATAGGCCAAGATTTGATGCTAGGACGGCACCACCGAGGCAGCAGTTTATGCCTCGACCATAGGGAGGTCAGGCGACAGGACCACCGCAGGGACAAGTGTATGCACTGACTAGGGAGCAGGCTGAGGCAGCCCCGGAGGAGGTCATTGCTGGTACGTGTCATTTATTTACGTACCCTGCATTTATTTGGTAGATACAGGTGCTTCTCATTCTTTTGTATCTGTTGCTTTTGTGGAGAGACACCACTTGTGCTCGTCTCTGTTACCCACGCCTCTCATGGTCTTGACACCCACGGGAAAACATGTGATTGCGGGCCGACTGTTATCTGATTGCCTCATTTATTTTGAGGGCAATGATCTGAGGGCCGATCTGATTCAGTTAGAGATGGCAGACTTTGACTGTATTATCGGCATTGATGTGTTGAGCATATACCGAGCTGTGGTAGATTGCCGACAGATGATGGTACATTTTCTATCTGATCAGGGGTTCCAGTGGACTTTTTATGGGGACGGCTCTCGTCCAAGGATTCCAGTGATCTCAGCGGTTAAGATGTCGCGGTTATTGGAACGTGGCCACACTGGGTACCTTATTTATGCCGTGAATGCATCAGAAGAGAAGGAAGTGAGAGCCGAGGACATTCCAGTTGTGGCGGAGTTCATTGATGTGTTCCCAGATGAGATTCCGGGATTTCCGCCTGTCAGGGATGTTGAGTTCGCCATTGAGCTGCTGCCGGGGACTTCTGCTATTTCTCGTGCCCCATACAGGATGGCACCGGCAGAGCTGAGAGAACTGAAGGTACAGTTACAGGAGCTCCTCGACAAGGGATACATTCGTCCTAGTGTATCGCCTTGGGGTGCACTAGTATTGTTCGTGAAAAAGAAGGATGGTTCAATGCGTCTGTGCATTGACTACAGGCAACTGAACAAGGCCACAGTGAAGAACAGATATCCACTTCCGAGGATTGATGACCTGTTCGATCAGCTTCAGGGTACAGAGGTGTACTCGAAGATAGACTTGAGGTCCGGCTATCATCAGGTGCGGGTTAGAGCAGGCGATGTCCAAAAGACGGCTTTTAGAACTCGGTATGGGCACTACGAGTTCTTAGTGATGCCATTCGGAGTGACAAATGCACCTGCAGTTTTTATGAGCTTGATGAACAGAGTATTTCAGGAGTACCTCGATCAGTTTGTGATCGTATTCATTGATGACATCCTCGTATACTCAAGGAGTGAGGAGGAACATGCCGATCATTTGAGGACAGTACTTCAGATTCTCAGAAATCATCAGTTGTACGCCAAACTCAGTAAGTGTGAGTTTTGGCTGAGCAGTGTATCATTTTTGGGCCATATCATATCACGAGAGGGGATATCAGTAGACCCGAGGAAGATAGAGGCAGTTATGGATTGGTCTGCCCTTACTTCAGTCAGTGAAATTTGAAGTTTTCTTGGTCTGGCTGGCTATTACCGATGTTTCGTCGAGGGTTTCTCAAAGATCGCCAAGCCACTTACACAGCTGACTCAGAAGGGAGTTCCATTCCTTTGGTCGGAAACTTGTGAGCAGAGCTTCCAATAGTTGAAGCACAGATTGACTTCAGCGCCAGTTTTGGTAATTCCCAGGGAGAACAAAGGGTTTGTTCTCTATACCGACGCATCGCTTCAGGGTTTAGGATGCGTGCTGATGCAGGATAAGCACGTTGTGGCTTACGCTTCGAGATAATTGAAGCCACATGAGACGAGGTATCCGGTCCATGATCTGGAGCTAGCAGCTATAGTGTTCGCCTTGAAGATATGGCGACACTACTTATACGGTACCTCATTCACCATCTTCACTGATCACAAAAGCCTGAAGTTCTTGTTTACACAGGCTGAGCTGAACATGAGACAGAGGAGATGGATGGATCTGCTGAAGGATTATGATTGTGAAATCCTATACCATCCCGGGAAAGCAAACTTGACAGCCGACGCTTTGAGTCGGAAGGTGAGGAGCACAGCAGAGGATGCCATGTGTCTATCAGCCATGTTGGGCTCCTACTGCCATTTGGGATTTGATTTTGATCTGTCTACTTCACCAGTACAGGTTTTGACCTTGTTAGCTGAGCCTGTTATTTATGATCACATCAGGAAAGCTCAGGAGACCGATACAGAGGTTCAGAGATGTATGTCAGTGATTCATTCAGGGCAGCCATCGAGATTCAAAGTGGCTGAGGATGGTTCTCTGAGACTTGGCGACAGATGGGTTGTTCCAGATACACCCGAGTTGCATCAGGGTATATTACAACGAGCTCATTGCAGCAGGATGAGTGTCCACCCGGGCGGAAAAAAGATGTATAAGGATCTACGCAACCAGTTCTGGTGGAGACGTATGAAACAAGATGTCACCTCATTCGTCAAGAGATGTTTGATCTGTCAACAGGTGAAGGCTGAGAGGCAGAGGCCTGGAGGTGAGCTAAGGAGCTTGGAGATACCACAGTGGAAGTGGGAGCATATATCCATGGACTTCGTGACCCACTTACCAAGGACTGTTTCGGGTTTTGATGCTATATGGGTAGTCGTCGACAGATTGACTAAGAGTGCTCATTTCAGAGATGTGGTGAGACTGCACGGGATCCCTGTTTCGATTGTGTCTGATCGAGATCCGCGGTTTACATCTCACTTTTGGGAGGGTCTGCAGACAGCTCTAGGTACGGAGTTGAGGCTGAGCACAGCCTATCACCCTCAGACGGACGGACAGACCGAGCGTACAATACAGACGCTCGAAGATATGTTGAGAGCTTGTGTGCTAGAGTTCGACACTTCATGGCAGGACTCGATAGCCTTGGTGGAGTTCTCTTACAACAACAGCTACCAGGCAAGTATACAGATGGCTCCTTTCGAGGCCCTCTATGGTAGGCGTTGTAGGTCACCCTTGTGTTGGGATGACGGGGATCGCAAATCAGTCGGAGGACCAGATTTGATCCGGGAAATGGAAGAAAAGGTAAAAGTGATAAGGCAAAAGATGATGGCAGCTCAGGACAGAGAGGCAGCGTATGCCAATCAGCGGCGTAGGCCGTTGGAGTTTCAGTTGGGCGACAGAGTCTTTCTGAAGATCTCACCTTTCAGAGGCGTGGTACGGTTTGGTGTGCGGGGGAAGTTATCCCCGAGATATGTGGGGCCGTACGAGATCTTACAGCGTGTGGGTACTCTGGCTTACCGGTTAGCTTTACCGCCCTCTCTGTCTGGCATTCACGATGTATTTCATGTGTCTATGTTGCGGAAGTACGAGCCAGATCCTTCTCATGTGTTGCAGCCTTCTGAGGTTCAGATTGAGTCAAATGTTTCCTATGTTGAGCGGCCTATCAGAATTTTGGATAGGGCAGATCGCAGACTGAGAAACAAAGTTATTCCAATGATCAAGGTTCAGTGGGATCGTTGGGGTGTCGAGGAGGCCACGTGGGAGACAGAGCGACACATGGTGCAGCACTATCCAGAGCTGTTTTCTGGTATGCGTTTATGTTTTGTTTTACTTCATGTTGGTAAGCATGCTGATTTCGAGGACGAAATCTTATAAGTAGGGGAGTATTGTGATATCCCCGAAATGATTAGGTGTTATTTAAACATTAATCATTGTTGTGAAAATTATGGTATTAATTCTTGTGTTGAATTGATAATATTGGGAAATGCATGTGAGGGTGCATGTGTTATATGTTGGGATTTTGGGGTGTGTGTTGTTTGTTTTGGTAAAGAATTTTTTTAAATGGGAGTTGAAGTATTTTATTGAGAAAATACTATAAAATATCATGTGAGGATATTTTAATACATCGTGCTAAATACCGGGACCAAAACATAACACATCACATAACCCACCACCCAACCACCCCCCTTGACCCATGCCCTGCTGCCAGCTACCAGCTGCTTGCCCATACCCCTTGTCCCATCTCTCACCCAACCCTTCCATGTCTGAAATCACTCCAATTCTCTCCCACAATTCGTCCAACAGCTGCTAAGGAAGTTAGAGAGGAGACCTTCCATTTTTATTGCTTGGGAAGCTTCCAAAAATCGGAGCAAAAAGGGGTGAGAAACCATTTCTGAGTTTGAAATTTAGTTGTTGAGTTCATACTTTTGTTGGTGTGAAAAATGGCATGTTAGCTTAGGTTTCTTAAAACCTTCGATTTAAATGCTTACATGGTGTTGTTATGTAGCTCTCAGTATTTTTCCTTATATATTGTACATGTTTTATGTTGAGGAAATAAGCATGTAAAGTATGGTGTTCGGAAATCTGGGTAGGAGTATGCCCTGTTTTTCTGGAAAATGTGGACTGGGAGTGATTTTGAGGAGGTGATATTATGCATGTTAGATGGGTTTTAGGGTAAACCTTTGATGTGTAAATATGCATGGTAGTTTTGTGAAGCCTTTGGCATTTTTATTCGAGCATTATTCATGACCTATGTGGTAGATTTCATTGCTTGAAAGTGGGTACTCAAAAATCTGGGCAAGAAGACAATGATCTGTTTTTCGAAAAAGTTGGTTGAGTACTGATGTTATATGGTGCTTTTAATGCATGTGGGTTTGTGGTTGGGATATATATCTTGTATGATTACACTCAGGGTAGTGTATTGTAGCTACTAGCATGTTTTTTTAGGCATGTTGTATGTCTTACATGTTAGAACGAAAGGTGTGAAAATCAGTGTTGAGCATTCTGGAAAATGTCGCGCACAGACCATGTGGCGATCGATCACCACAAATGGCGCGATCGATCGCCGAGGTCCAGTAGCCAAAATCAAAGGCACGCGATCGATCGCCATGGGACAGTGGAGTTTGGCGATCGATCGCCAAGTGGTAGCGATCGATCGCCAGAGGCAAAGTTTTGAAATATTGATATTTTGTTGCATTTTTGATTTTGGATCATATATTGGCATCTAATATTGTGTTGTACACTGGTGTAGAGCCTTCACAGACGGCTACACAACGCAGGGGATAGAGTCCCACCACACACTACATTTTGGAAAGGTACGTAAGCGACGTACGGGCATCCCAACGGTAACATGTACTTATGTTTGTCTTTTTGACATATGATGAATGCAATGTGATGCATTAAGAGTTGATACATGTTATTATGCATTGTTGTTGCATATTATGCATTGTTGTTGCATATTGTGATGAGGAATAAAGAGGAGTATTCCACGAGTCAGGGGTGATCACAGTGAAGGTTTAATGCTTACGCTTGACCGCTAAAAATGTGGAGCGGGAGGGGGGAGGCTCGCTTGCACATGGAGGCGGGGTATACCATACTAAGCGATGATGAGATACCGCTAGTATGAATAAGCGAGGATGAGATACCGCTTGTTTTGAGATTGTAAAGCGAAGAAGCATTAAAATAACTGATGATGACTGACTCAAGAAAAAGAGATGATATGTCATGACATTTATTAGTGAAGCCATACATTCATATAGTGTTTTGATTATGAATTGTGGTACAGGGACAACCAATGGGCATTGTAAATGCGATCAAAATACAGGAAGTGTTTTGTATTTATGATTATGCATTTACGCCTTACGTATTTATATTGTGTTGTATATGGATAGCTATGTGCTCATGTGTTGGGGGTTGTCTTTGTAGGTGCTTTTGCTAAGGAGAAATAGGGTCGGGGCTGATACTTTGAGCTGTAAGGAGTGCTACTACAATAGCAGGACAGAGTTCTTATGCGTAGTCTCTACAAGTAGTAGAGTAGAACTATAGTGTCACTCCTATTGTTTTGAGAAATGTAACTTTTATCTGTTTCAAATTTTATGGGTACATTTGAACTGTAAGCTCAAAATGTCAACACGATTAAATACTTTAATTGTGGGGTCCTTGTTACTTAATCCATTATGTATCCATTAAACATATATATGTGAGTCTGAATTAAGTAATATACCATGCACGGATTAAGAGTTCATGCTAGTTTAGTTGTTTACAAGGTTATCAAAAACCTAACAAACTATACATATCATGTACATAAACAACCTAATTCAAAAGAACTCCTAGGCAGTGGTTCCCCTCGCAGCGGAAATCATGACTCACGCTCCCCACGTCTATGAGTCCCTACAGAAACATTCACAAGTGAGTATAGATAACAACTATCTCAGTGCAATATCAAAACACAATATCAATATCAATGATAAAGCACAATAAATCATATAACGTAACGTGAATGTTCTGTCTCATGCATCCACCAATGCACCATGTCATGACATGTCTCAACACATACCCTATTATCATGAGACTAAAATGATATGCCTATTCAGCTCAATATGTCAGTGGAACCACCTCACATCTTCATATTAGCAGCACATATCATAGTACCGTCCTCAAATGATAATAGCCATAGCATATATCCAAAAACCGGCATATATCGCTATATAGCATAACCGAGCATATACCCAAACCAGGTGTATATCTCTCTATCACATAACCGAGCATATATCCAAACCAGGCATATATCTCTATGTCACATAGCCGAGCATATATCCAAACCAGGCATATATCTCAAATGCAGAACCGAGCATATACCCAAACCAGGCGTATATCTCACATACATATGATATCCATGAATGTACAAGCATATGATACTACCAATCATATGATAACAACATAAGACAATTCATATGATATCAATCTCATAACATCATCACACAATATCTATACTCTGTACGTCAACACGTACCTGTACTGCGACACAAACGAGATAAAGCAGTTGTCAATAGCTAAGTGCCTCGTTGTCCTGTCCCCTGAGATGATGCTACAACAATGCCAACAATATATCATGTTATCATAGGCATTAAAATCAAATTCTACAAAAATATTTGATTTTTCAAAATATTAACACTGGCGATCGATCGCCATCAGCACCGATCGATCGCCAAAACTCTCTGCCCCCTCGCGATCGATCGCAACAACTTGGCGATCGATCGCCAAAGTGCTCTGTTCATCGCGATCGATCGCGACAATTTCGCCGATCGATCGCCATCCAATTTCACCGCCTTAAAATGTTACTGTCATCGGCGATCGATCGCTCACTCGCACCGATCGATCGCCGATGCCCAGAAAAATGAGAGCATGGCGTTTTCAAGCTTATCTTCATGGTTCTTCTCCTCTAATTCATTTTAAACCATGTCAACCTGTTTCTTGCAATCTCTAGGAACATAATAACATGTTTCTATCATTAAAGAATCCAATTCATAGCATACACACATGTTATGATTCTCCACCTAAACATTTCATATGCTATTTCTCATATAGCAACACCAATGACAAAAACAAGTATAAAACCATGATTTTCTTACCAAGATGGTACAATTCCACTTCACACACCTTCCTAGCTCAAGTTACAAGTGAAATCCAAGCTTACACCACAAGAAAGTGGAAAGAGAAGGAGAGGAGCTTGGTAGAGATTTGTAGGTGTAAAATGGTGTGTTATGTGATTACACCTCCCTTATCCACTTAATATAGATCATTATTCCCTTAAGTCACTTGCTATCATACCATTTCAAGGTAATTACAAGTTAAGTAACATGTACATGAAATGAACCTCACATTCTATTGAAACTCTAATTCACATTAAAGTCATATGCATACTCAAATGCAAACTCATATGCACATATGGATGCACCTTCAACACTTAATCCATAATTCACATGTTTATAGTATGAATGTATTACACACCATGTTTCATGCCTTCTCATATTTCATTTCATATATGAATCAATTCATTCTTGGTTCCACTCGAACCCCCATTATCATATCGTCAAGTGATATAAATACACCATAATCATATCATACGTGTATTAAACAAATCGAGGCATTACAATTCTCCCCCACTTATTGAATTTCGTCCTCGAAATTGTAGATACATAATATGCATATCAAAATACGCAACTCAACAATACTACGATATGACAATAGGAAACATGATCATGTATGCAACACTACAGTATATATGTACCAACCGTAACATAAAACTGTAAAATCATACCAGTAAACAAATCCGGATACCGTTGCATCATATGCTGCTCCGTCTCCCACGTTGCCTCTTCGACACCCCTTCTGTCCCACTGTACTTTAACCATAGGAATCACCTTATTACGCAACCTGCGTTCAGCTCGATCTAAGATCATAACCGGTCGTTCCTCATACGACACATCTGTATCCAACTGTACATCAGGTAGCTGTAATACATGACTCGGATCTGGTTCATACTTTCTCAACAGTGAAACATGAAAAACATCATGAATACTACTCATTGCCGGTGGTAGTGCCAAGCGATATGCCAACGTACCAATACGTTGCAACACCTCATACGGACCAACATATCGTGGAGACAATTTTCCACGCTTACCAAACCGTACTACACCTTTAAAAGGTGAGATTTTCAAGAACACACGGTCGCCAATTTGAAATTCAAGTGGTCTACGTCGCTTATTAGCATACGCAGCCTGTCTATCCTGAGCAGCTTTAAGTTTAAATCGAATGACCTTTACTTTCTCTTCCATCTCATGAATCATATCCGGTCCATGCAAGGAAGACTGATCCACATCATCCCAATACAATGGCGATCTACATCGTCGCCCATACAAAGCCTCAAACGGTGCCATCTGTATACTAGATTGATAACTGTTGTTATAAGAAAATTCCACTAATGGCAACGAATCTTGCCAAGAGTTATCAAACTCTAATACACAAGCACGCAACATATCCTCTAGCGTTTGTATCGTACGCTCTGTTTGTCCATCTGTCTGAGGATGATATGATGTACTCAACCGCACGTCAGTTCCCAACGCTGTCTGTAACCCTTCCCAAAAGTGAGAAGTAAATCTCGGATCCCTATCCGATACAATGGAAACTGGAATACCATGTAGCCTCACTACATGTTGAATGTACAACTGTGCCATTCTCAGATATGTATATGTCATACAATATGGCACAAAATGAGATACTTTGGTGAGTCTGTCAACAATCACCCAAATAGCATCGCAACCAGAAGACGTCCGTGGCAAATGAGTCACAAAATCCATCGTGATATGTTCCCATTTCCACTGAGGAATTTCCAAACTATGTAATTCACCTCCTGGTCTTTGTCTTTCCGCTTTCACTTGTTGACAAATCAAACATCGTTTCACAAAACTCAACACATCCTGTTTCATACGTTTCCACCAAAATTGGGTACGTAAATCATGATACATCTTCTTTCCTCCAGGATGTATACTGTATCTACTACAATGAGCACGTTGTAGTAGTTCTTGGCGTAGTCCCAATGCAGCAGGTACTACCCAACAAGTCTTGTATTTCAAAACTCCATCCTCTGCAAGTACAAACTGTGATGTTTGTCCTTGACTTATCAGTTCTTTCCAATGTTGTACCTCATCATCAGTCGTTTGTGCCGTCCTGATTTTGTCAAAAATATCGGGTTCAACTAACAAAGTTGATACCCGTACCGGCACTGATTCCATATCAAAACCATAACCCAAAGTACAACAAGCAGTCATCAAAGTAGATAAATGAATCACCTCATCAGCCGTATGATGTACTTTTCGACTCAAGGCATCTGCTGTAAGATTAGCTCTTCCTGGATGATATTCAATCTCACAATCATAATCTTTCAACAGATCCATCCATCTCCGTTGTCTCATATTCAACTCCGCTTGAGTGAATAGAAATTTTAAGCTCTTATGATCTGTATATATGGTAAACGACGTACCATATAAATAATGTCGCCATATCTTCAATGCAAAGACAATGGCAGCCAATTCCAGATCATGTACTGGATATCGCATTTCATGTGGCTTCAACTGTCGTGATGCATAAGCCACTACATGTTTGTCCTGCATCAATACACAACCCAAACCAAGTAAAGATGCATCAGTATAAACTGCAAACCTGTCATGCTCAGATGGAATGATCAAGACTGGAGCTGTAGTCAATCGATGTTTTAATTCCTGGAAACTACGCTCACAAGCCTCTGACCATTGAAATGATACTCCCTTCTGTGTCAAATGTGTTAATGGTTTGGCAATCGCTGAAAATCCTTCAACGAATCGTCTATAATATCCAGCCAAACCTAAGAAACTACGAATCTCTGGTACAGAAGTAGGTGCTGACCAATTCAAAACTGCTTCCACTTTCTTTGGATCAACTGATATACCTTCCTCTGATATGACATGACCCAAAAATCCAACACTAGTCAACCAAAACTCACACTTACTGAGTTTGGCATACAACTGATGTGTCCTCAACAATTGCAACACCATATGCAAATGTTGAACATGTTCGGCATCACTCCGTGAATAGATCAATATATCATCGATAAAGACAATGACAAATCGATCAAGGTATTCCTGGAAAACCCGATTCATTAAACTCATAAAGACAGCAGGAGCATTTGTCACTCCAAATGGCATTACTAGAAACTCATAATGCCCATAACGAGTTCTGAATGCTGTCTTCTGTATATCTCCTTCCCTCACACGTATTTGATGATACCCTGACCTCAAGTCAATCTTAGAATATATCCGTGATCCCTGCAACTGATCAAATAAATCATCAATACGGGGAAGAGGATATTTGTTCTTTATGGTTACTTTGTTCAACTGTCTATAATCAATACACAATCGCATTGTCCCATCCTTCTTCTTCACAAATAAAACCGGAGCACCCCAAGGCGATACACTAGGACGTATGTACCCCTTGTCCAATAAATCTTGCAATTGAGTTTTCAACTCTTTCAATTCAGTTGGTGCCATCCGATAAGGAGCCCGTGAAATTGCAGAAGTACCAGGTATCAAATCAATACCAAATTCCACTTCTCGACTCGGTGGGAATCCAGGTATCTCATCTGGAAACACATCCGCATATTCTGCAACCACTGGTATCTCCTCCACTTTCCTTTCTAGTTTCTGTTCAGTTACATCAAGGGCATAAATCAAATAACCCGCATGTCCACGTTCTAACAAATGCGACATTCGGATTGCTGATATCAAAGGAATCTTTGCCCTCGATCCCTGGCCATAGAATAACCATTGATTGCCAGTATCAGACTGAAATCTCACTATCTTCTGACTACAATCCACAACAGATTGATATTTACTCAATACATCAATGCCAAGGATACAATCAAAATATGTCATGCCTAACACAATTAAATCAGCCTGTAGCCCATACTCAGTCTCAAACTGAATATCACAATCAGACACACTCTGACAAGTCATTACCGTAGTTCCCATGGGTGTCGAAACATAAAGAGGCATCAACAGTGGAGACGAGCATATATGATACCGATCAATAAATGCTTGTGCAATAAAAGAATGTGATGCACCAGTATCAATCAACAGTAAAGCAGGATAAGTAAATAAAGTACACTTACCCGCTATCACAGTATCAGGAGCTGCCTCTGCTTCCTCCCTGTTTAGTGCATACACCTGAGCCTGAGGTGTTCCTGTCCTCTGTCCTCCACCAGACTGTGGTACACCCTGTGGTCTCTGTTGTACTGTAGTTTCTGAAATGGGTCCTCTCCTCTGTTGTCCACCCACTTGAGTACAATCACGGATCACATGTCCGGGTCTCCCACAACGAAAACAAACTACTGGATTGAATTGAGGACAATCTCGTTTCAAATGTGGTCCACCACATTTAAAACATTGCACAGCACTTCCACTACTACTGCCTTGGAACTGTCCTGTCGATTTGCGATCACCCCCTTTTTGTGATCCAAAACGTTTTCCACTAAACCTAGATGAAGATGCACCACCTCGTGGTGATTTAAAAGAATCTCCTCTAGGTCGCATACTGTCAGATGTAGGTGGTTGGGCTTGTCCAACATCTTTATACACCCCTACCGCAATCTCAGCCATCTCAGCTCGAGTCAAGGCTTCTTCATAAGATGTAGGGTTATTGGACATGACCCTATCAAACAATTCAGGCCTCAATCCTTTCACAAACTGTCTAATCTTGGCCTTTGTGTTGACAGCAATATGTGGCACATACCGGAGCAAAGAAGAATAATGCACAGCATAATCAGATACTGTCATTGCTCCCTGTCTCAAATTGGTAAATTCATCCTCTTTCCTCTGCCTTGCAGCAACAGAGAAATAATGCTCCAGAAACTTTGTTCTAAACACATTCCAGTCTACTGTATGTCCTTGAGCTCTCAACTCAAGTACTGTGGACTTCCACCACATCATAGCCTTCTTGGCCAACTGATATTCAGCTAAACGTAACCAAGCAGTCTTGGCACACGGTGCTGATACAAATATCTGTTCTATACGTTCCAGCCACTCCTCTGACAGTTCCCCCGACTCAGTCCCCTCAAACCTAGGTGGCTGATAGCTCAGAAATTGTGTCAATGTTAATTCTCCAGGCAACAGTACCTGTTCCATTGGTCCTTGCTCAATCGGTAGTAGTGGCACAGGCGCCATCCGTACACTCGCATTGCCACTCATGGCATCCCCAACATCCTCATGTAACCCTCTGTCTGTCATAACTGTATAACAAGGGTTAACAAGAACATTCAAAAGTATATAACATGTTAGAATAACATCATATTCTAAAATCTAACATGATATTATCCTTCTCAAAGTGTTTAGGTAACTCCCTAATACACTTCCTCTACCCATGTTCACCCCGTTCTCGAACCACTGCTCTGATACCACTAATGTGGGGTCCTTGTTACTTAATCCATTATGTATCCATTAAACATATATATGTGAGTCTGAATTAAGTAATATACCATGCACGGATTAAGAGTTCATGCTAGTTTAGTTGTTTACAAGGTTATCAAAAACCTAACAAACTATACATATCATGTACATAAACAACCTAATTCAAAAGAACTCCTAGGCAGTGGTTCCCCTCGCAGCGGAAATCATGACTCACGCTCCCCACGTCTATGAGTCCCTACAGAAACATTCACAAGTGAGTATAGATAACAACTATCTCAGTGCAATATCAAAACACAATATCAATATCAATGATAAAGCACAATAAATCATATAACGTAACGTGAATGTTCTGTCTCATGCATCCACCAATGCACCATGTCATGACATGTCTCAACACATACCCTATTATCATGAGACTAAAATGATATGCCTATTCAGCTCAATATGTCAGTGGAACCACCTCACATCTTCATATTAGCAGCACATATCATAGTACCGTCCTCAAATGATAATAGCCATAGCATATATCCAAAAACCGGCATATATCGCTATATAGCATAACCGAGCATATACCCAAACCAGGTGTATATCTCTCTGTCACATAACCGAGCATATATCCAAACCAGGCATATATCTCTATGTCACATAGCCGAGCATATATCCAAACCAGGCATATATCTCAAATGCAGAACCGAGCATATACCCAAACCAGGCGTATATCTCACATACATATGATATCCATGAATGTACAAGCATATGATACTACCAATCATATGATAACAACATAAGACAATTCATATGATATCAATCTCATAACATCATCACACAATATCTATACTCTGTACGTCAACACGTACCTGTACTGCGACACAAACGAGATAAAGCAGTTGTCAATAGCTAAGTGCCTCGTTGTCCTGTCCCCTGAGATGATGCTACAACAATGCCAACAATATATCATGTTATCATAGGCATTAAAATCAAATTCTAAAAATATTTGATTTTTCAAAATATTAACACTGGCGATCGATCGCCATCAGCACCGATCGATCGCCAAAACTCTCTGCCCCCTCGCGATCGATCGCAACAACTTGGCGATCGATCGCCAAAGTGCTCTGTTCATCGCGATCGATCGCGACAATTTCGCCGATCGATCGCCATCCAATTTCACCGCCTTAAAATGTTACTGTCATCGGCGATCGATCGCTCACTCGCACCGATCGATCGCCGATGCCCAGAAAAATGAGAGCATGGCGTTTTCAAGCTTATCTTCATGGTTCTTCTCCTCTAATTCATTTTAAACCATGTCAACCTGTTTCTTGCAATCTCTAGGAACATAATAACATGTTTCTATCATTAAAGAATCCAATTCATAGCATACACACATGTTATGATTCTCCACCTAAACATTTCATATGCTATTTCTCATATAGCAACACCAATGACAAAAACAAGTATAAAACCATGATTTTCTTACCAAGATGGTACAATTCCACTTCACACACCTTCCTAGCTCAAGTTACAAGTGAAATCCAAGCTTACACCACAAGAAAGTGGAAAGAGAAGGAGAGGAGCTTGGTAGAGATTTGTAGGTGTAAAATGGTGTGTTATGTGATTACACCTCCCTTATCCACTTAATATAGATCATTATTCCCTTAAGTCACTTGCTATCATACCATTTCAAGGTAATTACAAGTTAAGTAACATGTACATGAAATGAACCTCACATTCTATTGAAACTCTAATTCACATTAAAGTCATATGCATACTCAAATGCAAACTCATATGCACATATGGATGCACCTTCAACACTTAATCCATAATTCACATGTTTATAGTATGAATGTATTACACACCATGTTTCATGCCTTCTCATATTTCATTTCATATATGAATCAATTCATTCTTGGTTCCACTCGAACCCCCATTATCATATCGTCAAGTGATATAAATACACCATAATCATATCATACGTGTATTAAACAAATCGAGGCATTACATTAATACTGAAATGCTTAGTTCTCTTAATCGCACCTATTAGTATCTTGAGATATCGGGGTCTCACACATGTTGTTATGCATTGTCGTTGCATACGTATATTGTGGAATAAAGAGTGTGTATTCCACGAGTCAGGGTTATCGTAGTGATGATTTTAAATGCTTACGCTTATACTGCTAAAAATAAGGAGCAAGGCTTGCACATGGAGGCGGGGTATACCATACTAAGCGGGGAAGAAGGTACCGCTAGTATGAAGAGCGGGGAAGAAGGTACCGCTAGCGGGGAAGAATGTACCGCTTGTTATGAAATAATGAAGCGGGGAAGATGGTACCGCTCATTATGAAGTTAAGAAGTAAGAAGCATTAAAATACACCGATGATAGACTGACTAAGAAAGAAGTAAATATTTAAGAAGTGAAGTAATGTCATGACATTTACTTAAGCCATAACGTCATACATTGATTTGATTATGAGCTGTGATACAGGGACAACCAAAATGGGCGTATTAAATGCATTGGAAGTTCAGGAAGTATCCTCTGCCTAAGATTTATGCATTTATGCCTTACATTCATATTATGATTGATATGAACTATGATGTGCTCATGTGTTGGGGGTTGTCTTTGTAGGTGCTTTTGACGATGAGAACCAGGGTCGGGGTTGAAACGCTGAGCTGTAAGGAGTGCTATAGGATTAGCAGTATAGAGAATCACTTTTGTATAGTTTCTACAAGGAGTAGAGTAAAGCTATATTGTAGTGCCTTTTGTTAGGAATGTGTATAATTCCTTTTTGAACTTTTGGTACTGTAATTTCTTAAAGCTCAGGTTTATCAACACGGCATATTACTCTGATTACGTATGATTAGTTCTCTTAATTGCACCTAGTATCTGGTTTAGATAACGGGGTCTCACATTTAGTGGTATCAGAGCAGTGGTTAGATAACCACGGAACGAGTAAAGGGTAGCCTTTAGAGACAAGTTGGCTAGGTATTCATTGGTGGGCATGTTTATGCATGTGGTGCATATTTTTGTATAAGTTGTTATACTAACATGCTTTTGAATATGATTACTCTTGTTATCTAACGGCTTATATTATGAACTGCTTTTGGTATTGTTGTTAACCCTTGTGTTACAGCATGGCGGCTGTTAACCCGGAGAACCTCAATGAAGACGTAGGGGATATGGGCAGTATGATTGCTAGTATTGCTGAGATTAATCCTTTACCGCCACCTGCTGTGGGCTTGGAGCCTAGTGCACAGATGTTATTAGCAGGGGAGCTCAGCTTGACACAATTTCTGAACTTCCATCCACCTATATTTGATGGGATTGAGTCTGGTGAAGCAGCCGAAGAGTGGCTGGAACGGATAGAGCAGATACTTGTGGCTGTGCCCTGTGCACATACCGCATGGCTGAGGTTGGCTGAGTTTCAGATGGCAAAGAAGCCTTCTATGTGGTGGAAGACCAATGTGATGGAGCTGAGAGCTCAAGGTGTGGCAGTTGACTGGACTGTATTCAGGACCCGGTTCCTTAACCGGTATTTTTCTGCAGCTGCCAGACAATTAAAGGAAGATGAGTTCAATAATTTGAAACAGGGCAGCCTGTCAGTGTCAGACTATGCTATGCAGTATTCCTCACTGCTGAGGTATGTACCTCATATCGCTGTGAGCAGTGACGCCAAGATGAGAAATTTTATGAAGGGACTGAGGCCAGAGCTATTTGATCGGGTTGTCTCCAACAACCCTAGCTCTTTTGATGACGCCTTGACTAGGGCAGAGCTGGCAGAGATTGCAGTGGGCGTATACAAGGAAGTTGTACCCCCTTTCGTACCACCACAGAGGTCTGTTGTTGATATCCTGAGGCCACCAGGGGACCAGTTCAAGCCTCGTGGGGCCTCTTCATCTTCTAGATTTGGTGGGAAGAAGTCTCAGAGTCAGAAACAAAGCAATCGGGGACCAATACAGGGGAATAAGACAGGGGGGAACAAGTGTGACCACTGTGGAGGATTTCATTTGTCGCGTGACTGCCGAGGCTGTTGTGTGTAAGGACCCCAAGCCCTTAACCCTTGATTAGTGTATTAATCATTATGTGTGGCACATGCTTTCAATAAAAAATCAATCGGGAACTCAGATGATACTTTACCATTGAATGGCAATTACAAAATTTCTTTAATATTCAACGTTATAAGATCATCTCTACCAAAAGACTCATAGATTTCGCCCATTACCATCCCCATTACACCACTTTTTACATTGTGGACTTTTATAAAAATTTGGGCAGAGTCTCCCCATAAATTGAGCTATCCCGAAACAAAAGCACATCACATAACATAGTTCTCGGCCAGGGAAAACACAATACTCAAGATACAGCAACACTAAGTAAATTCCCAGCCAGAGAAGACACCACACATAAGACAACAAAAGTGGGTTTCAACACCCACATAATACACCAATGACTCTCATATCATTAGCAATTCTACCCTGAATTTCATGCAACATAGAACAAAAGAGAGAAAGGCTCATGCTTTTATATACAACCCATATATAAGTATAACTGTGCTCACATGCGAGCATCATAAATGTGTATATAACCCTCGGGTGTATATAAGTACTCTATACGATACCGTGCTCCATCAAGCCCTGGTACCACGATCCTGGGAGTACATCCAATCAACAGCTCGAGCTCAGCTCCAAAGCCATCGATGTACCTGTTCACCTGCCCCAACAGAGACAGCCCCCAACGGGGTGATCATACCAATACACAAAATCCCATAATCACAATAATGAAATTCATAATTTACAACAAAAGTAAATACTAATGAATTTTAAATGATACTCCCTGGATGGCAACGTCCTCATCCGGGATTCCGTGTACTATCCCTATTCTCACAATCATCAAACTCATCAAATCTCAAAAATCAGTAAATCAACACATTGATTTAACTCATCGCATGCCTGATTCTCAAATATCAATAATTAATGATTCCAAATTCATTATACATACAAATATAGATATCTCAATATCTAATACTGATTTTCAACTTTGCTACCAATCACAGATAGCTCAAATGCCTAGCATTTATTTTACCAATTCTCCATTATACTCAGACATCTCGCATGTCTTATAATGAATACATGATTCTACGATCATTCTCAGGCATCTCAATGCCCTACAATGGTCATATACATCCAGTACCCCATATATCTTGTAAGAGTTATACTACTCTAGTGTCACGCACGCTCGTGGCGGCGATATCAAGATTAGGTCGCTTCATAGCTTCTCAACACATATATATATAACCTCATGCACAATTATTCAATGCAATCAAAATACATTATGCATTTCACAATGCTCTAATATATAGTAATGCTCGTACGTCGCACGTACCTTAAATCTCCGTAGTCCAAGCCAAACCTTGCTTGGGTTCCATGCCCCGAGGAATGATGTGCTAACACGATAAGTAATTCACAATTATTTACGAACATGTAAACCCATGCTCAAGCACAACCATAACCCTTATACAAAATATTGCCAACACACAACAATTAACCATTCAAAAGACCCGGGGCAGGGCATATGCAGGGAGGGAAATGAATGAGACATCAACGAAAATTGTTCAAGAACACCCTTCAATTTTCGAACCCTTAACATCACAATTCGAACCCAATCCAAGCACCATAATTCATCTAAAACATGCTATAAACGATTAACAACAAGAATCACCGCCCCCCCTGCCAAAACCCCTAAATTCGAACCCACACCCTCACGAAAATAGGGAAATAATTCGAACCATACATCACAAAATGGCAGGGAATTACATGAGAAGCATGAAAAAGGGGTAAGGAAGGTTACCCATACGAAGATCGGAAGGAAATCGGTCGAAAATCGAAGAACCCTAGAAATCGGACCTCTGCGCATTTCTGGAAAATCCGAGAGCGATTCGCGACGAAACTTTGAATTCCTGGTGTGGAAAGTTGCGCCTCGGAGAGACGAAGATAGCGGCGGTCCGGACGCGCCGGATGGTGGTCGGACGGCGGCGGGCGCGGCGCTTTTAGGCGCGGGGGTTGGGGCGATGGGAAATGGGCAGAACGCGGGGAGAGAGAGAGACGGGCAAGGTGGAGCTGAAATGATTTTTTAAAATTAAAATCTCGGGTTCAACTGGTATATATAGCAAAATTTCCCCGAAATACCAATAGCCCCACAAATACATCATGATTCATTAAAAATCAACTGTTTTCAAAAACTCTCTCTCTAACTTCAAAACCCCCTACCGGTGCCCACACAAAGCACCCCAGATCCCGAGTCACACTAAAACTCAACTCATAGGTTTTTCACCCAAATCAGAATACAATCTCAACCTCGGGATCCAACGATCCCAACTACCCAAATAGACGAGCTCGGAAGGCACAACACCGCGATTAAACTCCAAATCGCCACGTAAAACAACTTTAGGGGTCATTAATACTCCGGGATTAACATCTATAATCCCAGGTCATCACAATATCCCCCACTAAAAGAATTTCGTCCTCGAAATTAGTACAGGTGTACTCCAAGTACAGTCGCAACAACCCAAACCAAAACACATGACTGTGAATCGAACAGTCACCCTTAGCCCCGACATGGCTATCATGAACGCATCATGGATAACACATCAGCCGCGAGGACACTGACCTCGCACCAAACCCTGGGATGAAATAAACCTTCCAGTACACCCAAATAGAAAGAGTGTTGGCACAACACATGCTAACAGTCCAAAAGCAGCCAGTCAACTGAAACCGCAAGGATTCGAATCTCTCATGATTCCATCGTAGATATCATTCAATGACATCTTAACTATGACTCACGATGTCTAACATACATCGTTACAAGGGAAACACTAGTATGCCACGGCATACTCGTACCAAACCTGGTTCCCGCTTTCAAACCTCCTCCATCGAAGGAGCAGTCGCATCATTGCAACACAATTTGGGCAACTCACGGCCACAGATTCATACAAAAGACATCTCACAAGATGTCCACCTCCGGATGTTCCAAGAATCACATCCCAATCATAAATAAACAATCGAGACTCCACAGATTTTCAAATTCTGAAAGGACATGCAATACACCCATTGTATCCTCAACGCTTGTGTCGACAGCGACACCCAACCAATCCGAATTCCTACCATCCCTTGATAATCCTAGGATTTAACAATCCAAACTTGGGAAGGCTATCGCATAACTCGGAGGAAAACACCAACAAGGAAATACCTTAACCCACACAAGATAATCCCTCCTCAAAGGGAGTCAACTAACTTCACGATTATTCCTCATAATTATCGTGCCAGGGAGATTCCCAATCTCAAGGTGTTCCATATCTCTCATCAGAGATTTAACCACCCAAAAATAGCATAACTCTATGCTTGACAAAAGGAAATCAATAACTGGCATCCGTATACTCATCGGTATACCTGCCTAAGCACGGACACCACATGCATACTCAATGCACTTGGCTCGGGTATCTACAACATACCCCTAAGCCCCAAACACAACCGTCAATTCTGAGTCATTCCCATCCAGTGGAGAATGATAATCGACGATCAACAACACGGCGTGATTCCCAAAATCAACACCACATGCACCAACTTACCGAATCTTTCAAAGATTCCCAAATAGGTATAATACTACCTCCTTCCCCACCAGGGAAGTGCCATCGAACTCGAGATCCACTAGTCTCGAACCATCGTTCGGAAAAACTGGATACAATAACACCCATTGCATCCCAAATACACGGATTCCCCAGATCGAGTCAACGACAACTTGATGACTCTCTTGTTGGTACTCCAACATTATGAGCTGTCCCAGACAAGTCTCACCAAGATTAAACATAAACGTATACATGTTTCAGTGAGGCATGCACAACCTCAACCTCAAATGACGTGGTGACTACTAGAGTCCACCACAATCCACATCGTATCACCTTACGATTTGCCAAACTTGGTTCCAACGAGCAGTATAACGGCTCTAGCAAGTCCATCATGGTGCTGCATACACGCGGTAGACAAACTAGTCGCTGCCTCTTTAGGTTTACCTCAAACAACAAGACGGACGTTTCCACATGGCATACCATACCATGGGAAGAAAATCAATAGAGTAGTGGGTCTTTACTCAACATTCCTCAAATGCCGATACACCCTGGACACTCCAGTGTCCCTATGTACTTAACATAAACTCCAAATCGCCACGTAAAACAACTTTAGGGGTCATTAATACTCCGGGATTAACATCTATAATCCCAGGTCATCACATTATGTATGTGGCAAGGTGGGCCACTTAGCTCGGGCTTGCCCCAATCGGGCAGGTCAGGCAGACTTGGGGCCAAATAGGCCAAGATTTGATGCCAGGATGGCACCACAGAGACAGCAGTTTGCACCTCGACCACAGGGAGGTCAGGTGGCAGGACCGTCGCAGGGTCAGGTGTATGCACTGACTCGGGAGCAGGCTGAGGCAGCCCCGGAGGAGGTCATTGCTGGTACGTGTCATTTATTTACGTACCCTACATTTTTATTTATAGATACAGGTGCTTCCCACTCTTTTGTATCTGCTGCTTTTGTGGCGAGACATCGCTTGTGCTCGTCTCTGTTACCCACGGCTCTCATGGTCTCGACACCCACAGGAAAGTATGTGACTACAGACCGACTGTTATCTGATTGCCTCATTTATTTCGAGGGCAATGATCTGAGGGCCGATCTGATTCAGTTAGAGATGGCAGATTTTGACTGCATTGTCGGCATTGATGTGTTGAGCAGATACCGAGCTGTGGTAGATTGCCGACAGAGGATGGTACATTTTCTGTCTGAGCAGGGGTTCCAGTGGACCTTCTATGGGGACGGCTCTCGTCCAAAGATTCCAGTGATCTCAGCGGTTAAGATGTCGCGGTTATTGGAACGCGGCCACACGGGCTACCTTATATATGCCGTGGATTCATCAGAAGAGAAGGAAGTGAGAGCCGAGGACATTCCGGTCGTGGCGGAGTTCTTTGATGTATTCCCGGATGAGATTCCAGGGTTTCCGCTGATCAGAGATGTGGAGTTTGCCATTGAGCTACTGTCGGGGACATCAGCCATTTCTCGTGCCCCATACAGGATGGCACCGGCAGAGCTGAAGGTACAGTTACAGGAACTCCTTGACAAGGGATACATTCGTCCTAGTGTATCGCCTTGGGGTGCACCAGTCTTGTTCGTGAAGAAAAAGGACGGTTGATGCGCCTGTGTATTGATTAATATCAATTGAACAAAGTGACTATTAAGAACAAGTACCCCCTTCCGAGGATTGATGATTTATTTGATCAGTTTCAGGGCACAGAGATTTACTCAAAGATTGACTTGAGGTCAGGCTACCACCAGATACAGGTTAGAGCGGATGATATCCAAAAGACAGCTTTTAGAACTCGGTATGGACACTACGAGTTCTTGGTGATGCCATTCGGGGTGACGAATGTGCGGACTGTCTTTATGAGCCTGATGAACCGAGTATTTCAGGAGTACCTTGATCAGTTTGTGATCGTATTTATTGATGACATCCTTGTCTATTCAGAAGTGAAGAGGAACATGCTATTCATTTGAGGACAGTGTTACAGATCCTCAGAGATCACCAGTTGTACGCCAAACTCAGCAAGTGTGAGTTTTGGCTGAGCAGTGTATCATTCTTGGGTCACATTATCTCTCGAGAGGGGATATCAGTAGACCCGAGGAAGGTAGAGGCAGTTATGGATTGGTCTGCCCCTACTACAGTATTTGAGATTCGGAGTTTTCTTGATTTGGCTGGGTATTATCGACGCTTTGTCGAAGGATTTTCGAAGATTGCCAAGCCACTGACGCAGCTAACTCAGAAGGGAGTTCCATTCTTTTGGTCGGAAGCTTGTGAGCAGAGCTTCCAGGAGTTGAAGCACAGATTGACTTCAGCCCCAGTTTTGGTGATTCCCAGGGAGAACAAAGGGTTTGTTCTTTATACTGACGCATCACTTCAGGGTCTAGGATGCGTACTGATGCAGGACAGGCATGTGGTGGCTTATGCTTCTAGACAGTTAAAGCCACACGAGAGGAGGTATTCAGTCCATGATTTGGAGTTAGCAGCCATAGTGTTTGCCTTGAAGATATGGCGACACTACTTATATGGTACCTCATTTACCATCTTCACCGATCACAAGAGCCTGAAGTTCTTGTTTACACAGGCTGAGCTGAATATGAGGTAGAGGGATGGATGGACCTGCTGAAGGACTATGACTGTGAAATCGAATACCATCCGGGAAAATCAAACTTGACAGCCGACGCTTTGAGTCGGAAAGTGAGGAGCACGACAGAGGATGTCATGTATGTATCAGCTATGATGGGCTCCTACTGCCAGTTGGGGTTTGATTATGATGTATCTTCTTCTCCGGTACAGGTGTTGACCTTGCTAGCTGAGCCAATCATTTATGAACACATCCGGAAGGCTCAGGGGACGGACGTAGAGGTTCATAGATGGATGTCAGTGATTCATTCAGGTCAGCCATCGAGATTCAGAATGGCTGAGGACGGTTCTCTGAGGCTTGGCGACAGATGGGTGGTTCCAGATACACCCGAGTTACGACGGGGTATATTAGAGCGAGCTCATTGCAACAGGATGAGTATCCACCCGGGCGGGAAGAAGATGTATAAGGATTTATGCAGCCATTTCTGGTGGAGGCGAATGAAATAGGATGTTACTTCATTCGTCAAGCGCTGTTTGATTTGTCAGCAAGTAAAGGCTGAGAGGCAGAGTCCTGGTGGTGAGCTAAGGAGCTTGGAGATACCATAGTGGAAGTGGGAGCACATATCCATGGACTTCGTGACCCACTTACCGAGGACAGTTTCGGGTTTTGATGCCATCTGGGTAGTCGTGGATAGACTGACTAAAGTGGCTCACTTCATTCCGTACAGTATGACTTTCACGTACCTGAGGATGGCTCAGTTGTATATTAGAGATGTGGTAAGACTGCACGGGATCCCTGTTTCGATTGTGTCTGATCGTGATCCGCGGTTTACATCTCACTTCTGGGAAGGTCTACAGTCAGCTCTAGGTACAGAGTTGAGGTTGAGTACAGCCTATCATCCTCAAACGGACGGCCAGGTCGAGCGTACGATATAGACGCTCGAAGATATGTTGAGGGCTTGTGTGCTGGAGTTCAGCACTTCTTGGCAGGACTCAGTAGCCTTGGTGGAATTTTCTTATAATAACAGTTACCAGGCTAGCATACAGATGGCTCCATTTGAAGCCCTATATGGCAGGCGTTGCAGGTCGCCTTTGTGTTGGGATGATGTGGACCGTAAATCGGTCGGAGGACCAGAGTTGGTCCAGGATATGAAAGAAAAGGTAAAGGTCATTAGGAGAAAGATGAAGGCAGCTCAGGACAGACAGGCAGCGTATGCCAATCAGCGGCGAAGGCCGTTGGAGTTTCAGTTAGGCGACAGAGTCTTTTTTGAAGATCTCACCTTTCAGAGGTGTGGTACGGTTTGGGATGCGGGGAAAGTTATCCCCAAGATATGTAGGGCCGTATGAGATCTTGCAGCGTGTTGGTACTCTGGCGTACCGTTTGGCTTTACCGCCCTCTCTGTCTGGTATACACGATGTATTCCATGTGTCTATGCTGAGGAAGTACGAGCCAGATCCTTTGCATGTGTTGCAGCCTTCAGAGGTGCAGTTTGAGTCCGATATTTCCTATGTGGAGCGGCCTATCAGGATTTTGGATAGGGCAGACCGCAGGCTTCGGAACAAAGTTATTCCTATGATCAAGGTTCAGTGGGATCGTAGGGGTGTCGAGGAGGCCACGTGGGAGACAGAGCGACACATGGTGCATCATTATCCAGAACTGTTTTCCGGTATGTGATATACGTTTTGTTTTTATATTGGGTAAGTGCATGCTGATTTCGAGGACGAAATCTTATAAGTAGGGGAGTATTGTGATATCCCCGAAATGATTATGTGATTTTATTCATTAATTAAATTATGATGATTTTGGTGTTAATTCATGGGGTTGAATTGATATTATTGGGGAGATGCATTTCAGGGTGCATGTGATACATGTTGGGATTTTGGGGTTGTGGCATGATTATTTGGGGTGTGTGTTATTTATTTTGGTGAAGCATGTTTAAATGGGAATTGAAGTATTTTATTGGGAAAATACTATAAATATCATGTGAGGATATTTTAATACATCGTGCTAAATACCGGGACCAAAACATAACACATCATACCACCCAACCACCCCCCCCCCCCCCCCCAACCCATGCTGATGACACAACATAAGCTGACCATACCCCCCACTTGGCACAATCATTCAACTCATCTCCTCCACTCCAAATCTCGCCCTTTCTCTCCCAAATAATCTCCAGCACCTGCTAAGCAAAATTGAGAGGAGCCCTTCCATTTTCATTGCTTGGAGACCTTCCAAAAATCGGAGCAAAGTAGGGTGAGAAACCATGCTCTGGTTTTGGTTTAAGTTTGGTTGAGTTCAAGTTTTTATTGGGTGTGAAAATGGCATGCTAGCTTAGGTTTCTTTAAACCTTCGATTTAAATGCTTACATGGTGTTGTTATGAAGCTTCCAGTATTTTTCCTTGAGCATGTTTCATATTTTATATGAAGGATTTAAGCATGTAAAATATAGTGTTCAAAAATCTGGGTAAGGCGAGTGCCCTGTTTTTCTGGAAAATATGGGATGGGAGTGAAGTTGTGAAGGTGTTATCATGCTTGTTAGCTAGGTTTTTGGTAAACCTTCGATCCAAGTTCATTTATGGTGTTTTCGTGAAGTACCTAACATGTTTACTAGAGCATGAAACATGTGTTATGTGGTAGATTTAATTTCTTGAAAGTAGGTACTCAAAAATCTGGGCAGAAGGATAATGCCCTATTTTTCAGAAAGTTTGGTTGAGTACTGATGTAAATGGACGATTTTCAAGCATGTGGGTTTTAAGTATGGGTATAACTTCGCTATGAATACACTCGGGGTAGTGTATTGTAGCTCTTAGCATATTTGTTCAAACTTGTGGTGTATCTTATATGCTTGATCGAAGGGTATGAAAATGGGTGTTCGGGAATTCTGGAATTGTGTTTCTTGAACAGGGCAGCTCGATCGATCGGAATTCCATCTCGATCGATCGAGCGAGGCAGAACTTTGGTATGAATGAAGGTGTCTTCTCGATCGATCGAAAAGAGGGGCCGATCGATCGAGAGACCCAGAATGTTGAAAAATATAAATTGTTATATTTTGTTTAAGTTTTTGATATTGGATCATAATGAGGCATCTAATATTGTGTTGTACACTGGTGTAGAGCCTTCACAGATAGCTACACAGCGCAGGGGATAGAGTCTTGCAACACACTATATTTTGGAAAGGTACGTAAGCGACGTACGGGCATCCCAACGGTAACATGTATTAAATGTTCATTATTTGACATATGATAAATGCAAAGTTGTGCATTATGTGTATGATACATGTTGTTATGCATTGTCGTTGCATACGTATATTGTGGAATAAAGAGTGTGTATTCCACGAGTCAGGGTTATCGTAGTGATGATTTTAAATGCTTAAGCTTATACCGCTAAAAATGTGGAGCAAGGCTTGCACATGGAGGCGGGGTATACCATACTAAGCGGGGGAGAAGGTACCGCTAGTATGAAGAGCGGGGAAGAAGGTACCGCTAGTGGGGAAGAATGTACCGCTTGTTATGAAATAATGAAGCGGGGAAGATGGTACCGCTCATTATGAAGTTAAGAAGTAAGAAGCATTAAAATACACTGATGATAGACTGACTAAGAAGATGTAAAGATTTAAGAAGTGAACTAATGTCATGACATTTATATAAGCCATAACGTCATACATTGATTTGATTATGAGCTGTGATACAGGGACAACCAAAATGGGCGTATTAAATGCATTGGAAGTTCAGGAAGTATCCTATGCCTAAGATTTATGCATTTATGCCTTACATTCAATTATGATTGATATGAACTATGATGTGCTCATGTGTTGGGAGTTGTCTTTGTAGGTGCTTTTGACGATGAGAACCAGGGTCGGGGTTGAAACGCTGAGCTGTAAGGAGTGCTACAGGATTAGCAGTATAGAGAATCACTTTTGTATAGTTTCTACAAGGAGTAGAGTAAAGCTATATTGTAGTACCTTCTGTTAGGAATGTGTATAATTCCTTTTTGAACTTTTGGTACTGTAATTTCTTAAAGCTCAGGTTTATCAACACGGCATATTACTCTGATTACGTATGATTAGTTCTCTTAATTGCACATAGTATCTGGTTTAGATAACGGGGTCTCACACACGATAGATATGCGAGTGTTGGGCATATGCTTTGGCTGGGATTGCTGCATGGCAGATATGCTACTTATGCTTTGGCATGAGAGATATACGCCAGTTTGTTATATGCTCTGGCTGTTATAACATGTTAGGAAGGTACTATGATATGTGCTGCTAATATGAAGATGTGAGAGGGTTCCACTGACATATTGAGCTGAGATAGACATATCACATTGGTCTGGTTATAACAGGATATGAGATGAGACATGTCATGACATAATTGCATTTGATGATGCATTATACAGGACAATCACATTTGATGTTTATAGTGCTTTATTGTTTATGTTTTATATTGATATCGCACTGGAATGGTTTTGTATCTATACTCATGTTATGTGATTGTTTCTGTAGGGACTCATAGACGTGGAAGGACGGGATTGTGAGTCTATTCCGCTGCGAGCTGAACCAATGCTTAGGAGTTTTTGGTCTAGGTTGTTGTGCTGTATATAGGATGTGTATTATTGACATGGTTTTTGTCAACTTGTAATAACCTACATAACTAAACTCTTAATCAGTGTATGTTTTACTTAATTCTTACTCACATATGTATAATGAACTGATACACAATGGATTAAGTAACGAGGACCCCACAACCACAATGCAATCCTAATCCATTAGGACTTATTCCACACCCTCAGGGTGGGTGTGATCATGTCTACTTTACGTCACAACGACAGTAGTTTCCTCAATAACTATACTTACCACCAATCACTTGGCCATAGCCATTCCAACGAGTACACCCAAAGATACCACTACTCGTAAAATATTTACTTAAAATATGTGCCGCGGTACACTTTTTGTACGGCCTACCCAATAATTCTTCGAGCAACCCGTTCGGCATAATGGTCTCGTCAACTAGTGACCCAGACACTATCATGTGCTCATCATCTGCACTTTAACCATGCGACTAAATATATATACATAAATGGATTATTCATCGAAACGACGCTACGCGTCTACATAGAACATCCACTATGTCATCGTCATCCCGTGACGGTACATGTGAGACCCCGATATCTCAATATACTAATAGGTGCGATTAAGAGAACTAAACATTCATATGAATAAATCAGAGTAATGAGTCATGTTGATTTTCCTGAGCTTAAGGGATACAGTAGTAAAAGTTTCAAAGGAATTTCACAAATTCCTTTGAAAGGTGTTACACTATAGTCTTATTCTACCACAAGTAGAAGCTATGTAAAATTTTCTCAAATCATGTAGCTAATCCTGTAGCTCTCCTTACAGCTCAGCTTCTCAACCCCGACCCTGGTTCTCAACATCAAAAGCACCTACAAAGACAACCCCCAACACATGAGCATAACACAATTCATATTCAACATAATATGAAAATAAGGCGTAAATGCACAATCATAAAATACAAATCACTTCCTGTATTTCCATCGCATTTACAATGCCCATTGGTTGTCCCTGTACCATAATTCATAATATAACACATTATATGAATGTATGGTTTCACAAATGAATGTCATGACATTTCCTCTTTTTCTTGAGTCAGTCATCATCAGTTATTTTAATGCTTCTTCGCTTTCATAATCTCAAAACAAGCGGTATCTCATCCTCGCTTCTTCATACTAGCGGTATCTCATCCTCGCTCAGTATGGTATAAACCCGCCTCCATGTGCAAGCGAGCCTCCCCCCTCCCGCTCCGCATTTTTAGCGGTAAAGCGTAAGCATTAACACCTTAACCGTGATCGCCCTGACTCGTGGAATACATCTCTTTATCCCACATCACAATATGCAACAACAATGCATAATATGCAACAACAATGCATAATAACATGTATCAACTCATAATGCATCACATTGCATTCATCATGTGTCACACAGACAAACATAAATACATGTTACCGTTGGGATGCCCGTACGTCGCTTACGTACCTTTCCAAAAAGTAGTGTGTGGTGGGACTCTATCCCCTGCGTTGTGTAACCGTCTGTGAAGGATCCCCTTTTGGCTCCGATTTTTGCAAGCTTCAAGGCAGTAAAATTGGTTGAGCTCCTTCCTATCTTGCTCAGCAAGTGTTGGACGAGTTTGGTGAGGAAGAAAGAAGTGATTTCAGACTTGTGAGGTGAAGTGGGAGATGGGGGAAAAGGGTATGGGCAGCAGCTGGCAGCAGGGTATGGGTCAAGGGGGGTGGTTGAGTGGTGGGTGGTATGATGTGTTATGTTTTGGTCCCGGTATTTAGCACGATGTATTAAATATCCTCACACGATATCTGTAGTATTTTCTCACTAAAATACTTCAATTCCCTTTTTAAAACATGCTTTACTAAAACGATTAACACACACCCCAATTAATCATGCCACAACCCCAAAATCCCAACATATAACACATGTACCCTCACATGCATCTCCCAATATTATTAATTCAAAGCAAGGAATTAATACCATAATTTTCACAACAATGATTAATGTTTAAATAACACATAATCATTTCTGGGATATCACAATACTCCCCTACTTATAGGATTTCGCCCTCGAAATCAGCATGCACTTACCCAATATAAAGTGAAACATAAATCACATACCAGAAAACAGTTCTGGGTAGTGCTGCACCATGTGTCGCTCCGTCTCCCACGTGGCCTCCTCGACACCCCTACGATCCCACTGAACTTTGACCATAGGAATAACTTTGTTTCTCAGTCTGCGATCTGCCCTATCCAAAATCCTGATAGGTCGCTCCACATAGGAAACATCGGACTCAATCTGAACCTCAGAAGGCTGTAATACATGTGAAGGATCCGGATCATACTTCCTCAGCATAGACACATGGAATACATCGTGTATACCAGACAGAGAAGGCGGTAAAGCCAAACGGTAGGCCAGAGTACCCACACGCTGTAAGATCTCATACGGCCCCACGTATCTAGGAGACAACTTCCCCCGCATACCAAACCGTACCACACCCCTAAAGGGTGAGATCTTCAGAAAAACTCTGTCGCCCAACTGAAACTCCAACGGTCTTCGCCGTTGATTGGCATATGCTGCCTGTCTATCCTGAGCTTCCTTCATCTTTCTTCTGATAACCTTAACTTTCTCTTCCATTTCTTGAACCAACTCTGGTCCTCCAACCGACTTACGGTCCAAGTCATCCCAATACAAGGGTGACCTACAACGCCTACCATAGAGGGCCTCGAAAGGAGCCATCTGTATACTTGTCTGGTAGTTGTTGTTGTAAGAGAACTCCACCAAGGCTATCAAGTCCTGCCATGATATGTCGAACTCTAACACACAAGCTCTCAACATATCCTCGAGCGTCTGTATCGTACGCTCGGTCTGTCCGTCCGTCTGAGGGTGATATGTTGTGCTCAGCCTCAACTCTGTACCTAGAGCTGTCTGCAGACCCTCCCAGAAGTGAGATGTGAACCGCGGATCTCGATCAGACACTATCGAAACAGGGATCCCGTGCAGTCTCACTACATCTCTGACATATAACTGTGCCATCCTCAAGTGCGTATATGTCATATAGTAGGGAATGAAATGAACCACTTTAGTCAATCTGTCCACGACTACCCAGATGGCATCAAAACCCGAAACAGTCCTCGGTAAGTGGGTCACGAAATCCATAGACACGTGCTGCCACTTCCACTCGGGTATCTCCAAACTCTTTAGTTCACCCCCAGGCCTCTGCCTCTCAGCCTTCACCTGCTGACAAATCAAACAGCGCTTGACGAATGAAGTAACATCCTGTTTCATTCGCCTCCACTAGAACTGGCTGCGTAGATCCTTATACATCTTCTTCCCGCCTGGGTGAACACTCATCCTGCTGCAATGAGCTCGCTGTAAGATACCCTGGCCCAACTCGGGTGTATCTGGAACTACCCATCTATCGCCAAGTCTCAGAGAACCGTCCTCGGCCACTTTGAATCTCGATGGCTGCCCTGAATGAACCACTGACATCCATCTCTGAACCTCTTATCGGTCCCCTGAGCCTTTCTGATGTGATAAAAAATAACAGGCTCGGCTAACAAGGTCGAAACCTGTACTGGTGAAGTAGACACATCATAATCGAATCCCAAATGGCAGTAGGAGCCCAACATAGCTGATAGGCACATGGCATCCTCTGCTGTGCTCCTCACCTTCCGACTCAAAGCGTCGGCTGTCAAGTTTGCTTTCCCGGGATGGTATAGGATTTCACAATCATAATCCTTCAGCAGATCCATCCATCTCCTCTGCCTCATGTTCAGCTCAGCCTGTGTAAACAAGAACTTCAGGCTTTTGTGATCAGTGAAGATGGTGAATGAGGTACCGTATAAGTAGTGTCGCCATATCTTCAAGGCGAAAACTATAGCTGCCAACTCCAAATCATGGACTGGATACCTCGTCTCATGTGGCTTCAACTATCTCGAAGCATAAGCCACTACATGTCTGTCCTGCATCAGTACACACCCTAAGCCCTGTAGCGATGCGTCGGTATAAAGAACAAATCCTTTGTTCTCCTTGGGAATCACTAGAACTGGTGCAGTAGTCAGTCTGTGCTTCAATTCCCTGAAACTCTGCTCACAAGCCTCTGTCCAACAAAAAGGGACTCCCTTCTGAGTCAGTTGTGTAAGTGGCTTGGCGATCTTTGAGAAACCCTCGATGAAACGTCGATAATAGCCAGCCAACCCAAGAAAACTCCGAATCTCACTGACTGAAGTAGGGGTAGACCAATCCATAACTGCCTCTATCTTTCTCGGGTCTACTGATATCCCCTCTCGCGATATGATATGGCCCAAGAATGATACACTGCTCAGCCAGAACTCACGCTTGCTGAGTTTGGCGTACAACTGATGATCTCTGAGGATCTGGAGCACTATCCTCAGATGATCGGCATGATCCTCCTCACTCCTTGAATAGACAAGGATGTCATCAATGAATATGATCACAAACTGATCGAGGTACTCCTGAAATACTCGGTTCATCAGGCTCATAAAAACTGCAGGTGCATTTGTCACACCAAAAGGCATCACCAAGAACTCATAGTGTCCATATCGAGTTCTAAAAGCCGTCTTTTGAACATCACCAGCTCTAACCCGCACCTGATGATAGCCTGACCTCAAGTCTATCTTCGAGTACACCTCTGTACCTGAAGCTGGTCGAACAGATCATCAATCCTCGGAAGTGGATATCTGTTCTTCACTGTGGCCTTGTTCAATTGCCTGTAGTCAATGCACAGACGCATTGATCCATCCTTCTTTTTCACGAACAAGACTGGTGCACCCCAAGGCGATACACTAGGACGAATGTATCCCTTGTCAAGGAGCTCCTGTAACTGTACCTTTAGTTCCCTCAGCTCTGCCGGTGCCATCCTGTATGGGGCACGAGAAATGGCTGATGTCCCCGGCAGTAGCTCAATAGCAAACTCAACATCCCTGACAGGCGGAAATCCTGGAATCTCATTTGGGAACACATCAATGAACTCCGCCACAACTAGAATGTCCTCGGCTCTCACTTCCTTTTCCTCAGATACATCCACCGCATAAATGATGTAACCTGTGTGGCCGCGCTCCAATAACCGCGACATCTTGACCGCTGAGATCACTGGAATCCTTGGACGAGAGCCGTCCCCATAAAAAGTCCACTGGAACCCCTGATCAGATAGAAAACGAACAGTCCTCTGCCGACAGTCTACCACAGCTCGGTATCTGCTCAACACATCAATGCCGATAATACAGTCAAAGTCTGACATCTCTAACTGAATCAGATCAGCCCTCAGATAATTGCCCTCAAAATAAATGAGGCAATCAGACAACAGCCGATCCGCAATCACATGCTTCCCCGTGGGTGTCGAGACCATGAGAGGCGTGGGTAACAGAGACGAGCACAAGTGGTGTCTCTCCACAAAAGCAACAGATACAAAAGAATGAGAAGCACCTGTATCTACCAAATAAATGTAGGGTACGTAAATAAATGACACGTACCAGCAATGACCTCCTCTGGGGCTGCCTCAGCCTGCTCCCTAGTCAGTGCATACACCTGACCCTGCGGTGGTCCTGCCGCCTGACCTCCCTGCGGTCGAGGCGCAAACTGCTGTCTCGGTGGTGCTCTCCCAGCATCAAATCTTGGCCTATTCGGCCCTGAGTCTGCCTGACTTGCCCAATTGGGGCAGTTCCTAGCTAAGTGGCCCACCTTGCCACAAACATAACAGCCTCGGCAGTCACGTGACAAGTGAAATCCTCCACAGCGGTCACACCTGTCCCCTCCTGCCTTACTCCCCTGTGTAGGTCCTCGATTGCTCTGTTTCTGACTCTGAGATTTCTTCCCGCTAAATCTGGAAGATGATGAGGTTCCACGAGCCTTGAACTGATCCCCTCGTGGTTTCAAACTATCAGCAACAGGCCTCTGTGATGGTACTGAAGGGGGTACAACATCCTTGTATGCTCCCACTGCAATTTCTGCTAACTCTGCCTGTGTCAGGGCGTCATCAAAAGAGCTAGGGTTGTTGGAGACAACCCGGTCAAATAGTTCTGGCCTGAGTCCTTTCAGGAAATGCCTCATCTTTGCATGGCTGCTCACAGCGATATGGGGGACATACCTCAACAGTGAGGAATAATGCAAGGCAAAGTCTGAAACTGACATGTCGCCCTGCCTCAAATTCGTGAACTCGTCCTCCTTTACTTGTCTGGGAGCAGCAGAAAAATACCGGTTAAGAAACCGGGTCCTGAATACAGTCCAGTCTACTACCATGCCCTGAGCTCTCAGCTCCATCACAGTGGTCTTCCACCACATAGAAGGCTTCTTTGCCATCTGAAACTCGGCTAACCTCAGCCATGCGGTACGTGCACAAGGCGCAGTCACAAGTATCTGCTCTATCCGTTCTAGCCACTCTTCGGCCCCTTCTCCAGACTCAGTCCCCTCAAACATGGGTGGACGGAAATTCAGAAACTGTGTCAAACTGAGCTCCCCTGGTAATAATATCTGTGCACTGGGCTCCACACCTACAGCATGTGGTGGTAAAGGATTCGGCTGAGCAATACTGGCATTCCTACTGTCCATATCCCCTACCTCCTCATTGAGGTTCTCCGGATTAATCTCAGCCATGCTGTAACACAAGAGTTAACAACAATACCAAAAACTGTTTATAGAATAAGCCGTTAGATAACAAGAGTATCATATTCAAAACATGTTAGTATAATACTTATACAACAATATGCATCACATGCATAACATGCCCAACAATGAATACCTAGCCAACTTGTCTCTAAAGGCTACCCTTCACTCTTCCCTGATTATCTAACCACTGCTCTGATACCACTAAATGTGAGACCCCGATATCTCAATATACTAATGGGTGCGAGTAAGAGAACTAAACATTCATATGAATAAATCAGAGTAATGAGTCATGTTGATTTTCCTGAGCTTAAGGGATACAGTAGTAAAAGTTTCAAAGAATTTCACAAATTCCTTTGAAAGGTGTTACACTATAGTCTTATTCTACCACAAGTAGAAGCTATGTAAAATTTTCTCAAATCATGTAGCTAATCATGTAGCTCTCCTTACAGCTCAGCTTCTCAACCCCGACCCTGGTTCTCAACATCAAAAGCACCTACAAAGACAACCCCCAACACATGAGCATAACACAATTCATATTCAACATAATATGAAAATAAGGCGTAAATGCACAATCATAAAATACAAATCACTTCCTGTATTTCCATCGCATTTACAATGCCCATTGGTTGTCCCTGTACCATAATTCATAATATAACACATTATATGTGTAATACCCCCGAAAGGTTAAATGATTATGTGCTACAATAATGAATTACGATGTGTTTAAGAGGGTTGTGGTATTTTAAGTGGGGGTTATATTTATGATATGATGATATGATTTAGGGGGTATGTTACGTATTTTTAATTGTTGTATTGATGTAGTACAATTGCAAAATATCAAGGGAAGATATTTTTACACATCATATGAAATACCGGGGTACAATTAAACACCACAAAACCACCCTACATGCAACCACCCACCCCCCACTTGCAGCAACCCACGCCCCCTCCCCTGTTTTCTGGGAAATATTTGACTAAGTAGGCATGTTCCCACTTAGATATTTTCACCAAAATCCCTTCCAAAAACCTCCTTCTTCCTCCCTTCTCTTCGTCTGATATCTGGACTGCTGCTAGGAGGAAAGTGGTCGGAAATTACTTGTCTTTTCTTGACAAAAATCGGAGAGCAA
Source organism: Haberlea rhodopensis (assembly GCA_907163345.1). Lineage (NCBI taxonomy): Eukaryota > Viridiplantae > Streptophyta > Magnoliopsida > Lamiales > Gesneriaceae > Haberlea > Haberlea rhodopensis. Next base: position 1,151,184 of record CAJQUN010000134.1, on the reverse strand, counting down.
AAGTGGTGAGGGATCACGCTGGTTCACCAGCTTTTCGTGTTTTTACATGTATGTTTGTCATAGCAGATTTGGCATGTTAGTGTTAGGTTTGTTGAAAAATTGTTATGAACACTTTTAAGTAATGTTTATGATGTCCCTAGCATGCTTTGCCAAGTAGCTTACATGACTTATGTGTTAGATCTTCGATTGTGAAAAGGACTCCTCGAAAATCTGGGCAAGGAAGTGCCCTGTTTGTATGTTGAGTAGGCCTTTTGTTATGAAGATTTGAAGCATGCTAACTTAGGTTATGGGAAAACTTTTGACGTAAATGCATACAAGGAAGTTTGGTGAATATGCCAGCATATTTGTTGAGCATGAACTATGGGCCTTATGGTATTTTCGAGGCTATGAATATGTATGTTCAATAATTCTCGGCTAGGAAATTATGCCCTGTTTTTCAGAAATGTTGATTGAGTATTGATAAAAAGGGGTAGATTTAATGCATGTAGGTTTCAGTTATAAGTGAACCTTTAATTTTAATACATGCATGAAAGTATGTGGAAGTTATTGATATTCTTGTTTAAGCACCTTATGTATGTTATGAAGTAGAATTAATGATATGAAATGGGGTGCTCAAAAATCTGGGGAAGTCCCGATTTTTTCAGAGCTCTCGATCGATCGAGATTTGGTTCCGATCGATCGAGCGAGGCAGTGGGTCTAATGTATGATTTAAAACTTTGATGTCGATCGATCGAAGGATTTCTCGATCGATCGGTGAAGCTTCTCGATCGATCGGTAAAATATCTCGATCGATCGAGCGAGGCAGGAAGCTAAGGCACTGTTAGTGCACAGTGTCTCGATCGATCGAGATCTTTGGCCGATCGATCGGGAGAGGCAGTAAGTTGAAAAATATAATGATGTTTTATTTTGTTAAGTTTATGATATGAGATGGTTTCAAAGCATCTAATATGGTATTATTTGGTCATGTAGAACCATCCCAGGTACCGGCACCATCGAGGAGATAAAGTCTGTTGACTCCTCCTCCTTTTGAAAAGGTACGTAAGAGACGTACGGGCATCGGACGGTAAAACACATCCCTACACTATGACTATGCATATATCGCATGAATATACACGATGAAATAATAATGTTTATATGACGTTTATATGATGATGTGTATACAATGTTTATATGATGATGTTTATACGATGTTGTTGTGGTAAGGTGCCACGGGGTAAGGTGCCCCACATGGTAAGTAGCCATGCGATGTTATTGTGGTAAGGTGCCACGGGGTAAGGTGCCCCACATGGTAAGTAGCCATGCGATGTTATTGTGGTAAGGTGCCACGGGGTAAGGTGCCCCACATGGTAAGAGGCCATGCGATGTTATTGTGGTAAGGTGCCACGGGGTAAGGTGCCCCATATGTATGATTATGAATCAGGGACAACAATAAGAAGTTAATGAATATCCAGCATATTTACTTAACCAAGATTTCATGCATTTACTATAATGTTTATATGATGTTAAGTAAAATAGTATATGCTCATGATGTGTTGTTCCTGTAGGTACACTTTTGGACGAAAGGACTAAGGGTCGGGTTGAGGCAGTGAGCTACGAGGGACACAGGAATGTATAGAATTCAAGTTATGATTAGTATCTACTCTAGGAGTAGTGTAAATCTAAATGACATTCCTTTAGAATGTAATGAATTGTTTTTGAAGTTTTGTATCTTGGCCTGTAATCCTGTTAGCTCGTGTAACAACCAAAACCTTAAGATGTTACTTTAATGTATTTTTAGTCCTTCTTATGTCTATTAATCACTGTTAAGGTGGGAAGACCCCACATTAGTGGTATCAGAGCAGTGGTTAGATAACTCGGGAATGAGTGAAGGGTAGCCTTAGCAATAAGTTGGCTAAGTATTTACTATTGAACATGTTTTATATGTACGTTGCATATGAAGTTTCTATGTTATGCTAACATGTTTAATTATCTAACAATGTGCTTTATGAACTGCTTTTGGTGTTGTTATTAACCCTTGTGTTGCAGCATGACAGCGAATATAGAAGTGGGTGACGCCATTAGTGTAAATGCAAGTGTTGGGCGTACGAATCCATTGCCACCACCAGCCTTGGGCGAAGAACCCTCGGAACAGCAGTTGCTACCTGGGGAATTGAGCTTGGCTCAGTTTATGATGTATCGACCTCCGATGTTCGAGGGAACTGAATCCGGAGAGAAAGCTGAGGAATGGTTAGAGAGGATCGAACAGATATTTGTGGCAGCGCCTTGTGCAAAGACGGCCTGGATCCGATTAGCAGAATTTCAGCTGTCCAAGAAGGCATTGATGTGGTGGAAAACCACAGTGATTGAGCAAGAGGCTCTGGGACAGCAAGTAAATTGGAAGATGTTCCGAACGCGGTTTTTGAACCGCTATTTCTCAGCCGCTGCAAGACAGGCCAAGGAGGATGAGTTTACCAGTTTAAGACAAGGTACCATGCCTGTATCTGACTATGCTTTGCATTACTGTTCCTTACTACGATATGTGCCACACATTGCTGCAAGCACTCAAGCGAAGATGCGGAACTTCATGAAGGGCTTGAGGCCTGAACTGTATGACAGGGTGATCACTTATGGCCCTGCTTGTTTTGATGATGCACTCTCACGAGCTGAGCTAGCTGAGCTGGGAGTTGGTGCATATCCTGATGCGGTGCCACCTCCAGCACCCCCTCAGAAATCTACTTCTGACCACTTGAAGCCCAGGGGTGATCAGTTCAAGCCTAGGGGGGAACACGTCAGCACCGAGATTCAGTGGCAAGAGGCCCGAGAATCGATGGAAAGGGAAAGGTAGGAATGATACTCCATCTGGGAGAGGACAGCCTCAGGGAGATAGATCTGGAAGAGCTCAGTGCACTATATGTGGATTATCACATTTGGCAAAGGACTGTGTTGGTTGCTATGTCTGTGGCGACAGAGGCCACTTCGCTCGACAGTGTCCCAACAGGGGAAGACAGCAGAACTCTGCGGGGAGGCCTGCGGACAGAGCGGCACCGCACAGACCACCTTTCGCACCGAGGCAGTATGGAGGTCAGCCCACGGGGCCACCTCAGGGTCAGGTGTATGCTTTGACGAGGGAGCAGGCTACAGCGGCTCCGGAGGAAGTTATAGCGGGTACGTGTCTTTTATTTACGCACCCTGCTCTTATATTGATAGACACAGGTGCGTCACACTCTTTTGTGTCGACGAGTTTTGTTGAAAGGCACCACATATGCACTTCTCCGTCCCCCATGCCTCTTGTGGTCTCGACCCCCGCTGGAAGAAGTTTGACTACGGATCAGATTGTTTATGATGGCATCATTTATTTTGAGGATAATGAATTAAGATCAGATTTGAGTGTGATGGGAATGACAGACTTCGATTGCATTGTGGGCATCGATGTTCTGAACAAGTATCAGGCGGTTGTTAACTGCAGGCAAAGGACTGTCCGATTCAGATCTGATATGGGAGTCCAGTGGACATTCTTTGGGGATGGTTCTTGCCCAAAGATTCCGTTGGTATCGGCTGTCAAGATGGCACAGTTATTAGAACGAGGCCATTCAAGATATCTTATCTATGCCATTGATATGACGGAAAAGATGAAGGAGTTGAAGGTTGAGGATGTGCCCGTAGTGGCGGAGTTTCCTGATGTCTTTCCGGAGGAGATTCCCGGATTCCCACCGACGAGAGAGGTCGAGTTTGGGATTGAGCTGCTACCAGGGACGTCTGCAATTTCTCGTGCCCCATATAGGATGGCACCAGCTGAGTTAAGGGAGTTAAAGATGCAGTTGCAGGAGCTCCTTGACAAGGGCTACATACGCCCTAGCGTATCGCCATGGGGTGCGCCTGTCTTATTTGTTAAGAAGAAAGATGGATGGATGCGCCTATGCATTGACTATAGGCAACTGAATAAGGCCACAGTCAAGAACAAGTATCCACTTCCGAGGATTGATGACTTGTTTGATCAGTTGCAGGGAACGAGGCTCTACAGTAAGATCGATCTGAGGTCGGGGTACCATCAGATACGAGTAAGAGAAGATGATGTTCAGAAGACGGCTTTCAGGACCAGATATGGGCACTATGAATTTCTGGTCATGCCTTTTGGGGTGACGAATGCCCCAGCTGTCTTCATGAGCTTGATGAACAGGGTGTTCCAGCCGTATTTGGATCAGTTCGTCATAGTCTTCATTGACGACATACTTATCTACTCTCGGACGGAAGAAGAGCACGTAAGACACTTGAGGATAGTACTTCAGATCCTTAGGGATCATCAGATACGCAAAGCTTAGTAAGTGTGAGTTCTGGTTGGACAGCGTGGTATTTTTAGGCCATGTCATATCTAGCCATGGGATATCTGTGGATCCAAGGAAGATTGAAGCTGTGATGGAGTGGGCTGCACCCACTTCTGTACCGGAAATACGGAGTTTCCTCGGTTTGGCAGGTTATTACCGACGTTTCATCGAAGGTTTCTCGAAGATTGCCAAACCCCTGACACAGCTGACTCAGAAAGGAGTCCCCTTCTTTTGGTCTAAGGCTTGTGAGGAAAGCTTCCAAGAGCTGAAGCGTCGTTTGACTACAGCGCCTGTACTGGTGATTCCGTCTGAGGATAAGAGGTTCGCCTTATATACGGATGCGTCATTACAGGGCTTGGGCTCTGTGTTGATGCAAGATAAGCATGTGGTGGCTTATGCATCGAGGCAACTGAAGCCACACGAGGCTAGGTATCCAGTGCATGATTTAGAATTGGCGGCCATCATATTCGCCTTGAAGATCTGAGGCATTACTTGTATGGCACGTCTTTCACTATATATACGGACCATAAGAGCCTAAAGTTCTTATTCACTCAAGCAGAGTTGAATATGAGGCAAAGAAGGTGGATGGATTTGCTCAAAGATTATGATTGTGAAATTGAGTACCATCCGGGTAAAGCAAACTTGATAGCAGACGCCTTAAGTCGGAAGGTAAAGAGTACTGCAGAGGATGTTATGTGTTTGTCAGCCTTGATGACGTCTTATTGCCAACTGGGCTATGATTTCGATGTAGACACGTCGCCTGTACGATTGTCGACCCTATTGGCAGAGCCAGACATATTTGAGGCGATCAGGAAGGCCCAGAAGTCGGATAGTGAGGTTCAGAGGTGGACATCATTGATCCTTCAAGGTCAACCATCCAAGTTCAGAGTGGCCGGGGATGATTCCTTGAGACTGGGCAACCGATGGGTAGTCCCAGATACACCAGAACTGCGAAGAGGAATATTGGAGCGAGCTCACAGTAGTCGATTCAGTATCCACCCAGGGGGAAAGAAGATGTACAAAGATCTATGTGATCAATTCTGGTGGAGACGCATGAAGCGTGAGGTAATCGTTTTCGTTAAAAGATGTTTGATCTGCCAACAGGTAAAGGCAGAGAGGCAGAGGCCTGGTGGTGAGCTGAAGAGCTTAGAGGTGCCTGAATGGAAGTGGGAGCATATATCTATGGACTTCGTAACCCACTTGCCAAGAACGACCTCAGGATTTGATGCGATCTGGGTGATCGTAGATAGGCTGACGAAGACGGCTCATTTCATCCCTTACAGTATGTCTTATACATACTTAAAGATGGCTCAAATGTATATACGGGATGTTGTGAGATTGCATGGTATTCCAGTCTCGATAGTGTCTGACAGGGACCCAAGGTTCACTTCACATTTCTGGGAAGGTCTCCAGGCAGCTTTGGGCACAGAGGTGAGACTGAGTACGGCCTATCACCCCCAGACAGACGGACAAACAGAGCGTACCATTCAGACGCTCGAGGACATGTTGAGGGCGTGTATTCTGGAGTTTGATACTCCGTGGCAGGATACAGTGCCGCTGGTGGAGTTCTCCTATAATAACAGTTATCAGGCGAGCATTCAAATGGCCCCTTTTGAAGCTCTGTATGGACGACGATGTAGATCACCACTGTATTGGGAGGACTTGACTAGTAAAGCGGTCGGAGGACCGGATATGATCAGGGATATGGAAGGTAAGATAAAGTTGATACGCCAGAAGATGAAAGCGGCCCAGGACAGGCAAGCGGCTTATGCCAATAAGCGGCGACGACCGCTAGAATTCCAGTTAGGAGACAGGGTCTTCTTAAAGATCTCGCCCTTCAGGGGCGTGGTTCGTTTTGGATGCGGGGAAAGTTATCTCCGAGGTATGTTGGGCCATATGAAGTTTTACAGCGTATCGGTACTTTGGCATATCGTTTGGCTCTACCGCCATCCTTGTCTGGCATACACGATGTTTTCCATGTCTCTATGTTGAGGAAGTATGAGCCAGACCCGTCGCATGTCTTACAGCCTACAGAAGTTCAGTTAGACTCAGATATGTCCTACGAAGAACGACCAATCAGAATTCTGGATCGAGAGGATCACAGACTACGGAGCAAAGTTATACCGATGGTCAAAGTTCAGTGGGATCGTCGGGGTGTCGAGGAGGCTACATGGGAGACGGAACGGCATATGGTGCAGCACTATCCGGAACTATTCTCTGGTATGTATTTATGTTTAGTCCCGTTATGATGATACATGTGGATTTCGAGGACGAAATCTTATAAGTAGGGGAGTAATGTAATACCCCCGAAAGGTTAAATGATTATGTGCTACAATAATGAATTACGATGTGTTTAAGAGGGTTGTGGTATTTTAAGTGGGGGTTATATTTATGATATGATGATATGATTTAGGGGGTATGTTACGTATTTTTAATTGTTGTATTGATGTAGTACAATTGCAAAATATCAAGGGAAGATATTTTTACACATCATATGAAATACCGGGGTACAATTAAACACCACAAAACCACCCTACATGCAACCACCCACCCCCCACTTGCAGCAACCCACGCCCCCTCCCCTGTTTTCTGGGAAATATTTGACTAAGTAGGCATGTTCCCACTTAGATATTTTCACCAAAATCCCTTCCAAAAACCTCCTTCTTCCTCCCTTCTCTTCGTCTGATATCTGGACTCCTGCTAGGAGGAAAGTGGTCGGAAATTACGTGTCTTTTCTTGACAAAAATCGGAGAGCAAAAGTGGTGAGGGATCACGCTGGTTCACCAGCTTTTCGTGTTTTTACATGTATGTTTGTCATAGCAGATTTGGCATGTTAGTGTTAGGTTTGTTGAAAAATTGTTATGAACACTTTTAAGTAATGTTTATAATGTCCCTAGCATGCTTTGCCAAGTAGCTTACATGACTTATGTGTTAGATCTTCGATTGTGAAAAGGACTCCTCGAAAATCTGGGCAAGGAAGTGCCCTGTTTGTATGTTGAGTAGGGCTTTTGTTATGAAGATTTGAAGCATGCTAACTTAGGTTATGGGAAAACGTTTGACGTAAATGCATACAAGGAAGTTTGGTGAATATGCCAGCATATTTGTTTGAGCATGAACTATGGGCCTTATGGTATTTTCGAGGCTATGAATATGTATGTTCAATAATTCTGGGCTAGGAAATTATGCCCTGTTTTTCAGAAATGTTGATTGAGTATTGATAAAAAGGGGTAGATTTAATGCATGTAGGTTTCAGTTATAAGTGAACCTTTAATTTTAATACATGCATGAAAGTATGTGGAAGTTATTGATATTCTTGTTTAAGCACCTTATGTATGTTATGAAGTAGAATTAATGATATGAAATGGGGTGCTCAAAAATCTGGGGAAGTCCCGATTTTTTCAGAGCTCTCGATCGATCGAGATTTGGTTCCGATCGATCGAGCGAGGCAGTGGGTCTAATGTATGATTTAAAACTTTGATGTCGATCGATCGAAGGATTTCTCGATCGATCGGTGAAGCTTCTCGATCGATCGGTAAAATATCTCGATCGATCGAGCGAGGCAGGAAGCTAAGGCACTGTTAGTGCACAGTGTCTCGATCGATCGAGATCTTTGGCCGATCGATCGGGAGAGGCAGTAAGTTGAAAAATATAATGATGTTTTATTTTGTTAAGTTTATGATATGAGATGGTTTCAAAGCATCTAATATTGTATTATTTGGTCATGTAGAACCATCCCAGGTACCAGCACCATCGAGGAGATAAAGTCTGTTGACTCCTCCTCCTTTTGAAAAGGTACGTAAGAGACGTACGGGCATCGGACGGTAAAACACATCCCTACACTATGACTATGCATATATCGCATGAATATACACGATGAAATAATAATGTTTATATGACGTTTATATGATGATGTGTATACAATGTTTATATGATGATGTTTATACGATGTTGTTGTGGTAAGGTGCCACGGGGTAAGGTGCCCCACATGGTAAGTAGTCATGCGATGTTATTGTGGTAAGGTGCCACGGGGTAAGGTGCCCCACATGGTAAGTAGCCATGCGATGTTATTGTGGTAAGGTGCCACGGGGTAAGGTGCCCCACATGGTAAGAGGCCATGCGATGTTATTGTGGTAAGGTGCCACGGGGTAAGGTGCCCCATATGTATGATTATGAATCAGGGACAACAATAAGAAGTTAATGAATATCCAGCATATTTACTTAACCAAGATTTCATGCATTTACTATAATGTTTATATGATGTTAAGTAAAATAGTATATGCTCATGATGTGTTGTTCCTGTAGGTACACTTTTGGACGAAAGGACTAAGGGTCGGGTTGAGGCAGTGAGCTACGAGGGACACAGGAATGTATAGAATTCAAGTGATGATTAGTATCTACTCTAGGAGTAGTGTAAATCTAAATGACATTCCTTTAGAATGTAATGAATTGTTTTTGAAGTTTTGTATCTTGGCCTGTAATCCTGTTAGCTCGTGTAACAACCAAAACCTTAAGATGTTACTTTAATGCATTTTTAGTCCTTCTTATGTCTATTAATCACTGTTAAGGTGGGAAGACCCCACAATATGAATGTATGGTTTCACAAATGAATGTCATGACATTTCCTCTTTTTCTTGAGTCAGTCATCATCAGTTATTTTAATGCTTCTTCGCTTTCATAATCTCAAAACAAGCGGTATCTCATTCTCGCTTCTTCATACTAGCGGTATCTCATCCTCGCTCAGTATGGTATAAACCCGCCTCCATGTGCAAGCGAGCCTCCCCCCTCCCGCTCCACATTTTTAGCGGTAAAGCGTAAGCATTAACACCTTAACCGTGATCGCCCTGACTCGTGGAATACATCTCTTTATCCCACATCACAATATGCAACAACAATGCATAATATGCAACAACAATGCATAATAACATGTATCAACTCATAATGCATCACATTGCATTCATCATGTGTCACACAGACAAACATAAATACATGTTACCGTTGGGATGCCCGTACGTCGCTTACGTACCTTTCCAAAAAGTAGTGTGTGGTGGGACTCTATCCCCTGCGTTGTGTAGCCGTCTGTGAAGGCTCCCCTTTTGGCTCCGATTTTTGCAAGCTTCAAGGCAGTAAAATTGGTTGAGCTCCTTCCTATCTTGCTCAGCAAGTGTTGGACGAGTTTGGTGAGGAAGAAAGAAGTGATTTCAGACTTGTGAGGTGAAGTGGGAGATGGGGGAAAAGGGTATGGGCAGCAGCTGGCAGCAGGGTATGGGTCAAGGGGGGTGGTTGAGTGGTGGGTGGTATGATGTGTTATGTTTTGGTCCCGGTATTTAGCACGGTGTATTAAATATCCTCACACGATATCTATAGTATTTTCTCACTAAAATACTTCAATTCCCTTTTTAAAACATGCTTTACTAAAACGATTAACACACACCCCAATTAATCATTCCACAACCCCAAAATCCCAACATATAACACATGTACCCTCACATGCATCTCCCAATATTATTAATTCAAAGCAAGGAATTAATACCATAATTTTCACAACAATGATTAATGTTTAAATAACACATAATCATTTCGGGGATATCACAGTACATGTCAACATATGACATCCACAATCTCATCTTCAAACACGTGACAGTATATGTCGATACACGACATCCAAAATCTCATCGTCAAACACGTGACGGCATATGTCGATACACGACATCCAAAATCTCATCGTCAAACACGTGACGGCATATGTCGATACACGACATCCATAATAATGCTAATAAAAAAGAAATATACCATACCTCATCGCTAACAAGATAGCAGCATACATGTATCCATCGCCCAACAGTGGTATGCAAGCAGCACCCATCGCTCGTAGGCGGCGTAATCCAGTGCTACGTACATAGCGGTATAACCCATCGCTATAGAATCAGCGGCATGATCCCTCGCCATAGAGTCAGCGGCATAAAACATCGCTATAGATATCCGGCGGTATGAATCATCGCCATAGGATTAGCGGAATGTACCATCGCTATATAATACCTAGCGGCATGAACCATCGTCAATAGATGTAGCGGAATGAACCATCGCTATATAAATACCCGGCGGCATAAACCATCGCCAATAAACTAGTGGAATGAACCATCGCTATGAATACCCGGCGGCATAAACCATCGCCAACAGAATAGCGGAATGAACCATCGCTATGAATACCCGGCGGCATAAACCATCGCCAACAGAATAAACCATCGCTATGAATACCCGACGGCATAAACCATCGCCAACAGATTAGCGGAATGAACCATCGCTATGAATACCCGGCGGCATAAACCATCGCCAATAGAATAGCGGAATGAACCATCGCTATGAATATCCGGCGGCATACACCATCGCCAACAGAATAGTCATTCCCTAGTCTTGTTACAGCAGTGTATTTTAATGCACCTCGCTTGTCATGACCGCGGCACTAATACCCCTCGCTTCGACATATCAGTGGCATTGAATAACCTCGCTCAAATGCGACATGCGGCAATACCCTCGCTTCAACATTTGGCGGCAAATATTCTTTCCTCGCTACGATATGACAGCGGCAAGTATTCTATCATCGCGTCAAGTGACAGCGGCAAATCATTTAAAATCATCACTCATCCATAACAACGACTCGTGGGATGTTGATGCTTGTAAAACGTACCGCAAGTGTACGGTGTCAAGTTTTAGTATAGGAAAATTAAAGTACGGATGTCGAACCCACAGGGATTGAAAATTAAGAAATACCAAGTACTGTAATTAGAATAGTCTCGACTTTATCTAGATAATCGATAGCATAATTATTAAATTAATCTACTAAACTAAAATAAAATAAAATAGCAATATGAAGAATTTAAGTGAAGAAAATCAATGAGAACGGATTCTAGAGGTTTGACTTTACTCAACTATCCACTATGTCGTGTTCTTCTAATTTATTAACCACGAATCCTATGTTATTCTATTACCTCTCTCGAGTGTTAAATAGAAATAATCATTCAACAATCATCTTGATGTGTCCACCTAAGATAATTTATTAAACAATTTCAATAGCGCAAGATTCGTTCTATGGCTTCGTTGGAGTTATATTTCTCTCGACTATATAAACTTCCAACGATGTAAATTCCTATGGTCTTATTCAAAACCCCCTCTCTCGAGTGATAGATTCTAAATAAATATAATGAATTAACTAGTGATCAATTAATTGAAACGCATTCAAATCAGGAATCACAAATAAACCAAACGAAAAATCAAATAATATTCAATCAATACTCAGTAACATAGGTTCAAGTCAATATCCGTCTAACTCTAGAATAATAAATTAGTTCATGAAATTAAATAAACACATAGACTTGTTCTTAATCATCATAAACATAAAGGAAGAGATGATCAAACGAATTGGATGATGGCCCTCCGTCTCCGGTAGTCGTCGTCGTCTTCTCCGTCGTCAAAATCTATGCCCTTCGGTGTAAGCGCACCGCCTCGAATGATATCTCCCCTTTCACTAGCTCTCGGCTCTTGCTCTTCTCACGCTGCTCTTCTATTTATTTACGTGAAATCCTCACGTAAATATTTTGTGTTCGTATACTGCTCTCCAGAAGATACGTGAATTCTCCGAATGTGAAGTTCTCTTCTGTACGTGCTCTCTTTTATCGCCTCTTTTCTCTCCGTAAATTGCTCCTCCAGAAATTACGTGCAGTCCTTCTCTTTTGCTCTCGGTTCTGAATTTTCTTTCTTCGTCCAGTCCCTCCCGTCTTCGTGCGTGCGTCTATTTATTTGATGATATCTCCGTACGTCAATATCTCTTCGCCAACTCCTCGTTAATATCTTTTAATTTCCCTTTCAATCCTCACGTCAATCTCCTCTTTTTAATTCTCGGCTCTTTCTTTCCCTTTTTAATAATGATATCAAATCCTAATAAAATATTATCTCCCCAAAATCTGCTCCTTTCCTCACGTGTGTGAATCCTCCACTAATATTAACTTTTGCTTCCTTATAAAAGTCAAGTGAATCCATATTTTCCTTGGTCAAAATCTTCCTCACTAATGACATGTTTCCTTCCTGTTACATGAATTATTTCCCCCTCATCCTCTCGTATTTTGTTTTTTGCTGAATGACTTGTTATCAGAAACAAATGCATAATAAGTGGCATTGGTTGCTCCATGTAGGTGCCCGGTGCATGATTTTTCCACTTCTGAGTCTCAATTTGAATTCTTGTCAAATTTATGCATTTTTCACCATCTTGTAATAATAAAATGCTTAATTTCTTGGATTCCTACAAAACAATAAAAACAACAACAAAATGCGTAATTATGCTCTACTACCAACATAAAAGCATAAGAAAAGAGAATAAAATATAAGTGCAAATATGCACTTATCAGATGTTCACCAAGCACCCAATCTATACCTGCAACACAATGCATAATTCATATCCCAATATACATCACTATGAGTGTATTTTAATGCACCTCGCTTCAAATGTGACATGCGGCAATACCCTCGCTTCAACATTTAGCGGTAAAACATTAAAATCATCACTCCAATAAATAGGCAACCACAATGTGTATTTTAATTCGCCTCGCTTCAAATGTGACATGCGGCAATACCCTCGCTTCAACATTTAGCAGCAAAGCATTAAAATCATCTCTCCAATATATATGCAACCACAATGCATAATCCATAATGTATATGAAATACATGTTACCATTTGGTTCCCGTCAATCCTGGCCTTAGCCCTCCATGCCAAAGCGTCCCTAAAGGAACGATTCCAACCCATGAGCATATAATAATCCATATCCACCACTATATGATTATAAAGGGTAAATGCATAAACCATAAGTACAAAGTACTTCCTGTATCCCAATGCATTTCAAAATGCTCCCTTTGGTTGTCCATGTACCACAACTCACAATCATAATCAACAGATTATTTTACGATTCCATAGATGTCATGACATATAATTGTTCCACCATGATCACATATCATAAACGCACATAAGCAAAATAATTGTGTCACACAACACTAACTACCATCATGCATAAGTATGTGCTACACATTTCCATCAATATGATCCTAGGCCCTCAATAGCCCCAATGAGCAAACCACTGCTCTGATACCACTAATGTAAGGACCTCCGTGCCCTTAACCCATTATTAGTGTATTAACCCAAGCATTTAGTGCATGTAATCATATATGTAGGGGAAAAATCACTTGTCATCATAGCAAATCATGCCACTAGAAAATTCTTTACATTATTCCATATAATGTCTAGTTTTCCCCAACCAAGTCAACATACATATCATACACCATTATAATACACTACCGTGTTCTCAGCTCATTTAGCAATTCAATAAATAATTGCATGCAACTCATAAATGAAGAGAGAAAGGCCATTGCCTTCTTTATACAACCCATATACACACAATGGTGCTCACATGCGAGCATCGAATAAATATACGTGTATCTAATGTATAAAGTATCATGCTCAATATCAGCTCTAGTACTTCGATCCTGGAAGCACCTCCAATCAACAGCTCGGGCTCAACTCCAAAGCCATTGCTGCACCTGTACTACCTGCCCCAACAGAGACAGCCCCCACATTGGGTGATGTGGGGTCTTCCCACCTTAACAGTGATCAATAGACGTAAGAAGGACTAATCATGCATTAATAACATCTTAGGGTTCTAGTTGTTACATGAGCTAACAGAATTACAGGCCAATTGAAACTTTAAAGCTTATTAGTTACATTCCCATAATGAATGTTAACATGTTAGATTTATACTACTCCTACAGTAGATACTAAACAGAAGCTAAATCCTACAAGTTCCTGTGTTCCTCGTAGCTCACTGCCTCAACCCGACCCTTAGTCCTTTAGTCCAAAAGTGTACCTACAGGAACAACCCATCATGAGCATGTATATCGTTACTTAACATCATAAGGCAATGGCATATAAATAAATGCATGGAAATAATTGGTAACGTATACTTCTTGGTTAATCGCATTAACCCTCTTTGGTTGTCCCTGTTTCATAGCCATGCATAAAAATCATTAATTCTTGACATGAATGATTAAAATCATCATCTCATAAATATCATAGTCTTATAACATCATCGTCATATAAGCATCATCATCTTGTAAATATTATCATCTTATAACATCATCATCATATAAGCATCATCATCTTGTAAATATCATCATCTTATAACATCATCATCATATAAGCATCATCATCGTGTAAATATCATCATCTTGTAACATCATAATCATATAAGCATCATAATCTTGTAAATATCATCATCTTATAACATCATCATCATATAAGCATCATTATCTTGTAAATATCATCATCTTATAACATCATCATCATATAAGTATCATCATCTTGTAAATATCATCATCTTATAACATCATCATCATATAAGAATCATTATCTTGTAAATATCATCATCTTATAACATCATCATCATATAAGCATCATTATCTTGTAAATATCATCATCTTATAACATCATCATCATATAAGCATCATCATCTTATAACATCATAACAAATTATAACAATAAATGTACGACATCTTAGTTATGCTGGTTATTCGTTACCTTCTTCTTGTTGTTCCTGATTCATAATCATGCATATGGGCATCTTACCCTGTGGCATCTTACCACATTATAAACATCACATGGCCTCTTACCATGTGGGGCATCTTACCACAATAAACATCGCATGGCCTCTTACCATGTGGGGCATCTTACCCCGTGGCATCTTACCACAATAAACATCGCATGGCCTCTTACCATGTGGGGCATCTTACCCCGTGGCATCTTACCACAATAAACATCGTGTAAACGTCATCATATAAGCATCGTATAAGCATCATCATATAAACATCGTATGAACTTCATCGTATAAACATCGTATAAACATCATCGTGTAAACATCGTATAAACATCATCATTTCATCGTGAATACTCATGCAATAAAAGCATAGTTGTAGTATAAAGATGTGTGTTACCGTCCGATGCCCGTACGCCTCTTACGTACCTTTTCAAAAGGAGGAGGCGTCAACAGACTTTATCTCCTTGATGGTGCCGGTACCTGGGATGGTTCTACAAGACCACATAATACCATATTAGATGCCTCAAAACCATCTCAAATCATAAACTTAACAAAAATAAAACATCATTATATTTTTCAACGTTCTGCCTCTCTCGATCGATCGGCCCAAGGTCTCGATCGATCGAGACACTGTGCACAAACAGTGCCTTAGCATCCTGCCTCGCTCGATCGATCGAACATTTTACCGATCGATCGAGGAGCTTCACCGATCGATCGAGAAATCCTTCGATCGATCGGCACCCAAAATTTCAAAACATGCTTTAGACCTTCTGTCTCGCTCGATCGATCGGGACCAAATCTCGATCGATCGAGAGCTCTGAAAAATCGGGATTTCCCCAGATGTTTGAGCACCTCATTTTACACCAACATTTCTACTTCATAACACATCTTTCTTGCTGAAACAAACATGTAAGGAACTTCATAAAATATCCATGTAGGTACTTAAATCAAAGGTTTAACAAAACCTAAGCTAACATGCATCATAACATCATCATAATCTTCATCCTCAACCAACTTATACAGAAACAGGGCATGTTCTTCCTTGCCCAGAATTTCGAGCACTTACTTTCATAACAAGAAAACCAACACATAACGTAAGTAGTATACTCGAACAAACATGCTAGGAGCTTCATAACATTAACATGTAAGCACCTAACCCAAGGTTTCGTTCATACCTCCACTAGCATGCATAGAAGTCCTCACTACAAAACCCAACTCAACCCGAAAACCCAGAAAACAGGGTCATGGATTACCTCACTCTTTTCGCTCCCTTTTTGGCAAGGATTTCTCACCACAATCCACAGGCCAATCTCCACCTTCTGCAGCTTTTCCTGGACGATTTTGGGGAGAGGAAGGGAAGGAAAGGTGTCTTGGAAGCAAAATGAATGGAGTATGGGTGAGGGATGTGATGGGATATGAGCTGCCAAGTGGGGGGGGGCCGAGTGGCAGGGGTAGGTGGTGTAGGTTGGGTGGTCATGTGGTGTTTAATTGTGTCCCGGTATTTAGTACGATGTATTAAAATATCCTCACTCGATATTTTATAACTTCATTTAAATTAATACATCCTTTTAAAACACCTATCATGCCCCCTAATTCATATCATCATATCGTAATTATATTCCCCCAAATTAATTACACCACAACCCTTAACCTTAACATAAATCATCATAGCACATAATCATATAACATTTCGGGGGTATTACATTACTCCCCTACTTATAAGATTTCGTCCTCGAAATCCACATGCATCATCATAGTGGAACTAAACATTAAAAACATACCAGAGAATAGTTCCGGATAGTGCTGCACCATATGTCGTTCCGTCTCCCACGTAGCCTCCTCGACACCCTGACGATCCAACTGATCTTTGACCATCGGTATAATCTTGCTTCGTAGTCTGCGATCCTCTCGATCCAGAATTCTGATTGGTCGTTCTACGTAGGATACATCTGAACCCAACTGCACTTCAGTAGGCTGTAAGACATGAGACGGGTCGGGCTCATACTTCCGTAACATAGAGATATGAAAAAAATCATGTATGCCAGATAAAGATGGCGGTAGAGCCAAACGGTAGGTCACTGTACCGATACGCTGTAAACTTCATACGGCCCAACACACCTCGGAGATAACTTTCCCCGCATCCCAAAACGAACCACACCCCTGAAGGGCGAGATCTTTAAGAAGACTCTGTCTCCTAACTGGGATTCCAGCGGTCGACGCCGCTTATTTGCATAGGCTGTCCGCCTATCCTGGGTCGCTTTCATCTTTTGGCGTATCAATTTTATCTTACCCTCCATATCCTTGATCGTATCCAGTCCTCCGACCGCTTTGCTAGTCAAGTCCTCCCAATACAGCGGTGATTTACATCGTCGTCCATACAGAGCTTCAAAAGGAGCCATTTGAATGCTCGTATTATAGCTGTTAATACAGGAGAACTCCATCATTGGCACCGAATCTCGCCACGAAGTATCAAACTCCTAAACACATGCCCTCGACATGTCCTCGAGCGTCTGAAGGGTACGCTCTGTCTGGCCGTCTGACTGAGAGTGATAAGCTGTACTCAGTATCACTTCTGTGCCCAAAGCTGTCTGAAGACCCTCCCAGAAATGTGAAGTGAACCTTGGGTCTCTGTCAGACATAATCGAGACTGGAACTTCATGCAACCTCACCACATCCACACATATGATTGGGCCATCTTTAGATACGTAAAAGTCATACAGTAGTAGGGGATGAAGTGAGCTACCTTCGTTAGCCTATCCTTGATCACTCAGATCGTATCAAATCCAGAGTCCGTCCTTGGTAAGTGGGTCACAAAGTCCATAATGACATGCCTCCACTTCCACTTAGGTACCTTCAAGCTCTTCAGCTCGCCACCAGGCTTCTGCCTTTCTGCCTTTACCTATTGGCAGATCAAACATCCTTTAACGAAAGCGATCACAGCGTACTTCATGCGTCTCCACCAGAACTGACCACTTAGGTCCTTATACATTTTCCTTCCTCCTGGGTGGATACTGAACCGACTACTATGAGCCCGTTCCGATATTCCTTTAAGCAACTCCGGCGTATCTGGGACTGCCCATCGGTTGTCCAGCCTCAAGGAATCATCTTCTGCCATTCTGAACTTTGATGGCTATCCTCGAAGTACTAAAAACGACCACCTCTAAACCTCATCATCTGACCTCTGGGCTTTCCTAATAGCCTCAAATATGTCTGGCTCAGCCAACAAGGTCGACACTCGCACCGGCGACGTGTCCACATCAAAATCATAGCCCAAATGGCAACAAGAGGTCATCATAGCTGATAAATTCATGATATCCATCTTCTTTGTCGCATATTCATCTCAGCCTGTGTGAACAAAACTCCAGGCTCTTATGGTCCGTGTAGATGGTAAACGACGTACCATGCAAGCATGCCTCCAAATCTTCAAGGCAAATATAACGGCTGCCAGCTCCAAATCATGGACTGGGTACCTATCCTCATGTGGTTGCAACCGCCTCGATGCATAAGCCACCACATGCTTATCTTGCATCAACACACAGTCCAAACCCTGCAGTGATGCAGTCGTGTACAAGGCATCCCTCTTATTCTTAGAAGGAATCACCAACATAGGTGTCGTAGTCAAACGACGCTTCAATTCTTGGAAGCTTTCCTCACAAGCTTCGGACCAATAGAACGACGTTCCTTTCTGAGTCAACTGTGCCAGGGGTCTGGCAATACCTAAGGATCTGGAGTACTGTTCCCAAGTGCTTCACGTGTCCCTCTTCAGTTCGAGAGTAAATAAGCATATCGTCCATGAAAGCTATGACGAACTGATCCAAACATGGTTGGAGTACTCTGTTCATCAGGCTCATAAAACAGCTGGGGCATTCGTCACCCCAAAAAGGCCTGACTAAGAATCCGTAGTGCCCATATCTAGTTCTGGAAGCTGTCTTCTGTACATCATCCTCTTGAACTCGAATCTGATGATACTCCGACCTCAGATCGATCTTACTGTAGAGCCTCGTACTCTGCAGCTGTTCAAACCAATTATCAATCCCCGGAAGCGGATACTTATTCTTCATCATGGTTTTGTTCAGTTGTCTGAAATCGATGCACAGCCGCATCGAACCATCTTTCTTCTTAACAAATAAAACTGGTGCACCTCAGGGCGATACGCTAAGGCGTATATAGCCCTTGTCAAGGAGCTCCTACAACTGAACATTTAACTCCTTTTTGCTCCGTTGGTGCCATCCTATACGGGGCACGAGAAATGGTAGACGTTCCTGGTAGTAACTTAATCCCAAACTCGACCTCTCTCGTCGGTGGGAATCCGGGAATCTCTTCCGGAGATACATCAGGAAACACCGCCACTACGGGCACTTCCTCAACCTTTAATTCTTTTCTCTTTTCCGTCATAACAACAGTATAGATGAGATATCCTTTATGGTCTTGTTCTAATATCTGTGCCATCTTAACAGCAGATATTAACGGAATCCTTGGACGGGAACCATCCCCATAGAATGTCCATTGGACTCCTATATCAGACTTGAATCGGACAGTCCTTGTCTGCAGTCCACAACTGCCTGATGCTTGTTCAGCACTTCGATGCCCACAATGCATTCGAAGTCTGGCATTCCCAGCACAATCGAATCTGATCTTAGCTCATTATCCTCAAACTAAATGAGGCAATCATAGACAATCTGATCCGTAGTCAAACTTCTTCCAGCGGGGGTCGAGACCATAAGAGGCATGGGCGACGGAGAAGTGCATATGAAATCGCATCGCTTACTTCTGCATTTGCTGCTATACTGCAACACAAGGGTTAACAAGAATACCCAAAAGTAGTTCATAGAGTACATCGTTAGATACTTAAACATGTTAGTATAACATCCTCTACTTCATATGCAACATACATATAAAACATGTTCAAAAGTATGCACCTAGCCAACTTATTGCTAAGGCTACCCTTCACTCATTCCCGAGTTATCTAACCACTGCTCTGATACCACTAATGTGGGGTCTTCCCACCTTAACAGTGATTAATAGACGTAAGAAGGACTAATCATGCATTAATAACATCTTAGGGTTCTAGTTGTTACATGAGCTAACAGAATTACAGGCCAATTGAAACTTTAAAGCTTATTAGTTACATTCTCATAATGAATGTTAACAAGTTAGATTTATACTACTCCTACAGTAGATACTAAACAGAAGCTAAATCCTACAAGTTCCTGTGTTCCTCGTAACTCACTGCCTCAACCCGACCCTTAGTCCTTTAGTCCAAAAGTGTACCTACAGGAACAACCCATCATGAGCATGTATATCGTTACTTAACATCATAAGGCAATGGCATATAAATAAATGCATGGATATAATTGGTAACGTATACTTCCTGGTTAATCGCATTAACCTTCTTTGGTTGTCCCTGTTTCATAGCCATGCATAAAAATCATTAATTCTTGACATGATGATTAAAATCATCATCTCATAAATATCATCGTCTTATAACATAATCGTCATATAAGCATCATCATCTTGTAAATATTATCATCTTATAACATCATCATCATATAAGCATCATCATCTTGTAAATATCATCATCTTATAACATCATCATCATATAAGCATCATCATCGTGTAAATATCATCATCTTGTAACATCATCATCATATAAGCATCATCATCTTGTAAATATCATCATCTTATAACATCATCATCATATAAGCATCATCATCTTGTAAATATCATCATCTTATAACATCATCATCATATAAGTATCATCATCTTGTAAATATCATCATCTTATAACATCATCATCATATAAGCATCATTATCTTGTAAATATCATCATCTTATAACATCATCTTCATATAAGCATCATCATCTTATAACATCATAACAAATTATAACAATAAATGTACGACATCTTAGTTATGCTGGTTATTCGTTACCTTCTTCTTGTTGTTCCTGATTCATAATCATGCATATGGGCATCTTACCCTGTGGCATCTTACCACATTATAAACATCGCATGGCCTCTTACCATGTGGGGCATCTTACCCCGTGGCATCTTACCACAATAAACATCGCATGGCCTCTTACCATGTGGGGCATCTTACCCCGTGGCATCTTACCACAATAAACATCGTGTAAACGTCATCATATAAGCATCGTATAAGCATCATCATATAAACATCGTATGAACTTCATCGTATAAACATCGTATAAACATCATCGTTTAAACATCGTATAAACATCATCATTTCATCGTGAATACTCATGCAATAAAAGCATAGTTGTAGTATAAAGATGTGTGTTACCGTCCGATGCCCGTACGCCTCTTACGTACCTTTTCAAAAGGAGGAGGAGTCAACAGACTTTATCTCCTTGATGGTGGGTACCTGGGATGGTTCTACAAGACCACATAATACCATATTAGATGCCTCAAAACCATCTCACATCATAAACTTAACAAAAATAAAACATCATTATATTTTTCAACGTTCTGCCTCTCTCGATCGATCGGCCCAAGGTCTCGATCGATCGAGACACTGTGCACAAACAGTGCCTTAGCATCCTGCCTCGCTCGATCGATCGAACATTTTACCGATCGATCGAGGAGCTTCACCGATCGATCGAGAAATCCTTCGATCGATCGGCACCCAAAATTTCAAAACATGCTTTAGACCTTCTGTCTCGCTCGATCGATCGGGACCAAATCTCGATCGATCGAGAGCTCTGAAAAATCGGGATTTCCCCAGATTTTTGAGCACCTCATTTTACACCAACATTTCTACTTCATAACACATCTTTCTTGCTGAAACAAACATGTAAGGAACTTCATAAAATATCCATGTAGGTACTTAAATCAAAGGTTTAACAAAACCTAAGCTAACATGCATCATAACATCATCATAATCTTCATCCTCAACCAACTTATACAGAAACAGTGCATGTTCTTCCTTGCCCAGAATTTCGAGCACTTACTTTCATAACAAGAAAACCAACACATAACGTAAGTAATATACTCGAACAAACATGCTAGGAGCTTCATAACATTAACATGTAAGCACCTAACCCAAGGTTTCGTTCATACCACCACTAGCATGCATAGAAGTCCTCACTACAAAACCCAACTCAACCCGAAAACCCAGAAAACAGGGTCATGGATTACCTCACTCTTTTTGCTCCCTTTTTGGCAAGGATTTCTCACCACAATCCACAGGCCAATCTCCACCTTCTGCAGCTTTTCCTGGACGATTTTGGGGAGAGGAAGGGAAGGAAAGGTGTCTTGGAAGCAAAATGAATGGAGTATGGGTGAGGGATGTTATGGGATATGGGCTGCCAAGTGGGGGGGGGCGAGTGGCAGGGGTAGGTGGTGTAGGTTGGGTGGTCATGTGGTGTTTAATTGTGTCCCGGTATTTAGTACGATGTATTAAAATATCCTCACTCGATATTTTATAACTTCATTTAAATTAATACATCCTTTTAAAACACCTATCATGCCCCCTAATTCATATCATCATATCGTAATTATATTCCCCCAAATTAATTACACCACGACCCTTAACCTTAACATAAATCATCATAGCACATAATCATATAACATTTCGGGGGTATTACAGGTGAGCATACCAATATCCCAAATTCAATAAGTACAATATTACATTTCATAATTTACACAAGTATATGCTATGAATATTAAAAGACATTCCCTGGATGGCATCATCCTCATCCGGGATCCCTGTGCTGTTCATGTTCTCAAAATAACTGAAACCATCAAATTCCCAAATGCCAATTAATCGTTACATTGATTAACAAATCCGTTTGCCACGTACCGATATCATAATCAATAATATCAAATCATTAAACAATGATTATAGATATTCCGTATATCTCACTTATGGTTCCATAGTTCTATTTCATCGCTCGCTCTACAATAGCGGCATTTTATCCTTACGCTTGCTCAACAGCAGTGGCGTCATAACCGATGTTCGCTCAAAGGCGACAACATCACAATCATTGCTCGCACAAAGGCGGCACCATATAATTCTCAATGTCTATCCATTTATTCCAATATAATGTATCATGCATTCAACAATTGCAATTACATAATGGGCTATGCTCGTACGTTATACGTACCTTATAATTTCGTAGTTCGAGTCCAACCTTGCCTGAGTCCCACGACCCGATGAGTTATGTGCTAACACATAAATAACTCACAATCAAACATAGGCATGCAATCACGGGCCCAAGCACGTTCACAACTTCCAACCCTATCGTCAATCCCTGACGATTAGCAATATAAAAGCCCCCCGGCTAAGCATGCATAATACCCAAAAAATTCCATTTTATAAGTTTAAAATGATAGCCAAAAACTCAACCGAGAATTCCGTTTTATTAAACTTTGGCTCCAATCAATCCATTTTAAAGGATAGCATTCCCATTGGAATGTAGACATTGCCCCTGAAATCGGCTATTTAAACCCCAAATCCAAAATCCCATGTTTTAACAAAGTTTTTTAAAAAAACACCTTCCAGCAAGCCGCGATCGATCGCCATTTACGCACGATCGATCGCCATTTACGCACGATCGATCGCCATACCTTACTACCGGGTAGAACTCCTTCGCGATCGATCGCCAAGTCTTCGCGATAGATCGCCAGACCCCTCGCGATCAATCCCTGAGACTTAGCGATCGATCGCCGCACTGTGCGTCTTCCTCAAAATTTCAGCTGCTTGTCGCGATAGATCGGCACGCAATCCGCGATCGATCGCGACCTGCAATTTCCGAAAAACTCGAGCTTCAATGGTGTTTTTCACCCCCAAACTCAAAACCAACAGCCCATACACCTTCGACACCTCAAATACTCCATTTAAAACCAATAAAAACTCCAAAAACTCAACTTGGGATTTTTAACCAAAAATCCCCAAATCTAAATCCAACCCAAACCTTAACCAAAAATCAACAATACTATAATCAAATCGAAGGTAAAGAAAGGCGAGGGGAAGAGGATTACCAGCAATACTATAATCAAATCGAAGGTGGAGCGCGAAGAGAGAGGGAAGAGAGATGAGAAATTCCGTGCAATGACGGAATACCGAGTCTACTTGGTATATATAGTACCAAAACTCCAAAATACCAATACCTCCACAATTACATCATGATTCATTAAAAATCATCTGTTTTCAATAATTATCTCTCCAACTCAAATTACATTACAAACCCCAGTACAAAGTACTCCGGACCCCAGATCCCACCAAAAACCAAATTCCAAGGTTATCACCATGATGAGAATACCATCTCATCCCTTGGATCCAACAACTCCAAATACAGGATTTAAAATCCCCGGGAGTCCCGAAACAAAAATTAATTCATAATTACCACAATTAAATCCATTAAGGATTATTACCACACCGGGATTAACATAATTAATCCTCGGGCATCACATCCGCCAACATAGCGAACTACGTGTTCAAAATTGCAGCAATTTCTCATCATTGGCCTCAGAATTCAATCATACACAACTTATGACTCAACAACTAACTAGACATCCTATAAATCAAAATAAAAAACAAACTAATCAGGAATTCAGGTAAATCATGCAAGGTATGATGGCATGCAATTCATTTGACCCCCCTAAACTTAAGGTTGTGCATTGTCCTCAATGTGCTGAGCCGTGAAAAATAAGAAAAAACGCACATACCCGTTACGACGATGATCAGTAGTCATCGTTGTCCTCATCATCCTGATCATGGGGCTAGGATGGAAACTTCAGTGGCTATGGTGGAGACCTATAAACGAGATGACTTTGTGTAAGAATTGCATCAAAAAAAAATTAAACTAAGAATCAACAAAACAGAAAATCTAAAGATATAAAACTTGGGTTGCCTCCCAAGAAGCGCTTAGTTTATTGTCGTCAGCCAGACTTTGAGGCACTTTCAACCATTTGTTGCTCGTTGTTTGGAAGGTTTGTGCTGTTCTTTGACCCTCCACAGTTGCTTGAACTTAACTCTCTTCTTCTTTAGCTTCTTCACAACTTTTTTGATAGCAGTGGCCACTTTGTGCAGCTTTCCAGTCATATCAATCTTGCAACACTGCTCAACTCTCTCAGTTGTCGGCATTTGGACCTTCTTACAATCCTTTGGTTTCTCCGTGACATGTGGGGTGGTAGTCATTTTAAATACATTAAAAATGGCTTTTTCATCTTCAATCTGCATTGATTGCTCACCCCTTTTGACATCTATTTTTGTTTCCCCTGTAGCCAAGAACGGTCGTCCCAAGATTAGTGGCATCTCCGCGTCTTCTTGTATATCTAGAATAATGAAGTCTGCTGGAAGGTAGAGTTTGCCCACTTTCACTAACACATCTTCCACTATACCGTGAGGGTATGTGAGAGACCTAACTACCATTTGCAGTGTGATGTTGGTTGGTTTCGCCTCTCCAAGTCCTAATTTCCTGAAAAGAGATACAGGCATTAAATTTATATTAGCTCCAAGATCACATAAAGGTTTAAAAGAAGAACTACCAATAATATAAGAGATATTAAAACTCCCTGGATCTTTCAATTTCAGTGGAATCTTCTTTTGGAGGATTGCAGTACATTCCTCAGTCAGATTCACTATCTCAAAGGCTTCCATCTTGTGCTTCCTAGCCATCACGTCCTTCATGAATTTTGCATAATTGGGCATTTGTTGCAAAGCATCAGCAAAAGGAATGTTGATATGATTTTTCTTGAAAATTTCCAAGAACTTTGCAAACTGATCGACTATTGCCTTCTTCTTGAAGCGTTGAGGATATGGAAGAGTAGGCTTATATATTGGAGGTTGCACGGGTTTAGTGTCAAGCTGCTCCTTTTCGACCTCTTTAGAGGTTTCAACTGACTTTTGGAGTTTCTTCCTTTGGTGAGTCATCAGTATGCACATATTCTGATTTACCAATTTCATTACCACTTCTCAATATGATGGCATGACACTGTTCTTTTGGATTTACCTCAGTATTTCTAGGAAACGTCCCCGATTGTTGATGATTCATAGCATTTGCAAGTTGACCCATCGAGACCTCTAACGATTTCATTGTGGCACCCATATTGTTCAATTGAGTCTCAATATTGTTAAGCCTCGTCTCGTTATGCTCAAACCTTTTGGAGGATTCAGGTACAAAAGTACCAACTAAATCTTCAAAAGAAGGCTTACCTTCATTTTTCTGAGGTGTATATCCACGAGGCGGGTTCAAAGCATTCTTGTTGTTGGCATAGGAAATATTCTCATGATTTCGGTATCCAGGATGGTATTGATTAGGCGCATGATTACCTCGATAGTTGTTCTGATATCGATTGTTCATAAATTGATCTTGCTCTTCATTCGGATCCTCTACAGTTAATGACACCCCAGCAGCAGCATCGGCGAACTCAATAGTAGATGGAGTCCCTTGCTTGTTCATGAATGTTACCTGCGTAGTAAGAGTAGCCAATTGTGCAGATAATGCAGTAAATTGATCAACTTCGTACATACTTGCTGGTTTTCGTACCATTGCTTGCTTGGTTGGCCATTGGTAACTATTGGCAGCCATCTCCTCAAGTAATTCATATGCATCCTCGGCTGTCTTGGAGAAAAGAGTCTGATGTGACTAGAAATAGACACATCTATTGCGCTTAATTGTCTACGATTTGGTATATTTTGATGGATAAATTGATACATATGCTACCTAATCATATATTTGTGTAAATATAGGGAAAGGTGAAGAAATCAAGCAAAAATGATGAAAGAAGCAATAAAGTTGAAGAAAAGAGGAAAAAACTAGAATCCAAGACACATGTTGTTCCTTTCTTCTCATATTCCTATATGTTCGAGCCATGTTTTGGAAATGTGGTCCATAATAAAGTTGTAGAACTTTGAGTTATCTTCGCGTGGACATCTGATTCATCGAATTCGGAGTTTGGACGAGAAAGTTACGGCCAAAATACAAAACTCGCCAGAAAAATGGAAGACAGGCGTAATTACGCCATTATCAGGCGTAACTACGCCAATGCTACGGCATTGACAGGCGTAATTATGCCATTCGAAGGCGTAAATACGCCAGAAATGCGGGAAGCCATATTTTTGACACGTCTTCAGGCGTCTTTAAGACATTTTCTGGCGTAGCTACGCCTACAGAGTTTTGGAAAGTGTAAGGACTTGATTTCTTTCCTTCCCACATGGATTCTAACCTACTCCATCAGCCTCCCTATACATATATGGACGAAAATCAGACCTTAAAACATCTAGATAGTTAAGGTAGAATAGTTTTAGACTAGTTTTATATTTTCTTTCAATTTTGTTGAAGACGGCTACGAAGATCCTGTAAGTAATCCATAAAGCATACAACGCAGCGGAATTTAAAAAATTGGATTACTAGACACCGGATCTATACATAGGGATTCATATCGGATAAAGGAATCAAAGGTCTCACCCTTGTAGCGTGTTTGAGCAGATTCCACGAAGCAGCACCACGTCCAACGAGTCCTTCGAGCCACTAGCAAAACTTAGCGAGTTTTGCCTCTACGGTATCCACACGATCAAATCGGGAAGGGATAGTTTAAGAACAAGTTGCTAGACTCGTTCTTAAACCGGAACAAGAAGCACACTCGATTCTAAATCGAACGATCGCCTCAATTCAACAAGTTTCTCTTCGGCTATCAAGGAAGAAACCGAGAGCTACTTGTCACGTGAAGGAGGCGACCGTGAGCTTCTAAGTCTAGGTTAGTATAATATGAATTGTCTTATCAATAATAAAACATAACCTTGTATTTATATTATAAGATTTAATTAAGGTTTAAGGCTTTCTTAAAGCCTCATGGGCCCAAACCCATGATTTAATTAAATCCTTATAATCTTTTAATTAAGACTCTTCTTAATTAATTAATTCATCTAATGAATTTAATTTCCCTTATCGAATTAATCTTTTGTGCGACCCGATAGGATCTTGTAATGTTGGCAGTGACATAAAATCTCATTTTATGTCGCAAGCATTGAGCGGTATCTAGCAACACATCAATGCTACCCAAGTTACAAGAATGTCAATGACTCGACATAACCTTTAGAACTAGTGATAATATTAACCATGTAACTTACTCCCTTTGTCCATGTGTTTAGATTGAACACGAGTCATGGAATAGTCATACTCGTATATTCAATCTTTATTTCTTGATCCCCAAGTAGAACTAGATTAAACGAATAAGCTCGATATCTCATATCGACTTATTCGAGCATGGCCATGCATTTTAGTTCTCACTTGATCAAGGGCCAAACACTTCTCCTGTTATATAGGAGGGACAAATCCTATCTCGATCAGTCAACATCCCTCTACATAATTCGTAGTGTATCCAATAGTCGCCTTTATAGTTTACCCTGTTACGGGTAACGTTTGACAATATCAAGATACATAACTCCTTATGTTGGGATCTCTGATGATCACAAGTCGTAAGGATTACATACATTATTATAACTATGAGAATTGCATATGACAATCATATAACTATCCATGTTGCATTCTCATGGTGGGTCTGTCCAGTACATCGTTCTCTAACATGTACCCATGTGTTGATTTGATATCTCATATCAATGAACAATTCATCAATCAACACATACTAGTCTCTACGTATTATCATTATCCCTATTCATGATAATACTTGACTAGGGACATCTTTAAGAATAATACAATATTATTCTAAGGACATTAACATATGTATTAATTCACATTGCACAGTTAAACGAATAATATATAATAATGAATTGCCATTCATAAAATCATAAACATTGTATGTCTTAAACAATCATCTAATGACTTGTCTTAGGGCATATCCCAACAAATCTCCCACTTGCACTAAGACCACTCAGACATATACCTAATGCCTAGAGATCTAGTATGACGATCATGCTTCTGCTGTGATAGTGGCTTCGTCAATGGGTCAGATACGTAATCATCTGTTGGTACTTTGCATATTTTAACATCTCCCCTTTCAACGATTTCTCGAATGAAATGGAAACGCCTAAGTATGTGCTTGGATCTTTGGTGAGATCTAGGTTCCTTAGCCAATGCAATCGCTCCATTGTTGTCACAATAGAGTTCTATCGGATCTTTAATGCTAGGCACCACTCCAAGTTCAGAAATGAACTTCCTAATCCAAACAGCTTCCTTTGCTGCATCCGAGGCAGCAATATACTCAGCTTCCGTTGTAGAATCGGCTACTGTTTCTTGCTTTGAACTCTTCCAGCTCACAGCACCTCCATTTAGGCAATACACATATCCAGATTGCGATCGATAATCATCTTTGTCGGTTTGGAAGCTTGCATCAGTTTAACCCATTACATTGAGCTCTTCCTCACCTCCATAAATCAAGAATGTATCCTTATTTCTTCTCAAGTACTTCAGGATATTCTTGACAGCAATCCAGTGACCTTCACCTGGATCAACTTGATATCTGCTCGTCATGCTCAAAGCATACGATACATCGGGACGAGTACATATCATGGCATACATGATAGATCCATTAGCTGACACATATGGAATCTTACTCATGCGTTGTCTCTCATCTGGTGTTGAAGGACACTGTTCCTTCGAGAGATAAATACCATGTGTCATAGGCACGAATCCTTTCTTTGATTCTTGCATGCTAAACCTTTTAAGCACTTTATCTATGTATGTACTTTGACTTAGGCCGAGAAGCCTTCTTGATCTATCTCTATAGATCTTGATTCCTAATACATAGGTGGCTTCTCCCAAGTCTTTCATCAAAAAGCAGTTCCCTAGCCAAATCTTTAAAGATTGTAATGCAGGGATATCATTCCCAATGAGAAGTATGTCATCTACATACAACACTAGGAAAATGATTATGCTCCCACTGACCTTCTTGTAGACACAAGGTTCATCTACGTTTTTGATAAAACCAAACTCTTTGATTGCATCATCAAAACGAAGATTCCAACTCCGAGAAGCTTGCTTGTGGGGTCTTCACCTTAACATTGATTAAAAGACATAAAAAGGACTAATCATGCATTAAGGTAACATCTTAAGGTTTTGGTTGTTACACGAGCTAACAGGATTACAGGCCAAAATACAAAACTTCAAAAATAATTCATTACATTCCAAAAGAATGTCATTTAGATTTACACTACTCCTAGAGTAGATACTAATCATAACTTGAATCCTATGCATTCCTGTGTCCCTAGTAGCTCACTGCCTCAACCCGACCCTTAGTCCTTTCGTCCAAAAGTGTACCTACAGGGACAACACATCATGAGCATATATAATCTTACTTAACATTATAAACATCATAGTAAATGCATGAAACATTGGTTAAGTAATATGCTGGTTATACATTCACTTCTTATTGTTGTCCCTGATTTAAAATCGTGCATATGGGGCATCTTACCCCCGTGGCATCTTACCACAACATCATCGTATGGCCTCTTACCATATGGGGCATCTTACCCCGTGGCATCTTACCACAATACATCGCATGGCCTCTTACCATGTGGGGCATCTTACCCCGTGGCATCTTACCACAATACATCGCATGGCCTCTTACCATGTGGGGCATCTTACCCCGTGGCATCTTACCACAATACATCGCATAAATGTCATCATATAAGCATCGTATAAGCAATAAACATCATATGAACTTCATCGTATAAACATCATATAAACATCATCGTGTAAACATCGTATAAACACCGTCATTTCATCGTGAATACTCATGCAAATAAAAGCATAGTCATAGTATAGAGATGTGTGTTACCGTCCGATGCCCGTACGCTTCTTACGTACCTTTTCAAAAAGAGGAGGAGTCAACAGACTTTATCTCCTTGATGGTGCCGGTACCTGGGATGGTTCTACAAGACCACATAATACCATATTAGATGCCTCAAAACCATCTTACATCATAAACTTAACAAAATAAAACATCATCATAATTTTCAACTTACTGCCTCTCTCGATCGATCGGCCCTAGGTCTCGATCGATCGAGACACTGTGCACTAACAGTGTCTTGGCTTCCTGCCTCGCTCGATCGATCGAACATTTTACCGATCGATCGAGGAGCTCCACCGATCGATCGAGAAATCCTTCGATCGATCGGCACCAAAATTTTGAAAACATGTTTAGACCTTCTGTCTCGCTCGATCGATCGGGACCAAATCTCGATCGATCGAGAGCTCTGAAAATCGGGATTTTTCCCCAGATTTTTGAGCACCTCATTTCATACCATCTTTTCTACCTCATAACACATCTTTCATGCTGAAACAAACATGTGAAGAACTTCATAAAATATCCATGTAAGCTCTTAAATCGAAGGTTTAACAAAACCTAAGCTAACATGCATCATAACATCATCATAAACTTCATCCTTAACCAACTTTTACAGAAACAGAGCATGTATCTTTTTGCCCAGATTTTCGAGCATATAGTTTCATAATTAGAAATCTATCACATAAGACATGTAAATGCTCAAACAAACATGCTAGTAGCTACATAAAACTACCATGTAAGCATTCATATCAAGGTTTCACCCAAACCTATACTTAACATGCTTTAAAATCAACCCACCAAACCCAAGCCCAAACATAAACCCAGAAAAACAGGGTACCCACTTACCCCTCTCTTTTGCTCCTCTTTTTGCAAGGTTTTGAACACCTTCTTACCAAGCTTTTCTTCCCTTCCCCCAGCAGCTTACAGGCACGATTTTGGGAGAGAAAGAGAGGAGGAGAGAAGGAGATGATTTGGCTGCAAAGTGGAAGCATGGGCATGACCAAGTGGGAGGCATGGGTGTGAAACAAGTGGGTTGACAAGTGGGGGATGGGTGGTGACCGAGTTGGGGGGGTGGGGTGGTGTGGTTGGGGTGCCATGTGGTGTTTAATTGTATCCCGGTATATAGTACGATGTATTAAAATATCCTCACTCGATATTTTCTAACTTCATATAATTAATACATCCCTTAAAATACCCATCATGCTCCCCACATCATATCATCATAACATAAATCGTGGCCCCCAATTTAAATACACCATAACCCTTAAACACATCATAATTCATCGTCATAGAACATAATCATATTACATTTCGGGGGTATTACATTACTCCCCTACTTATAAGATTTCGTCCCCGAAATCCACATGCATCATCGTATCGAAACTAAACATAAAGACATACCAGAGAATAGTTCCGGATAGTGCTGCACCATATGCCGTTCCATCTCCCACGTAGCCTCCTCGACACCCCGACGATCCCACTGAACTTTGACCATCGGTATAACTTTGCTTCGTAGTCTGCGATCCTCTCGATCTAGAATTCTGATCGGTCGTTCAACGTAGGACACATCTGAATCTAACTGTACTTCAGTAGGCTGTAAGACATGGGACGGGTCTGGCTCATACTTCCTCAACATAGAGACATGGAAAACATCGTGTATGCCAGACAAGGATGGCGGTAGAGCCAAACGATATGCCAAAGTACCGATATGCTGTAAAACTTCATATGGCCCAACATACCTCGGAGATAACTTTCCCCGCATCCCAAAACGAACCACGCCCCTGAAGGGCGAGATCTTTAAGAAGACCCTGTCTCCTAACTAGAATTCTAGCGGTCGTCGTCGCTTATTGGCATAGGCCGCTTGCCTATCCTGGGCCGCTTTCATCTTCAGGCGTATCAACTTTATCTTACCTTTCATATCCCTGATCATATCCGGTCCTCCGACCGCTTTGCTAGTCAAGTCCTCCCAATACAGTGGTGATCTACATCGTCGTCCATACAGAGCTTCAAAAGGGGCCATTTGAATGCTCGCTTGATAACTGTTATTATAGGAGAACTCCACCAGCGGCACTGAATCCTGCCACGGAGTATCAAACTCCAAAACACACGCCCTCAACATGTCCTCGAGCGTCTGAATGGTACGCTCTGTTTGGCCGTCTGTCTGAGGGTGATAGGCCGTACTAAGTCTCACCTCCGTGCCCAGAGCTGTCTGGAGACCCTCCCAGAAATGTGAAGTGAACCTCGGGTCTCTGTCAGACACTATCGAGACTGGAATACCATGCAATCTCACAACATCCCGTATATACATTTGAGCCATCTTTAAGTATGTATAAGACATACTGTAAGGGATGAAATGAGCCGTCTTCGTCAGCCTATCCACGATCACCCAGATCGCATCAAATCCTGAGGCCGTCCTAGGTAAGTGGGTCACAAAGTCCATAGATATATGCTCCCACTTCCATTCAGGCACCTCTAAGCTCTTCAGCTCACCACCAGGCCTCTGCCTCTCTGCCTTTACCTGTTGGCAGATCAAACATCTTTTAACGAAAACGATTACCTCACGCTTCATGGGTCTCCACAAGAATTGATCGCATAGATCTTTGTACATCTTCTTTCCCCCTGGGTGGATACTGAATTGACTACTGTGAGCTCGCTCCAATATTCATCTACGCAGTTCTGGTGTATCTGGGACTACCCATCGGTTGCCCAATCTCAAGGAATCATCCTCAGCCACTCTAAACTTGGATGGTTGGCCTTGAAGTACCAATGATGTCCACCTCTGAACCTCACTATCCGACTTCTGGGCCTTCCTGATCGCCTCAAATATGTCTGGCTCCGCCAATAAGGTCGACACTCGCACAGGCGACGTGTCTACATCGAAATCATAGCCCAGTTGGCAATAAGACGTCATCAAGGCTGACAAACACATAACATCCTCTGCAGTACTCTTCACCTTCCGACTTAAGGCGTCTGCTATCAAGTTTGCTTTACCTGGATGGTACTCAATTTCACAATCATAATCTTTGAGCAATCCATCCATCTTCTTTGCCTCATATTCAACTCTGCCTGAGTGAATAAGAACTTCAGACTCTTATGGTCCGTATAAATAGTGAAAGACGTGCCATACAAGTAATGCCTCCAGATCTTTAAGGCGAATATGATGGCCGCCAATTCCAAATCATGCACTGGATACTTAGCCTCGTGTGGCTTCAGCTGCCTCGATGCATAAGCCACCACATGCTTATCTTGCATTAACACACAGCCCAAGCCCTGTAATGACGCATCCGTATACAAGGCGAACCTCTTATCCTCAGACGGAATCACCAGCACAGGCGCTGTAGTCAAACGACGCTTCAGCTCTTGGAAGCTTTCCTCACAAGCTTCGGACCAAAAGAAGGGGACTCCTTTCTGAGTCAGCTGCGTCAGGGGTTTGGCAATCTTCGAAAAACCCTCGACGAAACGTCGGTAATATCCTGCCAAACCGAGGAAACTCCTTATCTCAGGTACAGAAGTGGGTGCAGCCCACTCCATCACAGCTTCAATCTTCCTTGGATCCACAGATATCCCGTGGCTAGATATGACATGGCCTAAAAATACCATGCTGTCCAACCAGAACTCGCACTTACTAAGCTTCGCATACAGCTGATGATCCCTAAGGATCTGAAGCACTATCCTCAAGTGTCTTACGTGCTCTTCTTCCGTCCGAGAGTAGATAAGTATGTCGTCAATGAAGACTATGACGAACTGGTCCAAATATGGCTGGAACACCTTGTTCATCAAACTCATGAAGACAGCTGGGGCATTCGTCACCCCAAAAGGCATGACCAGGAATTCATAGTGCCCATATCTAGTCCTGAAAGCCGTCTTCTGAACATCATCTTCTCTTACTCGAATCTGATGGTACCCCGACCTCAGATCGATCATACTATAGAGCCTCGTACCTTGCAACTGATCGAACAAGTCATCGATCCTCGGAAGTGGATACTTGTTCTTTACTGTAGCTTTGTTCAACTTCCTGTAGTCAATGCATAGACGCATCGATCCATCTTTCTTCTTAACAAATAAGACAGGCGCACCCCATGGCGATACGCTAGGGCGTATGTAGTTTTTGTCTAGGAGCTCTTGCAATTGAATCTTTAGCTCTCTTAGCTCCGCTGGTGCCATCCTATACGGGGCACGAGAAATTGCAGACGTCCCTGGTAGCAACTCAATCCCAAACTCGACCTCTCTCGTCGGTGGGAATCCGGGAATCTCCTCCGGAAAGACATCAGGAAACTCCGCCACTACGGGCACATCCTCAACCTTTAATTCCTCCCTCTTATCCGTCATGTCAACAGCATAGATAAGATATCCCGCATGACCTCGTTCCAATAGCTGTGTCATCTTGACAACAGATATTAACGGAATCTTCGGACGGGAACCATCCCCATAGAATGTCCATTGGACTCCCAATACAGATCGAAATCGGACAGTCCTTTGCCTGCAGTTTACCACTGCCTGATACTTGTTCAGGACATCGATGCCCACAATGCAATCGAAGTCTGTCATTCCCAACACAATCAAATCTGATCTTAACTCATTATCCTCAAAATAAATGAGGCCATCATAAACAATCTGATCCGTAGTCAAACTTCTTCCAGCGGCGGTCGAGACCATAAGAGGCATGGGGGACGGAGAAGTGCATATGTGGTGCCTTTCAACAAAACTCGTCGACACAAAAGAGTGTGACGCACCTGTGTCTATCAATATAAGAGCAGGGTGCGTAAATAAAAGACACGTACCCGCTATAACTTCCTCCGGGGCCGCCGTAGCCTGCTCCCTCGTCAAAGCATACACCTGTCCCTGAGGTGGCCCCGCGGGCTGACCTCCATACTGTCTTGGCACAAAGGGTGGCCGGTGTTGTGCCGTTCTGTCCGCAGGTCTCCCCGTAGAGCTCTGCTGTCTTCCCCTGTTGGGACACCGTCGAGCAAAGTGGCCTCTGTCGCCACAGACATAACATCCTACGCAGTCCTTTGCCAAATGTGGCTGCCCACAAAGAGTGCACTGAACTCTTCCAGATCTGTCTCCCTGAGACTGTCCTCTCCCAGATGGAGCATCATTCCTACCTTTCCCTTTCCATCGATTCTCGGGCCACTTGCCACTGAATCTCGATGCCGAAGTGTTCCCCCTAGGCTTAAACTGATCACCTCTGGGCTTCAAATTGTCAGAAGTGGACCTCTGAGGGGGTGCCGGAGGTGGCACAGCATCAGGATATGCACCGACTCCCAGTTCAGCTAGCTCAGCTCGTGAGAGTGCATCATCAAAACAAGCAGGGCCATAAGTGATCACCCTGTCATACAGTTCAGGCCTCAAGCCCTTCATGAAATTCCGCATCTTCGCTTGAGTGCTTGCAGCAATGTGTGGCACATATCGTAGTAAGGAACAGTAATGCAAAGCATAGTCAGATACAGGCATGGTACCTTGTCTTAAACTGGTAAACTCATCCTCCTTGGCCTGTCTTGCAGCGGCTGAGAAATAGCGGTTCAAAAACCGCGTTCGGAACATCTTCCAATTTACTTCCTGTCCCAGAGCCTCTTGCTCAATCACTGTGGTTTTCCACCACATCAATGCCTTCTTGGACAGCTGAAATTCTGCTAATCGGATCCAGGCCGTCTTTGCACAAGGCGCTGCCACAAATATCTGTTCGATCCTCTCTAACCATTCCTCCGCTTTCTCTCCGGATTCAGTTCCCTCGAACATCGGAGGTCGATACATCATAAACTGAGCCAGGCTCAATTCCCCAGGTAGCAACTGCTGTTCAGAGGGTTCCTCTCCCAAAGCTGGTGGTGGCAATGGGTTCGTACGCCCAGCACTTGCATTTACACTAATGGCGTCACCCACTTCTATATTTGCTGCCATGCTGCAACACAAGGGTTAATAACAACACCAAAAGCAGTTCATAAAGCACATCGTTAGATAATTGAACATGTTAGTATAACATCTTCTTCTTTATGAATAACATACATATAAACATGTTCAAAAGTAAGCACCTAGCTAACTTATTGCTAAGGCTACCCTTCACTCATTCCCGAGTTATCTAACCACTGCTCTGATACCACTAATGTGGGGTCTTCCCACCTTAACAGTGATTAAAAGACATAAAAAGGACTAATCATGCATTAAGGTAACATCTTAAGGTTTTGGTTGTTACACGAGCTAACAGGATTACAGGCCAAAATACAAAACTTCAAAAATAATTCATTACATTCCAAAAGAATGTCATTTAGATTTACACTACTCCTAGAGTAGATACTAATCATAACTTGAATCCTATGCATTCCTGTGTCACTAGTAGCTCACTGCCTCAACCCGACCCTTAGTCCTTTCGTCCAAAAGTGTACCTACAGGGACAACACCTCATGAGCATATATAATCTTACTTAACATTATAAACATCATAGTAAATGCATGAAACATTGGTTAAGTAATATGCTGGTTATACATTCACTTCTTATTGTTGTCCCTGATTTAAAATCGTGCATATGGGGCATCTTACCCCCGTGGCATCTTACCACAACATCATCGTATGGCCTCTTACCATATGGGGCATCTTACCCCGTGGCATCTTACCACAATACATCGCATGGCCTCTTACCATGTGGGGCATCTTACCCCGTGGCATCTTACCACAATACATCGCATGGCCTCTTACCATGTGGGGCATCTTACCCCGTGGCATCTTACCACAATACATCGCATAAATGTCATCATATAAGCATCGTATAAGCAATAAACATCATATGAACTTCATCGTATAAACATCATATAAACATCATCGTGTAAACATCGTATAAACACCGTCATTTCATCGTGAATACTCATGCAAATAAAAGCATAGTCATAGTATAGAGATGTGTGTTACCGTCCGATGCCCGTACGCTTCTTACGTACCTTTTCAAAAAGAGGAGGAGTCAACAGACTTTATCTCCTTGATGGTGCCGGTACCTGGGATGGTTCTACAAGACCACATAATACCATATTAGATGCCTCAAAACCATCTTACATCATAAACTTAACAAAATAAAACATCATCATAATTTTCAACTTACTGCCTCTCTCGATCGATCGGCCCTAGGTCTCGATCGATCGAGACACTGTGCACTAACAGTGTCTTGGCTTCCTGCCTCGCTCGATCGATCGAACATTTTACCGATCGATCGAGCAGCTTCACCGATCGATCGAGAAATCCTTCGATCGATCGGCACCAAAATTTTAAAAACATGTTTAGACCTTCTGTCTCGCTCGATCGATCGGGACCAAATCTCGATCGATCGAGAGCTCTGAAAATCGGGATTTTTCCCCAGATTTTTGAGCACCTCATTTCATACCATCTTTTCTACCTCATAACACATCTTTCATGCTGAAACAAACATGTGAAGAACTTCATAAAATATCCATGTAAGCTCTTAAATCGAAGGTTTAACAAAACCTAAGCTAACATGTATCATAACATCATCATAAACTTCATCCTTAACCAACTTTTACAGAAACAGAGCATGTATCTTTTTGCCCAGATTTTCGAGCATATAGTTTCATAATTAGAAATCTATCACATAAGACATGTAAATGCTCAAACAAACATGCTAGTAGCTACATAAAACTACCATGTAAGCATTCATATCAAGGTTTCACCCAAACCTATACTTAACATGCTTTAAAATCAACCCACCAAACCCAAGCCCAAACATAAACCCAGAAAAACAGGGTACCCACTTACCCCTCTCTTTTGCTCGTCTTTTTGCAAGGTTTTGAACACCTTCTTACCAAGCTTTTCTTCCCTTCCCCCAGCAGCTTACAGGCACGATTTTGGGAGAGAAAGAGAGGAGGAGAGAAGGAGATGATTTGGCTGCAAAGTGGAAGCATGGGCATGACCAAGTGGGAGGCATGGGTGTGAAACAAGTGGGTTGACAAGTGGGGGATGGGTGGTGACCGAGTTGGGGGGGTGGGGTGGTGTGGTTGGGGTGCCATGTGGTGTTTAATTGTATCCCGGTATATAGTACGATGTATTAAAATATCCTCACTCGATATTTTCTAACTTCATATAATTAATACATCCCTTAAAATACCCATCATGCTCCCCACATCATATCATCATAACATAAATCGTGGCCCCCAATTTAAATACACCATAACCCTTAAACACATCATAATTCATCGTCATAGAACATAATCATATTACATTTCGGGGGTATTACATTGCTTCAATCCATAAATGGATCGTTGTAGCTTTCATATATTTCCAGCATCCTTTGGATCGACAAAACCCTCAGGCTGTGTCATGTACACATCCTCGAGCAGATTTCCATTAAGGAAAGCTGTTTTGACATCCATCTGCCAGATTTCATAATCATGAAATGCAGCTATTGCAAGTAAGATCCTTATGGATTTAACCATGACCAATGGTGAAAAGGTTTCATCATAGTCAATACCATGAATTTGTTTGAATCCTTTTGCAACCAGCCGACCTTTATAGGTTTGTACATTACCATCCATATCGGTCTTTTTCTTGAAAATCCATTTGCACCCTATGGGTCGTACCCCTTCAGGTGGATCAATCAAAGTCCATACTTGGTTTGCATACATGGATTCAATCTCAGATTTCATGGCATCTTGCCATTTCTCAGAACCAGTGCCCATTATAGCTTGTTGATAAGATGACGGCTCATCCTCATCAATAAGTAGTAAGTCACCTTGTTGAGTCACAAGAAATCCATATCTCTGTGGCTCTCGGTGTTCTCTTACAGACCTACGTTGGGCTTGTGTCTCTTGAGCATGTACTTCTTCCACAACAGCTTGCGGTGCCTGCTCTGTTTCCATCTCAATCTCAGGTTCAGTGTTTTCATGTGGTTGAACTTCACTAAGTTCTATTTTTCTCCCACTGGTTTTTCTAGAAATAAATTCTCTTTCAAGAAATACACAAATCCAAGCAACAACTACTTTGTTCTCGGTGGGATAATAGAAATAGTATCCTTTCGTTTCCTTAGGATACCCCACAAATAAACACTTATCAGATTTGGGTCCAAGTTTGTTAGTGGCGTGACGTCTAACGAAAGCCTCACAACCCCAAATCTTCATAAAAGACATACTAGGACGCTTCCCAGTCCATATCTCATATGGTGTCTTTTCCACTGATTTAGATGGAACACGGTTCAGTAAGAAAATTGTTGTTTCTAGAGCGTGTCCCCAAAACGATATCGGAAGATCTTCATGACTCATCATTGATCTAACCATGTCTAACAAGGTTCGATTTCTCCTCTCGGATACACCATTCCATTGTGGAGTATACGGAGGAGTGAGTTGTGGGACTATCCCACACTCCTTTAGATAGTCATGAAACTCTTGGCTTAAGTATTCACCTCCTCGATCTGATCGAAGAATTTTGATACTTTTGCCAAGTTGGTTTTGTACTTCATTCTTGAAATCTTTGAACTTTTCAAAGGTTTCATGCTTATGCTTCATTAGGTACACGTACCCATATCTACTGAGGTCATCAGTAAATGTAACGAAGTATTGAAAACCACCTCTAGCTTGTGTACTTATTGGTCCACATACATCACTATGTATTAGTCCCAATAAAACATTTGCCCTTTCAACATGTTCCTTGAAAGGGGGATTCAAAATCAAATGAATCTAATACTCCATCCTTATGAAGTTTAGATGTGCGGTTCTCGTTTATGTGGCCCAAGCGACAATGTCAGAGATAAGTCGGATTACAATCATTATTTTTAATCCTTTTAGTATTTATGTTATAGATAGGCATATCAAGATTTAATAAATAAAGACCATTCACCATTTGTGCACTAGCATAAAACATATCATTTAAATAAATAGAACAACAATTGTCCTTTATCATAAATGAAAACCCACACTTGTCTAAACAAGAAATAGAAATTATGTTTTTGGTAATGGATGGCACAAAATAATAGTCTTTTAAAATCAACGATAAACCAGAAGGCAAAGATAAATAATAATCTCCTATAGCTAATGCAGCAACTCTTGCTCCATTTCCAACTCGGAGATCAACTTCGCCTTTCGCCAACAATCTACTCTTTTTGAGGTCCTGCACATTTACACAAATGTGAGATCCACATCCAGTATCTAATACCCATGATGAAGAAGTAGATAAATTGACTTCTATAACAAAAATACCTGAAGTCGAAGTCACACTTCCTTTCTTTAGATCCTCCAGATATCCTTTGCAGTTTCTTTTCCAATCGTCGGTCTCACCGTAATGGAAACAGTTCTCTTCCTTCGCTATCCCTCCCTTTGGTTTCAGTGCAGATGACTTTGGCTTAGATTTAACAAAGACCTTCTTGTTCTTCTTGAAGTTCTTAGCTTTAGTCTTTCCTTTGTTCTTATTCACAATAAGAACATTTGTAGGTTTAGACTTCTTGCTGTTTGCTTCAAAAGTTCTAAGCATGCCAAGTAACTGTGGTAGTGTCTTCTCAATTTCAATCATATTGTAATTTAAGACAAATTGACTGAAGCTTTCAGGCAACGATTACAAGATCACGTCAGTGGCCAACTCTTGGTCCAAAGGAAACCCCAGCTTCTCCAGATTCCCAATATACCCAATCATCTTGAGTACATGAGTTCCAACCAGACTTCCTTCTACCATTCTACACTGGAATAAAGCCTTAGAGACGTCATACCTCTCTTGTCTTGCTTGTTGTTGGTACAGTTGCTTAAGGTGCTCGATCATATCAAACGCCTCCATTTCCTCATGTTGCTTATGAAGCTCAGAGTTCATGGTGGCAAGCATAAGGCACCCAACATCAAGTGCGTCACTTTGATGCTTCTTGTAAGCATCTTTATCGGCTCTTGTAGCCGTTAGGGGAGGTTCCTCAGCAGGTAAGGGTTCCTCTAGGACATATTGTTTCTTTTCTTGTTTGAGGACTATCCTCAAGTTCCTATGCCAGTCTAGGAAATTTGTCCCATTTAATTTGTCCTTCTCAAGGACCGATCGCAATGATAATGTGCTTGTTGTATTGTTAGTTGCCATGGATATCTACAATATAAATATGCAAAATAAGTCTATGATTTACTCATTTAATATGGTCTTATATTAAATGATACTCCCACTATTTTGTTTAAAAAAATATCAACCCTCGAAACCTTTAGTGGGCCAAGATCAATATTTCGCCTAATCTTGAGTTAGCTTTGGCTAATCGCCCAAGACTCGGTTATTTAGGTAGACAACACTTTGTCAATTTCATCACATGTAATTCTTGGATAGTTGGACGAACAACACTTTGTTCAATTCATCAAATGAATTATTATCCAACCCATGCCTCTAGGTTCCCAATCCTATTGAGATAACCTAGTTAAGTCGTACCCAATTTAAAGTATAACGGATATCACTTTTATCCTTTCGCGCCTTACTAAGATTGCCACGGTGCTTTGCTTTGGCAAACCCACACATGTACAATCGAAGTTTTTGATGAGTACTTTTAATTTTGGAAGGCATCTAAAACTTAATATTTTAGGGGGATTTATTGATCTCATGATTAGTTTGATAATTTAAAATATGTCCACTACATATAGGTGTATACATATCTACATATATGTGTAATACAATTATCAATCTAAAACATAAGATAAATCATGCATCAACATACATAATTAAACGTGACATGGTTATAGCCCCTACTAACGATTTTCTCAAGCCAATGAGAAAATCCTAAGAGTCAACCTAAGGTAACTTCACAAGCACCTTCCTTTGGCTCCAATTTGTGAATGGCCTCCTCATCCCGGCACCTTGCTCCATCTTCATTGATCACCATCAACAAATAAATTATACTATTTACAAGATACAGAATTCCTCGATTCACATTCGAGGGGAACATAGGCGAGGGATAACATTTAGAAAATAGAGAAGGCACGACACGCAGGTCGTATTATAAATTACAAACATCCACAAATCCTATCTAATAGGTCAAAAGGGCTATAACCATGCACCATGCTCAAACAACACATAAAACATGCTTTAACATTTAATTAATTAAATTCTAAACAATTTAAAATTTAATTCTAATTAAAACTGTAAAATAATTTTTGAAAAATTATCGTACGCTCGGGATATCACATGCCACGAACTTAAGCGACTAAGCCACGAACCACCATGGTTCGAACCAACCAAACACACGGCTGGACAAATTATGGGCCTAGGGTTCAAAACCCTAGCCCATGGCCAAACCATGACCGAGCGGCGACGGCGCTAGGGTCTAACCCTAGCCGCCTTGCTCATTGATTTTATTTTCTTCGAGCCATCTTGATTGAAACAATGGAATTTGTTAGCCACGAGTCACGATCAGGCCATGCACGGGGTTGGCTCAACCATCTCGACCCAAGGGTTCGAAAACCCTAGCTCTCATGTGGTGAAGCCACTTATCCATGCATGCGTGAACCATTATCG
Organism: Haberlea rhodopensis; assembly: GCA_907163345.1. NCBI lineage: Eukaryota > Viridiplantae > Streptophyta > Magnoliopsida > Lamiales > Gesneriaceae > Haberlea > Haberlea rhodopensis. The sequence goes on along the minus strand of CAJQUN010000134.1, from coordinate 1,108,033 downwards.
AGCCAAAGAGTTCAAAACTCATCCACGTCTCGAAACCTCCATGCAAGAACATGAGCCACAACGACTAGGTCATCTCGAGCCAAGGGTTCGAAAACCCTATCCCTCATGTGGCTAAGCCGTGGGTCAATTTTCTAGGGGTGGGCCGAAACATTGATCAATTTATTTGATTATTCACTTCGTGTATCGTATACATCACACATCAATTATATCAAATATAATATCATGATAATTTCACAAACTAAATATTAACATATCATATATGTTCATACAGTTTTAAATAGCATGCAATATTAATTCTAATATGATTAAACTATTTAACCACATAAATCCGATATGAGCCTTGTACACGGCTCTGATACCACTGTAAGTAATCCATAAAGCATACAACACAGCGGAATTTAAAAAATTGGATTACTAGACACCGGATCTATACATAGGGATTCATATCGGATAAAGGAATCAAAGGTCTCAACCTTGTAGCGTGTTTGAGCAGATTCCACGAAGCAGCACCACGTCCACGAGTCCTTCGAGCCACTAGCAAAACTTAGCGAGTTTTGCCTCTATGGTATCCACACGATCAAATCGGGAAGGAATAGTTTAAGAACAAGTTGCTAGACTCGTTCTTAAACCGGAACAAGAAGCACACTCGATTCTAAATCGAACAATCGCCTCAATTCAACAAATTTCTCTTCGGCTATCAAGGAAGAAACCGAGAGCTCCTTGTCACGTGAAGGAGGCGGCCGTGAGCTTCTAAGTCTAGGTTAGTATAATATGAATTGTCTTATCAATAATAAAACATAACCTTGTATTTATATTATAAGATTTAATTAAGGTTTAAGGCTTTCTTAAAGCCTCATGGGCCCAAACCCATGATTTAATTAAATCCTTATAATCTTTTAATTAAGACTCTTCTTAATTAATTAATTCATCTAATGAATTTAATTTCCCTTATCGAATTAATCTTTTGTGCGACCCGATAGGATCTTGTAATGTTGGCAGTGACATAAAATCTCATTTTATGTCGCAAGCATTGAGCGGTATCTAGCAACACATCAATGCTACCCAAATTACAAGAATGTCAATGACTCGACATAACCTTTAGAACTTGTGATAATATAAACCATGTAACTTAATCCCTTTGTCCATGTGTTTAGATTGAACACGAGTCATGGAATAGTCATACTCGTATATTCAATCTTTATTTCTTGATCCCCGTGTAGAACTAGAATAAACGAATAAGCTCGATATCTCATATCGACTTATTCGAGCATGGCCATGCATTTTAGTTCTCACTTGATCAAGGGCAAAACACTTCTCCTGTTATATAGGAGGGACAAATCCTATCTCGATCAGTCAACATCCCTCTACATAATTCGTAGTGTATCCAATAGTCGCCTTTATAGTTTACCCTGTTACGGGTAACGTTTGACAATATCAAGATACATAACTCCTTATGTTGGGATCTCTGATGATCACAAGTCGTAAGGATTACATACATTATTATCACTATGAGAATTGCATATGACAATCATATAACTATCCATGTTGCATTCTCATGGTGGGTCTGTCCAGTACATCGTTCTCTAACATGTACCCATGTGTTGATTTGATATCTCATATCAATGAACAATTCATCAATCAACACATACTAGTCTCTACGTATTATCATTATCCCTATTCATGATAATACTTGACTAGGGACATCTTTAAGAATAATACAATATTATTCTAAGGACATTAACATATATATTAATTCACATTGCACAGTTAAACGAATAATATATAATAATGAATTGTCATTCATAAAATCATAAACATTGTATGCCTTAAACCATCATCTAATGACTTGTCTTAGGGCATATCCCAACAGATCGGAGCGAAGGCGGGATTGACACCTCAACGAGCGAAGATCGGATTAGTTTTCTTTCCGTTGTTTTTATTTATAGTTTTGTTTTAATTATGTGTAGCTAGTCTTAATTCTTGGTTGAGGAAGACTAAATCCTTGGATTTATTTATCTTGGGGAGATTCCTACGCTTTTGTTTATCGATTTTATTGAATTCATTATTTTTCTGATTTTGTTGATATGATTGATGTTTGTTTATTGGATTGACAACCTAGTAACTTCCATATAATCTATTGCTAGATTGTTTGAGTAATCTAATTGAAGAAGCAACTAAGATCGATAATTGCTTGCTGTTGGTGTTATTAAATTCTTAGGGAAAACAATTGACTAAATTTATATGAACCGCTTGTGTTTATATTCTTTAGATTCATCGCTCACTAGTTTTGAATGATGTCATGATTTTAATCTTGAATATGCATATAGAGATTGATTGATTGGTGAAAGTTAAATTAGAACGCTTGGACTAATTGACTATGAATAAGGTGAGGGAGGAATTAGATTTCCAATTGATGAATATTCAAGTAAAATTGAGTCTTTTGTGAATCGATGAAATAGATGATAATATCCAAGGAAGAGTCGACCGATACCAAGAATCGCTTTCATTAGTTAATCTTTGTTTTTAGTTTTAATTAGTATAATTCACTCACAACCCCATCTTTAATTTATTGTTTTGTTTTGATTTTCATTAGCACAAGAATTCACACCTCCTCGTGGGATCGATCCCTACTCACAATACTACATTTTTGTTATCAATCTTGAGGATTGAGTAGGGTTAATTTGGGCGTACTCGATAAGCGCTACCAGAGTCCCTCCTGTTAAACATCCAATATGATTCTATTGGGACCGTTCAATCCATTGTAAAACAACTGGATTTGTACACAGCTCTCGTAGTTATGTTGTGGGCATTTTTTGAGTAAGTCTTTGAAACGATCCCATGACTCATACAGTTATTCAGAATCATGCTGCTTAAAGGTGCTGATCTCGATCCTTAACAAGGCTGACTTTGCTGGTGGAAATAACTTTGCCAGAAATTTGGATGCCATGTCATCCCATGTCGTGATACCTCCGATTGGCAAAGATTGAAGTCAACTTCTTGCTTGATCTCTAAGAGAGAACGGGAACAGGCACAGTCTAATGGTGTCCTCAGTAACACCATGTATCTTTATAGTGTATGTTATCTCAAGAAAATCCTTAGATGGAGATTAGGATCACTCACAGTTGAACCACATAATTGGTTTTGTTGCACCATGTTGATCAATGATGTCTTTAGTTCAAAATTGTTTGCACTGATGGTTTGGCGAGCAATACCGGAGTAGTTATTGATCACTGGTTTAAAGTGATCTCTAATAGCTACTGGAACATCTTCGGCTTCATGATTTTCAGCGGCCATTTGATTCAACTTGTCCCTTCTTGCTTTACGTAGTCGTCGAGCAGTTCTTTCGATTTCAGAATCAAATAAAAGCAATTTAGGCCTTGTATATCGCCTCATACATTGCAAAAATCACGAAACAAAAACAAAATATCTCAAGTACTAAATAAAATAAAAGTTCTAAATCAAAACAACAAAAAACTTGTTGCATGCAAAACGTATCGCAAGCGTACGATGTCAAGTTTTAGTATATGGATATGAATACGGATGTCGAACCCACGAGGATTGGTCTAGAGTATTAATTAAATACTTGTGCTAGATGGTCTTAATCCTATTTAGAAAAACGAGTAGTGTTGTTGGTTGTCAAATAACGTAAATCACTAATGAGCAGTTGCAACAATTCTAGAGAATTAATTATGAGACAGATTCTAGAGGACCGATTACACTTGATTATCAACTACGTTTCTTATGATCAATTACAGTATTATAGATTTATCTAGTATATTAGACAAGAATTCTTAAGTGTTTCCTACTCCCTTTCCCAAGTGATAGTAGAAATTATCGTTCAATACCAACCTTGATATCACTATCTAAGATTAAATATTAAACAATATTGATTGCACAATAATTCTTTCAAAAGCTTCAATGGAGTTATACGCCTCACGATGATATAAACATCCACTATGTGTTTTCCTATGTCCTCTTCACAATCCCCTCTCTCGAGTGATAGATCACAAACAAATATTACAATTAAATCAATTGTCAGTCAATTAAATTGCATTAAAAGCAAGAAAACACAAATAAACCATGTGATAAATTCTAATGTGTAAATCAATCAAACAAAAACATAATATCCAATCAAGCTACGTCTTCGTCCTAGAAAGAAGTGATTAGTTCATCCTAGAATTCATAAAACATATAGACATGTTTGAGAAATTCATAAACGAACGAAAGTAAGAGATACAAAACAATATGAAAGCAATTCTCCATCCCAGGATGAAAACCGCCTTCGTTTTGTGATGAAATCCTTGCCCTTGGAATCCTAGCAGCCTCCTCAATGTGTCTTGCCCTTGAAAGAGTGTCAAAAGTCCCCAATATGATTAGGGTAGCCGCCTCTTACTTTTTTGGTCTGCTAATTTTAATTGGGCTTTTAATTACACAACGATCAATCGCCTCTTTAATAGCGACCGGTCGCCGTGTCTTTTTTTCAGAAATTTAGTCTTAGCGATCGATCGCCTATTTCATAGCGATCGATTGCCACGTCGCAAGATTTGTTTCCCAACACACTGTCTACATCCTACAGAGATCGATCTCTGAATTTGTAGAGACTGATCTCTACTCCAGTTCTTCTTCTTGGCTTGTCTTTTCATAATCCTTTGACTTTCCTTCACCATGTTCCACCATTTTCTTGTTATTCCATACTCTTTTCATCATCTTATCCTTTATCAGCACCTAACTTCGTAAAAACACAAAAACAAAACAAAACGCATAATTCTGATCGAAAAACCATGATCAATCCAAAAAAAACTAAAGCAATAATAAGTGCAAAAATGCATGTATTAGCGACAAATGGATGCTTCCTAGGCACAATTAAAAAAAGTGTTCAACATGTATGGTATGATGATTAAAATATTTTGTGTTGAATTGAAGACACACTGACCAATGGTCCATTGGTTTGAAAAGTCGTATAGAAGTCTGTTGGTTCCATATTTTAAAGATGACAAAAACAGGTCAGATCAAAGCTAACAGATAGATGATATACAAAAGATCAGATCAAAGCAGACAGGCCAACGCTAAGATAGATCAGGTCTAACCATACAGACCAACATCAGACATACTAAGTTAGACGAACTTAATGCTATCATATTCATCGATCTGGAAGATCAACTGTTATTTATTGAAGCATTTAATGATGCATTTAATGATGAAAGAGACCTATTACAACCATTGATAGAAGTTACCTTAAAAGGTAAAAAAATAGAACAGATCATGTCTGACAAACCCGTAAGAACAGACGAGAAAAGAAAGTCTTCACTCAGTGACCAAAAAGAAGACTGCAATCTGTACAGAAGCTGTCAAGATTATGAATTGCACGAAAAAGGAAATATTGACGTTGGCAATGACATCTATATAAGGATGCAACTTAAATGCTCAAAGAACAACGGTCAAAATTTGTGATGACCAGGGATTATAGATGTTAATCCCGTAGTGTTAATAATCCCTAAAGTGGTTTTACGTGGCGATTTGGAGTTTAATAGAGGTGTTGGGCCTTCTGGGCTCGTTTATTTGGGTAGTTGGGATCGTTGGATCCCGAGGTTGAGATTGTATTCTCATTTGGGTGAAAAACCTAAGAGTTGGGTTTTTGATGTGTCTCGGGATCTCGGGTGCTGTGTAAGCACCGGTAGGGGGTTTTGGAGTTAGAGAGAGAGTTTTTGAAAACAGATGATTTTTAATGAATCATGATGTATTTGTGGGGCTATTAGTTTTTCGGTGTATTTTTGCTATAAATAGCAGTTGAACCCGAGATTTTGGAATTAATTTCATTTCAGCCCACTTTCCTTTCTCTCTCTACCGCGCGCCAGCCCTTTCCCGATCTCCCCTGCCCCCGCCGCTTCAGGCGCTTCGCCCGCCGCCGTTCGGCGCGTGCGACCCGTCACCGGCTTCGTCTAGTCGAGGCGCAGCTATCCCCTCCGTCAATTCGAAGTTTCGTCGCGTTTTGAAGTCGGATTTAGCAGGAATGCGTCGATCCCCAATAGCTAGGGTTCTTCGATTTCGGTCGATTTTCCTTCCGATTTTCGATTGGGTAACCTTCCTTACCCCTTTTCCATGCTTGTGATGTTATTCCCTGCTATTTTGTGTTGGTTTGGTTCGAATTTATTTCGAATTTCGTAGGGTTTAGGTTCGAAATTCTGGGGGTTTTTGGCAGGGGTGTTGTTTCTTGCAATTGATCGATTATTGCATGTTTTTTATGTATATTGGTGTTTAATTGGGTTCGAATTTGTGAGATTAGGGTTCGATTTTTGTAGGGTATTCTTGAACAAATTTCGATATTGTCTCATGTGTTTCCCTCCCTGTATGTACCCTGCCCCGGGTCTTTTAAGAGGTTAATTGTCGTGTGTTGACAATGTTTTGAGGGTTATAGGTGTGCTTGAGCATGGGTTGCATGTTCGTAAATAATTGTGAATTATTTATCGTGTTAGCACATCGTTCCTCGGGGCATGGAACTCGAGCAAGGTTTGGCTCGGACTTCGGAGATTTAAGGTACGTGCGACGTACGAGCATTACTATATATGTGAAATGCATAAGGTATTTTTGATTTCATTGAATATTGTACGTATGGTTATACATATATGTTGTATAGCCAAGGAACGACCAAATCTTGATATCGCCGCTTGTAGCGTGCGTGACACTAGAGTAGGATAACTCTTACAAGATATAAGGGGTACTGGGTTTATATGACTATTATAAGACATTTGAGATGTCTAGGTTCATAGAATCATGTATTCATTATAAGACATTTGAGATGTCTAGGTTCATAGAATCATGTATTCATTATAAGACATTTGAGATGTCTAGGTTCGTAGAATCAAGTATTCATTATAAGACATTTGAGATGTCTAGGTATAATGAAGAATTGGTAAAATAAATGCTAGGCATTTGAGCTATCTGTGCTTGATAGCGAGGTTGTGAAATCAGTATTAGATATTGAGATATCTATTTTTGCATGATTAATGAGTTTGCAATCACTATCTGTTGATATTCAAGGATTAGGCATGCGACGAGTTAATCAATGTGTTGATTTACTGATTTTTGAGATTTGATGAGTTTGATGATTGTGAGAACAGGGACAGTACACGGAATCCCGGATGAGGTTGCCATCCAGGGAGTATCATTTAAATTCATTAGTATTTACCTTTGTTGTAAATTATGAATTTCATTATTGTGATTATGGGATTTTGTGTATTGGTATGCTCACCCCGTTGGGGGCTGTCTCTGTTGGGACAGGTGAACAGGTATATCGATGGCTGTGGAGCTGAGCTCGAGCTGTTGATTGGAGGTACTCCCAGGATCGTGGTACCAGGGCTTGATGGAGCACGGTATCGTATAGAGTACTTATATACACCTGAGGATTTTATATATATTCATGATGCTCTCATGTGAGCACGATTATACTTGTATATGGATTGTATATAAAGGCATGAGCCTTTCTCTCTTTCATTTGAGGTTGCATGCAATTAGAGGTTGAATTGCTAAATGATATGAGAGTCATTGGTGTATTATGTGGGTGTTGAAACCCACTTTTGTCGTCATATGTGTGGTGTCTTCCCTGGCTGGGAATTTACTTGTATTACTGCTTTCTGATGAGTATTATGTGTTCCCTGGCCGGGAATTATGTTATATGTTGTGTTTTTTTTTGGGATAGCTCTATTTATGGGGAGACTCTGCCCAAATTTTTATAAAAGTTCACAATGTGAAAAGTGGCAACAAGGGGTTGGTAAAGGGCAAACATATGAGTCTTTTATTGTTAGGATGATGATCTTATAACATTGAGTATTAAAGGAAATTTTGTAATTGACATTCAATGGTAAAGTATCATCTGAGCTTCCCGATTGACTTTTTATTGAAAGCATGTGCCACACATAGTGGTTAATACACTAATCAAGGGTTAAGGGCTAGGGGTCCTTACATTAGTGGTATCAGAGCAGTGGTTGCTCATTGGGGATGTTAAGGGCCTAGGAAGTTATTGATAGCACATATTTATGCATGATGGCATTAATGTTGTATGACATAACAAATTGTTTATGTGCTATTATGATATGAAAAGTGGTATTGCTAACCATTGTGGTTGCAGGAATCGTGTGGAACACGATAGGATGGCATTAACAGTGATGTCTAGCACTCCGTGTGTTACGTGCCAAGGAATCTGATTTTGTAAGAAAATCAGGTAAAAGGGATATTTCCGAGGTAACATGTCTTGGTATACGTATTGACATGCAAGTGGTTGCATATATGTATTGAATGTTTGATGCATAGCGTATATGGCTATTGCTGCTAACCCTGATGATTGCAGGTTACAGGAAATAAGGAATACGAAAAGGAATGATGATTATACATATGTACGGGCATCCCAAGGGCAACATGTATTATGTGTTTAGTCATTTAACACAAGGTAAATCAATGTATGCATAAGATAGTGCATTATGATATGATACATGTTGATACGCATCGTTTTGCATATGTATATTGTGAAATATAAAGTGAGGATTTCAATGCTTACACTAAGGTCCATATGAAGCGAGGAAGAATTCCGCTTATATGGAGTAGTAAGAAGCATTGAAATGCACTATTGATATTTCACGAGTCCAGGTTATCCTAGTGAGGATTTCAATGCTTACGCTAAGGTCCATATGAAGCGAGGAAAAATTCCGCTTATGTGGAGTAGTAAGAAGCATTGAAATGCACTACTGATAAGTGACTCAATTCCATAAGAAGCGAGAATTCTGCTAACATGGATTCCATAGGAAGCGAGGAAAAATTCCGCTTACGTGGATTTCCATAAGGAGCAAGAATTCTGCTTATGTGGATTCCATAGGAAGCGAGGAAAAATTCCGCTTACGTGGAAAAGGAAGGAGGAACCATAATTTCATGTGTCGATTTATATTCATTTCTCTATGAGGTCACGATTTATAGCGATGGTTCATTCCGCTATATTGATTGGCGATGGTTCATTCCGCCAGGTGTATTTATAGCGATGGTTCATTCCGCCAGGTGTATTTATAGCGATGGTTCATTCCGCTATATTGATAGGCGATGATTCATTCCGCCAGGTGTATTTATAGCGTTGGTTCATTCCGCTATATTGATTGGCGATGGTTCATTCCGCTGGGTGTATTGATAGCGATGCCTCTTTCCGCTACTATGTGGACGATGATTCATGCTCAGGTGTATAGCGAGGTTTCATGGCATTTATTATATGACGAGGTGTCATACCGTCGATTCTATAGCGAGGGATTGTGCCGCTATGTACTCAGCACAGGATTTTGCCGCCTTCGAGCGATGGGTGCTGATTACGCACTATTATTGAGCGACGGAGACAGGTATTACGCTATATTGTTAGCGATGAGGTATGAGATATTGCTATTCTATTAGCTTTATTGTAGCTGGCATGCGTTTATATACATGTTTTATTATGCCTATTTTACTAGCATGATAGTGGATGACATACGCTGATGTACATGTATCGTCACTAGTTGGCAATGCCTTAGATGCCATGAGTTGGCATGTGTCGTCACAGGATGACGATGACGATGGTGTAGGAGATGTCTTATTAGACATGCAACATCGTTACAATGATCGATGCGTTGAGTATACGTATTCAGTGGTATGCCTTGGGTGCCAGTACCGAGCACAAGGTGGTGTGTGCGGCACCGATTGACGTGACCCTTATACCGAGCGGGTTGCTCGAGGAATGGATGGATGCGCTGTACATGTGATTGTACCGCAGCTTACGTTTGGGGTGATCATATTATGAGTGGTGATACCCTTGAGGTATGCTCGTTGGAATGGCTTTTGGCCATGTGATTTGACTACAGGAGTAATCATGGAGGAAAGTACTCGCTTTCTGTCGATGTGACATGTGGTAGACATGGTCACACCACCCATGAGGGTGTAGGATGGGTCCTAAGGGAGTAGGATCAGGTTATGTTAAGTACATAGGGACATTGGAGTGTCCAGGGTGTATCGGCATTAGAGGAATGTTGGATAAAGACCCACTACTCTATTGAGTTTTCTTCCCACAGTATGGTATGCCGTGCGGAAACATCCATCTTATTGGTAGGTTTGAGGTGAACCTAGAGAGGCAGCGACTAGTTTGTCTGACGTGTGTGTGCAGCACCATGAGGGGCTTGCTAGAGCCGTTATATTGCTCGTTGGAACCAAGTTTGGCAAATCGTAAGGTGATACGATGTGGATTGTGGTGGACTCTAGTAGTCACCATGTCATTTGAGGTTGAGGCTGAGGTTGTGCATGCCTCACTGAAACGTGTATACGTTTATGTTTAATCTTGGTGAGACTTGTCTGGGACAGCTCAGGATGTTGGAGTACCAACGAGAGAGTCATCAGGTCGTTATTGACTCAATCTAAGGGAACCCGTGTATTAGGGATACAATGGGTGTTATTGTATCCAGTTTTTCCGAACGGTGGTTCGAGACTAGTGGATCTCGAGTTCGATGGCACTTCCCTTGTGAGGAAGGAGGTAGTATTATACCTATTTGGGAATCTTTGAAAGATTCGGTGAGTTGGTGCTTGTGGTGTTCATTTTGAGAATCACGCCATGTTGTTGATCGTCGATTTTCATTCTCCTTTGGATGGGAATGACTCAGGATTGACGGTTGTGTTTGGGGCTTAGGGGTATGTTGCAGATACCCGAACATAGTGCATTGAGTATGCATGAGGTGTTCGTGCTTAGGCAGGTATACCGATGAGTATACGGATGCCAGTGGTTGATTTCCTTTCTGTCAAGCATAGAGTTATGCTATTTTTGGATGGTTAAATCTCTGATGAGAGATATGGAACACCTTGAGATTGGGAATCTCCATGGCACGATGATTATGAGGGATAATCGTGAAGTTAGTTGACTTCCCTTGAGGAGGAATTATCTTGTGTGGGTTAAGGTATTTCCTTGTTGGTATTTTCTTTCGAGTTTTCGATAGCCTTCCCAAGTTTGGATTGTTAAATCCTAGGATTATCAAGGGATGGCAGGAATTCGGATTGGTTGGGTGTCACTGTCGACACAAGCGTTGAGGATGCAATAAGTTTATTGCATGTCCTTTCAGAATTTTAAACTCTGTGGAGTCTCGGTTGTTATTTATGATCAGGACGTGATTCATGGAACATCCGGAGGTGGACATCTTGTGAGATGTCTTTTGTGTGAATCTGTGGCCGTGAGTTGCCCAAATTGAGTTGCAATGATGCGACTGCTCCTTCGACGGAGGAGGTTTGAGAGTGGAAACCAGGTGTGGTATGTATACTAGTGTTTCCCTCGTAACGATGTATGTTAGACATCGTGAGTCTTGATAGAGATGTCATGAATGATATCTACGATAGAATCAGGAGCGATTCGAATCCTTACAGTTTCAGTTGACTAACTGCTTTTGGATTATTAGTGTTGAGCTGTGCTGACGCTCTTTGACGTTATGATGGATTTGGAAGTCTATTCCACTCCAGAGTTTGACACGAGGTCAACGTTCTCACGGTTGAGGTGTCATTCAGGATGCGTTCTTACTAGATGTATTAGAACTAAGGATGACTGTCCGATCTACAGTCGTAAGTATAGGTTGTTTTGCAGTCATGAGAGACTGACTTTTTGGGATGACCCGCATCGAGGTACGTTTTGCCTCTTAGGTGATATGTTGGTTTTGGTATGTCGCTCTGTTTCAGAGTTTGATGTGAGGTAAGTATCCTCGCGTTTATTAATACGATTCTGATATGGTCAAGAATCGAGGTTATGGCTTCATGTTGTTGTGTAGCCTGGGTGTTATGTGATACACCGGTGCTAATTTCGAGGACGAAATTCTTTTAGTGGGGGATATTGTGATGACCAGGGATTATAGATGTTAATCTCGTAGTGTTAATAATCCCTAAAGTGGTTTTACGTGGCGATTTGGAGTTTAATCGAGGTGTTGGGCCTTCTGGGCTCGTTTATTTGGGTAGTTGGGATCGTTGGATCCCGAGGTTGAGATTGTATTCTCATTTGGGTGAAAAACCTAAGAGTTGGGTTTTTGATGTGTCTCGGGATCTCGGGTGCTGTGTAAGCACCGGTAGGGGGTTTTGGAGTTAGAGAGAGAGTTTTTGAAAACAGATGATTTTTAATGAATCATGATGTATTTGTGGGGCTATTAGTTTTTCGGTGTATTTTTGCTATAAATAGCAGTTGAACCCCAGATTTTGGAATTAATTTCATTTCAGCCCACTTTCCTTTCTCTCTCTCCCGCGCGCCAGCCCTTTCCCGATCTCCCCTGCCCCCGCCGCTTCAGGCGCTTCGCCCGCCGCCGTTCGGCGCGTGCGACCCGTCACCGGCTTCGTCTAGTCGAGGCGCAGCTATCCCCTCCGTCAATTCGAAGTTTCGTCGCGTTTTGAAGTCGGATTTAGCAGGAATGCGTCGATCCCCAATAGCTAGGGTTCTTCGATTTCGGTCGATTTTCCTTCCGATTTTCGATTGGGTAACCTTCCTTACCCCTTTTCCATGCTTGTGATGTTATTCCCTGCTATTTTGTGTTGGTTTGGTTCGAATTTATTTCGAATTTCGTAGGGTTTAGGTTCGAAAATTTGGGGGTTTTTGGCAGGGGTGTTGTTTCTTGCAATTGATCGATTATTGCATGTTTTTGATGTATATTGGTGTTTAATTGGGTTCGAATTTGTGAGATTAGGGTTCGATTTTTGTAGGGTATTCTTGAACAAATTTCGATATTGTCTCATGTGTTTCCCTCCTTGTATGTACCCTGCCCCGGGTCTTTTAAGAGGTTAATTGTCGTGTGTTGACAATGTTTTGAGGGTTATAGGTGTTCTTGAGCATGGGTTGCATGTTCGTAAATAATTGTGAATTATTTATCGTGTTAGCACATCGCTCCTCGGGGCATGGAACTCGAGCAAGGTTTGGCTCGGACTTCGGAGATTTAAGGTACGTGCGACGTACGAGCATTACTATATATGTGAAATGCATAAGGTATTTTTGATTTCATTGAATATTGTACGTATGGTTATACATATATGTTGATATAGCCAAGGAACGACCAAATCTTGATATCGCCGCTTGTAGCGTGCGTGACACTAGAGTAGGATAACTCTTACAAGATATAAGGGGTACTGGGTTTATATGACTATTATAAGACATTTGAGATGTCTAGGTTCATAGAATCATGTATTCATTATAAGACATTTGAGATGTCTAGGTTCATAGAATCATGTATTCATTATAAGACATTTGAGATGTCTAGGTTCGTAGAATCAAGTATTCATTATAAGACATTTGAGATGTCTAGGTATAATGAAGAATTGGTAAAATAAATGCTAGGCATTTGAGCTATCTGTGCTTGATAGCGAGGTTGTGAAATCAGTATTAGATATTGAGATATCTATTTTTGCATGATTAATGAGTTTGCAATCACTATCTGTTGATATTCAAGGATTAGGCATGCGACGAGTTAATCAATGTGTTGATTTACTGATTTTTGAGATTTGATGAGTTTGATGATTGTGAGAACAGGGACAGTACACGGAATCCCGGATGAGGTTGCCATCCAGGGAGTATCATTTAAATTCATTAGTATTTACCTTTGTTGTAAATTATGAATTTCATTATTGTGATTATGGGATTTTGTGTATTGGTATGCTCACCCCGTTGGGGGCTGTCTCTGTTGGGACAGGTGAACAGGTACATCGATGGCTGTGGAGCTGAGCTCGAGCTGTTGATTGGAGGTACTCCCAGGATCGTGGTACCAGGGCTTGATGGAGCACGGTATCGTATAGAGTACTTATATACACCTGAGGATTTTATACATATTCATGATGCTCGCATGTGAGCATGATAAAGGCATGAGCCTTTCTCTCTTTCATTTGAGGTTGCATGGAATTAGAGGTTGAATTGCTAAATGATATGAGAGTCATTGGTGTATTATGTGGGTGTTGAAACCCACTTTTGTCGTCATATGTGTGGCGTCTTCCCTGGCTGGGAATTTACTTGTATTACTGCTTTCTGATGAGTATTATGTGTTCCCTGGCCGGGAATTATGTTATGTGTTTTGTTTTTTTTTTTGGGATAGCTCTATTTATGGGGAGACTCTGCCCAAATTTTTATAAAAGTTCACAATGTGAAAAGTGGCAACAAGGGGTTGGTAAAGGGCAAACATATGAGTCTTTTATTGTTAGGATGATGATCTTATAACATTGAGTATTAAAGGAAATTTTGTAATTGACATTCAATGGTAAAGTATCATCTGAGCTTCCCGATTGACTTTTTATTGAAAGCATGTGCCACACATAGTGGTTAATACACTAATCAAGGGTTAAGGGCTAGGGGTCCTTACAAAATTTATTATCAAGCATTTATTCAAGCAGAACCATTATTAACGAAGACTCAATCTTGTCGATCTGCTCAACAATTTAAAAGCACGTTTCACTGTACTATTTGATCTATTTAGGATCATTTGTGCTAGAAGTGTTCTCACTCTATCATTTGTAATTGTTCTAAGATAGAAGAGTGAATTCAGTGTAACTGTCAGATGACCTGTGTCTGAAAAGATTGAGTGCTAGGAGTTTCAGTCTTGTAGTGGATAAATCCAGCTGAATCGAGGTTGTACATCTCGTTGTATTACTCAAAGTCTTCAAGTGAATCATTCCTTAGGTGGAAGAAGGGGAGACGTAGAAGGGATTGCCTTCGAACTTCTAGAAACACATCTTGTTCATTTACTTACTGCAATCTTTCGTGTTTTAGCCATCAGACAGGTCTTCCTATTTCAAACAGATTGTTTCCGCACTAACTTATACAGTGTTCTACTGATATTAGATTTGATTGTGAAAAAGATTTCATCTGTTAATCCATGTGAAAACATCCGTTGAAGAAAAAGTTCGTAACTAGCAATATGTTTATTCTACCACCCACCCCCTCTAAACACTACCACCCGATCCTAACAGAGTCGATTGAAGCGTGTCGTGATATTTTGATCACATCTCATAGCTGGGTGATAGGAATGGCGTGCTTCTAAAGAGGTTTAAAAACAAACTAAAAATACTATTTTTCATCTTCAATCAACTCGGTTCAATTCCGATTGCATCATGGAGCAAAATAGTCTTGAAGTCACAGCAAGTGCAGATTGTATTCATCAAGCAGTGGGGAGCATCTGTAGTAATTTAAGCATATCTTCTTCATGTCTTGATGGAATCCGATGATTTTGGTGTCCACGCTTAGCCAAGTAAAAGGGCTACAACTTTAATATTTACGACTTTCCCATAAACAATTGGTCAAAAAGTGCATAGTTCAAGATTGTTGAAATCATAACATCGTTGGGCACATCACCTCAGGCGATTGGCTCATCACCTTAGGCGATGAAGAGTTCGGCCAACTCAATTTTTTTTAATGAAGGATCGTCTCAGGTTGTGGAGGAAAACTCTCAGGCAATCTGGTGCAATTTTAAAATTTTTTTAACCATTAAACTGAGGCGATGGGAGATAGCTTCAGGCGATGACTTGCCTTGATATGTCCAATAAAGCCATAAATGAAGTGTGAAAATTTGGAATGACTTTGGGGAGTCCAAAAACTCCGTAAATATGAGTCATTGAGCCATACAAAACACAAGAACGTGAAAAGCCACAAGCAAGAGTGAAATGATCCCATTGAAAACATACACACTATCAAAATCATAAATTATTCTTATTCTCTTGTATTTTTGTTGTGAGGTTAATGTGCTTGTTTCAACAAGCTAATTTCATTCTTGCGAGAGTTTGTGCTTGTTTCATTCTTGTGAGGGAGTTACCATTATTCGTTTTGTAATTACCTTGACGGTGTAGTTCTTTGCAACTCACAAGAGAAATTCTTGTAAGGTCTTCCAAGGAATTTGTGGCCCTAAAATTGCTCGATGAACATAACACTTGATTTTCGTATATCAATAAACTCAATAGTCAATACTGAAAATTTATGTAATACAAGTTTCTCATCCACACACATAATTCAACAATCAAGTACTGAAATTGCTCGACTACATCTGATGTAGCAACTATATTTCATATCATATCATGTTACATATTTTGCAGTTCTTAATCGTTGTGGTTATTCGATAATGGGCATAATCTTATCCTTCTAGACATTTTTTTTATTTGTTTGGATCATAATAATGCACATTATGTCAGTGAGGGTACATTTAGGTGAGCAATGGATTTTGTTAGTTTGAGGGTTGTCTCGTCAGGCTTTAAACATATTGTTTTGGAAGTTTGTCATTTTCCCAATATAATTTCATTACAACGGAACGAGTCTCGAAGACTATGTCGTTAAGTACTACAATGTATGACAAACTTTTTGTTCTTTTTTATCCGTAAAATAAATTTCATGGACCTAAATATTAAACATAATACCCTGGACTTACACAGGCAAATACAAGGCTATGCAACTATGTCATCATAGTAAATATCATCATAAAAGTAGAAATACAAAAGACAAAATAAAAACAATTAAATTTTAACAAACAAGATGTGATGACCCATTCAAAGGACTCACATTCGATGACATTGCTCAAGTCATGACACACCCATTCAATTCCATTCAAGGGTCTTGCTCAAATTATTGCACACGATTCAATTGCTTAGCTCAAATCACTACATCAAATGGCCAAAATCAAGGAAATTGAATTTAATGCTCCTACATTAAGAACACCCTAAATCACACCCATAATGCATCTATCCATTAAGAAGCAATATTGTTGAAATCTTCACACACTCACACACAGTAAATTTCAAAAATCTCAAGGAAGAGTGGGGGAAGTTCTCACCAGTTCGCAAACCTAAATCCATTCTAACACGGTTCAATCAAAAATTGTAAGTGGGCTTGTTTTTTTAAAATCGTTAGTATGCTTTGAAAATTCAATCAACAATATGAATTATTTGAATACTATGATGTCATTGAAATACGAAATACCGGAAGATAAGTGCTATACGGGAGCAACATGCTATGTGTGTGATGCCCCGAAATTAATTAATTGCGAATAAGGCATTAATTATGTTTATATGATGAATCATGTGGTAATTGATTTATATGTTGGGTAATAAAATGTTAACATGATTAAATTGTGTTGATTATTAAATATGAGGAAGATGTGATTTTAGATGAAGTTTAGAGCATTTTTGTAAAATGCTTTTAAAATACCATGTTGGAGTGTTTTATACATCATGTTAAGTTTGGGGTACAAATTTTAAATTAACTTTGCACAACCCCTTTTAATCCCCACTACCCATCTTTCCTATACTTCACCTCACTTTACCAATCACTCTTTTAACCCCCAAATTTCATCCCTCAACCCTAACCCCACATTTTCGAAATACACCAAGGAAGGAAGAAGAAAGCTTCACAAAATTCTTGTTTGTGCGATTTTTGCTAAGATTTGGAGCCTACAAGAGGTATGAGACCCTTCCTTAAGTTTTCAAGATGTTTGGTGTTGAAATGGGTTAGTTTTGATGATTTATGTGGGTTGTTTTGGGTATGTGTTATATATGTTTGGGGTATGATTTTTGAAGTGTTTTATGTGGGTTTTAGTGGGTTATGATGTTGTTGATGTTGTAGGAAAGTTTGGTTTTGAAAGGTATGAGGATGAACTTGGAAAATGCACACAAAAATGGTGAAATCGCGGCCACTGGTTGTGGCGATCGATCGCTACAAAAGCAGCGATCGATCGCCGAGTGGCAGTAGGCAAAAATGAAGGTAGGCGATCGATCGCCTCAAATGGCGCGATCGATCGCCAACGTCCAGTAGCGAAATGTGCATCAGGCGATCGATCGCCTCATTTTAAGCGATCGATCGCCCTAAGTGAAAAATCAGGCGATCGATCGCCATGTTTTGAGCGATCGATCGCCACTGTTCAAAAGCTGGAAAATGATGTTTTTTGTTGAATTTTTTGGTATTGGGCTATTGTTTGGCTTCTAATATCAATTTGTATGGTTATGTAGAACCATCCCAAGTACCCACAACCTCAAGGAGATAAAGCTATCCGATTTCTCCACTTTTGGAATTAAGGTACGTAAGAAACGTACGAGCATCGGACGGTAAACCATACTCCTACATTTAATGATGATGTTTATGATGATGATGTTTATGATGATGTTTATGATGATGATGTTTATGATGATGTTTACGATGATGACGTTTATGATGATATTTATGATGATGATGATGTTTATGATGATGTTTATGATGACGATGTTTATGATGATGATTATGATGATGTTTACGATGATGATGTTTATGATGACATTTATGATGATGATGTTTATGATAAGTAAGTTATGATAAGGTCATACAACGTATATGATTGGGTAAGACGCCCATGTGGTAAGATGCCACCCAATGTATGTGAGTGGGTAAGATGCCCCTGTGGTAAGATGCCACACAATGTTTATGATATGGTAAGACGCCATACGATTGGGTAAGATGCCCATGTGGTAAGATGCTACACGATGATTATGTTATGGTAAGATGCCATACAATGGGGGTAAGATGCCCTTATATATGAACAAGAATCAGGGATAACAAAGGAAGTTGAAGAACGACCAATAACTTTTACTTAACTAAGATGCTATGCATTATTGTATGCCTTTTAATATAATGTTAAGTAAATATGTATATGCTCACGACGTGTTGTCCCTGTAGGTACACTTTTGGACCGAAGGGCCTAGGGTCGGGTTCAGGCGGTGAGCTAAAAGGGAACAAGATGAATATAAAATGCAGGATTTTGATAGTCTCTACTCTAGGAGTAGTGTAAACCTATAGCTTTAACATTCATTGTTGAGAATGTATTTAAATAGCTTTTGGAATTTTATTTTGGCCTGTAATCTTCTTAGCTCAAGCTACAACCGGAACCCTTAAGAGGTTATAAATGCATGTTCTGTCCATTATATGTGTACTTTATGATGTTAAGGTAGGAAGACCCTACAATGTGCGTGGTAGTCACCTCTTGAACCTGCGGGGCAAAGTGCTACATGTACGGGAGCCACCTCTTGAATCCGTATGAGCCAACTCTACAACCATTGTATTTTGTGGATCAATCCAATGTGATTAGTATATGATATGTGTTCTGATATGAGATATTCTGTTTTGGCTCAGATTAGCAAAATTATGTTTAGTTATCAGTAAGGAAGTAAACAAGCATGAACTTTGCAATCCTTAGCAATCGGGATATAAGCAAATAGAGCTCATGAGGCCATACTAATAATTGAAGTACCCCAAAAGTTAGAAGTCGGCATCTGCGATTTGCATAGAAAATCTAAGGACATGCCAAACTTTGAATGGAAACTGAAGTACTAGAAGATAATTCAAAGTAAACACTATATGAATAGATACAATCTGAAGACAGCAAGCATTCCTTCCTCAGAGAATTTCCCCCATTGATTAGCCCCACTCAATTCCTATGCATTAGCTCCCCAACTGTAGATGGTTCAGCCACACTCGGTGCCACGAAATTTTTTGAAACTCTAAGATTCTATGCCAAACAACAAAAGATCCTATATAAAATCATATCTATCATATGAAAAAGCCAACCCTAAAAGTTTCCAGATTGGCTGGTGGAAAAGAATCAAACAGGACAGGCAGAACACAAACAAAATAGAATAATTTTCTACTCAAAAGGACACGAGATAAGATGACACTATATTGGCCATATACCTAGCCCCGAGGCAATAAAGACAGTTCTTTGGCAAGTTGCCATCTCAATTGCTTCAACCAAAAGAATGATTTCTGTAGCATCTTGGACTTTAGGAGAAGCAGCTATACATTGTTTCAGGGATTGGAGACACTATCCTATTGGTGGCACTATCTTCACAACTCTGCAGACTTTCTTCTTTTGCTCTTTTAACAACTAGTATTATGTCTTTGATACCATAAAAAGTCACATTAATAACAAAATACAATCTACCACATCCATATTGTCTCATCGACGTAGATAACTGATCTGATACTCGATTATTGTATTTTGGTCATGACACATGAGTCCTTATTGTAGAGATTTGTTATGAAACATTTTCATTGAGATAGAATCTCTTGAGGTCATCGGCTATGACATATATTAGCTAGAGCATGTTTTGTTTCAACGAAACATAAATTTGATCTAAAAACACATAATTTCAATCTTCGCAATAGTTCATTAGCAAGTTTGTGTGCAAGTATGAGAGTAGTAAGCTGAGTGATACCAATAAAAATTGCGATGACTTCTAAATATCAATAAGAAAAAGAATACCTCTATTTTCTTCTCCAATGAGCAAGGTTACGATAGAATATATGGGATTTGACCGTAGGATGGAATCACAAAACAATCGCGAGAAGGGGGATGCTCAAGTCAAGCAAGAGAATAGGGAAAACAAATAATGTAAAGTAAGCAATATATTGTGAAAGAAATAAAAGTGACGATCAAGCCTGATATTTAGAGGCAAAGAGTTACCATACATGTAGATCTCTTTTCATATTTATTGGGATCTGCTAAGATTTGAAACATATATGATAAGATCTATTAGATCTTTGTAATCTCTAATAAGGTTTATTGAATCCCAGGGATCTTGCTTCAAACAAATCCTGAAGATCTTGTTCACATAAATAGGATATTTGTTCGTTGGAATACGATCATATCTGATGGGTATGTCTAGATGTTAGACCGATGAGCTAACCTAAATATAGACCAGGTGCTAGGGAGGTCGGCTATATAATCTCTAACACCATTCCAAAATTGGCCCATAAAATGAAAGGAGATCGGTAGGCCGACCAGATTATGGGAGGTCTGTTGGGTTTCCGTACCCCGGCGTCAGATCCTAACGCAGCGGAAATAATACAATAAACAGATCTGAACCAGGGACGGAGGATAGAGCCTGATTCATATATTAACATGCATAAATCGAATATAAATGCACGAAAAGAGATTACCGTTAACAGTGAAATCAATCTGATGGCGGTGATCCTCGAGTCCAATCAACCTGACCAGATCTACAAGCTCGACACCAGTGCTAGTGTGATGGCGGCTATTCTCAGAGAGTGAGTGTATGGGAATTGTTGAACCCATAGAAACAAGATGTTATATTTATAGTGACAATTAGTTAGCTAATTGGGCTAGGGTCCATAAAGCCCATCGGGCCAACATTTGGCTTACTGGGTATTTATGCTAACAATCTCCCACTTGCCCAAAAGCCAACACAAAACTACAAACTCATAATCCAAGTAACTCAATCTAATTGAACAACTTGATGTACTACCAATGTACATAATTATGAGACATAAATATATCAAACGGTTTAATTTTAGAACTT
Source organism: Haberlea rhodopensis (assembly GCA_907163345.1). Lineage (NCBI taxonomy): Eukaryota > Viridiplantae > Streptophyta > Magnoliopsida > Lamiales > Gesneriaceae > Haberlea > Haberlea rhodopensis. The sequence continues at coordinate 1,086,712 of CAJQUN010000134.1, read as the reverse complement.
TCTATAAATGAAACAATTTCAAATATAGAAACTCCACTAAATTGAGGAGCTTTCAAAAATTAAATTCATCTCTTCTAAATCACTCAGTTTGAGCACTTAACATTTAAGTCTCAATTCTCATCGATAGATCGGCGGCCGGTTGATTGTGACCCAGCTAGGCTCAAGTGTATCATAGCAGTAGGATCACAACCTTTGTGATTTTAGAAGTCAATCAACTTCTTTGGGCTTACCTTGAATGCCTCATTGTCAATTAAACTCCTTTAATAGACAATGGCTGAAATATAATTCCAGCATCAACCTACCGATCGTTGGTAGCGCCTAGCATCTGCGCTTCACGAAGACCTAGATACAAATGACTAGCAACGTACGAGAACCTGTCAGCCATTGTTAGCGTGCAGTACATTCCTTTCACTCAATATGTCCCGATTGAATCTAGGGCATTGGTTGATCGAGACCCATTATGATTTCAATAAATATGTATTTGTTTCACATTATATGATTCATTGTGTGCGTATATGAAAAACTCATTTTTCACAAGCACTACCCACTCTGGCCAGAGATTCCTCGAATCATATATAGAAAAACACATAGGACTTCCTGGTTCATCAAGACCAGTGGTGAATCCCCAACGACAATCATAGGCCTCTGACAGCATCACTGAATACCCAAAATAATGACTTTATGACTCACATGTGATCAGTCATTAAATCAAAGTACACAGCTATCTATCAAGACCTCAATGACGCCTCGGGTCATGAGGAGTAATGGTGCACAACTATGACTAGAAATTCTATACTCGACAAATGGTAACCACTTATAGAATTCCGAGTAGGGTCGTTCAGTGAACTCATTCCTAATGAGCACTTATTCATGTGTGCTGACTTCTCCAAGCCAACGCCGATGAAACGCGGCGCACTACACTAGACACATCATGAATACCAGTCTCTAACGAGCATATATCGATATCCCATTCTCGAAGGCTCATCGACCAGGAACATTTAGAAATCGCAGTCGAGAATGTATTTCATAGTCACCATCATATGCGTAACCACATTCTATGGACTATAGCAATCTCAAGGACTTCATCAATGCATCAAGATGCATGGGTAAACAGATGAAGAAGTGCCATATATATTAATATTCAAACAAAGATTTGTCATAATAAGATTATAAGTACAATCAATCAACTATTGATTTACTTAATCATGTATGACAACAATATCTTTCACTTTCCCAAAGCCAAATACTCATGTGTCTTAAGACCATCTTCCCAAGATGTCTATCAGACACCAATCATTGTAAATGCTTTGTCAGTGGATTCACTATATTTTTCTGTTGAAGCGATTCTCTTGATAATAATGTCGCGTCTACCATCTGTCTCATTAGATAGTATTTTCTCAATATATATTTGGATCCTGATGAGATCTTGGCTATTCATAATAGCTCAAATGTTGTCACGGTACGAGAGACTGTGTCAACTGCACTAGAAATTACACCCAACTCTTGGATGAAATTTCTTATCCAAACTGCCTCTTTGCTGCATCGTATGCTGCAATGTATTCAACTTCAGTGGTGGAATCCAATGTGGTGTCTTGCTTGGAACGTTTCCAAGAGACATCACCATCATTGAGCTTAAATACAAATCCGAACATCGATATGGTATCATCTACATCCAATTTAAAAACCAGCATCAGCTTAGCTTCAACTTTTATTTCTCCACTTACAGATCCAAAAACCATGAACATATTATAAGTTCTTCATAAGAACTTGAGGATTATTTTCACAGTTTTCCAGTGACCTTCACTGGGATCTGTCTGATGTCTGCCCATTACTCTAAGAACATACATCAGGCCAAGTACATACCATAGCATACAATATGCTATTAAAAGTAGAAATATAAGGTACCAATGTCATCTTTTCTCTCTCCTCATCAATCTTACGGCCCATTGACTCGAGAGATGAATACTATGACATAATATGAAGTAACTCATTTTTCGACTATTCTATGCTAAACCCTTTTAGCACAGTGTTTATGTACGTAGATTGAGAGATCTCAAGCATCCTTTAGATCTATCCCTATAGATCCTTATGCTAAGCACGTATGACGCTTCTCCCAATGTTACATGGAGAAATTAGTAGATAATCATGCTTTAATTGATTAATCAAGTACCATTCACAATGAGCATGATATAATCGACTTAAAGCATCACAAATGTAACCATGCTCCCACTAACCCTTTTGCATACACATGTCACTTCCGGATTTTTAACAAAACCAAACACTTTGATGATGTATCAAAACGGAAGCTCAAACTTCGAGATGCCTTCTTATGCCCATAAATGGACCTCTGGAGTTTGAAAGCATCTTTCTCACTACAAGAAGTTGTAAACACATTTGGTTGCTACATTTCTACCTCAATGCCACCACTGAGAAATGTTGTGTTCACATCCATTACTCATATCTCATATCCATAATATAAAGATATAACTAATAAAATCTAAATAGACTATAGCATCATAACCGATGAAAATTTTCTCATAAACAACTCTTTGCCTATGAGAATAATCGTTTCTCACCAGTCAAGCTTTGAAGGTCACTACCTTCCCATCCACTCCAAGCTTTCACTTGTAAATCCATGCAGCCAATGGGAACAATTCCCAAAGATGATCTACTAAGGCCCATACCTTATTGGAGTACATGAAGTCTATTTCAGATTTCATGGCATCTTGCCAATGTCCCGAATCAATATCTGACATCGCCTCCTTGTAAGTCCAAGGATCATATCCATGGTCTATTTCTTGACTACTTTCAAGGAGTATATTCATTCTATTAGGAGCTCTTGAAACATTTTCAAATCTCCTTGATGTGTGTAAATCAAAGGTTGTGATTAACTAAATTAATTTCACCGTTTTCACTTTTCTAGTGGTTTGTGGTTCTTGAACCCTTTCAAGTTATATTATTTTGTCATCCTTTCTAATAGAAACATTTTCTCTAGAAAGATTGCACTTGCGAAACAAACTCTTTGCCTGCAATTGATAATATAATTTCCACAAAATAACATAAGATGGATCAACTATCCAACTCATCTCCCACCGGATGCTTCACATAAGCAGAACAATCTCAAAATAAAAATTTGGATTATTTTTCAGTCCATATCGTATATGGAGTTTTGGTCACTGCATTGGCATGAATTATATTCAACAAATATGTAACTTTAGAGAGTTACTCAGAGAGAATCACATTCTCTTTAAGATAACTCAACATCATCTTGCACTAACATTTAGTGCTCCACATACGTCCATATGAATCAAATTCAATGGACATTCAGCACATGCTAAATTTATGTTGGATTTAAGTTATCATTCTTTTTATATTCTTTGAATATAATCATACTAATCATTCATAAGTTCACCAGATTCAATAAAACATGCATTCTTAAAAATACTGCAAATCACATTCGCATATTTAAAAGAATATCATTCTCTATCAAAATAGGAACAATGTTCATGATTAAATCTAGAACAAATAAATAATTGCTCAAACCAGTTCCTAACCAGTTCAAGATTTTATATTAAATAAATGTTTCAAACAGCATTTGCAACAACTCTTGCTACAATGCTTAGCCTCTGGCAGGTTTCACCTTCCTAGGGCTCTCTACTTCTTCACATCACATGCAACTATTTGCAAAAATGCAAGCACAACTGGCATCATAAACCAAAGAAGTAGAACCAATATAAACATTTAATTTTAATATTTAACATACCATTTCTAGAACGCTTCTAGTATAGGTATTCCTTACAATTTTGCGCCAGTGACCAGCAGTGAAAACATAGATGCCTCTCATTTCTTAGTTGCTACTATATCCTTTTTCGTCTTTTAAGGTTGGGAACCATTTCCCTTCCTCTTCTTTATCCCTGAACTCTTCCTACCATTGGTAGAAGATACGACAAGAAAAACACGTTTATCCGTTTGAATCAAGGACTCATGAGTTTCCAACATTTTGACTACAAGATCAAATCTATAGCCAGTTAATGAGGATTTGTCACATTCAGATTTTTCCAATTTCTCAAGAAGAGATATTTTTCTTACACCATGCTCATAAACCGAAGTCCCTTCTTGCATGTGAAATGAAAATAGCTCTTTTGAAATCGCGAGTCTCAGTGATCGCGTCCGTTCACCAAACAACATTTGTAGGTGTTGGAAAATATCAGCAATATGAGCGTGTTACTCATATCTATGTTGAAACTCATTGGTGACATAGATGCTATCATATAGCACCTAGCCGAGAGATCGTCGTCCCACCACTTCCCAAGTGTGGCGATCTCTTCATGAGACGAACCGGGAGACACTTCAACAGGAGGCTCCCGCCAAGGGTATATAGCAACCTTTTAGAAGCAAGCACTATTTTAAAATTAATAGTCAATCAGAATAATTTGGTGCGGTTACTTTGTTTGTATCGAGAATTGACGCAATCGGATTCACGGCAATCACAATACTGAGAATAAACAGAAAATACATGCAAACCGTCTGATTATTAATTAATTCAAAAACTATGGACTTTAGTTATTGAATGCTCCCGCTAAATTTTTCGAATTCGTCACCCTCATGACAAATGAACGGAAAATCGTATTTTCTTAGTGGGCTTGGAGTCCAACTAGCTCATGATAGCCCCGGGCGAGGGTCCAGTCGACCTCATGATACTAAAGGTAGCTCACAATTGCATCATATGCAACCCCCAAGATATTCGTCTCGTGATTGACATAACCCTACGGAGGTAGGCCAATTATGTCTTCTCACGTCAAACTAACCCATCCCACGGATGGTAATGTCCGCCAATAAGACCCCACGAGGGTGAGTAATCTTAAAGGTTAACATAACCCTATCCATAATTAAGTGGCAGTTAAACACACAGCTTTCTTATGCCAGATATCCCCCACAAGGGTGAGACAAGACACCTGACACAAGTAGCGTCTCATGGCTTAACTGTTGATGGAAGACAGAAGCAACAAACTCCTTTGAGCTCCCTTTACAGTTTGATATTAAATTTTTTTAATCATATTCAAAAGAGGGATTTAATAATTTTCAAATCTCATCCAATACTTGTTTGTTTGTTTGCCGGATTCATGCAACTATGTTTTATTCATGCAGTCATATGTACTAATAAAACATACAAACAAACATTTATCATACATCATATGCATAATAAAAATAAATATGGACGATTACGGCCTTTTCCTAATTGATCCACGTGAGCCATACGTGGATCACAAGTCTGTCTAAGGTGATGCAGGTATGTAATGCAATCCTATTACATTTTTGCTTCCATTATACAAGTCTTGATTCTTGATGCTCCATCTTCAATCTCGATCTCCCACTAATTCTAAAGATATTACATTTAAATCGTGCAAACAAGAGAATAGGGATACAATCCGGGGTGGGATACATTAGAAAATAGAGAGAGCAGGCTCGCAGGCCCAATAACCAAAAAACACAATAATAATGAAACAATAAAAACCAAAACATTCACCTAAACACATTGGTCAAGGCCCGTAATCATTCATCATGCAATCACAAAATATGTAATTAAACATTAAACTAAACAATTACATCATATGTAATTTTACTAATTACATCACATGTAATTAGAGCACAATAATTAATTTATTCTATCGTTTCCCACTAATCGCATCATTAATTGAAAATAAAATTAACAAATTAAATAAAACCATTTTATTTAATATCTAATTAATGAAATTTCAATTAATTGGTAAAATCTCTAATTTACCTTTAAATCATATTAATCGAAAATAAAATTAACAAACTAAATGAAACACTTATATTTAATTTTTAATTAATTAAATTTACTTACTTGGTAAAATCACTATTTTACCTCAAATCATAATATTAGCCAAAAATAAAATTAACAAATTAAATGAAACATTTTCATTCAATTTTCAATTAATTAAATTTTCAACTGAACGTAAAATCTCCATTTTACACTTAATAAATTAAAAATCACATTTTTAATAAATTAAGTATTATGATTTATTATTTCAAAAATAATATCCGGATAAAACATCTAAAATGACCCAAAATAACTTATGGACTCCAAACAATTTGGATACAAAATTAGAAAATCAATTTCAACCCAAAATACCCTATTTTCGGAATTAATAAATTTTTTTTTTAATTAAAAATCGAAAATTAGGTCGAAGGGCACTGTTCATCTCCTTCCCCAAAAGTGGAAATTAGGGTTAGGGTTAGGGTTAGAAATCCGTCGCCACCTGTAAGGACCCTAATCCTTAAGTGCGGATCAAAGGCATAAATAGAGCTAATATAAATGATCAGAGTGAATTAATCGTGTTGAGTCTATGAGCTTTAAGAATTACATGCCAAAATGAGGACTATTAATGGATTAATTACATTCCCCATCAAAGAATGTTATCAACTATAGTTTTACACTACTCCTAGAGTAGACACTATACAAAAATAATCCTGTCCTGCCTGGGTCAAAAGAATTCTCCAAAAGCTCACCACCTCAACCCGTTTAGCCCGTCTATCATGCCAAAAGTGTACCTACAAGGACAACCCCCAAACATGAGCAATAATATCATTCATATTCAACACAATATGAATATAAAGCGTAAATGCATAAAACACAATTAAAACACTTCCTGTTTTCCCATGCATTTCAAAACGCTTCCAGTTTGGTTGTCCCTGTACCATAACTCATGAGTATAATCAATAGATTATTTTTAATGGTCTAGACATGTCATGACACAATACCATCTCATCAATATCAAATACCGGTCACCATTCCCTAGTCTGTCCATCACAATGTATTTTAATGCCCCTCGCTTATTTACATATAGGCGGCATAGAATAACCTCGCTTCAATGGACAAGCGGTACTCCCACCCCTCGCCTCACATTGAGCGGCAAATATCATTTCCTCGCCCTATATGATAACCACGCTCAAATGTGACATGCGGCGCTCCCACCCCTCGCTTCACATTTAGCGGAACCAAAACAAATAGCGGCAAGCATTAAAATCATCAAGGGATGACCACGACTCATGGGATGTGCACCAATAATCATATGCATCTACAATCATCATGCATAATTCAACATGTATTTGCATCCACAATGCATAATCACATATATACTCGCATCCACAATGCATAAACAATGAGTATATTAGATACATGTACCGTTGGGTGCCCGTACGTCCTCTACATACCTTTCCAAAATGTAGGATATGGTAGGACTTCAATGCCTTGGCTGTGTTGCCACCTGGGATGGTTCTACACATTCACACAAATCAATATTAGAACCCAATAATAGTCCAATACCAAAAATCCTACAAAAAAATCCAAAAATACCATTTTTGGTGTCTCGCGATCGATCGCCATAAAGCCCCGATCGATCGCGAGACCTCTCTGCCTCGCCCAACAAAAAAATTCAATCCGCGATCGATCGCTGAGTTTGCGCCGATCGATCGCGACCTCGCCGATCGATCGCGCAAAACTCGCGATCGATCGCTGAAGTCCACTGCCTTCAGCACTGCAGCTCGCGATCGATCGCGGAAGGCGCCGATCAATCGCCGAGTCCTGCATACCCGATTTTCGGGCACTATTCACCCATCTTCAACCCCAACTCAAATAAACTCAAATAATCCAACATCAACCATACAAAACTACTACAAATCTTCAATAAACAACATCATACAACCATAAATCTAACACTCACCCAAAAATAACACCAACTCATACAAACCCATTTTAAAACCCTTCAAAAACATACCAAACTTAAACAAAACCTTACAAAATCAACAATGAGGTATCCATACCTCTTGGGGATCTCAAATCTCCCAATAAACTCCACACAACAAGATTTTTGGAAGGGTTTCTCTCTACCCTTGAGCACCAACTCGAAAATAAGGGAAATGAGGGTTTGGGAGGTGTTATTTGGTAAAGTGAAAAGTAAGAATGAGTGTTGAGGGGGTTTGGGGTAATAAAGTGGGTTGGGTTAATTAAAAAGCATCCCACAAACCCATGGTGTATAAAACACCCCAACATGATATTTTTAAAAGCATTAATCCAAAATGCACCAAATATCAAATAAACTCATGATTTCCAATTAATTGCTACCCATGGCAAATAAATCATGCTAATAACCATTTTCCAAATATGCACAACATGCATCCTGAAATGCCCTCCCGGGTCACTCTATCATGTGACTAAGCATTTCCATAAGATTAATAAATCCAACACAAGATTAATTACCACCATAATTAATCATATAAACACAATTAATGCTCAAATTGCAATTAATCATTTCGGGGATATCACACCACCCGTGCGCCTCCAGCCCGCACGCCGGAATGTAGAGAAGATTACAAGAGACGCGACTCCATTGCAGCAGCACGTCGCTGCCGCTGCTGGTAGAGCAAGCCGCCACCTCTTTCCCGTGGTGATGCCTGCAAGCCGATGGGTACATACGCAAATGTGGCCGACGAGCAGACGATTATGAATCAAGAACATCGGTCCTGCAAGCCGTACACTGGACGGCGGTGAACACATTCCCCACCGCTTGTGCAGCCGCCTGCACTTCCGTCTGGTACGCAAGTTCGACGGTGGTTGCACCAGATTTGCGCGAGCACAGTGCCACGCGATGGAGAACTCTTTCTCCACAGCGTGTGCCGCCACCCGTCGCTCCTCCGCGCTCACCGCGGACCGCTGTTCCTTCACCGGCGATGGCTAGTTGCCGGAAACAATTTCCGGTCAGAATTTGGGTATGGATTAAAACTAATTTTATTCCAATTTTCTATGTTTTCGGATTCCAAATTTCTGAAAAATACGATTAGATTAACCGGAAACGATCTAGTAAAAAATTAATTATCAAATACATGAACCAAAACGCAACCTGGCTCTGATACCACTGTTGAGTTTTCGTACCCCGGCGTCAGATCCTAACGCAGCGGAAATAATACAAGAAACAGATCTGAACCAGGGACGGAGGATCGCGCCTGATTCATATATTAACTGTTGATATGCCCTAAGACAAATCATTAGATGATTATTTTGACATACAATGTTTATGATTTTATGAATGGCAATTCATTATTATATATTATTCTTTTAACTGTGCAATGTGAATTAATATATATGTTAATGTCCTTAGAATAATATTGTATTATTCTTAAAGATGTCCCTAGTCAAGTATTATCATGAATAGGGATAATGATAATACGTAGAGACTAGTATGTGTTGATCGATGAATTGTTCATTGATATGAGATATCAAATCAACATATGGGTACATGTTAGAGAACGATGTACTGGACAGACCCACCATGAGAATGCAACATGGATAGTTATATGATTGTCATATGCAATTCTCATAGTGATAATAATGTATGTAGTCCTTACGACTTGTGATCATCAGAGATCCCAACATAAGGAGTTATGTATCTTGATATTGTCAAACGTTACCCGTAACAGGGTAAACTATAAAGGCGACTATTGGATACACTACGAATTATGTAGAGGGATGTTGACTGATCGAGATAGGATTTGTCCCTCCTATATAACAGGAGATGTGTTTGGCCCTTTGATCAAGTGAGAACTAAAATGCATGGCCATGCTCGAATGAGTCGATATGAGATATCGAGCTTATTCGTTTATTCTAGTTCTACTTGGGGATCAAGAAATAGAGATTGAATATACGAGTATGACTATTCCATGACTCGTGTTCAATCTAAACACAAAGGACAAAGGGATTAAATTACATGGTTAATATTATCACAAGTTCTAAAGGTTATGTCGAGTCATTGACATTCTTGTAATTTGGGTAGCCTCGATGTGTTGCTAGACGCCGCTCCTTGCTTGTAACGTAAAATGAGATTTTATGTCACTGCCAACATTACAAGATCCTATCGGGTCGCACAAAAGATTAAATCGAGAAGGAAAATTAAATTCATGAGATGAATTAAATAATTAAGAGGAGTCTTAATTGATTATCATAATGATTAAATTAAATCATGGGCTTAAGCCCATGAGGCTTTATGAAAACCTTTAATTAATCATATATAATTTGTTAACAAGGGGTTTAATTAGATTAACACTTCATAACACAAAACCTTGCACCAAAAGCTCACGGCCGCCGTTCACCTTGCTCTCACGGTTTTTCTTCATAACCGAAGTGAGTTGTGTGATTCCGGCGATCAGTCTTGATTGTGAATCGAGTGATTTTTGGTTTCGGTTTAAGAACTAGTCTAGCAACTTGTTCTTAAACTATCCCTTTGTTCGATTTGATCGTGTGGATACCGTTGAGGCAAAACTAGACAAGTTTTGCTAGTGACTCGGAGGAGGCGTTGGACGTGGTGCAGCTCCGTGGAATCTGCTCAAACACGCTACAAGGGTGAGAACTTTTGTATTCCTTTATCCGATATGATATCCTATGTATAGATCCATTGTTCTAGTAATCCAATTTTTTTTTATTCCGCTGCGTCGTATGCTCTAAGGATTACTTACAGTGGTATCAGAGCCGTGTACAAGGCTCATATCGGATTTATGTGATTAAATAGTTTAATCATATTAGATTAATATTGCATGCTATAAAATTGTATATAATCATATATGATATGATTAAATTGAGTTTGTGAAAATCATCGTATAATTGTATTTGATATAATTGGCGAATAATTGTAGACGATACACGAAAGCATAAAATCGAGGTGTTAGCTCATGCATGGCTCACGGCCGACAACACCAAAGGGCTAGGGTTTCGAACCCTAGTCACCATGGCTCACGGCCGCCGCATGAGCTAGGGTTTCGAACCCATTGGCTCGTGCATGGCCGAGCAGCCGCCGCTTAAGGGCTAGGGTTCGGACCCTGGCTCGAGAGTGGGTCGAGCCGCCGAAAAAAATTAGGGTTTTGAACCCATTGGCTCGTGACGGCTAGCTCATGACGGCTAGGGTTTCGAACCCTAGCAGCCGTGCATGGGCTCGGCCGCCGCCGCTCAATGGTTCGGCCATGGGCTAGGGTTTCGAACCCTAGGCCCATAATTGGTATAGCCGTGGTCCATGTTGGTTCGAACCATGGTGGTTCGTAGCTAAGTCGAAATTAGTTCGTGGCATGTGATGTCCCGAGCGTACGATAATTTTTCAGAAATTCTATTTTACAATTTTAATTAGAATTAAATTTAAAATGTTTAGAAGTTAATTAATTAAATGTTAATGCATGCTTTATGTGTTGTTTGAGCAAGGTGCGTGGTTATAGCCCTATGACCTATTAGATAGGATTTGTGGATGTTTGTAATTTATAATACGACTTGCGTGTCGTGCCTCTCTATTTCATTCTAAATGTAATCCCTCCCCAATGTTCCCCTCGAATGTGAATCGAGGAATTCTATATCTTGTAAATAGTGTAGTTTATTTTATTGATGGTGATCAATGAAGATGGAGCATCGTGCCGGGATGAGGAGGTCATTCACAAATTGGAGCCAAAGGAAGGTGCTTGTGAAGTTACCTTAGGTTGACTCTTAGGATTTTCTCATTGGCTTGAGAGAATCGTTAGTAGGGGCTATAACCATGTCACGTTTAATTATGTATGTTGATGCATGATTTATCTTATGTTTTAGATTGATAATTGTATTACACATATATGTAGATATGTATACAACTATATGTAGTGGACATATTTTAAATTATCAAACTAATCATGAGATCAAAATTCCCTCTAAAATATTAAGTTTTAGATGCCTTCCAAAATTAAAAGTTTGCCAAAGCAAAGCACTGTGGCAATCTTAGTAAGGCGCGAAAGGATAAAAGTGATATCTGTTATACTTTAAATTGGGTACGACTTAACTAAGTTATCTCAATAGGATTGGGAACTTAGAGGCATGGGTTGGATTATAATTCATTTGATGAATTGAACAAAGTGTTGTTCGTCCAACTATCCAAGAATTATATGTGATATAATTGACAAAGTGTTGTCTACCTAAATAACCGAGTCGTGGGCGATTGGCCAAAGCTAACTCAAGATTAGGTGAAATATGGATCTTGGCCCACTAAAGGTTTCGAGGGTTGATATTTTTAAAAAAACAAAATAGTGGGAGTATCATTTAATATAAGATCATGTTAAATGATTAAATCATAAACTTATTTTGCATATTTATATTGTAGATATCCATGGCAACTAACAACATATCAAACACATCACTGCGATCGGTCCTTGAGAAGGACAAGCTAAATGGGACAAATTTCCTAGACTGGCATAGGAATTTGAGGATAGTCCTCAAACAAGAAAAGAAACAATATGTCCTAGAGGAACCCTTGCCCGCTGAGGAACCTCCCCTAACAGCTACAAGAGCTGATAAAGATGCTTACAAGAAGCATCAGAGTGACGCACTTGATGTTGGGTGCCTTATGCTTGCCACCATGAACTCTGAGCTTCAGAAGCAACATGAGGAAATGGAGGCGTTCGATATGATCGAACACTTAAAGCAATTGTACCAACAGCAAGCTAGACAAGAGAGGTATGACGTCTCTAAAGCGTTGTTCCAGTGCAGGATGGTAGAAGGAAGCCTAGTTGTAACTCATGTGCTCAAGATGATTGGGTACATTGAGAATCTGGACAAGCTGGGTTTTCCATTGGACCAAGAGTTGGCCACCGATGTGATCTTGCAATCGTTGCCTGAGAGCTTCAGTCAATTTGTAGTAAATTACAATATGACTGACATGGAAAAGACTCTACCACAATTGCTTGGTATGTTGAGAACATATGAAGCAAATACAAAGAAGACTAAGGCCACAAATGTTCTTATTGTGAATAAGGGCAAAGGAAAGGCCAAAGCTAAAGGCAACAAGAAAGCAAAGAAGGTCTTTGTTAAATCTAAGCCAAAGTCAAGATTTAATAAATAAAGACCATTCACCATTTGTGCATTAGCATAAAACATATCATTTAAATAAATAGAACAACAGTTGTCCTTTATTATAAATGAAAAACCATACTTGTCTAAACAAGAAATAGAAATTATGTTTTTAGTAATAGAAGGCACAAAATAACAATCTTTTAAAATCAATGATAAACCAGAAGGCAAAGATAAATGATAATCCCCTATAGCTAATGCAGCAACTCTTGCTCCATTTCCAACTCGGAGATCAACTTCGCCTTTCGCCAATAATCTACTCTTTTTGAGGTCCTGCACATTTACACAAATGTGAGATCCACATCCAGTATCTAATACCCATGATGAAGAAGTAGATAAATTGACTTCTATAACAAAAATACCTGAAGTGGAAGTCACACTTCCTTTCTTTAGATCCTCCATATATACTTTGCAGTTTCTTTTCCAATGGCCGGTCTCACCGCAATGGAAACAATTCCCTTCCTTTGCTATCCCTCCCTTTGGTTTCAGTGCATAAGATATGCCTATCTATAACATAAATACTAAAAGGATTAAAAATAATGATTGTAATCCGACTTATCTCTGGCATTGTCGCTTGGGCCACATAAACGAGAACCGCATATCTAAACTTCATAACGATGGAGTATTAGATTCATTTGATTTTGAATCATATGAAACATGCGAATCTTGTTTAATGGGCAAGATGACAAAATCCCCTTTCAAGGGACATGTTGAAAGGGCAAATGTGTTATTGGGACTAATACATAGTGATGTATGTGGGCCAATAAGTACACAAGCTAGAGGTGGTTTTCAATACTTCGTTACATTTACTGATGACCTCAGTAGATATGGGTATGTGTACCTAATGAGGCATAAGCATGAAACCTTTGAAAAGTTCAAATATTTCAAGAATGAGGTACAAAACCAACTTGGCAAAAGTATCAAAATCCTTCGATCAGATCGAGGAGGTGAATACCTAAGCAAGAGTTTCATGACTATCTAAAGGAGTGTGGTATAGTCCCACAACTCACTCCTCCGTATACTCCACAATGGAATGGTATATCCGAGAGGAGAAATCGAACCTTGTTGGACATGGTTAGATCAATGATGAGTCATGCAGATATTCCGATATCATTTTGGGGACACGCTCTAGAAACATCGATTTTCTTACTGAACCGTGTTCCATCTAAATCAGTGGAAAAGACACCATATGAGATATGGACTGGGAAGCGTCCTAGTATGTCTTTTATGAAGATTTGGGGTTGTGAGGCTTTCGTTAGACGTCAAGCCACTAACAAACTTGGACCCAAATCTGATAAATGTTTATTTGTGGGGTATCCTAAGGAAACGAAAGGATACTATTTCTATTATCCCACCGAGAACAAAGTAGTTGTTGCTCGGACTGGTGTATTTCTTGAAAGAGAATTTATTTCTAGAAAAACCAGTGGGAGAAAAATAGAAATTAGTGAAGTTCAACCACAAGAAAACACTGAACCTGAGATTGAGATGGAAACAGAGCAGGCATCGCAAGCTGTTGTGGAAGAAGCACCTGCTCAAGAGACACAAGCCCAGCGTAGGTCTGTAAGAGAACACCGGGAGCCACAGAGATATGGATTTCTTGTGACTCAACAAGGTGACTTACTACTTATTGATGAGGATGAGCCGTCATCTTATCAACAAGCTATAATGGGCAATGATTCTGAGAAATGGCAAGAGGCCATGAAATCTGAGATGGAATCCATGTATGCAAACCAAGTATGGACTTTGGTTGATCCACCTGAAGGGGTACGACCCATAGGGTGCAAATGGATTTTCAAGAAAAAGACCGATATGGATGGTAACGTACAAACCTATAAAGGTCGGCTGGTTGCAAAAGGATTCAAACAAATTCATGGTATTGACTATGATGAAACCTTTTCACCAGTGGCCATGGTTAAATCCATAAGGATCTTATTTGCAATAGCTGCATTTCATGATTATGAAATCTGGCAGATGGATGTCAAAACAGCTTTCCTTAATGGAAATCTGCTCGAGGATGTGTACATGACACAGCCCGAAGGTTTTGTCGATCCAAAGGATGCTGGAAAGATATGCAAGCTACAACGAACCATTTATGGGTTGAAGCAAGCTTCTAGGAGTTGGAATCTTCGTTTTGATGATGCAATCAAAGAGTTTGGTTTTATCAAAAACGAAGATGAACCTTGTGTCTACAAGAAGGTCAGTGGGAGCGTAATCATTTTCCTAGTGTTGTATGTAGATGACATACTTCTCATTGGAAATGATATCCCTGCCTTACAATCTGTAAAGATTTGGCTAGGGAATTGCTTTTCGATGAAAGACTTGGGAGAAGCCACCTATGTATTAGGAATCAAGATCTATAGAGATAGATCAAGAAGGCTTCTTGGTCTGAGTCAAAGTACATACATAGACAAAGTGCTTAAAAGGTTTAGCATGCAAGAATCAAAGAAAGGATTCGTGCCTATGACACATGGTATTTATCTCTCGAAGGAACAGTGTCCTTCAACACCAGATGAGAGACAACGCATGAGTAAGATTCCATATGCGTCAGCTATTGGATCTATCATGTGTGCCATGATATGTACTCGTCCCGATGTATCGTATGCTTTGAGCATGACGAGCAGATATCAAGTTGATCCAGGTGAAGGTCACTGGATTGCTGTCAAGAACATCCTGAAGTACTTGAGAAGGACTAAGGATACATTCTTGATTTATGGAGGTGAGGAAGAGCTCAATGTAATGGGTTACACTGATGCAAGCTTCCAAACCGACAAAGATGATTTTCGATCGCAATCTGGATATGTGTATTGCCTAAATGGAGGTGCTGTGAGCTGGAAGAGTTCAAAGCAAGAAACAGTAGCCGATTCTACAACGGAAGCTGAGTATATTGCTGCCTCGGATGCAGTAAAGGAAGCTGTTTGGATGAGGAAGTTCATTTCTGAACTTGGAGTGGTGCATAGCATTAAAGATCCGATAGAACTCTATTGTGACAACAATGGAGCGATCGCATTGGCTAAGGAACCAAGATCTCACCAAAGATCCAAGCACATACTTAGGCGTTTCCATTTCATTCGAGAAATCGTTGAAAGGGGAGATGTTAAAATATGCAAAGTACCAACAGATGATAATGTATCTGACCCATTGACGAAGCCACTGTCACAGCAGAAGCATGATCGTCATACTAGATCTCTAGGCATTAGGTATATGTCTGAGTGGTCTTAGTGCAAGTGGGAGATTTGTTGGGATATGCCCTAAGACAAATCATTAGATGATTGTTTTGACATACAATGTTTATGATTTTATGAATGGCAATTCATTATTATATATTATTCTTTTAACTGTGCATTGTGAATTAATATATATGTTAATGTCCTTAGAATAATATTGTATTATTCTTAAAGATGTCCCTAGTCAAGTATTATCATGAATAGGGATAATGATAATACGTAGAGACTAGTATGTGTTGATCGATGAATTGTTCATTGATATGAGATATCAAATCAACATATGGGTACATGTTAGAGAACGATGTACTGGACAGACCCACCATGAGAATGCAACATGGATAGTTATATGATCGTCATATGCAATTCTCATAGTGATAATAATGTATGTAATCCTTACGACTTGTGATCATCAGAGATCCCAACATAAGGAGTTATGTATCTTGATATTGTCAAACGTTACCCGTAACAGGGTAAACTATAAAGGCGACTATTGGATACACTACGAATTATGTAGAGGGATGTTGACTGATCGAGATAGGATTTGTCCCTCCTATATAACAGGAGATGTGTTTGGCCCTTTGATCAAGTGAGAACTAAAATGCATGGCCATGCTCGAATGAGTCGATATGAGATATCGAGCTTATTCGTTTATTCTAGTTCTACTTGGGGATCAAGAAATAGAGATTGAATATACGAGTATGACTATTCCATGACTCGTGTTCAATCTAAACACAAAGGACAAAGGGATTAAATTACATGGTTAATATTATCACAAGTTCTAAAGGTTATGTCGAGTCATTGACATTCTTGTAATTTGGGTAGCCTCGATGTGTTGCTAGAGGCAGCTCCTTGCTTGTAACGTAAAATGAGATTTTATGTCACTGCCAACATTACAAGATCCTATCGGGTCGCACAAAAGATTAAATCGAGAAGGGAAATTAAATTCATGAGATGAATTAAATAATTAAGAGGAGTCTTAATTGATTATCATAATGATTAAATTAAATCATGGGCTTAAGCCCATGAGGCTTTATGAAAGCCTTTAATTAATCATATATAATTTGTTAACAAGGGGTTTAATTAGATTAACACTTCATAACACAAAACCTAGCACCAAAAGCTCACGGCCGCCGTTCACCTTGCTCTCACGGTTTTTCTTCATAACCGAAGTGAGTTGTGTGATTCCGGCGATCAGTCTTGATTGTGAATCGAGTGATTTTTGGTTCCGGTTTAAGAACTAGTCTAGCAACTTGTTCTTAAACTATCCCTTTGTTCGATTTGATCGTGTGGATACCGTTGAGGCAAAACTAGACAAGTTTTGCTAGTGACTCGGAGGAGGCGTTGGACGTGGTGCAGCTCCGTGGAATCTGCTCAAACACGCTACAAGGGTGAGAACTTTTGTATTCCTTTATCCGATATGATATCCTATGTATAGATCCATTGTTTTAGTAATCCAATTTTTTTTATTCCGTTGTGTTGTATGCTCTAAGGATTACTAACATTAACATGCATAAATCGAATATAAATGCACGAAAAGAGATTACCGTTAACAGCGAAATCATTCTGATGGCGGTGATCCTCGAGTCCAATCAACCTGACCAGATCTACAAGCTCGACATCAGTGCTAGTGTGATGGCGGCTATTCTCAGAGAGTGAGTGTATTGGAATTGTTGAACCCATAGAAACAAGATGTTATATTTATAGTGACAATTAGTTAGCTAATTGGGCTAGGGTCCATAAAGCCCATCGGGCCAACATTTGGCTTGCTGGGTATTTATGCTAACAATATTGTTTCAGTTAGTTTGTTAATTTTATTTTCTGTTGGGTTTCCGTACCCCGGCGTCAGATCCTAACGCAGCGGAAATAATACAATAAATAGATCTGAACCAGGGACGGAGGATCGCGCCTGATTCATATATTAACATGCATAAATCGAATATAAATGCACGAAGAGAGATTACCGTTAACAGCGAAATCAATCTGATGGCGGTGATCCTCGAGTCCAATCAACTTGACCAGATCTACAAGCTCGACACCAGTGCTAGTGTGATGGCGGCTATTCTCAGAGAGTGAGTGTATTGGAATTGTTGAACCCATAGAAACAAGATGTTATATTTATAGTGACAATTAGTTAGCTAATTGGGCTAGGGTCCATAGAGCCCATCGGGCCAACATTTGGCTTGCTGGGTATTTATGCTAACAAGGTCGGCCCGCCCTTATTGTTACTAGAATATTAAGGAGTTGGGAGGTTGGAAATGTTCCATGGGGTTGGCCACGTCGAAATTAGCAAACTACGAAGATTGATGTTCGGGATATATGACGAGTCGAACTCTTCGTGAGAAACGTCATTCTGAACAGGCCTGGTTCATGAGTTATTTGATGATAGAATGAGCTCACCTATAGGGGTGTCACTAAGCAAGTGAGAAAAAAGAACTCAGTTCTAGGGATGGCAATAGGGCGGGTCTAGACCCAGACCCATATTGAACCCGCCCGTCGGGTGGGTCTGGACCCGCTTCAACCGGGTTTTGAAGTGGGGCGGGTCCTGGGTTTGGCCAAATCCAGCCGGACCCGCTCCACTATACATATATTAATTATTTTTGAAAATAGAATATTGAATATACATTTTACTTCTTTGGTTGAATAATAAATGTCATTATTTAATTTTATATCAAAACTCATGTGTTCATATTAATGAAATTGGACAGTTTGAAGGGAATGAGAGCAAATTAATAAAGATTTGGTTGCTTAAAGATAGTTTTACAAGGCTTATTATAAATATTTACTAGAGAAAAACATGAAATTCAAGTACAAACTCAATTTTTGTGTTCCAAATTGATTTCTGGCTAAATTTTTTTAAAACAAAAAATTTCGGGTTTGGGCTTGTCGGAGTTTTTTTTACTAGAGAAAAACATGAAAAACATGAAATTCAACTACAAACTTAGTTAACCTGAACCCTCCCTGTTGCCATCTCTATTCAGTTCACTATATATTTAGAATTTAGTTTTAAGGATTACAATCATTTTTGTTTGGTCTTAAGACTTTTTAAGCAAATAAATTTAATTCCTAACACTAAAATTCATTAGAAAATAGTGTCTATCATGCTCACATCGTAAAGCTTTATTCTAACAAAGAAATATTTAAGACTCGAGTCCAACCTAATATAAGAGTATCGTCATTATTCTAGATCTTATGGTCCAAATTTGATTCGAATATTTTGGATCTAAAAGAATTTAATAAACGATGTGTCATGTATGATCTTTTAGACAAGTTTTGTTGTCCGTAGGCTTTTTTCTTAAGTACCACAGAATTTAATAAACAATGTATCATTGATGATGATTTGGACTTAGAATTGTAAAATCTCAATTTTAAATCATCGTTTATTTCTCGCTAATTAATTCTAAGTGTTAAGTCTGTTATCAGCAACGATCATGAACCGAATTTCCCGTTTTCGGATTCCAAAATATGGAGACATAACAATAATGAAATATAATAAATTAGAGTTGTTTCAAGGTGGCCCCAAAGATTTTGGGTTGTTACAAGAATCAATCTCATCAAAAATGGAACTTAATGTTTGTGTTATTGTATTGTAAGAGTAATTATTGTTTTTGTAGCACAATTTACATATTAAATAATAATTGATCTAACAATAACATTTTCTTAAAATATTCATTATTTAACTTGCCATATTAGGCTCTAAATAGTCCCAACAACCGGAATAATGGTTTAATGCTAAGTGATGGAAGATTTCTGCAGATTAATCATTTGTCCTGATGCACTTGCATATTGAGCCAAGATGTTTCTTATGGATATACAAGTGGAGAGATCAGTAGTAACAAACAAAAGACTATCATCAGCAAAGAAAAGGTGAGTTATGAAAGGAGCATTACGCGCACATTTAATAACAGTAAAGTACCCCATCCGAACCTGATGTCGAATTGAGCCGAAAGGCCTTCCGTACATAGCATATATAAATATGGTGATAATGGACAGCCTTGTCTGAGCCCCTAGTTGGTAAAAAGTTTCTGGAAGGGCGGCCATTAACAAGGATTGAAATTGAGTAGATCGCAAAAAAAGCCAATATACGAGTAACCCACAAATCTGAAAACTCAATATGAGTCACAAAAGCAGCCAAAAATCCCCACTCTACACTATCATAAGCTTTGCTAATATCAAATTTTAAAGCCATTAATCCCTGACGACCTTTGGTGCGTCGTCTAATGGTATGAAGACATTCAAAAGCAATCAAAATATTATTTGTTATCAGTCTTCCTGGGACAAAGGCACTTTGCTCCGGAGAAACAATAACAGGTAAGAACTCCTTAAGATCGCAACAGTTTTTGCAACGCTCTTGGCAATGACATTACACATGCTTAAAGGTCGGAAATGGTGAACATGAGTTGGAGAAGAAATTTTTGGGATAAGCACAATATTAGTGAGGTTGAGTGATCCATATTGTTGGGTTTCCGTACCCCGGCGCCAGATCCAAACGCAGCGGAAATAATACAATAAACAGATCTGACCCGGGGACGGTCGATCGCGCCTGATTCATATATAAACATGCAAATATCAAATATAAATGCACGAAAAGAGATTACCGTTCACCGACGTGAATCTGATAGCGGTAGTCCCTCGAGTCCAATCAACCTGACCAGATCTACAAGCCAACACCAGTGCTAGTTTGATGTTGGCATTTCTATGAGAGTGAGTATAGAATGGAAAAATCACATTAACCCTAGAGATGAACATATATTTATAGGAGTCATGGTCAATTATTTGGGCTATGCTTATAAGGGTCCAACGGGCCAACAATTGGCCCATTGGCTTGTAGGGCATGGGTTTCCGTACCCCGGCGCCAGATCCAAACGCAGCGGAAATAATACAATAAACAGATCTGACCCGGGGACGGTCGATCGCGCCTGATTCATATATAAACATGCAAATATCAAATATAAATGCACGAAAAGAGATTACCGTTCACCGACGTGAATCTGATAGCGGTAGTCCCTCGAGTCCAATCAACCTGACCAGATCTACAAGCCAACACCAGTGCTAGTTTGATGTTGGCATTTCTATGAGAGTGAGTATAGAATGGAAAAATCACATTAACCCTAGAGATGAACATATATTTATAGGAGTCATGGTCAATTATTTGGGCTATGCTTATAAGGGTCCAACGGGCCAACAATTGGCCCATTGGCTTGTAGGGCATCTAATGCTAACAATCTCCCACTTGCCCAAAAGCCAACACAAAACTGCAAACTCATAATCCAAGTAATTCAATCAAATTGAATAACTTGACGTACTACCAATGTACATAATTATGCAACATAAACATATCAAATGTTTTAATTTTAGAACTTTCTATAGATGAAACATTTTCAAATATAGAAACTCCACTAAAGTGAGGAGCTTTCAGAAATTAAATTCATCTCTTCTAAATCACTCAATTTGAGCACTTAACATTTAAGTCTCAATTCTCATCAATAGATCGGCGGCCGGTTGATTGTGACCCAACGAGGCTCAAGTGTATCATAGCAGTAGGATCACAACCTTTGTGATTTTAGAAGTCAAACAACTTCTTTGGGCTTACCCTGAATGCCCCATTGTCAATTAAACTCCTTTAATAGACAATTACTGAAATATAATTCCAGCAACAACCTACCGATCGTGGGTAGCGCCTAGCATCTGCGCTTCACGAAGACCTAGATACAAATGACTAGCAACGTACGAGAACCTGTCAGCCATAGTTAGCGTGCAGTACATTCCTTTTCACTCAATATGTCCCGATTGAATCTAGGGCATTGGTCGGTCGAGGCCCCTTATGATTTCAATAACTATGTATTTGTTTCACGTTATATGACTCTTTGTGTGCGTATATGAAAAACTCTTTTTTCACAAGCACTACCCACTCTGGCCAGAGATTCCTCGAATCATATATAGAAAAACACATAGGACATCCTGGTTCATCAAGACCAGTGGTGAATCCCCAACGACAATCATTGGCCTCTGACAGCATCACTGAATACCCAAAATAATAACTTTATGACCCACATGTGATCAGTCATTAAATCAAAGTACACAGCTATCTATCAAGACCTCAATGACGCCTCGGGTCATGAGGAGTAATGGTGCACAACTATGACTAGAAATTCTATACTCGACAAATGGTAACCACTTATAGAATTCCGAGTAGGGTCGTTCAGTGAACTCATTCCTAATGAGCACCTATTCATGTGTGCTGACTTCTCCAAGCCAACGCCGATGAAACGCGGCGCACTACAATAGACACATCATGAATACCAGTCTCTAACGAGCATATATCGATATCCCATTCTCGAAGGCTCATCGACCAGGAACATTTAGAAATCACAGTCGAGAATGTATTTCATGGTCACCATCATATGCGTAACCACATTCTATGGACTATAGCAATCTCAAGGACTTCATCAATGCATCAAGATGCATGGGTAAACAGATGAAGAAGTGCCATATATATTAATATTCAAACAAAGATCTGTCATAATAAGATTACAGGTACAATCAATCAACTATTGATTTACTTAATCATGTATGACAACAACATCTTTCACTTTCCCAAAGCCAACTACTCATGTGTCTTAAGACCATCTTCCCAAGATGTCTAACAGACACCAATCATTGTAAATGCTTTATCAGTGAATTCACTATATTTTCTGTTGAAGCGATTCTCGCGATAATAATGGCGCGTCTACCATCTCTCTCATTAGATGGTATTATCTCAATATAAGTTTGGATACTGATGAGATCTTGGCTATTCATAATAGCTCAAATGTTGTCACAGTACCAGGGACTGTGTCAACCGCACTAGAAATTACACCCAACTCTTGGATGAAATTTCATATCCAAACTGCCTCTTTGCTGCATCGTATGCTGCAATGTATTCAGCTTCAGTGGTGGAATCCAATGTGGTGTCTTGCTTGGAACGTTTCCAAGAGACATCACCATCATTGAGCTTAAATACAAATCCGAACATCGATATGGTATCATCTACATCCAATTTAAAAACCAGCATCAGCTTAGTCTTCAACTTTTATTTCTCCACTTACAGATCCGAAAACCATGAACATTTCATATGTTCTTCATAAGAACTTGAGGATTATTTTCACAGTTTTTCCAGTGACCTTCACCGGGATCTGTCTGATGTCTGCTCATTACTCTAAGAACATACATCAGGCCAAGTACATACCATAGCATATAGTATGCTATTAAAAGTAGAAATATAAGGTACCGATGTCATCTTTTCTCTCTCCTCATCAATCTTAAGACCCATTGACTCGAGAGATGAATACTATGACATATTATGAAGTAACTCATTTTTCGACTATTCTATGCTAAACCCTTTTAGCACAGTGTTTATGTACATAGATTGAGAGATCACAAGCATCCTTTAGATCTATCCCTATAGATCCGTATGCTAAGCACGTATGACGCTTCTCCCAATCTTACATGGAGAAATTAGTAGATAATCACGCTTTAATTGATTAAAATCCAATACCATTCACAATGGGCATGATATAATAGACTTAAAGCTTCACAAATATAACCATGCTCCCACTAACCTTTTTGCACACACGTGTCACTTCCGGATTTTTAACAAAACCAAACACTTTGATGATGTTATCAAAACGGAAGTTCAAACTTCGAGATGCCTTCTTAGTCCCATAAATGGACCTCTGGAGTTTGAAAACATTTTTCTCACTCCAAGAAGTTGTAAACACATTTGGCTGCTACATTTCTACCTCAATACCACCACTGAGAAATGTTGTGTTCACATCCATTACTCATATCTCATATTCATAATATAAAGATATAACTAATAAAATGTAAATAGACTATAGCATCATAACCGATGAAAATTTTCTCATAAACAACTCTTTGCCTATGAGAATAACCGTTTTTCACCAGTCAAGCTTTGAAGGTCACTACCTTCCCATCCACTCCAAGCTTTCACTTGTAAATCCATGCAGCCAATGGGAACAATTCCCAAAGATGATCTACTAATGCCCATACCTTATTGGAGTACATGGAGTCCATTTCAGATTTCATGGCTTCTTGCCAATGTCTCGAATCAATATCTGGCATCGCCTCCTTGAAAGTCCAAGGATCATATCCATGGTCTATTTCTTGACTACTTTCAAGGAGTGGATTCATTCTATCAGGAGCTCTTGAAACATTTTCAAATATCCTTGGTGTGTGTAAATCAAAGGTTGTGATTGACTAAATTAATTTCACCGTTTTCACTTTTCTAGTGGTTTGTGGTTCTTGAACCCTTTCAAGTTATATTATTTTGTCATCTTTTCTAATAGAAACATTTTCTCTAGAAAGATTGCACTTGCGAAACAAACTCTTTGCCTGCAATTGATAATATAATTTCCACAAAATAACATAAGATGGATCAACTATCCAACTCATCTCCCACTGGATGCTTCACATAAGCAGAACAATCTCAAAATAAAAATTTGGATTATTTTTCAGTCCATATCGTATATGGAGTTTTGGTCACTGCATTGGTATGAATTATATTCAACAAATATGTAACTTTAGAGAGTTACTCAGAGAGAATCACATTCTCTTTAAGATAACTCAACATCATCTTGCACTAACATTTAGTGCTCCACATACGTCCATATGAATCAAATTCAGTGGACATTCAGCACATGCTAAATTTATGTTGGATTTAAGTTATCATTCTTTTTATATTCTTTGAATATAATCATACTAATCATTCATAAGTTCACCAGATTCAATAAAACATGCATTCTTACAAATAATGCAAATCACATTCGCATATTTAAAAGAGTATCGTTCTCTATCAAAATAGGAACAATGTTCATGTTTAAATCTAGAACAAATAAATAATTGCTCAAACCAGTTCCTAACCAGTTCAAGATTTTATATTAAATAAATGTTTCAAACAGCCTTTGCAACAACTCTTGCTACAATGCTTAGCCTCAGGCAGATTTCACCTTCCCAGGGCTCTCTACTTCTTCACATCACATGCAACTCTTTGCAAAAATGCGAGCACAACTGGCATCATAAACCAAAGAAGTAGAACCAATAGAAACATTTAATTTTAATATATAACATACCCTTTCTAGAACGCTTCTAGTCTAGGTATTCCTTACAATTTTGCGCTAGTGACCAGTAGTGAAAACATAGATGCCTCTTCTTTCTTAGTTGCTACTATATCATTTTTCGTCTTTTGAGGTTGGGAACCATTTCCCTTTCTCTTCTTTATCCTTGAACTCTTCCTACCATTGGTAGAAGATTCGACAAGAAGAACACGTTTCTCCTTTTGAATCAAGGACGCATGAGTTTCCAACATTTTGACTATAAGATCAAATCTATAGCCAGTTAATGAGGATTTGTCACATTCAGATTTGCCAATTTCTCAACAAGAGATATTTTTCTTACACCATGCTCATAGACCGAAGCCCCATCTCGCATGTGAAATGAAAATAGCTCTTTTGAAATCGCGAGTCTCAGTAATCGCGTCCGTTCACCAAACAACATTTGTAGGTGTTGAAAAATATCAGCAATGTGAACGAATTTCTCATATCTGTGTTGAAACTCATTGATGACATTGATGCTATCATATAGCACATAGTCTAGAGATCATCGTCCCATCACTTCTCAAGTATGGCAATCTCTTCATGAGACGAACCGGGAGACACTTCAACAGGAGGCTCCCACCAAGGGTATATAGCCAACTTTTAGAAGCAAACACTATTTTAAAATTAATAGTCAATCATAATAATTTGGTGCAGTTACTTTGTTTGTATCGAGAATTGATGCAATCGGATTCACGGCAATCACAATACTGAGAATAAACAGAAAAATATAAGCAAACCGTTTGATTATTAATTAATTCAAAAACTATGGACTTTAGTTATTGAATGCTCCCACTAAATTTTTCGAATTCATCACCCTCATGACAAATGAACGGAAAATCATATTTTCTTAGTGGGCTTGGAGTCCAACTAGCTCATTAAAACCCCGGACGTGGGCCCACCGGCTTCATGATACTAAAGGTAGATCACAATTGCATCATATGCAACCCCCAAGATATTTGTCTCGCGATTGGCATAACCCTACGTGGGCAGGACAATTATGCCTTCTCACGTCAAACTAACCCATCCCACGGATGGAAATGTCACGCCCAAAAGACCCCACGTGGGTGAGTAATCTAGAAGGTTAACATAACCACACCCTTAATTAAGTGGCAGTTAAACGCACAGCTTTCCCATGCCAGATGCCCCCACGTGGGTGAGTAAGGCAATATGACACAAGTAGCGTCTCATGGCTTAACTGTTGATGGAAGACAGGAAGCAACAAACCCTTTTGAGCTCCCTTAGCAGTTTGATATTAAAAGTTTTGAATCATATTCAAAAGAGGGATTTAATAATTTTCAAATCTCATCAAGTACTCGTTTGTTTGTTTGCCGGATTCATGCAACTATGTTTTATTCATGCAGTCATATGTACTAATAAAACATACAAACAAACATTTATCATACATCATATGCATAATAAAAATAAATATGGACGATTACGGCCTTTTCCTAATTGATCCACGTGAGCAATACGTGGATCACAAGTCTGTCTAAGGTGATGCAGGTATGTAATGCAATCCTATTACATTTTTGCTTCCATTATACATGTCTTGATTCTTGATGCTCCATCTTCAATCTCGATCTCCCACTAATTCTAAAGTTTTTACATTTAAATCATGCAAACAAGAGAATAGGGATACAAATCCGGGGTGGGATACATCAGAAATATAGAGAGAGCAGACTCGCAGGCCCGATAAACAAAAAACACAATTATAATGAAACAATAAAAACCTAAACATTCACCTAAACACATTGGTCAAGGCCCGTAATCATCCATCATGCAATCACAACATATGTAATTAAACATTAAACTAATCAATTACATCACATGTAATTGTACTAATCACATCACATGTAATTAGAGCACAATAATTAATTTATTCTATCGTTTCCCCACTAATCGCATCATTAATTGAAAATGAAATTAACAAATTAAATAAAACCATTTTATTTAATTTCTAATTAATTACTTTTCAATTAATTGGTAAAATCACTATTTTACCTTTAATCATAATGATAATCGAAAATAAATTAACAATTAAATGAAATACTTTCATTTAATTTTCAGTTAATTAAATTTTCAATTACTTGGTAAAATCACTATTTTACCCCAAATCATAATATTAGCCAAAAATAAAATTAACAAATTAAATGAAACATTTTCATTCAATTTTCAATTAATTAAATTTTTAACTAATTGTAAAATCTCTATTTTACACTTAATAAATTAAAAATCACATTTTTAATAAATTAAGCAGTATGATTTATTATTTCAAAAAATGATATCCGGATAAAACATCTAAAATGACCCAAATAATTTATGGACTCCAAACAATTTGGATCCAAAATTAAAAATGCAATTTCAACCCAAAAAAATATCCTTAATTTTCGGATTTAACAAAATTCAATTTTTTTTTTTTTTTTTTAAAATCGAAAATTAGGTTAAACTTCTACTGTTCATCTTCTCCCTCACAAGACCAGCGGCGGCGGCTAGGGTTTCGAAAAACCTAGCTTGCGCCGCCGCCTTGACCTCGCCTGTCCGGAGTCGCGCACATCGAGTAGTCTACCAGCAACTCGGCGCGAAGAGTTTCCGAACCATTGCGCAAGATGAGATAACGATTCTCCGGCCTGCAGCGTGCGTGAGATCAGAAACTCCATTCGGGCAGCGTCCCTGTGCACGCAGACGAGGAAACCTGCATCGTTCAGGCAGCAAGCTCGTGGGCCGCACGAGATGGCAGATGGTTTCACCGCCGCCACTCGCGCTGCCGCCCTCCGCGCCGCCGCGCGCTGCCGTGAACAGTACCAGAAACACTTTCCGATGTCGACTAATTTGGGTTGGATTAAACTCTATTTATTTCAATTTTCTATATTTTTCCGGACTCCAAAATTTCGAAATCTCAAACACGATTAGAATCGATGGGAAACGATCTACTAAAATTAATCATAAAAAATATGAATCAAAGCGACAACCTGGCTCTGATACCACTGTTGGGTTTCCGTACCCCGGCGCCAGATCCAAACGCAGCGGAAATAATACAATAAACAGATCTGACCCGGGGACGGTCGATCGCGCCTGATTCATATATAAACATGCAAATATCAAATATAAATGCACGAAAAGAGATTACCGTTCACCGACGTGAATCTGATAGCGGTAGTCCCTCGAGTCCAATCAACCTGACCAGATCTACAAGCCAACACCAGTGCTAGTTTGATGTTGGCATTTCTATGAGAGTGAGTATAGAATGGAAAAATCACATTAACCCTAGAGATGAACATATATTTATAGGAGTCATGGTCAATTATTTGGGCTATGCTTATAAGGGTCCAACGGGCCAACAATTGGCCCATTGGCTTGTAGGGCATCTAATGCTAACACATATGACCCTAGTTAAGAATATTATTGAAGTTGGGTATACACGTCAATATTGTAATCGCAATCATGGTTTTGTTATCTTTCTTTGTAGACGAACTGCCGATAGCATAGCTCATGTATTAGCATCTCGAGCCGTTTTATATGGACCTATTTCAGCTAGCGTAGAATCTTGTCCATTATTCTTGAAATCTCTTGTACTTAAAGATTTGGGTCGGCTTGTTTAATATGAAATCTTTTCTTTGCTCAAAAAAAAAATATTGTCATTAATGGACTCATTACACATTCATATATCATAATGAAATTAATGATGTTTTGGGCACTGAATTTCTCTTCATGAACGGAATATAGCTCTTGCAATTTCCTTGTCTGTTTTTTTTTATTTGTTATATATATATATATGTATATATATGAAAAGTAGTAGTATTGATAAAGTTCATTAAGTAAATTTTGGTGTAATTTTGTGTAAATGCAATAAAGAAGTTTTTTATTAGAATATTAAACTTCAAATTAAATTTGTAAGGACCCCAAGCCCTTAAACCTTGATTAGTGTATTAACCACTATGTGTGGTACATGCTTTCTATAAAATGTCAATCGGGAAGCTCTGATGATACTTAATCATTGCCTGTCAATGAAAGACTCATATGTTTGCCCTTTACCAACCCCTTGGTGCCACTTTTCACATTGTAAACTTTTATAAAAATTTGGGCAGAGTCTCCCCATAAATAGAGCTATCCCAAAAAAAAGAGTACAACACATAACAAAATTCCCGGCCAGGGAACACATAATACTCAACAGAAAGCAGTAATACAAGTAGATTCCCAGCCAGGGAAGACACCACACATATGTCAACAAAAGTGGGTTCCAACACCCACATAATACACCAATGACTCTCATATCATTCTAGCAATTCAACCTAATTGCATGCAACCTTAAATGAAAGAGAGAAAGGCTCATGCCTTTATATACAATCCATATACAAGTATAATCGTGCTCACATGCGAGCATCATGAATATGTATAAATCCTCAGGTGTATATATAGGTACTCTATACGATACCGTGCTCCATCAAGCCCTGGTACCACGATCCTGGGAGTACCTCAAATCAACAGCTCGAGCTCAGCTCCATAGCCATCGATGTACCTGTCCACCTGTCCCAACAGAGACAGCCCCCAACGGGGTGAGCATACCAATACACAAAATCCCATAATCATAATAATGAAATTCATAATTTACAACACAAGTAAATACTAATGAATTTAAATGATACTCCCTGGATGACAACATCCTCATCCGGGATTCCGTGTACTGTCCCTGTTCTCACAACATCAAACTCATCAAATCTCATAAATCAGTAAATCAACACATTGATTTACACATCGCATGCCTGATTTACAATATCAATAATGAATGATTCCAAGTTCATATACATGCAAAAATAGATATATCAATATCTAATATTGATTTCATAACCTTGCTTTCCATTATACTTAGACATCTCATATGTCTTATAATGAAAACATGAGTCTATGAACCTAGACATCTCAAATGTCTCATAATGAATACATGATTCTACGAACCTAGACATCTCAAATGTCTTACGAAGAATGCATGATTCTACAAACCTAGACATCTCAAATGTCTCATAATATAGTCATATAAACCCAGTACCCCATATATCATGCAAGAGTCATCCTACTCTAGTGTCACGCACGCTACAAGCGGCGATATCAAGATTTGGGTCATTCCTTGGCTATATCAACATATATGTATAACCATACGCAAAACATTCAATGCAATCAAAAATACCTTATGCATTTCACATATATATAGTAATGCTCGTACGTCGCACGTACCTTAAATCTCCGAAGTCCGAGCCAAGCCTTGCTCGAGTTCCATGCCCCGAGGAATGATGTGCTAACACGATAAATAATTCACAATTATTTACGAACATGTAACCTATGCTCAAGCACACCCATATCCCTCACAACATTGTCAATACACGACAATTATCCTCTTAAAAGACCCGGGGCAGGGTACATGCAGGGAAGGAAATAAATGAGACAATCGAAATTTGTTCAAGAATGCCCTACAAAAATCGAACCTTAATCTCACAATTTCGAACCCAATAAAATACCATAATTCATCTAAAATGTCAATTAAGCTATCCAAGCAAGAATCAACATCCCTTGACAAAAACTCCCCATTTTCGAACTCAACCCTCTTAAAATCGAACCCAAACAAGCCTTTAAATCCCAACTCTTAAAATTCTTCAAATTTGAACCAAAGCTTCTCAATTCGATCTCAATCAAGCATCATAATACTCTTAAAACATGCAATAATCGATCAATTGCACGAAATAATACCCCTGCCAAAAACCCCCAAATTTTCGAAATCAAACCCTACAATTTTCGAAAATTATTTCGAACCAAAATCACCAAAATAAGCAGGGAAATGCACGAAAAAGAAGAACAAGGGGTAAGGGAGATTACCCAACGAAAATCGGAAGCAAAATCGTTCAAAATCGATGAACCCTAACTTTTGGGGATCGACGCCTTTCTGTAAAATCCGACTCCAGGACGCGACGAAACTTTCAATTGGCAGAGGGGAAAGGAGCGCCTCGTCGAGACGAAGCCGTGGGTAGGTCGCACGCGCCGATCGGCGGCCGGACGGCGGCGGGCGCACCGCTTGAAGCGGCGGGGGCGCTGTAGCAGCGGGAATCGCGCGCAGGGGAGGAGAGGGAAAAGATTTGGGGCTGAAATGATAATTTTCATAAAATTTCGGGTTCAACTGCTATTTATAGCAAAAATACCCCGAAAAAATAATAGCCCCACAAATACATCGTGATTCCTTAAAAATCATCTGTTTTCAAAAACTCTCTCTCTAACTCCAAAACCCTCTACCGGTGCTCACACAGCACCCGAGATTCCGAGACACATCAAAAACCCAACTCTTAGGTTTTTCACCGTAATGTGAATACAATCTCAACCTCTGGATCCAACGATCCCAACTGCCCAAATAAACGAGCCCAGAAGGCCCAATACCTCAATTAAACTCCAAATCGTCACGTAAAACCACTTTAGGGATTATTAATACTCCGGGATTAACACCTATAATCCCTGGTCATCACAATATCCCCCACTAAAAGAATTTCGTCCTCGAAATTAGCACTGGTGTATCACGTAACACCCAGGCTACACAACAACATGAAGCCATAACCTCGATTCCTGACCATATCAGAATCGTATTAATAAACGCGAGGATACTTACCTCTCATCTAACTCTGAAACAGAGCGACATACCAAAACCAACATATCACCCAAGAGGCAAAACGTACCTCGATGCGGGTCATCCCAAAAGTCAGCCTCTCATGACTGCAAATCAACCAATACTTACGACCGTAGATCGGTCAGTCATCCTTCGATCTAATACTACAGTACGAACACGTCCTGAATGACACTTCAACCGTAAGAACGTTGACCTCGTGTCAAACTCTGGAGTGGAATAGACTTCCAAATCCATCATAACGTCAAAGAGCGTCAGCACAATTCAACGCTAACAGTCCAAAAGCAGTTAGTCAACTGAAACTGCAAGGATTCGAATCGCTCTTGATTCTATCGTAGATATCATCCAATGATATTTTACTATGACTTACGATGTCTAACATACATCGTTACGAGGGAAACACTAGTACAACCACGGTGTACACATATCAAACCTGGTTTCCACTTTCAAACTTCCTCCATCGAAGGAGTAGTCGCCTCATTGCAACTTAATTTGGGCAACTCACGGCCACAAATTTAAACAAAAGACATCTCACAAGATGTCCACCTACGGATGTTCCAAGAATCACGTCCTGATCATAAATTACAACCGAGACTCCGCAGAGTTTAAAATTCTTAAGGGGCATGCAATAAACCCATTGCATCCTCAACGCTTGTGTCGTCAGCGACACTCAACCAATCCGAAATCCTGCCATCCCTTGAAAATCCTCGGATTTAACAATCCAAACTTGGGAAGGCTGTCGTATAACTCGAAGGAAAACACCAACAAGGGAAATACCTTAACCCTCACAAGAAAATCCCTCCTCAAGGGAGTCAACTAACTTCACGATCATTCCTCATAATCATCGTGCCATGGAGATTCCCAATCTCAAGGTGTTCCATATCTCATCAGAGATTTAACCCTCCTAAAATAGCAGAACTCTATGCTTAACAGAGAGGAAATCAATAACTGGCATCCGTATACTCACCGGTATACCTGCCTAAGCACTGATGTCGCATGCATACTCAATGCACTCGGCTCGGGTATCTACCACATATCCCTAAGCCCCAAACACAACCGTCAATTCTGAGTCATTCCTTACTCAGTGGAGGATGAAAATCGACGATTAACAATACACGGTGTGATTCCCAAAATCAACACCACTTGTACCAACTTACCGAATCTTTCAAAGATTCCCAAATAGGTATAATACTACCTCCTTCCTCGCAAGGGAAGCGCCATCGAACTCGAGATCCACAAGTCTCGAACCATCGTTCGGAAAAACTGGATATAATAACACCCATTGTATCCCAATACACGGGTTCCTTTAGATTGAGTCAATAACAACCTGATGACTCTCTTGTTGGTACTCCAACATCCTGAGCTGTCCCAGACAAGTCTCCAAGATTAAACATAAACGTATACACGTTTCAGTGAGGCACGCACAACCTCAAATGATGTGGTGACTACTAGAGTCCACCACGATCCACATCGCATCACCTTACGATTGCCAAACTTGGTTCCAACGAGCAGTATAACGGCTCTAGCAAGCCCATCACGGTACTACACACACGTGGCAGACAGCCTAGTCTCTGCCTCTTTAGGTTTACCTCAAACCTACTAACAAGACGGACGTTTCCACATGGTATAACATACTATGGGAAGAAAACTCAATAGAGTAGTGGGTCTTTATCCAACACTCCTCAATGCCGATACACCCTGGACACTCCAATGTCCCTATGTACTTAACATAACCTGATCCTACTCCCTTAGGACCCATCCTACACCCTCAAGGGTGGTGTGATCATGTCTACCACATGTCACATCGACAGAAAGCGAGTAATTTCCTCCACGATTACTCCTGTCGTCAAATCACATGGCCAAAAGCCATTCCAACGAGCATACCTCAAGGGTATCACCACTCGTAAAATGATTACCCCCAATCGTAAGCTGCGGTACAATCACATGTACAGCGCATCCAACCATTCCTCGAGCAACCCGCTCGGTATAAGGGTCACGTCCATCGGTGTCGCACACACCACCTTGTGCTCGGTACTGGCACCCAAGGCATACCACTGAATACGTATACTCAACGCATCGATCATCGTAACGATGATGAATGTCTAATAAGACATCTCCTACACCATCGTCATCGTCATCCCGTGACGACACATGCCAACTCATGGCATCTAAAACATTGCCCACTAGTGACGATACATGTACATCAGCGTATGTCATCCACTATCATGCTAGTAAAATAGGCATAATAAAACATGTATATCAATGCATGCCAGCTACAATAAAGATAATAAAATAGCAATATCTCATACCTCATCGCTAGCAATATAGCGTCATACCTGTCTCCGTCGCTCAATAATAGTGCGTAATCAGCACCCATCGCTCGAAGGCGGCAAAATCCTGTGCTGAGTACATAGCGGCAAAATCCCTCGCTATAGAATCGACGGCATGACACCTCGTCATATAATAAGTGGCATGAAACCTCGCTATACTCCTGAGCATGAATCATCGTCCACATAGTAGCGGAAAGAGGCATCGCTATCAATACACCTGGCGGAATGAACCATCGCCAATCAATATAGCGGAATGAACCGTCGCTATAAATACACCTGGCGGAATGAACCATCGCCAATAGATATAGCGGAATGAACCATCGCTATAAATACACCTGGCGGAATGAACCATCGCCAATAGATATAGCGGAATGAACCATCGCTACAAATATACCTGGCGGAATGAACCATCGCCAATAGATATAGCGGAATGAACCGTCGCTATAAATACACCTGGCATTGAGTCACTTATCAGTAGTGTATTTCAATGCTTCTCACTACTCCATATAAGCGGAATCCTTCCTCGCTTCATATGGACCTTAGTGCAAGCATTGAAATCCTCACTAGGATAACCTGGACTCGTGAAATATCAGTGCATTTCAATGCTTCTCACTACTCCATATAAGCGGAATCCTTCCTCGCTTCATATGGACCTTAGTGTAAGCATTGAAATCCTCACTTTATATTTCACAATATACATATGCAAAACAATGCGTATCAACATGTATCATATCATAATGCACTATCTTATGCATACCTTGATTTACCTTGTGTTAAATGACTAACCACATAATACATGTTGCCCTTGGGATGCCCGTACATATGTATAATCATCATTCCTTTTCGTATTCCTTATTTCCTGTAACCTGCAACCATCAGGGTTAACAACAATAGCCATATACGCTATGCATCAACATTCAATACATAATAAAAACGCATTATATGAATGTATGGATATGCAATGTCATGACATTCTTTTTCCTTAAATCCTTATTTCATCCTGAGCCCTTATCATTAGTACATTTTAATGCTTCTTGCTACTCCAGGAAAGCGGAATTCTTCCTCGCTTCCACTGGACTTTAGCGTTGCTACTCCATGTAAGCGGAACTCTTCATCGCTTCCAATGGACTTTAGCGTTGCTACTCCATATAAGCGGGACTCTTCATCGCTTCATATGGACTTTAGCATTGCTACTCCATATAAGCGGGACTCTTCATCGCTTCATATGGACTTTAGCATAAGCCATTAAAATCCTTACTAAGATAACTTTGACTCAAGAAATACACCTCTTATATTTCATAACATGCATATGCAAAAACAATGCACAATAACATATACTATAACCTTAATGCACCACTTGCATTCATCATGTGTCAACAAGACAACGTAAAATACATGTTACCTCGGAAATATCCCTTTATCTGATTTTCTTAAAACCAGCTTCCTTGGCACATAACACACGGAGTGCCAGACATCCCCATAAATGTCATCCTATCGTGTTCCACACGATTCCTGCAACCACAATGGTTAGCAATACCACTTTTCATATCATAAGAGCACATAAACAATTTGCTATGTCATACAACATTAATGCCATCATGCATAAATATGTGCTATCAATAACTTCCTAGGCCCTTAACAGCCCCAATGAGCAACCACTGCTCTGATACCACTAATGTAAGGACCCCAAGCCCTTAAACCTTGATTAGTGTATTAACCACTATGTGTGGTACATGCTTTCTATAAAATGTCAATCGGGAAGCTCTGATGATACTTAATCATTGCCTGTCAATGAAAGACTCATATGTTTGCCCTTTACCAACCCCTTGGTGCCACTTTTCACACTGTAAACTTTTATAAAAATTTGGGCAGAGTCTCCCCATAAATAGAGCTATCCCAAAAAAAAGAGTACAACACATAACAAAATTCCCGGCCAGGGAACACATAATACTCAACAGAAAGCAGTAATACAAGTAGATTCCCAGCCAGGGAAGACACCACACATATGTCAACAAAAGTGGGTTCCAACACCCACATAATACACCAATGACTCTCATATCATTCTAGCAATTCAACCTAATTGCATGCAACCTTAAATGAAAGAGAGAAAGGCTCATGCCTTTATATACAATCCATATACAAGTATAATCGTGCTCACATGCGAGCATCATGAATATGTATAAATCCTCAGGTGTATATATAGGTACTCTATACGATACCGTGCTCCATCAAGCCCTGGTACCACGATCCTGGGAGTACCTCAAATCAACAGCTCGAGCTCAGCTCCATAGCCATCGATGTACCTGTCCACCTGTCCCAACAGAGACAGCCCCCAACGGGGTGAGCATACCAATACACAAAATCCCATAATCATAATAATGAAATTCATAATTTACAACACAAGTAAATACTAATGAATTTAAATGATACTCCCTGGATGGCAACATCCTCATCCGGGATTCCGTGTACTGTCCCTGTTCTCACAACATCAAACTCATCAAATCTCATAAATCAGTAAATCAACACATTGATTTACACATCGCATGCCTGATTTACAATATCAATAATGAATGATTCCAAGTTCATATACATGCAAAAATAGATATATCAATATCTAATATTGATTTCATAACCTTGCTTTCCATTATACTTAGACATCTCATATGTCTTATAATGAAAACATGAGTCTATGAACCTAGACATCTCAAATGTCTCATAATGAATACATGATTCTACGAACCTAGACATCTCAAATGTCTTACGAAGAATGCATGATTCTACAAACCTAGACATCTCAAATGTCTCATAATATAGTCATATAAACCCAGTACCCCATATATCATGCAAGAGTCATCCTACTCTAGTGTCACGCACGCTACAAGCGGCGATATCAAGATTTGGGTCATTCCTTGGCTATATCAACATATATGTATAACCATACGCAAAACATTCAATGCAATCAAAAATACCTTATGCATTTCACATATATATAGTAATGCTCGTACGTCGCACGTACCTTAAATCTCCGAAGTCCGAGCCAAGCCTTGCTCGAGTTCCATGCCCCGAGGAATGATGTGCTAACACGATAAATAATTCACAATTATTTACGAACATGTAACCTATGCTCAAGCACACCCATATCCCTCACAACATTGTCAATACACGACAATTATCCTCTTAAAAGACCCGGGGCAGGGTACATGCAGGGAAGGAAATAAATGAGACAATCGAAATTTGTTCAAGAATGCCCTACAAAAATCGAACCTTAATCTCACAATTTCGAACCCAATAAAATACCATAATTCATCTAAAATGTCAATTAAGCTATCCAAGCAAGAATCAACATCCCTTGACAAAAACTCCCCATTTTCGAACTCAACCCTCTTAAAATCGAACCCAAACAAGCCTTTAAATCCCAACTCTTAAAATTCTTCAAATTTGAACCAAAGCTTCTCAATTCGATCTCAATCAAGCATCATAATACTCTTAAAACATGCAATAATCGATCAATTGCACGAAATAATACCCCTGCCAAAAACCCCCAAATTTTCGAAATCAAACCCTACAATTTTCGAAAATTATTTCGAACCAAAATCACCAAAATAAGCAGGGAAATGCACGAAAAAGAAGAACAAGGGGTAAGGGAGATTACCCAACGAAAATCGGAAGCAAAATCGTTCAAAATCGATGAACCCTAACTTTTGGGGATCGACGCCTTTCTGTAAAATCCGACTCCAGGACGCGACGAAACTTTCAATTGGCAGAGGGGAAAGGAGCGCCTCGTCGAGACGAAGCCGTGGGTAGGTCGCACGCGCCGATCGGCGGCCGGACGGCGGCGGGCGCACCGCTTGAAGCGGCGGGGGCGCTGTAGCAGCGGGAATCGCGCGCAGGGGAGGAGAGGGAAAAGATTTGGGGCTGAAATGATAATTTTCATAAAATTTCGGGTTCAACTGCTATTTATAGCAAAAATACCCCGAAAAAATAATAGCCCCACAAATACATCGTGATTCCTTAAAAATCATCTGTTTTCAAAAACTCTCTCTCTAACTCCAAAACCCTCTACCGGTGCTCACACAGCACCCGAGATTCCGAGACACATCAAAAACCCAACTCTTAGGTTTTTCACCGTAATGTGAATACAATCTCAACCTCTGGATCCAACGATCCCAACTGCCCAAATAAACGAGCCCAGAAGGCCCAATACCTCAATTAAACTCCAAATCGTCACGTAAAACCACTTTAGGGATTATTAATACTCCGGGATTAACACCTATAATCCCTGGTCATCACAAAATTAAAAATGTTCTAATAATTGATCACATTATATATCTCTGATATTTATTAGTGTGAGAATATTAGGGATTCAATCACGATTTAATTTTTAAGCAAAAGTAGTATCATTAATTATAAAAGCCACGACTCCTAAAAAACAAAAAAATTAAGTATTTATTTAAAATACAAAACAAAGTAAACTAAACTTATTTAAAAATTAAAAACACAAAAATTGTTCAATCAAATTAATAAAATAAAAAATTATAAAATCCATATTTAATAAATATTTAAAGTTTTATCAAAATATAAAACTTTAAAGTGGAAATCAAATATGATCCCATCCATCCACGGATGCTAATATGATACTGGTATTTATAATTTATTATGCCTTGTATATGATAAATTACACAATTAAATAATTCATTTTATATTGTTTTATATAGTTTACATGTAAAATAAAAAAATAAAATTTTCACTGGCGGTCGGTAGAAGGTTGACTGAACCAATTTCTTTTACTTTGAAACGCTTCTTTTCCAATACAACAATATATACCCCAACCCTTCTCTTCCTTTTCTTCTCAGCTTAATCGTTCCCTTCTTACAGAGAACTGTAAGCTTCCTTAAATAACTATTTCCTTCTTCGCTCCTTAAATTTCCCATTTTATTTGGATTTTCTGCATTTTTTTTCTGAATCTTGATTGCCATGGTATCCCTGAATTCTCCCTATACAATCCCGGATCTGAATTCTTTGTTCCGCACAACGTTGACGCCGGATGTTGGTCTGAATCACCATCGGATCCGGTCGGCTAGGCGCATCATCCAGTGCGTTTCCAGGTTAGAATCTTCGAATCCGAACTCGGCCGCAGCTTCGATTTATACCGGCTTCAGCTTTGGCGCCGGGGTGGTCGGAAGGAGCCGGTATGAATGGCAGAGCTCTTGCGTTATTCTTGCAAGCAAAGTGATGTCTTTGGAGCAAGATACTGTGAAAAGTAATTGCGGCTGCAATAGTATTTCTGCTGTTAGTGGTCACCCAATAATGGACCTTGTACCGATCAAGAATCAGCCTGTTTCACCGGCGATTCGCCATCGGCCGTTAAGTATTGAGGACCTGTCTCCGGCGCCGATGCACGGTTCTCAGCTCCAAGTAGCGTACCAGGGTCTTCCCGGTGCTTACAGCGAAGCGGCCGCGGGGAAGGCGTATCCGAAATGCGAAGCTATTCCTTGCGACCAATTTGAAGTGGCATTTCAGGCTGTTGAGCTTTGGATAGCTGACAGGGCCGTTCTTCCGGTGGAAAACTCCCTCGGCGGTTCCATCCACCGCAACTACGATCTGCTTCTCCGTCACCGCCTCCACATCGTGGGAGAAGTCCAGCTCCCCGTCCAACACTGTCTCCTAGCTCTCCCCGGCGTCCGGAAAGAGCACCTCACTCGCGTGATCAGTCACCCCCAGGCCCTCTCCCAATGCGAGCACTCGCTCACCAAAATGGACCTCTCCGTCGCCCGGGAAGCGGTCAACGACACGGCAGGAGCAGCGGAGTATATCGCCGCCAACAACCTCTGCGACACGGCTGCAATCGCATCCGCACGGGCCGCGGATCTTTACGGCCTCGACATACTCGCGGATGGGATCCAAGATGACTCGAGCAATTTAACACGATTCGTGATGCTTGCGAGGGAGCCTATTATCCCTCGCACGGATAGACCATTCAAAACAAGCATTGTATTCGCGCACGAAAAAGGGACCAGCGTGCTATTCAAGGTCCTATCGGCGTTTGCTTTTCGAAACATCAGTTTGACGAAAATCGAGTCCCGGCCACACCGGAACTGCCCTATCAGACTGGTTGACGATGCCGAGACAGGGACGGCCAAGCATTTCGAGTACATGTTTTACATAGATTTCGAGGCCTCGTTGGCAGAGGTGCGGGCACAAAATGCCTTAGCAGAGGTGCAAGAATATACATCTTTCCTGAGGGTCTTAGGAAGCTACCCCATGGATATGACTCCATGGATTCCATCTTCCCCTCATTATTAAATTACTAAAGTCTAAAATCTCAACCATTTACATAATTTTCAATATCATGTAATTTTTGATAGAATAACATATATTAGATTGTATGTTACTTATGGATTCACGTATCACTATATGAAACTGGGGATCAAAGTGTGTAAAAAAAAAAAAGGGTACAAATATGTATTAGATGTCCTTGAAGTTATTTTATTGGAGATTACTTATAATATTAAAAGAAATATATATTTGAGAGTAAATGTGTATATATTTAACCATGTAATAAGTGGCGTAATGGTTACTGTTCCCATTACGTCACTTTTTTATTTTTTTATTTTTATTTTTTTTATTTCCTTTTTCTTTTATTTTTTCTTTTATTTTGTTTTTTTTATAAAATATTCGGTATAATGAATTTCTGCTAGATCACATATCGTCGATTTTGCTTGTTTATGTACATTTCGATTTTTTTTTTTCTTACCTACGACCCATTGCTAATATGTTGTATTATCTATTTACCTTTGTTCTGATGTTTGGCATCAAATATTCCCTTAATATGTGGTATTTTTTATTATGTACATTTTGATTTTTTTCTTACCTACGACTAGGGGTGCTTATCGGAACGGGTCGATCCGGACCCGATCCAAAATCGGACTGGTTAGTCCGGTCCGAAAACGGAACCGTACTAACCGGTTCCGGTCCGCCCCGGAACCGGTATCAAATCGGTCCGGGGCGGTTTTTAAAATCCAAACCGGTAGTACCACCGGTTCCGGTGCTACCGGTTTGGAACCGATTCCGGAATCGGAACCGGTTACATTTTAAAAAAAATAAATAAAAATTTTTTTTTAAAAAAATTTGTTCAGCCTGGCAACGTCTTTATAGCCGTTGCTATGTCTTTACAATTATTTGTATGCATCTATATTATGAAATGAAGAATGAATATATTGAATTTGTGATGAATATTGGGGAAACATTTACAAAAAGGGCAAAAATAAAAAAAAGTTTTTGAAATTTTTTTTTTTTAAAAAAAGGGCAAAAATAACTGGTGCGCGAAAATTTTTAAAGTAACTGGTGCACGAAAAGATTGAAAATCAGTAACTGATGCACGAAAAATCAGTAACTGATGCACGAAATTAAAATCAGCTACTGATGCACGAAAATTTACACAAAGTTAGTGCACCAGTGTTGTATTTTCGTGCATCAGTGCTATATTCGTGCACCAGTTATTTTTTATGATTTTCATGCACCAATGTTATATTTTCGTGTACCAGTTACATTTTATGATTTTCGTGCATCAGTGTTATATTTTAGTGCACCAAGGTTGTATGTTCGTGCATCAATGTTATATTTTAGTGCACCAATGTTATATTTTCGTGCACCAGTGTTGTATTTTCGTGCATCAGTGTTATATTTTAGTGCACCAAGGTTATATTTTCGTGCACCAAGGTTATATTTTCGTGCACCAGTTACTTTTTATCATTTTCGTGCACCAGTTATTGTTTTATAATTTTCATGCACCAGTTACTTTTTAATCATTTCGTGCACCAGTTATTTTTTATGATTTTCGTGCACCAATGTTATATTTTCGTGCACCAGTTACATTTTATGATTTTCGTGCACCAATTACTTTTTATGATTTTCGTGCACCAAGGTTATATTTTCGTGCACCAAGGTTATATACGAAAAAAAATACGAAAAAAAAAACCAAACGGACCGGTTCGGCCCGGAACCGGGACCGATCTGGTTCCTTACCGGACCGGACCGGTTCCGACCTTAACGGCCCCGGAACCGGCCGATTCCGGACCGGACCGGACCGGTTCAGGCCAATAAGCACCCCTACCTACGACC
This sequence comes from Haberlea rhodopensis, assembly GCA_907163345.1. NCBI lineage: Eukaryota > Viridiplantae > Streptophyta > Magnoliopsida > Lamiales > Gesneriaceae > Haberlea > Haberlea rhodopensis. The sequence goes on along the minus strand of CAJQUN010000134.1, from coordinate 1,044,296 downwards.
CATTGTTAATATGTGGTATTACATATTTACCTTTATTCTGATGTTTGGCATCAAATATTCCCTTAATATATAAGGAGATTATATCAAAACCCTTGACTCAACAGTGAGACCCATTGCTAATATGTGGTATTACCTATTTACCTTTGTTCTGATGTTTGGCATCAAATATTCACTTAATATATAAGGAGATTATATCAAAACCCTTGACCCAACAGTGCATCCATCTTATCTCAATTTTTAAAATTTAAAATGTTATCTTTTTTTTTTTTAGAAAAAAACTTGTTGATTTTGTCAAGTTTGAATTAAAAAAAAATAGATAGTTCAAAATAGATTTTTCTCGTGGCAAACTTTAATAATAAATTTTTATATGAACTTATTTAAAAAAAAGAGTTAAAAATAAGTTTTCGTTGTGTCAAACTTTAATAATATTTTTTTATAAAATATTCGGCATGATGAATTTTTGGTAGATTATAGGTCGTCAGTTTTGCTTGTTTGTATACATTTTGAGTTTTGGCTTACCTACGACCCGTTGCTAATATGTGATTGTTCTCGATTACCTTTGTTATGGTGTTTGACATCAAATTTTCCCTTCATGTATAAGGAGATTATATAAAAAAAAATAGAAAAATTAAATTATGATAATTATATATTGCTTGTTTGATAATAATTCGGGACGTCACATTTACATTCATTATTTGTCAGAAAGTATATAAATAATTATAAAAGTAAGATGATTCATTAATCTTGAGGCCATAGCAAGTAATAAGAGCAGTATCCTAAAATAACAATGCAACTACAACAATAAATATAAACTATAATTCTTCTTATGCGATGCTCGCTACTGCTATGAGAAACCGCACACATATCTGCATTATGAAATGAGCCATCGTCATTTTGAAAACTCTTGCGAAGAACTTTTGATTTGTTTTTTTGAGCTCGTTGATATTTACTTTTATTGTGATTGATGTAATCTACTACTGCACTTTCGTAGATGACTTTTGTTTAGAGAGTCTATTGGCCCTACAAGGATATCATATGCCAACTATTGCTATGATGTACTGTTGGGGAAGACTTCTGTTTACTCCAACCTATTTGATTTTATGTACATACGATTATGTATGTTCGATGCGTATGAATCATCTTTTTATTCTCTAGAACTGTCTGTTGAACTTGTGTCGGACGCTTTGTTTGATATATATACCAGGTTATAAGCTCACTGGCACCGCACCTTGCGCGGTGCCATACGCGGTGCCAAATTAACTAGTGTATGTATAGGGGGTAGTATGGTCCAACGAAACCTTTGAACAATTTTCTGTGTTTTCTATGATAAAGAAATGAATTTGACCATTCAAGATTGCTACATTTAGTACAAAATTGACTAGCGTCTTAATTAATAATCAAAATTCTTGTATTCTACCAAAATAGACTGTCAATTTGTTTTTCTTAGAATATTTGTATATGGCTTTTATTTTATTTTTCTAATATTTTCCCTAGTACTTTTTTTTCCCCTTTCAAGTTGATGCGTAAGACAATATCCTAAGTCCTAACTTTTTTGCTATTTTTATATAGATTTCCTTTAATATCTCAAGATGACTTGGCTTTAAATATTTGATTTTTTTTTATAGATACCGATTATATAAATAATATTTTAAAATAAAATAATTGATAGGATGTTTTAACTAATCAGTGTCCCGATAAATTAATCAATTTCCAAAATATCCACTTACCATAGTAATCATTTCTTTATGAATAAAGTACAAATAAAGATTAAATAGATAGAATCATTCCAACATAATCATATTTTACATAATATTATTATACAATAAATTGTGTTTTATATCAAAATTAAATACAAAAACAAACTATATGCCAACAATATAATATAATTTTCTTCATACTTTATGCAAGGGTATTGTGATCAATGTACATATTTGCATGGTTGCATACAATTTAATCTTCAACTTTAAAATAATATATACAATAATAATATTTAATAGACGTCAGTTATTTTATATGTTTGGAACTGCACAACTTTTATTTAATGTAAATTTAAAGGCATGCTCAATCACATAGTTCTATATAAATAATTATCTAGTTTCGATTCGATACTATTTAATTACCACTAGATCTTGATTAGAACCAAAGATGCCAGAAAAAGATTCATGTGTGGGATTAATGCTGACAAATTTATATATTTAAATTACATGGACTATTTACATTTGATAGTTCCTCTTATTTAAAAAAAATTATTTCAATTTGTTTTTAACAAAATTCATGCGTGATCATTAAATTTGAGAGTTTTTAGGGTGAATAGCATCAAACTATACTGTGTTATAGTAAATATGCATGAAATCCATAACGTTAACAAAATAGGCAAAAAAAAAAAAAAAAATCATATGATTTCTTAAACTCGGTTGTGTTATAAAAAAAGCAAAAAGACCAATTTCTTATTTTTGAAACCTTGCACGAAACCCCCAAAATTAAACAAGATAGGCAACAAACCCCCCTATTTTCTTAAAACCACACAAAATCCCCTCGATTTTACAAATAAATAGATTTTATTTAATCTCGTTAAAACTAGATGCAACTTTTATGAAAAACAAGTTCATAAAAGTTCATATATATTATATATGTTTATATATAACTTATTTTTTGTTTATATATATGTTTATTATTGTGAACACATATTTTTTTTGGAATTATGCATATTTTTTATATGTGTAATTGTTGTTTACCCAATATATCCAAAACTTGAAGGAAAAGAAAGAATATGAATTGGTCAATAAGCATATACATTAAAAGAAAAATTCAGAATATTATCCAGAATCTATTTTAAAATTACACCATAAAAGTTAATTCACTTTAAAATTTTGAATATTGTTCGTTTTAACACTAAAAGAACAATCATTACAGAAAAGAAGAAAATAATGTAGATGAAAAATTGACAATCGAGAGGGTTTTGTGCAAAATTACGAAAATAGAGGGGGCTTTTTTTTTGCCTATTTTTGTTTAACACGTGGTTTTCGTGCAAGGTTTCAAAAAAAGAGGGTTTTTTGTTTTTTGTTTTTTTGACACATGTGAGTTTCATATATATTTATTATAACATATGAGGTTTTATGCTTTTTACCTGAGTTTTTAAAATAATGTTTTATGACGCATACACACATAAATAAATAATATGGACCCTTAAGAAGTGATTTCCAAAACTTTTTAAAATAATAGTAGATAGAAAGTTTTACCAACGTATTATAAAGGTCCATTTTAATTTTCTTATAAATTAATTATTCACTTAAACCGATTAGGATAGGAGATTATTACAATCATTCCTCCTTCAAAAAACGTCTTCGACAAGTCGATCCACCAATACTAGGAATGCGGAGATGGCTACAGTTCATGTAGCACTAAATCCCATAAATTCAAGAGTTAGCTCCCACCTATAAAGCACTTTGTCTCACATATATTGTTCTTCCGATATTCCTGCTAGTAACATATCTATGATAGCATTTTGTCAAGTCTCAGGCCCAAGAGTATTAGTAGGATTGAATAAGAGACTTCTTTATTCAATACATACTTCAGATCTATTAATCACACTTTAGTACTTTACAAAAGTTGTTAATGGAGCAGGTAATGAAGAATGTATAGGATAGGGTTTAGGGTTTAACTCTTTCATGAGAGCAGACTTCACTGTAGAAAATTCAATACCTTAAAATTCGTGTCTATAAAATTTTGGATACGGTATCGGAGAATATATAGGTTATACACAATGTAAACGACGCAGTCTTTTAAGAAATTAATTCCTCTCATTATGGTGTAAATCGGTGTCAAAGACTTAACCTCCGTGATGTAAAACCTATTTTACGAAAATTGAAAGTCTCGACCACTTCGAATTTTATTAAGCATTAAATCACAAGCTTGCAATTTAGAAGAGAGTGTGTTGGAGTGTCTAAAAATAATAATAATAAATAAAGAGAAACTATGTTGGAGTGTCTGAATAAGACTCACAATAATTCTTATGTGCACTCGTAGACAACTATGCACTGCATATGACATAACAAGTTTGAATCATCGACACTCATGTGATACAGCCCCTTATGTCTATTTGTCGTTTAGTACGAAGCTTTGCGCTGCCATTTTTTAAAATTTAAAATTGCGCTTATGTTTTTAGCAAATCGGTAAGCTGTTATCCTACCAAAGTGAAAATAGTACTTGTTGATACATCATTTTCGAAAATGATGTATCATGCAAGTGTCTGTTTCGTCTGCATTTTTAAGACATTTCATAAAAAAGTCAAATGAAGAAGACACCATTTCACTTGAACTGATGCAACCTTTCATTTCGAAAAATTGCATATTTCATACAAAATCAAATGTCTTGACTTGAAGCTTATTTTACGACAATATGTTTCTTGCCATTCACTTATAATTTTCCAACCTTCCCCATACGCATTTTCCGAGCCTTGACTTGAAGCTTCGGTGAAAGTTTGCTTAGAAAATTCCAGATCACTCTAATGTGTTTGCTTGTCTCCTCAAGCCATGCTTGCCAGATTGTAATTAAAGTATAATTGATGGTGGTTGAATAGGTCACTACGCGGTACTTATTAAGTGATTTTGGACCTCATTTTCTATAGCATCATTTTTGGGCAGGGACGAATATAGCTTTTGAAATAAGAGATACAAATTGTAGGATTTTTATTGAAGGAGATTGTAGGAAATTTTAAATATGGGTGCCATATATATATATATAAATTTTGAGCTCGTCAACGGATATTCACCCCCTGCTTTGGCACAATAATTGGTAATATTATTATAGTTGAGATGTGGAGATGGTAAATACCATGAGAACCAACATGGAAAATTATCAGCAAAGAGATGCTGTCCCATGACATTTGCAAGTTTTAGATATTAAAAATTAGGACTCCCAAAATAAGATAAATTTTTAGCAATGTAATAATTTCGGACCGACTGATAGAAACATATATTCCAAATTCTATGTGCTTTGACCCTGATGCAGTGGGATATATTAATTGCTATGGCTCTACATTGCTACAGTTAGAAATAGTTGTTTTGATTTTAGACCCTTACATATGGGTGCTTAACGGATCGGACCGGTCCGGAACCGGCCAGTTCCGGATCCGTTAAGCACGGAACCGGTCAGGTCCGTTAAGGGACCGGATCGGTCCCGGTTCCGGGCCGATCCGGTCCGTTCCGATTTAATTTTTTTTTTTTCGATTTTTTTTTAAAATTTTTTTTAAAAAAAAATTTAATTTTTTTTTTAATGTTATAAATGTTTCCCCAATATTCATCACAAATTCAATATATTTCTTCTTCATTTCATAATATAGATGCATACAAATAATTGTAAAGAAATGGCAATTAAAAAATCAAAATAATAAATATTGCTGTTTAGCACTCTTCATAATTGATAAGTATTGTTTTTGCGTTTTCTTCTTCTTGCTCGTCATAATGGTTTATGAATTCGTCAACCGCCCCATCTCTTCTATTCTTACATTCTGCTTCAAACAATCTTTAAGTAACGTGAGCATGCATAACGAATCAGCAGAGAGACTACTTCTGTATTCTCCAATAATTCGGCCCACCTGGGTATTTGTCTCGAGATCGATCCCCCAACTCATACTTATGATAGGCGGGCTCAATGCCTGATATTTACCTCTGGAGATCCTTCTTTTTGAATTCCCACCATTTGTTACTATTGGACAAATTTCTCCTTTTCTTTTCTTTTTCTTTTTTGCCATAACGCCCATTCTGGGACGAGTTGGAAGAGGAATTCCTAATTCTTACACGGATAATGAAATTCAAAGTGACTCGACTGAAAGGAGAGGGATGAAGTGAGCGCTTCCCTTTGCTATAATAAATAGGTATCAAAGAAATGTTTTAGTTCCTTGAGAGGAGACTTACAAGAGTAAGAATTTATACTAATTGAGTAATAGTATGGGATTGATGAAGCGACGCTTGAAGCTTGTACCGCATACACGTCTCTAGCCATTACATCTGTTGCCATGCTGAATAAAAAATTCATTTTTTATTTTTATTTTTTATTTATTTTTAAAATTTAACAGGTAGCACCGGAACCGGTGGTGCTACAGGTTTGGTTTAAGGGAACCGCCCCGGACCGGTTTGATACCGGTTCCGGGGTGGACCGGGTTTCGGACCGTACTAACATGTGATAGGGTTGATTATTACGCGTATTTAGGTTTTGATTTGTATATATTTTGTGTAGGTTCCGTGAAGATGTTATGCTTTTTGGTATTTATTTGATTGTTTCAGGAATCTAGGTGGAATATGGAAGAATTGAGCTACAAGGAAGAAAACGGATCAAATCAAGCCAATAAACGAAGAATTTGAGTTCTGGAACTATCGATCGATAGGAACAAACTTCTCGATCGATCGAGCGAGGCAGAAGTTTTGGCCAACAAAGAATTTGAACTCTCGATCGATCGGAACATCATTCTCGATCGATCGACACGGGCAGAAAGTTGAAAAGAAATTGAGAAGAAATCTCGATCGATCGGAAGATTCATCTTGTGATGACCAGGGATTATAGGTGTTAATCCCGTAGTGTTAATACTCCCTAAAGTGGTTTTACGTGGCGATTTGGAGTTTAATCGCGATGTTGGGCCTTCTGGGCTCGTTTAATTGGGTAGTTGGGATCGTTGGATCCAGAGGTTGAGATTGTATTCACATTACGGTGAAAAACCTAAGAGTTGGGTTTTTGATGTGTCTCGGAATCTCGGGTGCTATGTGAGCACCGGTAGGGGGTTTTGGAGTTAGAGAGAGAAGTTTTGAAAACAGATGATTTTTAAGGAATCATGATGTATTTGTGGGGCTATTAATTTTTCGGGGTATTTTTGCTATAAATACCATTTAAACCCAAAATTTTAGAATTTATTTCATTTTCAGCCCCAAATCTTCTTCTCCTCCCCCGCGCGCGATCTCCCGCTGCCAGCCCCTGCCCGCGCGCAAAAGCGCTTCGGCCGCCGCCGTCCCGCCGCCGATCGGCGCGTCCGACCTACCCACGGCTTCGTCTCGTCCAGGCGCTCATTTCCCCTCCGGCAATTGAAAGTTTCATCGCGATTTGAGGTCGAATTTTGAGAAAGAGCGGCGATCCCCAATTTCTAGGGTTCATCGGATTTCGTCCGATTTTGCTTCCGATTTCGTTGGGTAACGTTCCTTACCCCTTTTCCATGCTTATGATGTATTTTCCCTACCTATTGTGAATTATTATGTTCGAATTTTGAGGATTGAGTTCGAATTTGTGGAGGTTGGTTCGAATTTCATGATGTGTGGGGGATTTATGTTCGATTTTGGGGATTGTTGGCATGAGGATGATAATTCTTGTTAGGATTCGATTTATTCATGTTTAAATGAATTATGATGCTTAAGTGGGATTGAATTAAGATGTTATGGTTCGATTTTGCCCTAATTGGTGAGGGTTGATTTCGAAATTGGGGATTTTGACTATGAGTTGATGATTCATGTTAGGGATCATTTATTACATGTTTTAGATGATTTATAATGCTTGGTTGGGTTCGAATTGTGATGCTAGGGTTCGAATTATTGAAGGTGTTCTTGGGTAATTTTTCGATATGTCGCATTCGTTTTCCCTCCCTGCATGTACCCTGCCCCGGGTCTTTTAAATGATTTATTGTCGAGTGTTGACAATATTTTGAAGGTTATGAATGTGCTTGAGCATGGGTTACATGTTCGTAAATAATTGTGAATTATTTATCGTTTTAGCACATCGTTTCTCGGGGCATGGAACTCGAGCAAGGTTTGGCTCGGACTTCGAGGATTTAAGGTACGTTTAGCGTACGAGCATAGTTTAAATGATGTTTTACAAGTATGATGCATGATTTAAGATATATGATATGTTTTACTATGATGGTATCGGGACTTGGTTACGATATGCTGTTTCACATGGTGGAATGCTCAGTGCCGCTATGAAGCGAGCCAATGATGAGGTGTGGTTGCTACGGAGCAAACACCCATAGTATGACGTTACCTTGAAGTAAGAAATGAGAATGTGGTATTTGATTAGATATCTAGGATATCTGTATTTTATTCCCTATGGGTAATAATAGGAACAGAGACGTAGTTAATCAGAGAAGTGATTAACCAGTATCGGAAGTTAAGGAAATCTCAATATGATATCTAGAATTATGATAATTGCTAGATTAAGTAAGATGTTATGAAAAGATGTTATGAAACGATGTTATGAAATGATGTTATGAAATGTTGCTAATTATTGCTAAATTAAGTAAGATGTTACGAAAAGATGTTATGAAAAGATGTTATGAAAAGATGTTATGAAACGATGTTATGAAACGATGTTATGAAATGATGTTATGAAATGTTGCTAATTATTGCTAAATTAAGTAAGATGTTATGAAAAGATGTTATGAAAAGATGTTATGAAACGATGTTATGAAACGATGTTATGAAATGATGTTATGAAATGTTACCAATCATTGCCAAATAAAGTAAGATGTTATGAAAGGTTACTGATTTGAGACTGGCTAGGGTTAACCAATATGATGATTAACTGCATATTCAAGATTTGATGATTTATCTGTTTTGAGAACAGGGTTATTACAGGGGTACGCTATGATGAGGATGATACCATCCAGGAAGTATCATATATGTTCCACAATATTTACATTTTCGTAAATTATGTACTATGTCATTATGATTATGAAATTGTGGAATTGGTATGCTCACCCCGTTGGGGGCTGTCTCTGTTGGGACAGGTGAACAGGTACATCGATGGCTTTGGAGATGAGCTCGAGCTGTTGATTGGATGTACTCCCAGGATTGCGGTACCAGGGCTTGATGGAGCACGGTATCGTATAGAGTACCCATATACCCATGATGGTTTTATACATATTCATGATGCTCGCATGTGAGCACGATTATACTTGTATATGGGTTGTATGTAAAGGCATGAGCCTTTCTCTCTTTCATTCTATGTTGCATGCAATTAGAGGTAGAATTGCTAAATGATAAGAGAGTCATTGGTGTATTATGTGGGTGTTGAAACCCACTTTTGTCGTCATATGTGTGGTGTCTTCCCTGGCTGGGAATTTACTTGCATTACTGCTTTCTGCTGAGTATTATGTGTTCCCTGGCCGGGAATTATGTTATATGCTGTGCTCTTTTTTTTCGGGATAGCTCTATTTATGGGGAGACTCTGCCCAAATTTTTATAAAAGTTTACAATGTGAAAAGTGGTACCAAGGGGTTGGTAAAGGGCAAACATATGAGTCAATCATTGACAGGCAATGATTAAGTATAATCAGAGCTTCCCGATTGACATTTTATAGAAAGCATGTACCACACATAGTGGTTAATACACTAATCAAGGGTTAAGTATACGGGGTCCTTACATTAGTGGTATCAGAGCAGTGGTTGCTCGTTGGGGCTGTTAAGGGCCTAGGAAGTTATTGATAGCACATATTTATGCATGATGGCATTAATGTTATACGACATGACTAATTGTTTATGTGCTTATATGATATGAAAGTGGTATTGCTAACCATTGTGGTTGCAGGAATCGTGTGGAACACGATAGGATGGCATTAATAGCGATGTCTAACACTCTATATGCTACGTGCCAAGGAATCTGATTTTGGAAGAAAATCAGGGAAAAGAAAGATATGACGTATTGTCCGAGGACAGACTAAGTAGACCACCGACAGTGGAATACTTCGGTATGGTCTCAATTATTATTGAATATACTAATGCGTTTGTTCATGTAATGTTCAAGCAAGGAATGTACGTAAGAGACGTACGGGCATCGGACGGTAACACACATCCTTATACTACAACAGTGCTTTTATTACATGAGCATTCACGATGAGATGATGATGCGTATACGATGATGTTATACGATGTTTATACAATGAGGCTTATACGATGTTTACATGATAAGATGTTTATGATGATGATAATGATAAGTAAGTTATGATGATGTTTACGATGAGTAAAGATGATAAGATGTTTATGATGATGATAATGATAAGTAAGTTATGATGATGTTTACGATGAGTAAAGATGATAAGATGTTTATGATGATGATAATGATAAGTAAGTTATGATGATGTTTACGATGAGTAAAGATGATAAGATGTTTATGATGATGACAATGATAAGTAAGTTATGATAATGCTTATGATAAGTAAAGATGATATGATGTTTATGATAATGATTATGATGATGATTATGAGGAATAAGATTATAATGATGATGTTTATACGATGTTTATATGATGATGTGCATATGATGTTTATATGATGATGTGCATACGATGTTTATATGACGATGATTATGCAATATCATTGTGGTAAGGTGCCACGGGGTAAGGTGCCCCACATGGTAAGTAGCCATGCGATATCATTGTGGTAAGGTGCCACGGGGTAAGGTGCCCCACATGGTAAGTAGCCATGCGATGTTATTGTGGTAAGGTGCCACGGGGTAAGGTGCCCCACATGGTAAGTAGCCATGCGATGTTATTGTGGTAAGGTGCCACGGGGTAAGGTGCCCCATATGGTAAGAGGCCATACGATATTATTATGTGGATTTACGATGACTCATTCTTTTATGATGATTGGCGATGGTTCTTTCCGCCAGATGTATGATAGCGATGCCTCATTCCGCTATATTGATGGGCGATGGTTCTTTCCGCCAGATGTATGATAGCGATGCCTCATTCCGCTATATTATTGGCGATGGTTCTTTCCGCCAGATGTATGATAGCGATGCCTCATTCCGCTATATTGATGGGCGATGGTTCTTTCCGCCAGATGTATGATAGCGATGCCTCATTCCGCTATATTGATTGGCGATGGTTCTTTCCGCCAGATGTATAGCGATGGCACATTCCGCTATATTGATTGGCGATGGTTCTTTCCGCCAGATGTATTGATGACGATGCCTCTTCCCGCTATTATGTGGACGATGATTCATACTCAGGTGTATAGCGAGGTTTCATGCCACTTATTATATGACGAGGTATCATGCCGTCGATTCTATAGCGATGGACTGTACCGCTATATATTCAGCACAGGATTTTGCCGCCTTCGAGCGATGGGTGCTGATTACGTATTATTATTGAGCGACGGAGATAGGTATGCCACTATCTTGTTAGCGATGAGGTATGAGATATTGCTATTCTATTTAGCATTATTACAGCTGGCATGCGTTGTTATACATGTTTTATTATGCCTATTTTACTAGCATGATAGTGGATGACATACACTGATGTACATGTATCGTCACTAGTTGACAATGTCTTAGATGCCATGAGTTGGCACGTGTCGTCACAGGATGACGACGACGATGGTGTAGGAGATGCCTTATTAGACACGCATCATCGTTACGATGATCGATGCGTTGAGCATACGTTTTCAGTTGTATGCCTTGGGTGCCAGTGTCGGGCACAAGGTGGTGTGTGCGGCACCGATTGACGTGACCCTTATACCGAGCGGGTTGCTCGAGGAATGGGTGGATGCACTGTACATGTGATTGTACCACAGCTTATGTTCAGGAGTAATCGTGGAGGAATTACTCTATTTCTATTGATATGACATGTGGTAGACATGGTCACACCACCCATGAGGGTGTAAGATGGGTCCTAAGGGAGTAGGATCAGGTTATGTTAAGTACATGGGGACATTGGAGTGTCCAAGGTATGTCAGCATTGGAGGCATGTTGGGTAAAGACCCACTACTCTATTGATTTTCTTCCCATGGTATGGTATGCCGTACGGAAGCGTCCATCTGATTGGTAGGTTTGAGGTGAACCTAGTGAGGCAGCGACTAGTTTGTCTGCCGCGTGTGTGCAGCACCATGATGGGCTTGCTAGAGCCGTTATACTGCTCGTTGGAACCAAGTTTGGCAATCGTAAGGTGATACGAGGTGGATTGTGGTGGACTCTGGTAGTCACCACGTCATTTGAAGTTGAGGTTGAGTATGCCTCACAGAAACGTATATATGTTTATGTTTAAATCTTGGGGAGACTTGTCTGGGACAGCTTATGATGTGAAGTACGAACGAGAGAGTCGTCAAGTCGTCGTTGATTCGGTCTGAGAATCCATGTATTTGAGTTGCAATGATGCGACTGCTCCTTCGATAGAGGAGGTTTGAAAGTGGAAACCAGGTTTGGTATGTGTACACCGTGGAATACTGGTGTTTCCCTCGTAACGATGTATGTTGGACATCGTGAGTCATGATAAGAGATGTCAAGGAATGAAATCTACGATGGAATCAAGAGCGATTCGAATCCTTACAGTTTCAGTTGACTAACTGCCTTTGGATTATTAGCGTTGAGCTGTGCTGACGCTCTTTGACGTTATGATGGATTTGGAAGTTTATTCCACTCCAGAGTTTGACACGAGGTCAACATTCTCACGGTTGAGGTGTCAGTCAGGATGCGTTCTTACTAGTTGTATTAGAACTAAGGATGATTGTCCGGTCTACAGCCGTAAGTATTGGTTGTTTTGCAGTCATGAGAGACTGACTTTTGGGACGACCCGCATCGAGGTACGTTTTGCCTCTTGGGTGATATGTTGGTTTTGGTATGTCGCTCTGTTTCAGAGTTTGATGAGAGGTAAGTATCCTCACGTTTATTAAGACAATTCTGATATGGTCAAGAATCGAGGTTGTGGCTTCATGTTGTTGTGTGGCCTGGGTGTTACGTGATACACCAGTGCTAATTTCGAGGACGAAATTCTTTTAGTGGGGGATATTGTGATGACCAGGGATTATAGGTGTTAATCCCGTAGTGTTAATACTCCCTAAAGTGGTTTTACGTGGCGATTTGGAGTTTAATCGCGATGTTGGGCCTTCTGGGCTCGTTTAATTGGGTAGTTGGGATCGTTGGATCCAAAGGTTGAGATTGTATTCACATTACGGTGAAAAACCTAAGAGTTGGGTTTTTGATGTGTCTCGGAATCTCGGGTGCTATGTGAGCACCGGTAGGGGGTTTTGGAGTTAGAGAGAGAAGTTTTGAAAACAGATGATTTTTAAGGAATCATGATGTATTTGTGGGGCTATTAATTTTTCGGGGTATTTTTGCTATAAATACCATTTAAACCCAAAATTTTAGAATTTATTTCATTTTCAGCCCCAAATCTTCTTCTCCTCCCCCGCGCGCGATCTCCCGCTGCCAGCCCCTGCCCGCGCGCAAAAGCGCTTCGGCCGCCGCCGTCCCGCCGCCGATCGGCGCGTCCGACCTACCCACGGCTTCGTCTCGTCCAGGCGCTCATTTCCCCTCCGGCAATTGAAAGTTTCATCGCGATTTGAGGTCGAATTTTGAGAAAGAGCGGCGATCCCCAATTTCTAGGGTTCATCGGATTTCGTCCGATTTTGCTTCCGATTTCGTTGGGTAACGTTCCTTACCCCTTTTCCATGCTTATGATGTATTTTCCCTACCTATTGTGAATTATTATGTTCGAATTTTGAGGATTGAGTTCGAATTTGTGGAGGTTGGTTCGAATTTCATGATGTGTGGGGGATTTATGTTCGATTTTGGGGATTGTTGGCATGAGGATGATAATTCTTGTTAGGATTCGATTTATTCATGTTTAAATGAATTATGATGCTTAAGTGGGATTGAATTAAGATGTTATGGTTCGATTTTGCCCTAATTGGTGAGGGTTGATTTCGAAATTGGGGATTTTGACTATGAGTTGATGATTCATGTTAGGGATCATTTATTACATGTTTTAGATGATTTATAATGCTTGGTTGGGTTCGAATTGTGATGCTAGGGTTCGAATTATTGAAGGTGTTCTTGGGCAATTTTTCGATATGTCGCATTCGTTTTCCCTCCCTGCATGTACCCTGCCCCGGGTCTTTTAAATGATTTATTGTCGAGTGTTGACAATATTTTGAAGGTTATGAATGTGCTTGAGCATGGGTTACATGTTCGTAAATAATTGTGAATTATTTATCGTTTTAGCACATCGTTTCTCGGGCATGGAACTCGAGCAAGGTTTGGCTCGGACTTCGAGGATTTAAGGTACGTTTAGCGTACGAGCATAGTTTAAATGATGTTTTACAAGTATGATGCATGATTTAAGATATATGATATGTTTTACTATGATGGTATCGGGACTTGGTTACGATATGCTGTTTCACATGGTGGAATGCTCAGTGCCGCTATGAAGCGAGCCAATGATGAGGTGTGGTTGCTACGGAGCAAACACCCATAGTATGACGTTACCTTGAAGTAAGAAATGAGAATGTGGTATTTGATTAGATATCTAGGATATCTGTATTTTATTCCCTATGGGTAATAATAGGAACAGAGACGTAGTTAATCAGAGAAGTGATTAACCAGTATCGGAAGTTAAGGAAATCTCAATATGATATCTAGAATTATGATAATTGCTAGATTAAGTAAGATGTTATGAAAAGATGTTATGAAACGATGTTATGAAATGATGTTATGAAATGTTGCTAATTATTGCTAAATTAAGTAAGATGTTACGAAAAGATGTTATGAAAAGATGTTATGAAAAGATGTTATGAAACGATGTTATGAAACGATGTTATGAAATGATGTTATGAAATGTTGCTAATTATTGCTAAATTAAGTAAGATGTTATGAAAAGATGTTATGAAAAGATGTTATGAAACGATGTTATGAAACGATGTTATGAAATGATGTTATGAAATGTTACCAATCATTGCCAAATAAAGTAAGATGTTATGAAAGGTTACTGATTTGAGACTGGCTAGGGTTAACCAATATGATGATTAACTGCATATTCAAGATTTGATGATTTATCTGTTTTGAGAACAGGGTTATTACAGGGGTACGCTATGATGAGGATGATACCATCCAGGAAGTATCATATATGTTCCACAATATTTACATTTTCGTAAATTATGTACTATGTCATTATGATTATGAAATTGTGGAATTGGTATGCTCACCCCGTTGGGGGCTGTCTCTGTTGGGACAGGTGAACAGGTACATCGATGGCTTTGGAGATGAGCTCGAGCTGTTGATTGGATGTACTCCCAGGATTGCGGTACCAGGGCTTGATGGAGCACGGTATCGTATAGAGTACCCATATACCCATGATGGTTTTATACATATTCATGATGCTCGCATGTGAGCACGATTATACTTGTATATGGGTTGTATGTAAAGGCATGAGCCTTTCTCTCTTTCATTCTATGTTGCATGCAATTAGAGGTAGAATTGCTAAATGATAAGAGAGTCATTGGTGTATTATGTGGGTGTTGAAACCCACTTTTGTCGTCATATGTGTGGTGTCTTCCCTGGCTGGGAATTTACTTGCATTACTGCTTTCTGCTGAGTATTATGTGTTCCCTGGCCGGGAATTATGTTATATGCTGTGCTCTTTTTTTTCGGGATAGCTCTATTTATGGGGAGACTCTGCCCAAATTTTTATAAAAGTTTACAATGTGAAAAGTGGTACCAAGGGGTTGGTAAAGGGCAAACATATGAGTCAATCATTGACAGGCAATGATTAAGTATAATCAGAGCTTCCCGATTGACATTTTATAGAAAGCATGTACCACACATAGTGGTTAATACACTAATCAAGGGTTAAGTATACGGGGTCCTTACACATCTCGATCGATCGAGAGAGGCAGAGAAGTTAAGACTCGGATGCTGAAGGCGCTCGATCGATCGAGACGTAAGGCTCGATCGATCGAGACGGAGATTTTTCTGAAAATAAAACTCTTGATTTGGTCTGATTTTTTGGAAACAATTCCATATCTCCCCTCCTCTATAAATAAGGAAAAGAGGCACGAAAATTGCATCCCATATTCTGAAGAATAATCAGACCTAAATAATTCTTAGCCGCCTTTCATCCTCCAGGAACAAGAGAAGGTTGAAGAATTCTAAGGACCATAGTTCCTTAAATACGGATTAAAGGCATAATTAGAGCTAACATTAATTATCAGAGTAAAATGATCGTGTTGAGACTATAAGCCTTAAGAATTACATGCCAAAATAAGGACTATCAAGTGGATTAGTTACATCCCCAATCAATGAATGTTTTCACTATAGTTTTACACTACTCCTAGAGTAGACACTATACAAAAGTAATCATGTTCTTCATCTATCAAGAGTGTTCTTCACAAGCTCACCGCCTCAACCCGCTTTTGCCCCTTTCTATCATGCCAAAATGTACCTACAAGGACAACCCCCAAAACATGAGCATATAATAATTCATATACAACACAATATGAATTTAAGGCGTAAATGCATAAATCATAATAAAACACTTCCTGTTGTTCCCATGCATTTTAAACGCTTCCTTTTGGGTTGTCCCTGTACCATAACTCATGAGCATAATCAATAGATTATTTAATGGTTTACACATGCCATGACATAACACCGTTCCATATTCATCAATTACCAGTCCCTAGTCTGTTCATCACAATGTATTTTAATGCCCCTCGGTTCACATATAGGAGGCATAGAATAACCTCGCTTTAATGGACATGCGGCGCTCCCACCCCTCGCTTCACATTTTAGCGGCAAATATTCTTTCATCGCCTCATATGACAACCACGCTTCAATGTGACATGCGGCGCTCCCACCCCTCGCTTCATATTGAGCGGCACCAAACAAATAGCGGCAAACATTAAAATCATCAAAGGATGACCACGACTCATGGGATACGCACCAACAATCATCATATGCATATATAGTCATCATGCATAAATTCAACATGTATTGCATCTACAATGCACATTATCATATATACTCGCATCCACAATGCATAATCAATGAGTATAATAGATACATGTACCGTTGGGTGCCCGTACGTCCTCTACGTACCTTTCCAAAAGTGACATTTGATATGGCTTCACTTCCTTGGTTGCGTCGCCACCTGGGATGGTGCTACACAATCACACAACCCCATATTAGAAGCCAAATACCAAAAATTCGTCAAAAAAAAAAAACCATTTTCCAAAATTCTGCTGCTGGCGATCGATCGCTTCGTTGAGGCGATCGATCGCCTCAATTTTTGCCTCGCGGCGATCGATCGCTTCAATTATGGCGATCGATCGCCTGCCCTGTGATTTCGCTACTGCCCTTCGGCGATCGATCGCGCCATTTCAGGCGATCGATCGCCACAACCAGAATCGCGATTTCCACCATTTAAAGCTACAAATTCTCCTACAACCTTACCAACACTTATACCAACAAATCCAAAACATAAAAACACCAAAAACCTTCAACAAACACCATCAAACAACCAAAAATCTAACATCCAACCAAAAACCATACCAATCCCAACAAACCCATCTCAAAAACTCAAATATCAAACTCAAATCAAAATAAATCTTTGCATAAACAACAAGGAAGGATATATACCCTTCCTAGACCTCAAATCCTACCAAGAATCACACCAAAGGAGATTTTGCAAAGGTTTCTCTTCCACCTTGGAGCAAAAAACGAAAATGGGAGAAAATGAGGGTTTGGGTGGTTGATTTGGGGGAAATAGAAAGTGATGGGTATAGTGGGAGTTGAGGTGTAAGGACCCCCGTGCCCTTAATCCATTATTAGTGTATTAAGCCATATCATTAGTGCATATAATCATACTATCAGGGGAAAAACCATATGCAAGTGCAACACCATATGCTATCCAGAAAATTTCTTGCATTTAAACCACATAATATTCAAATTCCCCAACCATGATTATCCATATAGCATGCACCCTCATAATACACTAACATACTCTTAGTTCATTTAGCAATTCTATATCTTATTGCGTGTAAATCATAAATGAACAGAGAAGAGCCGTAGCCCGTTTATACATTCCATATACACGTAATATGTACTCACATAAGAGTACCCAATGAATGAGCGTGTATCTAATGTATAAAACACTCTGCTGGATACCGTTACTGGTGCTTCGATCCTGGAAGCACCTCTCATGCGCAACTCGATCTCGACTCTGGATCTGAGCGCCTGTCCATCCAGCTCTGGTACCTCAATCCTGGAAGTACTTCAATCAACAGCCCGAGCTCAACTCCAAAGCTGCTGCTACACCTGTACCACCTGCCCCAACAGAGACAGCCCCCACACGGGGTGAGCATACCAATATCCCAATCCAATAACCACAACAATACAATTCATAATTTACAACAATGTAAATGCTATGAAATACAAAATATACTCCCTGGATGACATCATCCTCATCCGGGGTTTCCTGTACTGTCCCTGTTCTCAAAACACTGAAACCATCAAATTCCCAAATGCCAGTTAATCATTACATTGATTAACAATTCTATGAGCCATATACCAATGTCATAATCAATAACATCAAATCATTAAACAATGATTATAGACAATCCATGTTTCTCACTTATGGTTTCATAGCTCTATTTCATTGCTCGCTCTACAATAGCGGCATTCCATTTCCACGCATGCTCGATGGCAGCGGCGTCATAATCGATGTTCGCTCACAGGAGACAACATCCCAATCATTACTCTCTCAAAAGCGGCACCATGCAATTCTCAATGCATATATAGATATTTGAAGCAAGTACAATAAACCATGCATTTCAATCCCCGTTTATTGCTAATACCATGTGTCATGCATTTTGATAGGCTTAGATTTTGAGTGTTTTTAACTGTAAATTCTTCCTACTTTCCGTTCTTTTTCCTGGATGATATTATGTTTTTTGGTGTCTATTCGTTTGTTTCAGGAAAATAGATCGGAAGTGGAAGAAATGAGCCAATATGAAGATAATGGGTGAAATCGAGGCGAAAAAGAACTGAAATTTAGGAAATGAAATTTTCGGAATCTCGATCGATCGAGCCAGGCAGAAAGTGAGAATCAGAATTTTCAAATTCTCGATCGATCGGTGGAAATCTCGATCGATCGAGCGAGGCAGTAACTTCGGAGCTGATTTTTTCAAATTCTCGATCGATCGGTGGAAATTCTCGATCGATCGAGCGAGACAGTGAGTTTCAAAAGCTGGCATGAACAGTGCACCGATCGATCGGTAGAAATTCTCGATCGATCGAGACACGAAATCCTGAAGATTTTATTTTCCGTTTTTATCGTGATTTTGGAGGGCTTTTAAGAGGGGATCTCTTCCACAGACCAGGACGGACCATATCAGACCATTTCAGACGATTTTTAGGTCAAGGAGAGCCGCCCGAGCCGCCGCCCAACGCCGGAAAAGGAGATCCAATCCCCGTTCTTCGTCCAAGGTCGAGCCAATCTATTCCGGAGTGCAAGGAAGGAACAAGAGAAGAAAGCACGGTGCAACGCACGGATTCATCCATCGTTTATCGTATTTCTGAACTTTAATTTATTTGATTTTCAATTTCATTTGATGTTTTAGAGGTCGAGAGACAATAAAACTCTTATGTATTTGATTTGAATTAAATTTAGTTTATATTATTGAGTTTTAGTTTCGTTGTGTTTGATTATTGATTCATTGGTATTTGAGTGCATTGATTGTTATTGTTCATAAATTAATTGCATTTGTAGATCAAAGTCTAGCTAGCTTTGATTGAATTTGAGGGTTACAGCCGAGATCGAGAGATAACGTTGTAACACGCTCCATTAATTTATGATGTATGTCACGATTGAGATCGAGAGATGATATCGCATATGTGAGAACTTGGAATCGAGAGATTTAGAGTTATAAGGTTTTGATAATTTATGCAACTTTGAATTAGTAAATAGGTGCACGAGAGTGACTTGTTCTAATTTATTGTTAGTTTCGTTACAGCTCGAGAGAGTGTATCGAATAATAGTGAAAACCTTTCACCTTTAAAATCAATTGGTTGATAAACTGAGAATTCCATTGAATCATTAGAGATAACATAATTGAACGGCGAACTCGGTAATTTTCTCGAGTAACTTACCTTTGCATTTCCGGAACCATTCTTTTCATTATTTCTAGTTTAATCTTTATTCTTTAGTTTAATTTAGCTTTAGTTAATCAAACTTCTTTTATCGTAGGCTAAATATAATTTTATTAATCTTATTTGGTACTTATACGTTAGTCCCTGTGGATTCGACAACCTGTACTTAATTTTCACTATACTAAAACTTGACAACCGTGCACTTGCGGTAGAATCGCTTCACACTAATTTTTGAAATATCTTTTGTTTAAAAATAAAGTGGTCAAGTTTTTGGCGCCGTTGCCGGGGACTAATCTGTATAATATCATACGAGATTAGTTAATTGTAATTTAGCCAATTTTTATTATTGCATTTTTGTTTTCTTTTTCTTTTTGTTATTTTGAAAAAAAAAATTATTATTTTGTTTAAGTATGTAATTTGTTTTTCTTGCGAGGTACTTGTGATGCTTCATCAACAAGTCTTCACAAGATTTGCCCAACAATTTTCAGAGCCGTTTTATTCGGCGTGGGAGAGATTCAATGAACTGGCAGACACATTCAGGTATCACAACTTTTCGAACTATACTCTTCTGCAACATTTCTTCAAAGGTTTGGATGCACAGATACGAGGATGGGTATTCAGAGGAGCACTGATGAATGGGAGTCCCCTGGTTGATAGAGATGAGGACAGTGTATTACACATGTTCAATGATATGGCGGACTTCGATTACCACTGGCATTGTGATCCTTCCTTGCAAGGTTGGAGTCACCAATACCCACCAGAGCCTCACTACCCTAATGATACGCACCAAACCTTTGAGCATCACGGCGAGAAGAAAGGTAGTTTTGTAGAAGGAATGGCTCAATCAGAGAATATGTTATTTAGACTCAGGGCATCAACTGAGCAACGTTTAGAGAACCAGACAAATTATATACGTCATCTAGAGCAGCAAGTAGCAATCCTATTGGAAACCATCTCAATGAGCTGCCAAGAGGAGGAGACGAGATCTACAAATCAGGCCTGGTTACATGATGATGATCACTCAACCAATCAAGTTTGGGGGAGTGATTCCACTCATGTGGAAGAATCAAGGGAAGTTGAGCCTATAGAAGTGATTGAGCCTACAGTGGAAAAGTCATCTGAGGAGATCCTATGGGAAAACAAGCCAAGAGTGATGTTGGAGGATGAGAGTTTCGAGAACCTTGATATGCACCCATCGATGGAGACATGTTATATGCCATATGTGGATACGTATTTCCCATCGATGCCACCAACTTCACCGCACTACGCCCCATATGAGATGAAGTCAAGTGAAGAATCATTCTCCCATGCTCACTATGTCATGACGAAAGTTGTTGGAGCGACGAGTTTACAATGGAGACATCTGGCCAATCTTGAGGGCATACTGAATGAAGACCCATTAGTGGTATTATACGATACTTACTATGGGCGGCAACCGCTCTTTGATGGTTACTTCTGATGGTCAAGCCGACGACTAGAAATCAGCGCTTCTTGGGAGGCAACCCAAGCGTATCCTTTTGCATTTAGCTTTGTTTTATTTTCAATTTTGCATTTAGTTTGTTTTTCTCTCTTGTCGATTTTTTTTCTAGCATCCTTCTTTTGCGAGGTACTCAAGTGGAGCGATGAACCCCTACAGCAGTGGAGCTTTCAAAAGCCAAACTTCCTCAACCCTCATGCAAGCGTCTTGATCAGGGGAGTTTACTTTTTCCCTTTTGATTCTTTTAAACATTGAGGACAATGTTTCAGTTAAGTTTGGGGGAGTGGCTTGCGTGTTTAATTTGTTTTATCCACATGTTGTGTGCTTAATTGTCACTTGATTCGTCCTTGAGCATTATACAAAAATTTTTTTTAGTGATTGAGTTATTCTTGAGAATTGATGAGTTGGAATTGCAACGGTAATACATGATGAAATTAATCCTCATCTAGATAGGAGTCATGGAAATGCTTAACTTGTTTGTATATATCCTTTGTTAACTACATGTCAAAACTGAGGAATAATTTGAGCACTTATTGAGTCATGATTGAGTGAAGTATGTATTGATTAAATTGAAAACTTGTGTTAACTATGATGAGTCTTGAGTATCTTAGATAACTCTACAGTTTAGTGAAAGCACTTTGAGGCGAAATTTATAATTAGGAACTAGACTTGGAGATGATTTAGGCGATCTTTGGACCGTTTGTGCCTTTCAAGCCTACCTTGTATACATTATTCCTTAGTGTCCCCTTTTTGAGCCTTATTGAAAAAGAATGGTATATGCATTGCATATGATTAGACCCCCATTCGGCATTCTTGGCAAACTCATTATACCCACCTTGGTTTGAGCCTAAAATAACAATTTCATCCATCCCTAGGAGAGTATAATGAATCTCATTCATTGCATTAAATTATTATATGTTGAGAAGTTCATTATGAAAGAAATGAAATGAACAAAAGAATGAGCAAAGAAAAAGAAAAGATGTAGAGAAAAAGCCTTGAAAAGAAAAGTTAAATAAGACCCAAAGTGGCGCCAAGGCTAGAAAATGTGAAGAGAAGCTCAATGATTATGTGAGAAGATTTTGAACTGATTCTGTAATACTCTCTTCTTTGCTTCTATCCTACCTTTTCTTTGGAGCCGACACCAAAAGGCCTAACGTTAAAAGCTTTTAAAGTCCTGTTGATCCAAGTCTAGGGAATAATTACATTAGTGGAGAAGTGCTGGATAGTAAATTTGTAGAGTAGTTCAAAGTAATCTTGATTAGGAGTTGATATGGCACATGTTGATCTTAAAGATATGTATGTAACTCATGTTTGACAATAGCACACACGCACGTTCCGATGTTGCGATGTATTGTTAAACTTAGGAGAAATTGCTTCTTGTTAAGTGTTGAAGGACTTCTATTGATGTGTAAGTAGGATTTCTGAGATTTTACGTATGTTGTAAAGATGATTCATGCTTAGTATCGAGTTTAACTTTTCGTTTTGAGCTTATTGCTTGCTCGAGGACGATCAAGTCTAAGTTTGGGGGAGTTGATAGGCTTAGATTTTGAGTGTTTTTAACTGTAAATTCTTCCTACTTTCCGTTCTTTTTCCTGGATGATATTATGCTTTTTGGTATCTATTCGTTTGTTTCAGGAAAATAGATCGGAAGTGGAAGAAATGAGCCAATATGAAGATAACTGGTGAAATAGAGGCGAAAAAGAACTGAAATTTAGGAAATGAAATTTTCGGAATCTCGATCGATCGAGATTTACTCTCGATCGATCGAGCCAGACAGAAAGTGAGAATCAGAATTTTCAAATCGATCGATCGGTGGAAATCTCGATCGATCGAGCGAGGCAGTAACTTCGGAGCTGATTTTTTCAAATTCTCGATCGATCGGTGGAAATTCTCGATCGATCGAGCGAGACAGTGAGTTTCAAAAACTGGCATGAACAGTGCACCGATCGATCGGTAGAAATTCTCGATCGATCGAGACACGAAATCCTGAAGATTTTATTTTCCGTTTTTATCGTGATTTTGGAGGGCTTTTAAGAGGGGATCTCTTCCACAGACCAGGACGGACCATATCAGACCATTTCAGACAATTTTTAGGTCAAGGAGAGCCGCCCGAGCCGCCTCCCAACGCCGGAAAAGGAGATCCAATCCCCGTTCTTCGTCCAAGGTCGAGCCAATCTATTCCGGAGTGCAAGGAAGGAACAAGAGAAGAAATCATGTAAGGCCCCGATGCTAATTAATCCGGATTAACGATGATTAAACAAACCCGGATAATTAAGAGTGCAAATTTGAAATAAGGAATTTTGGACTACGATGAGTCGACCAACTAACATGTTTAGTGCATGAGCATGTGCATGATCACATGGCACTTGGAAAACGCATGCCACTAATTAATGTAACTCATGTTTAATACATGATTTTGGACCAATAATCTTGCAAGATGATGATGTATTGACACATGGATTCCACAATACATCAAATAAATTAAAAATCACAATTTTGGCTTAGAAACTCACGCCCATGCCTTGCATTTCAGAATTGGGATTTCATTTTGTCTTACTAGCTCTCTCTCCTAAACAAGATCACTCCTCCTTCTCTCTTCAAGCAAATTCGAAAATTCAGCACCTCTTTCCCCCATAATTCTCTTGTGAAATTGTGAGTGCATGTCACATGAAAAGATGGATTTGAGTGCTACTCATCTTGAGGAACAAGATGCACCAAGAAAATTCAAGTTTGGAGCAACATTGAAGCAAGAAATTTGAGTAGCAGCAGATTGGGGAAGGATGTTCTACCTTGGTTCGGTTTTAGTTGGTTCTAAGCTTCAAATCTCGACAACTTGAAGGTATATAGGTATAATTTAAGTTTATGAACTTGAATTGGTCTAATTGTTGTGCAATTAGATGGAAATGTTGCTGTAATAGATAACAATGTTGCTGTCAAATGTATTCTGTTTGGAATCAGTACATATGCATGCTGTTATTTCGAATTTTAAGCATAGTTAGGCTTCGAATTGAACAATCATGCTCCTGTGACAAGTTGTAGAATTATGTGTTAACTTTATATGGCCACCGAAATCAGATAATTTGGATTTAAGATGAAAAAGTTATGGTCGTTCTACCAACATGTATCAAATCTGGAAATTTACTGCATGCGAGTTTCATGCATTTTGTTATTCGTATTTCTGGGAATAAATGGCTACGAATATGAAGTTTTAGGCTCTAATACGTATTGTAGTATTAGAAGTTAGCTTGCATCTGGAATTGGCCTCACTCAATTTGGAGCTCATATGAAAGAATTATGATAATTGTACCAGCAACTATACAATCTGGAAGCAGGGGATATACTAGTTTTCTAGGCTTATACGTTTTTCAATTAATGTACATGAAGATGAATTGTTTAGCTTAAAGCTCATAAGAGATGTTTTGTTTTATGTTGGGTTATCTTGCATTAGAAACTGGCCTTACATGATTTGGAGTTTTCTTGTGTAAGATATGTACGTAACCGCTCACTCTGTCAAAACAGAATATGAGTATTTTTAAATCTGGCATACTTTGCTTTGCATGTGCCTCTAGATGAACGAACTAGCTTCTGGACTTCAAATATGAACTGTATTACTTTGGGTTTTCGTGATTTTCCCACTAGCTTAAACTAATTTGGACGTCATATGAAATTATTATGATTTTTATACAAAAATGGGTCAGGCTGGAATTTGGTAAATTGTCCTGTTTTTCCAGCAGATTGTTCTTGGCCATTTTTCCTAGGCTGAACGAATTTGAAGATGAGTTGAACTGATGAAATGTTCATTTTTGAGTTAGCTTTGAAAATAAATTGGACCCATGTGATTTTATTAAGTATCGAACAGGTTATGAGCCGATCTCTACGGTTGCGCAGGCTGAAATTTAGAGAATTTGTTTTGGGTCTAAGTTTGAGTTTTATTTTGATATGTTTAAGGCTAGTATGTGACATTATGTTGTATTTGGAACTGTTATGGCCAGGTTTATTAATCCTAGATTGAGTCGAGGATCACTTGGTAATTAGCTAACGGTTTGGGTACGTTGAAATGAGTTTTATCATGACGTCTGGCAAAGACGTGTAATGATGCTAATGTATGGCCTTATATGTCATTATTTGATTTATATGACTTATTTGTCACTATATGATTCTTATGTGACTACATGACATGATGAATATCTTGGATTACATGATATGTGAAATTACATGATTTGTATATACTTTCACATGAGATTGCATGATATATTGAGTTGCATATGTCATTTGATGCATAAATGATTCATGGGCATATCATATTGATCTATCATTCCTTTGATATCCATGATTTGACTGAGTTGACTTACTCTGAGTGTCGGGTACGATGAGCATGGCGATGACAGGCAGTATAGGTAGTAACTGTAGTCACGTGCAGGTGCGACCGGACCTAGACACGAGGGCTGGATGCTGTAACGTACATAGGATGAGTTTTCCTAGCGCAATGTACGTATCACCCTCTGCTCGAGCTTTGATGATTTGATGATACCTTCCTTTGAACTCCGATTTTGGTATCTTGATATTCGATTCCTTGTACCCATTCATACATCGCATTCATACATGGTATGCATTGCATGATACTTTGTCTTTTGACATGATTGATTTATTTCTCGTACTGGGGTACTAACCCCCTTTGTGGGGGCTGTCATGTCTTTTATTGTTCGGGCATGACAGGCTTTACAGGAGGACATGGTGACGATGCTTACAGCGACGCATCGAGAGATACTAGAGCTCCTTGAGAGCGAGCTCAGGTTTATATTTTATGTTTTGCGTCCCAGTAGTTGTTAGAATATTTTTACTTATGTTTTAAATTACCGGGGTATGCCCCGAGTATCTGTATTTTAATTATTCTACTACTGGTTGATGTTATACTTGATAATTTATGTTATGATCAACATGTTGAATTGGAAACCGGAATTACATATTTTAAGTATCAGTATATATGTATCACCTAAAAACGAAATTTTTTTAGGGCTGTTTGATAAGACCTTTGAAATTAATCTTCCGTTGTTTACGCAAATTAATCAGTATGTGTTAATTAAACACCACATTAGGATCGGGCCCTCACATTATGGTATCAGAGCATATATCTGGGATATGCTCGAACTAGAGTTAGGACACTGAGAATAGACACAAATGAATTGTTTGTGCATGTGTCTGACTATGTGATTTTATATGCTCTTGCCTGCTATGTTTACATGTTCGATAATGAGATTTTATACATGTAACGGATTACTAAGCAGGGACAGTTAAATGTTTTATATCTGAGTATTTTAATATGCTGAGTTGCATATAATCTAGAGAATTTGAATGCTGAGTTGCATATATTCTAGAGAATTTGAGAATTTTATTTGTTAGCACTGTTAGTTGCTGACCGGATGATGATGTAGAATAAGTGATGAGAACATCTTTGACTTGAGATTGTATATGATGTTTTGATTTTATGATGGACAGTTAGTGTTTGGACAGGTAGCAGTGATATAGACTTTAAGAGCTATCTATCGAACCTGTAGACACTACAAACTGTTAATTGCACTATAACTTAGTGATAATGTGTCTATTATTGGAAATTGTGTTTATCACTTTGGGACTTATCATTGTGATTAGTGGGATGACACTAGAACTAATTAAAACGCTTTGTGTTGATCGACATCAGTAATTAAGTCTGATGGACCAAGGTTATACGTATGAGTTTACGTCAAAACCTGTGTACGCCAAGATGAGAATTTAGAACTTGAGAATATTGGAATTAACGATTTTTCAATTGAAGGATCGAGTATAGTTGTTGTGAGAAACAACAAGAATTGTTTGACTGAGGACTTGGATTGGGGGACTGTCGTAATTCAGTTCTAGTTTATATGTCCAACTTATGAATAAATACTACAATATGAACTATTCTAGATGAGAGTATCTAGAGTAATGGAAGTGATGGAAGACGAGTGTTCCCTCTTGTTGACACGGGGAAGAATGTTTACGTGAAAGCCATGCTGATTACATGAAAAATGATAATCGATTATTGTGGACTTGAGAAATGGAAATATCTGCTTAATCTCGATAACTATTCACTAGTGAAGAGATTAGATATCGACTGAAGAATAAGACGCTGATGTGGTGCGAAGTAGTTAAAACTGGATTAAAGATTAATGAAGTGACTATCATTGGGATAATCCAAGTAGTCCTAGAAAAGTTTCAGAAGTATCACTCAAATTTATCCAGCTCTAGTAGTTCTAAAGGGACTATGAGATTGTAGAATACCAAACTTTTCGAGGTCACTGTGGATGTAAATATCTACTGATCTATTTGAAAGAATAATAGGAACTGATATTGATTGTGGCCAGTCAGAGCATGTCTGTTACTTACTCGGGAATAGATGCAGCCATAATCAACACGGCACGTTACTCTGATATAATCACATGAATGTTTAGTTCTCTAAATTGCACCTTAGTATCTGTTTGATAACGGGGTCTTACATTTAGTGGTATCAGAGCAGTGGTTAGATAACCAGGGAAGAGTGAAGGGTAGCCTTTAGAAACAAGTTGGCTAGGTATTCATTTGGGCATGCTTATGCATGTGATGCATACGGTTGTATAAGTGTTATACTAACATGCTTTGAATATGATACTCTTGTTATCTAACGGCTTATATTATGAACTGCTTTTTGTATTGTTGTTAACTCTTGTGTTACAGCATGGCTGAGATTAACCCGGAGAACCCCAATGAGGAGGTAGGGGATATGGACAGTAGGAATGCCAGTATCGCTCAGCTGAATCCTTTTTCTCACCACCTGCTGTGGGCATGGAGCCCAGTGTACAGATGTTACTGCCAGGGGAGCTCAGTTTGAAGCAGTTTCTGAGTTTCCATCCGCCCATGTTTGAGGGGATTGAGTCTGGTGAAGTAGCCGAGGAGTGGTTGGAGCGTATAGAGCAAATACTTGTGACTGCACCCTGTGCACGCACGGCATGGCTGAGGTTAGCCGAGTTTCAGATGGCTAAGAAGCCTGCTATGTGGTGGAAGACCACCGTGATGGAGCTGAGAGCTCTAGGTATGACAGTTGACTGGACTGTATTCCGGACCCGGTTCCTTAACCGGTATTTCTCTGCAGCTGCCAGGCAATTAAAGGAAGACGAGTTCAATGCTTTGAAGCAGCATGTCAGTGTCAGACTTAGCTGTGCAGTATTCCTCACTGCTGAGGTATGTACCTCATATCGCTATGAGCAGCCATGCAAAGATGAGGAACTTTCTGAAGGGATTGAGGCCAGAGATGTTTGATCGGGTTATCTCCAACAACCCCAGCTCATTTGATGACGCCCTGACACGGGCAGAGTTGGCGGAGATTGCGGTGGGCGAGTATAAGGATGATGTACCCCCTTCAGTACCACCACCGAGGCATGTTGCTGATAGTTTGAGGCCACGAGGGGATCAGTTCAAGGCTCGTGGGGCCTCATCATCTTCCAGATTTAGTGGGAAGAAGTCTCAGGGTCAGAAACAAATCAATCGGGGACCCACACAGGGGAGCAAGGCAGGGGGAAACCGATGTAACAACTGTGGAGGATGGCACTCGTCACGGGACTGCCAGGGTTGCTATGTTTGTGGCAAGGTGGGCCACTTGGCTCGAGGTTGCCCCGATCGGAGAGCACCACAGAGACAGGCAAACTCTGGGCCGAACAGGCCAAGGTTTGATGCTGGGAGGGCACCACAGAGACAGCAGTTTGCACCACGACCACAGGGAGGTCAGACGGCAGGACCGCCGCAGGGTCAAGTGTATGCACTGACTAGGGAGCAGGCTGAGGCAGCCCCGGAGGAGGTCATTGCTGGTACATGCCATTTATTTACGTACCCTGCACTTATATTGATAGATACAGGTGCTTCCCATTCTTTTGTATCTACCGCTTTTGTGGAGAGGCACCGCTTGTGCTCGTCTCTGTTACCCACACCTCTCATGGTCTCGACACCCACGGGAAAGCATGTGATTGCAGACCGACTGTTATCTGATTGCCTCATTTATTTTGAGGTCAATGATCTGAGGGCCGATCTGATTCAGTTAGAGATGGCAGACTTTGACTGTAATATCGGCATTGATGTATTGAGCAGATACCGAGCTGTGGTAGACTGCCGACAGAGGATAGTGCGTTTTCTGTCTGATCAGGGGTTTCAGTGGACTTTCTATGGGGACGACTCTCGTCCAAAGATTCCGGTAATATCAGTGGTTAAGATGGCGCGATTATTGGAGCGCGGCCACACAGGTTACATCATTTATGCCGTGGATGTATCCGAGGAAAAGGAAGGGAGTGCCGAGAACATTCCGGTTGTGGCAGAGTTCATTGATGTGTTCCCAGATGAGATTCCGGGGTTTCCGCCTGTCAGGGATGTTGAGTTTGCCATTGAGCTGCTGCCAGGGACTTCTGCTATATCCCGTGCTCCTTATAGGATGGCACCGACAGAGCTGAGGGAGCTGAAGGTACAGTTACAGGAGCTCCTTGACAAGGGATACATTCGTAGTGTATCGCCTTGGGGTGCACCAGTCTTGTTCGTGAAAAAAAGGATGGATCAATGCGTCTGTGCATTGACTACATGCAATTGAACAAGGCCACAGTGAAGAACAGGTATCCACTTCCGAGGATTGATGATCTGTTCGACCAGCTTCAGGGTACAGAGGTGTACTCCAAGATAGACTTGAGGTCAGGCTATCACCAGGTACGGGTTAGAGCTGGTGATGTCCAAAAGACGGCTTTTAGGACTCGGTATGTACACTACGAGTTCTTAGTGATGCCATTCGGGGTGACGAATGCCACTGCTACTTTTATGAGCCTGATGAACAGAGTATTTCAGGAGTACCTCGATCAGTTTGTGATCGTGTTCATTGATGACATCCTGGTCTATTCAAGGAGTGAGGAGGATCATGCCGATCATCTGAAGATAGTGCTCCAGATCCTCAGAGATCATCAGTTGTACGCCAAACTCAGCCAGTGTGAGTTTTGGCTGAGTAATGTTGCATTCTTGGGCCATATCATATCACGAGAGGGGATATCAGTAGACCCGAGGAAGATAGAGGCAGTTATGGATTGGTCTGCCCCTACTTCAGTCAGTGAGATTCGGAGTTTTCTTGGTCTGGCTGGCTATTATCGACGTTACGTCGAGGGTTTCTCAAATCGCCAAGCCACTTACACAGCTGACTCAGAAGGGAGTCTCATTTTGTTGGTCAGAGGCTTGTGAGCAGAGTTTCAGGGAATTGAAGCACAGACTGACTACTGCACCAGTTCTAGTGATTCCCAAGTAGAACAAAGGATTTGTTCTTTATACCGACGCATCGCTACAGGGCTTAGGGTGCGTACTGATGCAGGACAGGCATGTAGTGGCTTAGGCTTTGAGGCAGTTGAAGCCACACGAGTCGAGGTATCCAGTCCATGATCTGGAGTTGGCAGCTATAGTGTTCACCTTGAAGATACGGCGACACTACTTATACGATACCTCATTTACCATCTTCACTGATCACAAGAGCCTGAAGTTCTTGTTTACACAGGCTGAGCTGAACATGAGGCAGAGGAGATGGATGGACCTGCTGAAGGATTATGATTGTGAAATCCTATACCATCCCGGGAAAGCAAATCTGACAGCCGACGCTTTGAGTCGGAAGGTGAGGAGCACAGCAGAGGATGCCATATGTCTATCAGCTATGTTGGGCTCCTACTGCCATTTGGGATTTGATTATGATGTATCTACTTCACCAGTACGGGTTTTGACCTTGTTAGCTGAGCCTGTCATTTATGATCACATCAGGAAGGCTCAGGGGACCGATACAAAGGTTCAGAGATGGGTATCAGTGGTTCCCTCAGGTCAGCCATCAAGATTTAGAGTGGCTGAGGACGGTTCTCTGAGACTTGGCGACAGATGGGTGGTTCCAGATGCACCCGAGTTGCGTCAGGGTTTATTACAGCGAGCTCGTTGCAGCAGGATGAGTATCCACCCAGGCGGGAAGAAGATGTATAAGGATTTATACAGCCAGTTCTGGTGGAGGCGAATGAAACGGGATGTTACTTCGTTCGTCAAGCGCTGTTTGATTTGTCAACAGGTAAAGGCCGAGAGGCAGAGGCCTGGAGGTGAGCTAAGGAGTTTGGAGATACCCGAGTGGAAGTGGCAGCACGTGTCTATGGATTTTGTGACCCACTTACCGAGGACTGGTTCGGGTTTTGATGCCATCTGGGTTGTCGTGGACAGATTGACTAAAGTGGCTCACTTCATTCCCTACTGTATGACATATACTCACTTGAGGATGGCACAGTTATATGTCAGAGATGTGGTGAGACTGCACGGGATCCCTGTTTCGATAGTGTCCGATCGAGATCCGCGGTTCACATCTCACTTCTGGGAGGGTCTGCAGACAGCTCTAGGTACAGAGTTGAGGCTGAGCACAGCCTATCACCCTCAGACGGACGGACAAACTGAGCGTACGATACAGACGCTCAAAGATATGTTGAGAGCTTGTGTGCTAGAGTTCGACACTTCATGGCAGGACTCGATAGCCTTGGTGGAGTTCTCTTACAACAACAGCTACCAGGCAAGTATACAGATGGTTCCTTTCGAGGCCCTCTATGGTAGGTGTTGTAGGTCACCCTTGTGTTGGGATGACATGGACCGTAAGTCGGTTGGAGGACCAGAGTTGGTTCAGGAAATGGAAGAGAAAGTTAAGGTTATCAGAAGAAAGATGAAGGCAGCTCAGGACAGACAGGCAGCATATGCCAATCAGCGGCGTAGGCCGTTGGAGTTTCAGTTAGGCGACAGAGTCTTTCTCAAAATCTCGCCTTTCAGGGGTGTAGTACGGTTTGGTATGCGGGGGAAGTTGTCTCCTAGATACGTGGGGCCGTATGAGATTTTACAGCGTGTTGGTACTCTGGCGTACCGTTTGGCCTTACCGCCTTCTCTGTCTGGTATTCACTATGTATTCCATGTGTCTATGCTGAGGAAGTATGAGCCGGATCCTTCACATGTGTTGCAGCCTTCAGAGGTGCAGATTGAGTCCGATGTTTCCTACGTGGAGCGGCCTATCAGGATTCTAGATAAAGCAGACCGCAGGCTTCGGAACAAAGTTATTCCTATGATCAAGGTTCAGTGGGATCGTAGGGGTGTGGAGGAGGCTACGTGGGAGACAGAGCGACACATGGTACAGCACTACCCAGAGCTGTTTTCTGGTATGCGTTTATTTATTGTTTTACTTCATGTTGGTGAGCATGGTTGATTTCGGGGACGAAATCTATAAGTAGGGGAGTATTGTGATATCCCCGAAATGATAATGTGATTTTAATCATTTAATTTAAATTATGATGATTTGAGTGTTAATTCATGGGATTGAATTAATATTATTGGGGAGATTCATTTCAGGGTGCATGTGGTATATGTTGGGTTTTTGGGGTAGTGGCATGTTTATTTAGGGTGTGTGTTATTTGTTTTGGTAAAGCATGTTTAAATGGGAATCGAAGTATTTTATTGAGAAAATACTATAAATATCATGTGAGGATATTTTAATGCATCGTGCTAAATACCGGGACCAAAACATAACACATCAAACCACCCAACACCCAACCAACCCCCCCCCCCCCCCCCCCAACCCATGCCAATCAACTTACACATGCTGACTTTACACCCCACTTGGCTCAATCATTTCACCACTCTCAGCCATCCCAAAACTCGGCCCTTCTCTCCAATTTCTTCACCAGCACTTGCTAAGCAAAATTCTGAGGAGCTTTCCCTTTTTCATCGCCTGGAAGCCTTTGAAAAATCGGAGCAAAATAGGGTGAGAAACCATGCTCTGTTTTTGTTTTTAAGCTTATTAAGTTCTTGCTTTTAAGTGTGGTAAAAATGGCATGTTAGCTTAGGTTTCTTGAAACCTTCGATTTAAATGCTTACATGGTGTTATTATGTAACTCTCAGTATTTTTCCTTATGTATATTACATGTTTTATGTTGAGGAAATAAGCATGTAAAGAAGGGTGTTGGGAAATCTGGGTAGGAGTATGCCCTGTTTTTCTGGAAAATGTGGACTGGGAGTGATTTTGAGGAGGTGATATTATGCATGTTAGATGGGTTTTAGGGTGAACCTTCGATTTGAGTACATGCATGGTAGTTTTTAAAGCCCAGGACGTTTTATGTTTGAGCATGTTTTATGTTATATGTCATAGTTTTAATAGCATGAAATAAGGTGCTCAAGAAATCTGGAAATGAATATGTTGCCCTGTTTCCAGAAAAATTGATCGAGTACTTGTGTAAATGGTCGACGTTTATGCATGTGGGCTTGTGTTTGGGGTGTAATTTGATATGGTTACACTCAGGGTAGTATGTTATAACTGCTAGCATGTTTCTTTGGGCATGGTGTATGTCTTACATGTTAGATTTAAGGGTATGAATATCGGTGTTAGGGAATTCTGGTAAATCTGGGTTGAATATGATCGACCGATCGATCGGTCAAGAACACCGATCGATCGGCAAAAGCCGTAGCTTTTTTGGTTAAATCAAACAGTTCATCGATCGATCGGTGATGAGGTCCGATCGATCGGTAGTGTTTTTTTTTTAAAATGTAGAATTTGTTTTAAATTTTGATATTGGATTGTAATGAGACATCTAATATTGTGTTGTACACTGGTGTAGAGCCTTCACAGACAGCTACACAGCGCAGGGGATAGAGTCCCACAACACACTACATTTTGAAAAGGTACGTAAGCGACGCACGGGCATCCCAACGGTAACATGTACCTTATGTTTGTCTTTTTGACACATGATGAATGCAATGTGATGCATTAAGAGTTTGATACATGTTATTATGCATTGTTGTTGCATATTATGCATTGTTGTTGCATATTGTGAGGTGGAATAAAGAGTTGTATCCCACGAGTCAAGAGAGATCACAGTGTATGTTTAATGCTTATGCTCGTTCTGTAGTAATGATGCGGGGAGGATTGTACCGCTCATTATGAGGTTCTGTAGTAATGAAGCGGGGAGGATTGTACCGCTCATTATGAGTTTATGTAGTAATGAAGCGGGGAGGATTGTACCGCTCATTATGAGTTGTGGAAACAAGAAGCAATAACATAGCTGTTGATATATGACTCAAAAGATATGTAAAGAAAGAGGTGATATGTCATGACATTATTAAAGGATCCATAATTTCATATAATGTGTTTTATTATGAGTTATGGTACAGGGACAACCAATGGGCGTTGTAAATGCTTGGAAATACAGGAAGTGCTTTGTATTTATGATTTGTGCATTTACACTTTACATTCATATTATGTTGTATATGAATTATGATATGCTCATGTGTTGGGGGTTGTCTTTGTATGTGCTTTTGTTGACGAGAACCAGGGTCGGGGTTGATATGCTGAGCTGTAAGGAGTGCTACAGGATTAGCATGTTAGAGAAAAATTTTTGTATAGCTTCTACTGAGTAGAGTAAGACTATAATGTAGTACCTTTGTAGGAATTTGTGTTATTCCTTTTGAAACATTTTGGTACTGTAATCTCTAAAGCTCAGGTTAATCAACACGGCATGTTACTCTGATATAATCACATGAATGTTTAGTTCTCTAAATTGCACCTTAGTATCTGTTTGATAACGGGGTCTTACAAAATCTGACTTCAACTCGTTGCCCTCAAAATAAATGAGGCCGTCAACTACGAACCGATCAGCAATCATACTCTTTCCAGCGGGTGTCGAAACCACAAGAGGCGTGGGAGACGGAGACGTGCATATGCGGTGCCTCTCCACAAAACTCGTCGACACAAAGGAGTGTAACGAACCTGTGTCTATTAAAATAAAAGCAGGGTGCGTAAATAAATGACACGTACCCGCTATCACTTCCTCTAGAGCCGCTGTAGCCTGTTCCCTGGTCAGAGCGTACACTTGCCCTTGAGGTGGCCCCAACGGATGACCTCCCAATGGTCTCGGTGCAAATGGTGGTCTTTGTTGCACTGTCCTGTCTAAAGGTCTCCCCATAGTGTTCTGTGGCCCTCCCCGGTTAGGACAATTCCGGGCCAAATGACCATGTTTACCACACTCATAGCAAGCGGGGCATCACTCCCACGATTTCCCCTTCCACGAGCATCCGGCCATCTTCCACTAAATCTGGAAGCTGATGAGTTCCCCCTTGTCTTAAAGTGGTCGCCCCTTGGTTTCAAGTTTTCAGGGGTCGATCTCTGTGGTGGTGCTAGAGGTGGTGCTACTGTCGGATATGCACCTACTCCCAATTCTGCTAGCTCAGCCCGTGCAAGGGCGTCATCAAAACAAGTAGGGCCATAATTGATCACCCTATCAAACAACTCCGGCCTCAAGCCCTTCATGAAGTTCCTCATCTTCGCTTGAGTGCTGGTAGCGATATGGGGTACATATCTAGGTAAAGAACAGTAGTGGAGAGCATATTCTGACACCGGCATAGTACCTTGCTTTAAATTAGTAAACTCATCCTCTTTAGCCTGTCGTGCAGCTGCTGAAAAGTATCGGGTCAGAAATCGAGTTCTAAACAATTTCCATTTTATTTCCTGACCTTGAGCCTCCTGGTCAATCACTGTGGTCTTCCACCACATCAGCGCCTTTTTTGGCCAATTGGAACTCTGCTAGCCTTATCCAGGCTGTCTTCGCACACGGGGCCGATACAAATATCTGTTCTATCCTCTCCAACCATTCCTCGGCCCGTTCCCCTGTTTCAGTCCCTTCAAATGTCGGGGGTCGATATGCTTGGAATTGAGTCAAACTCAGTTCTCCAGGCAATAACTGCTGTTCGGACGGCTCTTCGCCCAAAGCTGGCGGTGGTAGGGGATTTGTATGCCCAACACTTGCATTGACACTTATTGCATCACCTATGTCGATATTTGTTGCCATACTGCAACACAAGGATTAACAATGACACCAAAAGCAGTTCACATAATACATCGTTAGAAAACATGAGTAACAATGACCACAACATGTTAGTATAACATTTATATACTCATGATGCACTAAACATGTATAAAAGAGTACCTAGCCAACCTATTGCTAAGGCTACCCTTCGCTCATTCCCGGGTTCTCTAACCACTACTCTGATACCACTAATGTAAGGCCTCTCTACCTTAACAGTGTTATGGACAAGTAAATAGGGTTAAACATGCATTAAAAGATAAGTTATGGTCCCGGTTGTAGCCTTGAGCTAACAGGATTACAGGCCAAAAATAACTTCTAAAGTTAATTAATTACATTCCCAATAATGAATGTTAATGCTATAGATTTACACTACTCCTAGAGTAGAGACTATCCCAAAATCATGTATCCTAATTCTTCAGTGCACCTCGTAGCTCACTGCCTCAACCCGGCCCATAGCCCTCCAATCCAAAAGGTGTACCTACAGGAACAACTCACCATGAGCATATACATCACTATTCAACAAAATCCAAACACATTAACATAAATAATTGCATGAGATATGTTTGTATGAATGCTCCCGGAATTACCACTTTAGCACATTTTCATTGTTGTTCCTGTTTCATAAACTCATGCACAAAGTCATTAGTTCACAATATAATGATCGATACCACGTTCCAGTTATAACCACAATATTCCACATTAATCACTAGAAATGTGACTGTTCCGGTCCTGATACAACAGCGAAATTTTAAGACCCCTCGCTTCGACATAGAGCGGCATCATATGATATCCCTCGCTTCGACAATGACAGCGGCATGTACATCGCTTTGACATGACAGCGGCAAATATCATATTACCATCGCTTCATATGACAGCGGCAAGTACCTCCCTCGCTCGGAGATAACAGCTACCGGAACATTAATCAATTCTCACAAAACACAATAGTTGATTCCATTATCATGATATAACACTATCATTTCACATATTCCATCACATGTAAGGACTCACTATCCATGATATACATAATCAAAAGCATAACACATTTTACCGTCCGATGCCCGTACGTCTCACTACGTACCTTAGTCTCAAAAGTGTAGAAGTTGAATAACTTTATCTCCTTGACGTTGTTGGTACCTGGGATGGTTCAAGAATCACAAGAATAAAGTTTTTGCAAGAACTCCTCTTCCACCTTGAAGCTCAACTCGAAAATGAGAGAAAACGGTAGGGTTTGAGAGTGTGATGGAGATTTGGTAAAGTGAGGGTTAAAGTGGATAGAAGGGGTATAATGGGGTTATAAGAATTTTAATTAAATTGCATCCCACTAATTATCATGATGTATAAAATACCCCAACATGGTATTTTAAAAGCATTTTACAAAAATGCACCAACTTCCACTAAATCCATATATCCACATAATTAACAACCAATACAATTTAATCATGTTAACTCCCCATTTTCCAACATGCATAACATGCACCCTGAAATGCAACCCCCGGGTCACGCCTACCAGGTGACTAAGCATATCATCAAGATAATTAATCACAACACATAATTCAATTATCACCATAATTAATCATGTAAACATAATTAATGCCCAAATTGCACTTAATCATTTCGGGGATATCACAATACTCCCCTACTTATAAGATTTCGACCTCGAAATCGCATGCACTTACCCAAAACGAAACTAAATATAAATCACATACCAGAAAATAGTTCCGGGTAATGGTGCACCATATGCTGCTCCGTCTCCCACGTAGCCTCCTCGACACCCCGACAATCCCACTGAACTTTGACCATCGGTATTATCTTACTTCGTAGTCTGCGATCCTCTCGATCCAGAATTCTGATCGGTCGTTCTACGTAGGATACATCAGAGTCTAACTGCACTTCAGTAGGCTGTAACACATGAGATGGATCTGGCTCATACTTCCGCAACATAGAGACGTGAAAAACATCATGAATGCCAGATAAAGACGGGGGTAGAGCTAAACGGTAGGCCAATGCACAAATACGCTTACCTCATACGGCCCAACATACCTCGGAGATAGCTTCCCCCGCATACCAAAACGAACTACACCCCTGAAGGGTGAGATTTTCAAGAAGACCTTGTCTCCCACTTGAAATTCTAGCGGTCGCCGTCGCTTATTGGCATAGGCTGCTTTCCTATCCTGAGCTGCCTTCATTTTCTGACGGATAACCTTTACCTTATCCTCCATTTCCCGAATCAGTTCGGGTCCTCCCACTGATTTACTGGTCAAGTCATCCCAGTATAATGGTGACCTACAACGCCTACCATACAAAGCCTCAAATGGTGCCATCTGAATACTCGCCTGATAACTGTTGTTGTATGAAAACTCTACCAAGGCCAAAGAATCTTGCCATGAGGCATCAAACTCCAACACACAAGCTCGTAGCATGTACTTGAGCATCTGTATAGTATGCTCAGTCTGATCGTCCGTCTGGGGATGATATGCCGTACTCAATCTCAACTAAGTACCCAAGGCTGACTGAAGACCTCCCCAGAAATGAGATGTGAACCGCGGATCTCTGTCAGACACAATAGACACCGGAATCCCATGCAATCTCACTATGTCTCTGACATACAACTGAGCCATCTTCAAGTATGTGTACGTCATACTGTAGGGAATGAAGTGAGCTACCTTCGTCAGCCTGTCAATGATCACCCAAATGGCATCACAACCCGAAGTAGTCCTCGGCAAGTGGGTCACAAAGTCCATAGATATGTGCTCCCACTTCCACTCCGGTATCTCCAAGCTCCTTAGCTCGCCACCGGGTTTCTGTCTCTCTGCCTTAACCTGCTGACAGATCAAACACCTCTTAACAAAAGCGATTACATCACGCTTCATCCGCTTCCACCAGAACTGATCACATAAGTCTTTATACATTTTCCTCCCTCGTGGATGGATACTGAATCGGCTACTATGAGCTCGTTCCAAGATTCCTCTACGCAACTACGGCGTACATGGAACTACCCATCGGTTGCCAAGTCTCAAAGAACCGTCCTCAGCCACTCTGAACTTTGATGGCTGTCCCTGAAGTGCGAATGATGACCATCTCCGAACCTCGTCATCTGTCCTCTGAGCTCTCCTGATATTCTCATAGATATCTGGCTCAGCCAATAAGGTCGATACCCAAACTGGCGATGTGTCCACATCGAAGTTATAGCCTAGATGGCAACAAGAAGTCATCATAGCTGACAGATGCATGACATCCTCAGCAGTATTCTTCACCTTCCTATTCAAGGCATCAGCTGTCAGATTCGCCTTCCCCGGATGGTACTCTATCTCACAGTCATAGTCCTTAAGCAAGTCCATCCACCTCCTCTGCCTCATATTCAGCTCCGCTTGGGTAAATAGGAACTTCAAGCTCTTATGGTCCGTGTAAATGGTAAATGAGGTACCATATAGATAATGCCGCCAAATTTTCAAGGCGAAAACGATAGCCACAAGTTCCAAATCATGAACCGGATATCTGGTCTCATGAGGCTTCAACTGCCTCGAAGCATAAGCCACCACGTGCTTATCCTGCATCAGTACATAGCCCAAAACCTGCAGTGATGCATCCGTGTACAAAGCAAACCACTCGTTCTCCGAAGGAATCACCAATATAGGTGCTGTAGTCAACCGGTGCTTCAACTCTTGGAAGCTCTGCTCACATGCCTCAGACCACAAGAACGGAACACCTTTCTGAGTCAACTGCGTCAACGGCTTAGCGATCTTAGAGAAACCCTCGACGAAACGTCGGTAATAACCCGCTAAACCAAGGAAGCTCCGGATTTCGGGCACAAATGTAGGCGCAGACCAATCCATCACTGCCTCCACTTTCCTGGGATCTACAGATATCCCGTCACTAGAGATCACATGCCCCAAAAATACCACGCTGCTCAACCAAAATTCACACTTGCTCAGCTTGGCGTACAACTGATTGACCCTAAGAATCTGGAGCACTGTCCTCAAATGATTCTTCTGCTCTTCCTCACTCCGAGAATAGTTAAGTATATCATCAATAAATACTATGATGAACCGATCAAGGTACGGTTGGCATAGTCGGTTCATCAAGCTCATAAAGACAGCCGGGGCATTTGTTACTCCAAACGGCATGACCAATAACTCATAATGACCATAACGGGTTCGGAAAGCTGTCTTCTGCACATCTTCTTCTCTAACTCGAATCTGATGGTACCCCGATCTCAAATCAATTTTACTACACAACCTCATGCCCTGCAACTGATCAAATAAGTCATTGATCCGCGGAAGAGGGTACTTATTCTTCAATGTGGCCTTGTTCATGGCGTAGCGATGTGAATACTTGCCGCTGTCATACCGTAGCGATGAGAGAATATTTGCCGCTGATATGAAGCGAAGAACACGACCGCTGTCATATCTTAGCGAGGGATATTATTTTCCGCTGGTATTGTCTAAGCGAGGAGTATTTCCGCTGTCATGTAAAGCGAGGGGTATTTCCACTGTCATGATAACACGAGGAGTAGTTGCACCGCTGTCATACTGTAGCGATGAGAGAATATTTGCCGCTGATATGAAGAGAAGAACACGGCCGCTGTCATATTATAGCGAGGGATATTATTTGCCGCTGGTATGTCGAAGCGAGGTAGCGATGAAGGATATTTGCCGCTCATATGAAGCGAAGAACACGGCCGCTGTCATATTATAGCGAGGGTTATCATTCCGCTATTCTGTTGGCGATGGTTCATGCCGCCGAGCATCTATATAGCGATGGTTCATTCCGCTATTCTGTTGGCGATGGTTCATGCCGCCGAGTATCTATATAGCGATGGTTCATTCCGCTATTCTGTTGGCGATGGTTCATGCCACCGAGTATCTATATAGCGATGGTTCATTCCGCTATTCTGTTGGCGATGGTTCATGCCACCGAGTATCTATGTAGCGATGGTTCATTCCGCTCTTCTGTTGGTGATGGTTCATGTCGTCGGGTATCTATATAGCGATGGTTCATCCCGCTATTCTGTTGGCGATGGTTCATGCCGCCGGGTATCTATATAGCGATGGTTCGTCCCGCTATTCTATTGGCGATGGTTCATGCCGCCGGGTATTCATAGCGATGGTTTATTCCACTATTCTATTGGCGATGGTTCATGCCACCGGGTATTACATAGCGACGGGTCATTCCACTACATCTATGGCGATGGTTCATGCCGCCAGGTATTATATAGCGATGGTACATTCCGCTACATCTATGGCGATAGTTCATACCGCCGGATATCTATAGCGATATTTTATGCCGCTGACTCTATGACGAGGGATCATGCCACTGATTCTATAGCCATGGGTTATACTGCTATGTGCGTAGCACTGGATTACGCCGCCTCCGAGCGATGGGTGCTGCTTGTGTACCACTGGTGGACGATGGATACAGGTATGCCGCTATCTTGATAGCGATGAGGTATGGTATATTACTGTTTTGTTAGCATTATTGTGAATACCGTGTGTTGTTATGTACCGTCATGTGTTTAACGATGAGATTATGGATGTCGTGTATCGACATGTACCGTCATGCATTTGACGATGTTATTTGGATGTCATATGTTGACATATACTGTCACGGGATGACGATGACATATAGGATGTTCTATGTAGACGTGTAGCGTCGTGATGCCGAATAATACGTCTAGGTGTATGTATTTAATCATATGGTTTGAGTGTTGTTGATGGGCACAAGATGATGTCTACGTCACTGGTTGACGAGATTGTTATGCCGAGCATGTTTGCTTGATGGATTATTGGATGCATTGTACCGGTTAGTGTACCGCATCTTGTAATAGAGGTAAATATTTTTACGAGTAGTGGTACCTTTGGGTATACTCGTTGGGATGGCTAAGGCCAAGTGATTGGTGGTAAGAGTAGTCATTGAGGAAACTACTCGCTTGTCTTTGTGATGTGTGATAGGCATACGGGGACAACTCATTTGTGTTGGGAGTACCAATGTGAGTGTCAACAAGTCGTTGTTAGCTCTGGTTGAGCATCTTTGCATGTAGAGTGCAACGGGAGTCACAATGGGAATTGTGGGATATAGTTAGTGGGGTAACACTACTATATTGATTTTATCTCTTGGAGAGATTTGGATTGTACTGT
This sequence comes from Haberlea rhodopensis, assembly GCA_907163345.1. Taxonomy (NCBI): domain Eukaryota; kingdom Viridiplantae; phylum Streptophyta; class Magnoliopsida; order Lamiales; family Gesneriaceae; genus Haberlea; species Haberlea rhodopensis. The sequence continues at coordinate 1,001,870 of CAJQUN010000134.1, read as the reverse complement.
CATGGAGACAGCTGGTATTGGTTGAGGGTTGATTGTGTGTAATACCCCCGAAATGTTATATGATTATATGTTACGATGTTGAAATGATATAATTATGTTTTACGATGATAAATTATGATGTGTTTAAGGGTTGTGGTGTATTTAAATTGGGGGCCACGATTTATGTTATGATGATATGATTTAGGGGCATGTTGGGTGTTTTAAAGGGATGTATTAATTTAGCGAAGTTATAAAATATCGAGTGAGGATATTTTAATACATCGTACTAAATACCGGGACACAATTAAACACCACATGACCACCCTACCCACACCACCACCCCACCCACTCGGTCACCACCCTCCCCCAATTGCACCCTACACCCCCACTTGTCAAAGCCCATGCCTCCCACTTGGTGATGCCCATGCTTCCACTTTGCAGCCAAATCATCTCCTTCTCTCCTCCTCTCTCTTTCTCTCCCAAAATCGTGCCTGTAAGCTGCTGGGGAAGGGAAGAAAAGCTTGGTAAGAAGGTGTTCAAATCCTTGCAAAAAGAGGAGCAAAAGAGAGGGGTAAGTGGGTGCCCTGTTTTTCTGGGTTTGTGCTTGGGCTTGGGTTTGGTGGGTTGATTTTAAAGCATGTTAAGTATAGGTTTGGGTGGAACCTTGGTAGAGATGCTTACAAGGTAGTTTTATGTAACTACTAGCATGGATGTTTGAGCATTTACATGTCTTATGTGATAGATTTCTAGTTATGAAGCTATATGCTCGAAAATCTGGGCAAAGGGATACATGCTCTGTTTCTGTAAAAGTTGGTTAAGGATGAAGATTATGTTGATGTTATGATGCATGTTAGCTTAAGTTTCGTTAAACCTTTGATTTAAGGGCTTACACGGATATTTTATGAAGTTCTTCACATGTTTGTTTCAGCATGAAAGATGTGCTATGTAGTAGAAAAGATGGTGTGAAAAGTAGTGCTCAAAAATCTGGGGACAAATCCCGATTTTCAGAGCTCTCGATCGATCGAGATTTGGTTCCGATCGATCGAGCGAGACAGAAGGTCTAAGCATGTTTTCAAAATTTTGGTGCCGATCGATCGAAGGATTTCTCGATCGATCGGTGAAGCTCCTCGATCGATCGGTAAAATGTTCGATCGATCGAGCGAGGCAGGAAGCTAAGGCACTTTTTGTGCACAGTGTCTCGATCGATCGAGACATAGGGCCGATCGATCGAGACATAGGGCCGATCGATCGAGAGAGGCAGAAAGTTGAAAAATATGATGATGTTTTATTTTGTTAAGTTTATGATGTAAGATGGTTTTGAGGCATCTAATATGGTATTATGTGGTCTTGTAGAACCATCCCAGGTACCGGCACCATCAAGGAGATAAAGTCTGTTGACTCCTCCTCCTTTTGAAAAGGTACGTAAGAAGCGTACGGGCATCGGACGGTAACACACATCTCTATACTACGACTATGCTTTTATTGCATGAGTATTCACGATGAAATGACGGTGTTTATACGATGTTTACACGATGATGTTTATATGATGTTTATACGATGAAGTTCATATGATGTTTATTGTTTATACGATGCTTATATGATGACATTTATGTGATGTATTGTGGTAAGATGCCACGGGGTAAGATGCCCCACATGGTAAGAGGCCATGCGATGTATTGTGGTAAGATGCCCCACATGGTAAGAGGCCATGCGATGTATTGTGGTAAGATGCCACGGGGTAAGATGCCCCATATGTTAAGAGGACATACGGTGATATTGTGGTAAGATGCCACGGGGGTAAGATGCCCATATGCATGATTCTAAATCAGGGACAACAATAAGAAGTGAATGAATAACCAGCATATTTACTTAACCAATGTTTCATGCATTTACTATGATGTTTTATGATGTTAAGTAAGATTATATATGCTCTTGATGTGTTATCCCTGTAGGTACACTTTAGGATGAAAGGACTAAGGGTCGGGTTGAGGCAGTGAGCTACTAGGGACACAGGAATGCATAGGATTCAAGTTTTGATTAGTATCTACTCTAGGAGTAGTGTAAATCTAAATGATATTCTTTTAGAATATAATGAATTATTTTTGAAGTTTTGTATTTTGGCCTGTAATCCTGTTAGCTCGTGTAACAACCAAAACCTTATGATGTTACCTTAATGCATGATTAGTCCTTCTTATGTCTTTTAATCACTGTTAAGGTGGGAAGACCCCACATTAGTGGTATCAGAGCAGTGGTTAGATAACTCGGGAATGAGTGAAGGGTAGCCTTAGCAATAAGTTGGCTAGGTACTTACTTTTGAACATATTTTATATGTATGTTGCATATGAAGTTTCTATGTTATGCTAACATGTTTAATTATCTAACGATGTGCTTTATGAACTGCTTTTGGTGTTGTTATTAACCCTTGTGTTGCAGCATGGCAGCAAATATAGAAGTGGGTGACGCCATTAGTGTAAATGCAAGCGCTGGGCGTACGAATCCATTGCCACCACCAGCCTTGGGCGAGAAACCCTCTGAACAGCAGTTGCTACCTGGGGAATTGAGCTTGGCTCAGTTTATGATGTATCGACCTCCGATGTTCGAGGGAACTGAATCAGGAGAGAAAGCTGAGGAATGGTTAGAGAGGATCGAGCAGATATTTGTGGCAGCGCCTTGTGCAAAGACGGCCTGGATCAGATTAGCAGAATTTCAGCTGTCCAAGAAGGCATTGATGTGGTGGAAAACCACAGTGATTGAGCAAGAGGCTCAGGGACAAGAGGTGAATTGGAAGATGTACCGAACGCGATTTCTGAATCGCTATTTCTCAGCCGCCGCAAGACAGGCCAAGGAGGATGAGTTTACCAGTTTAAGACAAGGTACCATGCCTGTATCTGACTATTCTTTGCATTACTGTTCCTTACTACAATATGTGCCACACATTGCTGCAAGCACTCAAGCGAAGATGCGGAACTTCATGAAGGGCTTGAGGCCTGAACTGTATGACAGGGTGATCACTTATGGCCCTGCTTGTTTTGATGATGCACTCTCACGAGCTGAGCTAGCTGAACTGGGAGTTGGTGCATATCCTGATGCAGTGCCACCTCCAGCACCCCCTCAGAAATTTACTTCTGACCACTTGAAGCCCAGGGGTGATCAGTTTAAGCCTAGGGGGAACACTTCAGCATCGAGATTCAGTGGCAAGAGGTCCGAGAATCGATGGAAAGGGAAAGGTAGGAATGATGCTCCATCCGGGAGAGGACAGTCTCAGGGAGACAGATCTGGAAGAGTTCAGTGCACTCTTTGTGGGCAACCACATTTGGCAAAGGACTGCGTAGGATGTTATGTATGTGTTGACAGAGGCCACTTTGCTCGGCGGTGTCCCAACAGGGGAAGACAGCAGAGCTCTATGGGGAGACCTGCGGACAGAACGGCACAACACCGGCCACCCTTTGTGCCAAGACAGTATGGAGGTCAGCCCGCGGGGCCACCTCAGGGACAAGTATATGCTTTGACGAGGGAGCAGGCTACGGCGGCCCCGGAGGAAGTTATAGCGGGTACGTGTCTTTTATTTACGCACCCTGCTCTTATATTGATAGACACAGGTGCGTCACACTCTTTTGTGTCGACGAGTTTTGTTGAAAGGCACCACATATGCACTTCTCCGTCCCCCATGCCTCTTGTGGTCTCGACCCCCGCTGGAAGAAGTTTGACTACGGATCGGATTGTTTATGATGGCCTCATTTATTTTGAGGATAATGAGTTAAGATCAGATTTGATTGTGTTGGGAATGACAAACTTCGATTGCATTGTGGGCATCGATGTTCTGAACAAGTATCAGGCAGTGGTAAACTGCAGGCAAAGGACTGTCCGATTTAGATCTGTATTGGGAGTCCAATGGACATTCTATGGGGATGGTTCCCGTCCGAAGATTCCGTTAATATCTGCTGTCAAGATGACACAGCTATTGGAACGAGGTCATGCGAGATATCTTATCTATGCTGTTGACATGACGGATAAGAGGAAGGAATTAAAGGTTGAAGATGTGCCCGTAGTGGCGGAGTTTCCTGATGTCTTTCCGGAGGAGATTCCCGGATTCCCACCGACGAGAGAGGTCGAGTTTGGGATTGAGTTACTACCAGGGACGTCTGCAATTTCTCGTGCCCCGTATAGGATGGCACCAGCGGAGCTAAGAGAGCTAAATATTCAATTGCAAGAGCTCCTAGACAAAAACTACATACGCCCTAGCGTATTGCCATGGGGTGCGCCTGTCTTATTTGTTAAGAAGAAAGATGGATCGATGCGTCTATGCATTGACTACAGGCAGTTGAACAAAGCTACAGTAAAGAACAAGTATCCACTTCCGAGGATCGATGACTTGTTCGATCAGTTGCAAGGTACGAGGCTCTATAGTAAGATCGATCTGAGGTCGGGGTACCATCAGATTCGAGTAAGAGAAGATGATGTTCAGAAGACGGCTTTCAGGACAAGATATGGGCACTATGAATTCCTGGTCATGCCTTTTGGGGTGACGAATGCCCCAGCTGTCTTCATGAGTTTGATGAACAGGGTATTCCAGCCATATTTGGATCAGTTCGTCATAGTCTTCATTGACGACATACTTATTTACTCTCGGACTGAAGAAGAGCATGTAAGGCACTTGAGGATAGTACTTCAGATCCTTAGGGATCATCAGCTGTATGCAAAGCTTAGTAAGTGCGAGTTCTGGTTGGACATCGTGGTATTTTTAGGCCATGTCATATCTAGCCATGGGATATCTGTGGATCCAAGGAAGATTGAAGCTGTGATGGAGTGGGCTGCACCCACTTCTGTACCGGAAATACGGAGTTTCCTCGGTTTGGCAGGTTATTACCGACGTTTCGTCGAAGGTTTCTCGAAGATTGCCAAACCTCTGACACAGCTGACTCAGAAAGGAGTCCCCTTCTTTTGGTCTGAGGCTTGTGAGGAAAGCTTCCAAGAGCTGAAGCGCCGTTTGACTACAGCGCCTATGCTGGTGATTCCGTCTGAGGATAAGAGGTTTGCCTTGTATACGGATGCGTCATTACAGGGCTTGGGCTGTGTGTTGATGCAAGATAAGCATGTGGTGGCTTATGCATCGAGGCAACTGAAGCCACACGAAGCCAAGTATCCAGTGCATGATTTGGAATTGGCGGCCATCATTTTTGCCTTGAAGATTTGGAGGCATTACTTGTATGGCACGTCTTTCACTATATATACGGATCATAAGAGCCTGAAGTTCTTATTCACTCAGGCAGAGTTGAATATGAGGCAAAGAAGGTGGATGGATTTGCTCAAAGATTATGATTGTGAAATTGAGTATCATCCAGGTAAAGCGAACCTGATAGCAGATGCCTTAAGTCGGAAGGTGAAGAGTACTGCAGAGGATGTTATGTGTTTGTCGGCCTTGATGACGTCTTATTGCCAACTGGGCTATGATTTCGATGTAGACACGTCGCCTGTACGAGTGTCGACCCTATTGGCGGAGCCAGACATATTTGAGGCAATCAGGAAGGCCCAGAAGTCGGATAGTGAGGTTCAGAGGTGGACATCATTGATCCTTCAAGGTCAACCATCCAAGTTCAGAGTGGCTGAGGATGATTCCTTGAGACTGGGCAACCGATGGGTAGTCCCAGATGCACCAGGACTGCGTAGAGGAATATTGGAGCGGGCTCACAGTAGTCGTTTCAGTATCCACCCAGGGGGAAAGAAGATGTACAAAGATCTATGCGATCAATTCTGGTGGAGACGCATGAAGCGTGAGGTAATCGTTTTCGTTAAAAGATGTTTGATCTGTCAACAGGTAACGGCAGAGAGGCAGAGGCCTGGTGGTGAGCTGAAGAGATTAGAGGTGCCCGAATGGAAGTGGGAGCATATATCTATGGACTTTGTGACCCACTTACCTAGGACGGCCTCAGGATTTGATGCGATCTGGGTGATCGTGGATAGGCTGACGAAGATGGCTCATTTCATCCCTTACAGTATGTCATATACATACTTGAAGATGGCCCAGATGTATATACGGGATGTGGTGAGGTTGCATGGTATTCCAGTCTCGATAGTGTCTGACAGGGACCCGAGGTTCACTTCACATTTCTGGGAGGGTCTCCAGACAGCTTTGGGCACAGAGGTGAGACTGAGTACGGCCTATCACCCTCAGACAGACGGCCAAACAGAGCGTACCATTCAGACGCTCGAGGACATGTTGAGGGCGTGTATTTTGGAGTTTGATACTCCGTGGCAGGATTCAGTGCCGCTGGTGGAGTTCTCCTATAATAACAGTTATCAGGCGAGCATTCAAATGGCCCCTTTTGAAGCTCTGTATAGACGACGATGTAGATCACCACTGTATTGGGAGGACTTGACTAGCAAAGCGGTCGGAGGACCGGATATGATCAGAGATATGGAGGGTAAGATAAAGTTGATACGCCTGAAGATGAAAGCGGCCCAGGATAGGCAAGCGGCCTATGCCAATAAGCGGCGACGACCGCTAGAATTCCAGTTAGGAGACAGGGTCCTCTTAAAGATCTCGCCCTTCAGGGGCGTGGTTCGTTTTGGGATGCGGGGAAAGTTATCTCCGAGGTATGTTGGGCCATATGAAGTTTTACAGCGTATCGGTACTTTGGCATATCGTTTGGCTCTACCGCCATCCTTGTCTGGCATACACGATGTTTTCCATGTCTCTATGTTGAGGAAGTATGAGCCAGACCCGTCCCATGTCTTACAGCCTACTGAAGTACAGTTAGACTCAGATGTGCCCTACGTTGAACGACCGATCAGAATTCTGGATCGAGAGGGTCGCAGACTACGAAGTAAAGTTATACCGATGGTCAAAGTTCAGTGGGATCGTCGGGGTGTCCAGGAGGCTACGTGGGAGACGGAACGGCATATGGTGCAGCACTATCCGGAACTATTCTCCGGTATGTTTTTATGTTTAGTTTCGATATGATGATGCATGTGGATTTCGAGGACGAAATCTTATAAGTAGGGGAGTAATGTAATACCCCCGAAATGTTATATGATTATATGTTACGATGTTGAAATGATATAATTATGTTTTACGATGATAAATTATGATGTGTTTAAGGGTTGTGGTGTATTTAAATTGTGGGCCACGATTTATGTTATGATAATATGATTTAGGGGGCATGTTGGGTGTTTTAAAGGGATGTATTATTTTAGCGAAGTTATAAAATATCGAGTGAGGATATTTTAATACATCGTACTAAATACCGGGACACAATTAAACACCACATGACCACCCTACCCACACCACCCCCCCACCCACTCGGTCACCACCCTCCCCCAATTGCACCCTACACCCCCACTTGTCAAAGCCCATGCCTCCCACTTGGTGATGCCCATGCTTCCACTTTGCAGCCAAATCATCTCCTTCTCTCCTCCTCTCTCTTTCTCTCCCAAAATCGTGCATGTAAGCTGCTGGGGAAGGGAAGAAAAGCTTGGTAAGAAGGTGTTCAATCCTTGCAAAAAGAGGAGCAAAGAGAGGGGTAAGTGGGTGCCCTGTTTTTCTGGGTTTGTGCTTGGGCTTGGGTTTGGTGGGTTGATTTTAAAGCATGTTAAGTATAGGTTTGGGTGGGACCTTGGTAGAGATGCTTACAAGGTAGTTTTATGTAACTACTAGCATGGATGTTTGAGCATTTACATGTCTTGTGTGATAGATTTCTAGTTATGAAGCTATATGCTCGAAAATCTGGGCAAAGGGATACATGCTCTGTTTCTGTAAAAGTTGGTTAAGGATGAAGATTATGTTGATGTTATGATGCATGTTAGCTTAAGTTTCGTTAAACCTTTGATTTAAGGGCTTACACGGATATTTTATGAAGTTCTTCACATGTTTGTTTCAGCATGAAAGATGTGCTATGTAGTAGAAAAGATGGTGTGAAAAGTAGTGCTCAAAAATCTGGGGAAAAATCCCGATTTTCAGAGCTCTCGATCGATCGAGATTTGGTTCCGATCGATCGAGCGAGACAGAAGGTCTAAGCATGTTTTCAAAATTTTGGTGCCGATCGATCGAAGGATTTCTCGATCGATCGGTGAAGCTCCTCGATCGATCGGTAAAATGTTCGATCGATCGAGCGAGGCAGGAAGCTAAGGCACTTTTTGTGCACAGTGTCTCGATCGATCGAGACATAGGGCCGATCGATCGAGAGAGGCAGAAAGTTGAAAAATATGATGATGTTTTATTTTGTTAAGTTTATGATGTAAGATGGTTTTGAGGCATCTAATATGGTATTATGTGGTCTTGTAGAACCATCCCAGGTACCGGCACCATCAAGGAGATAAAGTCTGTTGACTCCTCCTCCTTTTGAAAAGGTACGTAAGAAGCGTACGGGCATCGGACGGTAACACACATCTCGATACTACGACTATGCTTTTATTGCATGAGTATTCACGATGAAATGACGGTGTTTATACGATGTTTACACGATGATGTTTATATGATGTTTATACGATGAAGTTCATATGATGTTTATTGTTTATACGATGCTTATATGATGACATTTATGTGATGTATTGTGGTAAGATGCCACGGGGTAAGATGCCCCACATGGTAAGAGGCCATGCGATGTATTGTGGTAAGATGCCACAGGGTAAGATGCCCCACATGGTAAGAGGGCATGCGATGTATTGTGGTAAGATGCCACGGGGTAAGATGCCCCATATGGTAAGAGGCCATACGATGATATTGTGGTAAGATGCAAGGGGGTAAGATGCTCATATGCATGATTCTAAATCAGGGACAACAATAAGAAGTGAATGAATAACCAGCATATTTACTTAACCAATGTTTCATGCATTTACTATGATGTTTTATGATGTTAAGTAAGATTATATATGCTCATGATGTGTTATCCCTGTAGGTACACTTTTGGACGAAAGGACTAAGGGTCGGGTTGAGGCAGTGAGCTACTAGGGACACAGGAATGCATAGGATTCAAGTTTTGATTAGTATCTACTCTAGGAGTAGTGTAAATCTAAATGATATTCTTTTAGAATATAATGAATTATTTTTGAAGTTTTGTATTTTGGCCTGTAATCCTGTTAGCTCGTGTAACAACCAAAACCTTAAGATGTTACCTTAATGCATGATTAGTCATTCTTATGTCTTTTAATCACTGTTAAGGTGGGAAGACCCCACATTGTGAATCAACCGGGGTAAGCCCTACTAGTGTTGGACTAGGTGATGGCTGCGTACTTCCGGCGAGACGTTCGAGGAGGCGTCTCTAGAGAGATGCTCAAGGTTTGTGGAGTACTATGGCATTAGTACAGAGCATCATTAGAATGAGTATACGTGGTGTATACGGGTTTTGATTTGGGTAATAGTGGCATTGATGCACTATTTTAACCAGTTGTGTGTTTCTGGGTTCCGGAATATATTTTGGTATAAATATATCCAGGTTTTCCAAACAGTGGTTCGAGGTTGGAGAGTCATGGATGCATGACACTTTCCTTGTGAGGAAGACGGTATTGATATACCTACCAGTTGAATCCTTTGGGAGATTCGTTGATTTGGTTTGTGTGGTGTTGATATTGAATCACACCCTTTTTGGTTTGTCAACCATCATTTTCCGTGGAGTGAGAATAATTGAGGATTGACAGTTGGTTTTGGGATTTTGGGTATGATTGGAGATACCCGAGTCTTTTGCGTTGAGTGTGCATGTTGTGTTGGTGCGTGGGCATGTATGCTGGTGTGGGTATACGAATGCCAGCACTTTCTTGGTACTCGTCGAGCATTAGATTTATATGCTTTGATGAATGAATCTCCGACGTCATGATAAAACTCATTTCTACGTACCTCAAAACCCAAGCTAATCTAGTGAGTACTCCTCAAATCAACCCCGGAATCTATTAACCTGGTCATGTAAATTCCAAATGACACTAAGTGTTCGAGTAATGCATTGAACCAAAAACGTAGCCTTTGAAAATCTATTTTCCAGCTTGAGCGGTTTTAGTAAAATCGTCATAACGTTACCTTTTCAAATCCAAATGGAGTGATTCCGGTGGAAAATTACAGCCAAGTCAATGTACTAAAATTCTTATTTCTAGACAATATCCGAAATTCCTAACCAAAAATACTCAGGAATTTGAAGAACACACTGCATGTGTATTTTCGCCGACATGCAGGGCTTAGAATTTAAAGACCTACAACTTTCATTTGAGGACCGACATCAAATTTGAAACAAAAGATGACCAGAAACTCGAAACACAGTCTGCATGCAACATGCATGAACATGCAGAGTCAAAAATTAGCACTTAAAGTAAAATCGACATAACTTTTACTTCGGAGATCCAAATTGCATGCTTTTTCTTAAAAATTGCGTAAAATGAAAAGAGCTACTACTTTTATTTGAATACCAACATCAAATTCTGAACACATGTTACTTAGAATCAAAGAACAGAACATAAGTGAACTCGCATGCACTGAATTTCCAGATTTTACACATTGGTAAAATGACCATAACATTTTCACCGGAACTCCAAATTAGTCAAATTTACTGTCAAATAGAAGGTATTCAAACTAGATACAACTTGAATTTGAACTTCAACCTCAAATTCGAAACTTAACTAAACCCAAAATTCGAAATGACAGATACATGCATGCTGAAATCTGTTGCACACTTTTTGACAGCAAGTTATCTCTACATTTTGTTGGGATATGCCCTAAGACATTTCATTAGATGATTGTTTATGACATACAATGTAATATGATTTTATGAATGGCAATTCATTATTATATATTATTCTTTTAACTGTGCAATGTGAATTAATATATATGTTAATGTTCTTAGAATAATATTGTATTATTCTTAAAGATGTCCCTAGTCAAGTATTATCATGAAAGGGATAATGATAATACGTAGAGACTAGTATGTGTTGATCGATGAATTGTTCATTGATATGAGATATCAAATCAACATATGGGTACATGTTAGAGAACGATGTACTGGACAGACCCACCATGAGAATGCAACATGGATAGTTATATGATCGTCATATGCAATTCTCATAGTGATAATAATTTATGTAATCCTTACGACTTGTGATCATCAGAGATCCCAACATAAGGAGTTATGTATCTTGATATCGTCAAACGTTACCCGTAACAGGGTAAACTATAAAGGCGACTATTGGATACACTACGAATTATGTAGAGGGATGTTGACTGATCGAGATAGGATTTGTCCCTCCTATATAACAGGAGATGTGTTTGGCCCTTGATCAAGTGAGAACTAAAATGCATGGCCATGCTCGAATGAGTCGATATGAGATATCGAGCTTATTCGTTTATTCTAGTACTTGGGGATCAAGAAATAAAGATTGGATATACGAGTATGACTATTCCATGACTCGTGTTCAATCTAAACACAAAGGACAAAGGGATTAAGTTACATGGTTAATATTATCACAAGTTCTAAAGGTTATGTCGAGTCATTGACATTCTTGTAATTTGGGTAGCCTTGATGTGTTGCTAGACACCGCTCTTTGCTTGTAACGTAAAATGAGATTTTATGTCACTGCCAACATTACGAGATCCTATCGGGTCGCACAAAAGATTAAATCGAGAAGGGAAATTAAATTCATGGGATGAATTAAATAATTAAGAGGAGTCTTAATTAATAATCATAAGGATTAAATTAAATCATGGGCTTAAGCCCATGAGGCTTTATGAAAGCCTTTAATTAAATCATATATAAGGGGATTGCATGGTGATTAATTAGAATAATACAATTCATATCATTTAACCTAAACTCCAAGAAGACCACACGGCCGCCTCCTCTCCAAGCTCTCTCGGCTTCACCATAGCCGAAGTGAATTGTGGAGATTTGCGTGCCATTTAATCGATTTAGAATCGAGTGTGTTTCTTGTTCCGGTTTAAGAAATCGTCTAGCAACTTGTTCTTAAGCTATCCCTTCACCCGATTTGATCGTGTGGATACCGCTGAGGCAAAACTTGTTGAGTTTTGCTAGTGACTCGGAGGAGGCGTTGGACGTGGTGCAGCTCCGTGAATTCTGCTTCAAACACGCTACAAGGGTGAGACACTTGTTATTCCTTTATCCGATATGAAATCCTATGTATAGATCTGCTGGTTAGTAATCCATAAAAATTTTATTCCGCTGCGTTGTATGCTCTTGGATTACTTACAGTGGTATCAGAGCCGTGTACAAGGCTCATATCGGATTTATGTGGTTAAATAGTTTAATCATATTAGAATTAATATTGCATGCTATTTAAAATTGTATATAATCATATATGATATGATTAAATTGAGTTTGTGAAAATCATCGTATAATTATATTTGATATAATTGGCGAATAATTGTATACGATACACGAAAGCGTAAAATCGAGGTGTTAGCTCATGCATGGCTCACGGCCGCAGCCACCGAAGGGCTAGGGTTTCGAACCCTAGTCACCATGGCTCACGGCCGAAGCCACCAAAGGGCTAGGGTTTCGAACCCTAGTCATCATGGCTCACGGCCGCCGCATGTTGCTAGGGTTTCGAACCCATTGGCTCGTGCATTGCCGAGCAGCCGCCGCATAAGGGCTAGGGTTCGGACCCTGGCTCGAGCGTGGGCCGAGCCACCACGTAAATTAGGGTTTTGAACCCATTGGCTCGTGACGGCTAGCTCATGACGGCTAGGGTTTCGAACCCTAGCAGCCGTGCATGGGCTCGGCCGCCGCCGCTCAATGGTTCGGCCATGGCTAGGGTTTCGAACCCTAGGCCCATAATTGGTCCAGCCGTGGTCCATGTTGGTTCGAACCATGGTGGTTCGTAGCTAAGTCGAAATTAGTTCGTGGCATGTGATGTCTCGAGCGTACGATAATTTTTCAGAAATTCTATTTTACAGTTTTAATTAGAATTAAATTTAAAATGTTTAGAATTTAATTAATTAAATGTTAATGCATGCTTTATGTGTTGTTTGAGCATGGTGCGTGGTTATAGCCCTTTGACCTATTAGATAGGATTTGTGAATGTTTGTAATTTTTAATACGACCTGCGTGTCGTGCCTTCTCTATTTTATTCTAAATGTTATCCCTCCCCTATGTTCCCCTCGAATGTAAATCGAGGAATTCTATATCTTGTAAATAGTGTAGTTTATTTTATTGATGGTGATCAATGAAGATGGAGCATCGTGCCGGGATGAGGAGGCCATTCACAAATTGGAGCCAAAGGAAGGTGCTTGTGAAGTTACCTTAGGTTGACTCTTAGAATTTCTCATTGGCTTGAGAAAATCGTTAGTAGGGGCTATAACCATGTCACGTTTAATTATGTATGTTGATGCATGATTTATCTTATGTTTTAGTATGATAATTGTATTACACATATATGTAGATATGTATACAACTATATGTAGTGGACATATTTTAAATTATCAAACTAATCATGAGATCAATAAATCCCTCTAAAATATTAAGTTTTAGATGCCTTCCAAAATTAAAAGTACTCGTCAATAACTTCGATTGTACATGTGTGGGTTTGCCAAAGCAAAGCACCGTGGCAATCTTAGTAAGGCGCGAAAGGATAAATGTGATATCCGTTATACTTAAAATTGGGTACGACTTAACTAAGTTATCTCAATAGGATTGGGAACTTAGAGGCATGGGTTGGATTATAATTCATTTGATGAATTGAACAAAGTGTTGTTCGTCCAACTATCCAAGAATTACATGTGATGTAATTGACAAAGTGTTGTCTACCTAAATAACCGAGTCTTGGGCGATTAGCCAAAGCTAACTCAAGATTAGGCGAAATATGGATCTTGGCCCACTAAAGGTTTTGAGGGTTGATATTTTTTTTAAACAAAATAGTGGGAGTATCATTTAATATAAGACCATGTTAAATGATTAAATCATAAACTTATTTTGCATATTTATATTGTAGATATCCATGGCAACTAACAACGTTACTAGCACTTTATCACTGCGATCGGTCCTTGAGAAGGACAAATTAAATGGGACGAATTTCCTAGACTGGCATAGGAACTTGAGGATAGTCCTCAAACAAGAAAAGAAACAATATGTCCTAGAGGAACCCTTACCCGCTGAGGAACCTCCCCTAACGGCTACAAGAGCTGAAAAAGATGCTTACAAGAAGCATCAAAGTGACGCACTTGATGTTGGGTGCCTTATGCTTGCCACCATGAACCCTGAGCTTCAGAAGCAACATGAGGAAATGGAGGCGTTCGATATGATCGAACACTTAAAGCAATTGTACCAACAGCAAGCAAGACAAGAGAGGTATGACGTCTCTAAGGCGTTATTCCAGTGCAGGATGTTAGAGGGAAGCCTAGTTGGAACTCATGTGCTCAAGATGATTGGGTACATTGAGAATCTGGACAAGCTGGGTTTTCCATTGGACCAAGAGTTGGCCACCGATGTGATCTTGCAATCGTTGCCTGAGAGCTTCAGTCAATTTGTAGTAAATTACAATATGACTGACATGGAAAAGACTCTACCACAATTGCTTGGTATGTTGAGAACATATGAAGCAAATACAAAGAAGACTAAGGCCACAAATGTTCTTATTGTGAATAAGGGCAAAGGAAGGGCCAAAGCTAAAGGCAACAAGAAAGCAAAGAAGGTCTTTGTTAAATCTAAGCCAAAGTCTTATGCACTGAAACCAAAGGGAGGGATAGCGAAGGAAGGGAACTGTTTCCATTGCGGTGAGACCGGCCATTGGAAAAGAAACTGCAAAGTATATCTGGAGGATCTAAAGAAAGGAAGTGTGACTTCCGCTTCAGGTATTTTTGTTATAGAAGTCAATTTATCTACTTCTTCATCATGGGTATTAGATACTGGATGTGGATCTCACATTTGTGTAAATGTGCAGGACCTCAAAAAGAGTAGATTGTTGGCGAAAGGCGAAGTTGATCTCCGAGTTGGAAATGGAGCAAGAGTTGCTGCATTAGCTATAGGAGATTATCATTTAGCTTTACCTTCTGGTTTATCATTGATTTTAAAAGACTGTTATTTTGTGCCGTCTATTACTAAAAACATAATTTCTATTTCTTGTTTAGACAAGTATGGTTTTTTATTTATAATAAAGGACAACTGTTGTTCTATTTATTTAAATGATATGTTTTATGCTAGTGCACAAATGGTGAATGGTCTTTATGTATTAAATCTTGATATACCTATCTATAACATAAATACTAAAAGGATTAAAAATAATGATTGTAATCCGACTTATCTCTGGCATTGTCGCTTGGGCCACATAAACGAGAACCGCATATCTAAACTTCATAAGGATGGAGTATTAGATTCATTTGATTTTGAATCATATGAAACATGCGAATCTTGTTTAATGGGCAAGATGACAAAATCCCCTTTCAAGGGACATGTTGAAAGGGCAAGTGTTTTATTGGGACTAATACATAGTGATGTATGTGGACCAATAAGTACACAAGCTAGAGGTGGTTTTCAATACTTCGTTACATTTACTGATGACCTCAGTAGATATGGGTATGTATACCTAATGAAGCATAAGCATGAAACCTTTGAAAAGTTCAAAGATTTCAAGAATGAAGTACAAAACCAACTTGGCAAAAGTATCAAAATCCTTCGATCAGATCGAGGAGGTGAATACCTAAGCCAAGAGTTTCATGACTATCTAAAGGAGTGTGGGATAGTCCCACAACTCACTCCTCCGTATACTCCACAATGGAATGGTGTATCCGAGAGGAGAAATCGAACCTTGTTGGACATGGTTAGATCAATGATGAGTCATGCAGATCTTCCGATATCGTTTTGGGGACACGCTCTAGAAACAGCGATTTTCTTACTGTGAGACCCCGAGATCTCAAGATACTAATAGGTGCGATTAAGAGAACTAAACATTCATATGAATAAATCAGAGTAATGAGTCATGTTGATAGTCCTGAGCTTAAGGGGTACAGTAGCGAAAGTTTCAAAAAGGAATTTCACAAATTCCTACAAAATGTGCTACACTATAGTCTTAGTCTACCACATGTAGAAGCTATATAAAATTTTCTCAACAAGCAGCTAATCCTGTAGCTCTCCTTACAGCTCAGCTTCTCAACCCCGACCCTGGTTCTCAACATCAAAAGCACCTACAAAGACAACCCCCAACACATGAGCATAACACAATTCATATTCAACATAATATGAGAATAAGGCGTAAATGCACAATCATAAAATACAAATCACTTCCTGTATTCCCATCGCATTTACAATGCCCATTGGTTGTCCCTGTACCATAATTCATAATATAACACATTATATGAATGTATGGTTTCACAAATGAATGTCATGACATTTCCTCATTTTCTTTAGTCAGTCATCATCAGTTATTTTAATGCTTCTTCGCTTTCATAATCTCAAAATAAGCGGTATCTCATCCTCGCTTCTTCATACTAGCGGTATCTCATCCTCGCTCAGTATGGTATAAACCCGCCTCCATGTGAAAGCGAGCCTCCCCCCTCCCGCTCCACATTTTTAGCGGTAAAGCGTAAGCATTAACACCTTAACCGTGATCGCCCTGACTCGTGGAATACATCTCTTTATCCCACATCACAATATGCAACAACAATGCATAATATGCAACAACAATGCATAATAACATGTATCAATTCATAATGCATCACATTGCATTCATCATGTGTCACACAGACAAATATAAATACATGTTACCGTTGGGATGCCCGTACGTCGCTTACGTACCTTTCCAAAAAGTAGTGTGTGGTGGGACTCTATCCCCTGCGTTGTGTAGCCGTCTGTGAAGGCTCTACACCAGTGTACAACACAATATTAGATGTCTCATTACAATCCAATATCAAAATTTAACAAAATATAACAATTTATATTTTTTTCAACATTCTGGGCCTCTCGATCGATCGGCCCCTCTTCCCGATCGATCGAGAAGACGCTTAAAATCAAAATCAAGATTCTGCCTCGCTCGATCGATCGAGATGAAATGTCGATCGATCGAGATGCTCTGTTCGAGAAATACCAACCCAGAATTTTCGAACACCTATATTTACACCCTTCGATCTAGCATAAAACATACACCAAATGTTTAAACACTCATGCTAGCAAATAGAACACATTCCCCTGAGTGTATTCATATCAAGATTTCACCCCAAACACAAACCCACATGCATTAAAATCACCCATGAACATCAGTACTCATCCAACATTTTTTGAAAACAGGGCATTGTCTTCCTGCCCAGATTTTTTTGAGTACACACTTTCAAGCAATGAAATCTACCACATAAGTCATGCAATTTGCTCGAATAAAAATGTCCAGGGTTTCACCAAACTACCATGCATATTTTCACATCGAAGGTTCACTCAAAAACCCTTCTAACATGCATAATACCACCCCTTCAATATCACTCCCAGATCACATATTTCCAGAAAACAGGGGAAAATATCTACCCAGATTTTCGAACACCTTACTTTACATGCTTAAATCTACCACATAAAACATGTAATGTGCTCAAGGAAAAATACTGGAAGCTTCATAAAAACATGATAAATGAACATGAATCGAAGGTTTAACAAAACCTAAACTAACATGCCATTTTTCACACCAACAAAGTATGAGTTCAACAACATATTTTACAAACCCAGAAATGGTTTCTCACCCCTTTTGGCTCCGATTTTTGCAAGCTTTCCAAGCAAGAAAAATGGTGGATCTCCTCTTGTTTTCCCTTACCAGATGTTGGACGAAAAAGTTGGAGAGAATGGAGTGATTTCAGTTATGACAAGGTGGAGTGGGAGATGAGGGAAGAGGTATGGGCAAGCTGCAGCTGGCAGCAGGGTATGGGTCAAGGGGGGTGGTTTGTGGTGGGTTATGTGATGTGTTATGTTTTGGTCCCGGTATTTCGCGATGTATTAAAATATCCTCACATGATATTTTATAGTATTTTCTCAATAAAAATACTTCAATTCCCATTTACAATATACTTTACCAAAACGATTAACACACACCCCAAATTAATCATGCCACAACCCCAAAATCCCAACATACAACACATGCACCCTCACATGCATCTCCCAATATTATTAATTCAACACAAGAATTAATATCATAATTTTCACAACAATGATTAATGTCTAAATAACACTTAATCATTTCGGGGATATCACACTTACTGAACCGTGTTCCATCTAAATCAGTGGAAAAGACACCATATGAGATATGGACTGGGAAGTGTCCTAGTATGTCGTTTATGAAGATTTGGGGTTGTGAGGCTTTCGTTAGACGTCACGCCACTAACAAACTTGGACCCAAATCTGATAAGTGTTTATTTGTGGGGTATCCTAAGGAAACGAAAGGATACTATTTCTATTTTCCCACCGAGAACAAAGTAGTTGTTGCTCGGACTGGTGTATTTCTTGAAAGAGAATTTATTTCTAGAAAAACCATTGGGAGAAAAATAGAACTTAGTGAAGTTCAACCACAAGAAAACACTGAACCTGAGATTGAGATGGAAACAGAGCAGGCTCCGCAAGCTGTTGTGGAAGAAGCACCTGCTCAAGAGACACAAGCCCAGCGTAGGTCTGTAAGAGAACACCGGGAGCCACAGAGATATGGATTTCTTGTGACTCAACAAGGTGACTTACTACTTATTGATGAGGATGAGCCGTCATCTTATCAACAAGCTATAATGGGCAATGATTCTGAGAAACGGCAAGAGGCCATGAAATCTGAGATGGAATCCATGTATGCAAACCAAGTATGGACTTTGGTTGATCCACCTGAAGGGGTACGACCCATAGGGTGCAAATGGATTTTCAAGAAAAAGACCGATAGGGATGGTAACGTACAAACCTATAAAGGTCGGCTGGTTGCAAAAGGATTCAAACAAATTCATGGTATTGACTATGATGAAACCTTTTCACCAGTGGCCATGGTTAAATCCATAAGGATCTTACTTGCAATAGCTGCATTTCATGATTATGAAATCTGGCAGATGGATGTCAAAACAGCTTTTCTTAATGGAAATCTGCTCGAGGATGTGTACATGACACAGCCCGAGGGTTTTGTCGATCCAAAGGATGCTGGAAAGATATGCAAGCTACAACGATCCATTTATGGATTGAAGCAAGCTTCTCGGAGTTGGAATCTTCGTTTTGATGATGCAATCAAAGAGTTTGGTTTTATCAAAAATGAAGATGAACCTTGTGTCTACAAGAAGGTCAGTGCGAGCGTAATCATTTTCCTAGTGTTGTATGTAGATGACATACTTCTTATTGGAAATGATATCCCTGCCTTGCAATCTGTAAAGATTTGGCTAGGGAACTGCTTTTCGATGAAAGATTTAGGAGAAGCCACCTATGTATTAGGAATCAAGATCTATAGAGATAGATCAAGAAGGCTTCTTGGTCTAAGTCAAAGTACATACATAGACAAGGTGCTTAAAAGGTTTAGCATGCAAGAATCCAAGAAAGGATTCGTGCCTATGACGCATGGCATTTATCTCTCGAAGGAACAGTGTCCTTCAACAGAAGATGAGAGACAACGCATGAGTAAGATTCCATACGCGTCAGCTATTGGATCTATCATGTATGCCATGATATGCACTCGTCCCGATGTATCGTATGCTTTGAGCATGACGAGCAGATGTCAAGTTGATCCGGGTGAAGGTCACTGGATTGCGGTCAAGAACATCCTGAAGTACTTGAGAAGGACTAAGGATACATTCTTGATTTATGGAGGTGAGGAAGAGCTCAATGTAATGGGTTACACTGATGCAAGCTTCCAAACTGACAAAGACGATTTTCGATCGCAATCTGGATATGTGTATTGCCTAAATGGAGGTGCTGTGAGCTGGAAGAGTTCAAAGCAAGAAACAGTAGCCGATTCTACAACGGAAGCTGAGTATATTGCTGTCTCGGATGCAGCAAAGGAAGCTGTTTGGATGAGGAAGTTCATTTCTGAACTTGGAGTGGTGCCTAGCATTAAAGATCCGATAGAACTCTATTGTGACAACAATGGAGCGATCGCATTGGCTAAGGAACCAAGATCTCACCAAAGATCCAAGCACATACTTAGGCGTTTCCATTTCATTCGAGAAATCGTTGAAAGGGGAGATGTTAAAATATGCAAAGTACCAACAGATGATAATGTATCTGACCCATTGACGAAGCCACTGTCACAGCAGAAGCATGATCGTCATACTAGATCTCTAGGCATTAGGTATATGTCTGAGTGGTCTTAGTGCAAGTGGGAGATTTGTTGGGATATGCCCTAAGACATTTCATTAGATGATTGTTTATGACATACAATGTAATATGATTTTATGAATGGCAATTCATTATTATATATTATTCTTTGAATTGTGCAATGTGAATTAATATATATGTTAATGTCCTTAGAATAATATTGTATTATTCTTAAAGATGTCCCTAGTCAAGTATTATCATGAAAGGGATAATGATAATACGTAGAGACTAGTATGTGTTGATCGATGAATTGTTCATTGATATGAGATATCAAATCAACATATGGGTACATGTTAGAGAACGATGTACTGGACAGACCCACCATGAGAATGAAACATGGATAGTTATATGATCGTCATATGCAATTCTCATAGTGATAATAATGTATGTAATCCTTACGACTTGTGATCATCAGAGATCCCAACATAAGGAGTTATGTATCTTGATATCGTCAAACGTTACCCGTAACAGGGTAAACTATAAAGGCGACTATTGGATACACTACGAATTATGTAGAGGGATGTTGACTGATCGAGATAGGATTTGTCCCTCCTATATAACAGGAGATGTGTTTGGCCCTTGATCAAGTGAGAACTAAAATGCATGGCCATGCTCGAATGAGTCGATATGAGATATCGAGCTTATTCGTTTATTCTAGTTCTACTTGGGGATCAAGAAATAAAGATTGGATATACGAGTATGACTATTCCATGACTCGTGTTCAATCTAAACACAAAGGACAAAGGGATTAAGTTACATGGTTAATATTATCACAAGTTCTAAAGGTTATGTCGAGTCATTGACATTCTTGTAATTTGGGTAGCCTTGATGTGTTGCTAGACACCGCTCTTCGCTTGTAACGTAAAATGAGATTTTATGTCACTGCCAACATTACAAGATCCTATCGGGTCGCACAAAAGATTAAATCGAGAAGGGAAATTAAATTCATGGGATGAATTAAATAATTAAGAGGAGTCTTAATTAATAATTATAAGGATTAAATTAAATCATGGGCTTAAGCCCATGAGGCTTTATGAAAGCCTTTAATTAAATCATATATAAGGGGATTGCATGGTGATTAATTAGAATAATACAATTCATATCATTCAACCTAAACTCCAAGAAGACCACACGGCCGCCTCCTCTCCAAGCTCTCTCGGCTTCACCATAGCCGAAGTGAATTGTGGAGATCTGCGTGCCATTTAATCGTTTTAGAATCGAGTGTGTTTCTTGTTCCGGTTTAAGAACTCGTCTAGCAACTTGTTCTTAAGCTATCCCTTCACCCGATTTGATCGTGTGGATACCGTTGAGGCAAAACTTGTTGAGTTTTGCTAGTGACTCGGAGGAGGCGTTGGACGTGGTGCAGCTCTGTGGATTCTGCTTCAAACACGCTACAAGGGTGAGACACTTGTTATTCCTTTATCCGATATGAAATCCTATGTATAGATCTGCTGGTTAGTAATCCATAAAAATTTTATTCCGCTGCGTTGTATGCTCTTGGATTACTTCCACATTTCTCATGCCAAGACCCATAAATTTCGATCCATAAACAACACCAAGGTATATAAAATTCAAGAAAAGTGTTATACCTTCAATCCTCTTGAAGATTTGATGCACAATCCATCAACCTAGCTCAAACCAAGCTTTCACCTCTCCAATTTGCTCCGAATTAGAAAATTCTTGATGCGTTCTTCTTCCCTAGCCTTGTAGCTTCTGAATCCTTAATTGCATGTAACATGCACTGAAGATTTCAAGAGAATTTTGGTGGGAGAAGGCTGATTATTTTCGAAAAGTATGGAGGAGAGAAGGTGAAGGATTTTGGTGATTGAAGAGAGAGAAAATGATCTTGCATGGTATTTTTTTTATAAAATCAAATCTTAAAATGTAGGATAGGGGTGTGGATTTCCATGCTAATTTGCATGAGTTTTAATGTATTTGTTGTATTGTGGAATCCATGTGTCAATACATCACTCTCTTGCAAGATTAATGGTCCAAAATCATGTATTAAACATGAGTTAAATTAATTAGTGGCATGTGTTCTCCAAGTGCCATGTGATCATGCACATGCTCATGCACTAAAAACATGTTCCACTAGTTAGTTGACTCATCGTAGTCCGGGACACCTAAATTTAAAGTTTGCACTTTTAATTATTCGATCGTTAATCCGGATTTATTAGCATCGGGACCTTACAAGTCGACAAAGCTAAAATTGATGTTATGCAGTATTTACCCTATCCTACTTGTGTTCGGGATGTGAACTCTTTTCTTAGACATGCAGGTTTTTACAGGAGGTACATCAAGGACTTCGCTAAGATAGCTACTCCTTCGTGTAAGCTATTGCAAAAGGATGTAACTTTGGAGATAGATGAAGCGAGCAAGAGATCTTTTGATCAACTGAAGGAGTCATTGACTTCTATCCCCATCATCCAACCACCCGACTGGAGTAAGCCTTTCGAGATCATGTGTGATGCCACTGACTTTGCGGTTGGTGCTGTCTTAGGCCAAAAAGAGGGGAATGCTTCACATGCCATCTACTATGCATCAAAGACCTTGAATGATGCTCAACGGAACTATTTCACTACTGAGAAAGATCTTTTAGCAGTTGTTTTTGCTCTTGAAAAATTATGATATTGTTTACTTGGTACTAAAGTCATTGTTTATTCTGATCATATAGCTCTTCGCTATTTGATGACGAAGAAGGAGGCAAAACCAAGGTTGATAAGATGGATTTTGCTCTTGAGTGAATTTGACATACAAATCAAGGATAAGAAGGGCAGCGAGAACAAAGTAGCTGATCACTTAAGCCATCTACCGCATGTGGATGAGGAGCTTTCTTTGAAGGAGGAATTCCCGGATGAGCATCTACTTTCCATAAGCGACAATCTACCATGGTATGCTCATATTGTGAATTTCTTAGCTTCTAGTGTACTACCTTCTGAACTGTGTAGGTCTCAAAGAGCTAAGATAAGGAGTAATGCCAAGTACTATGTATGGTATGATCCTTACCTATGGAAGAATTGCGTGGATCAAATCATTAGAAGATGCATTCCCGAGACTGAGGTAAATGACATTCTTAAGTTCTGCCATTAATATGCTTGTGGCAGATATTTTGGAGCAAAGAGGACGTCTAGGAAGGTACTAGAATGTGGGTTCTTTTGGGCCACCCTGTTTCGTGATGCCTACTATTTTTCCAAGAACTGTGCTCAATGTCAATTGACCGGTAATATATCCCAAAGAAAGGAGATGCCTCAACAACCCATTCTTATTTGTGAGATTTTTGACGTATGGGGCATCAACATTATGGGACCCTTTCCTATCTCTTATGGTCATGTTTATATATTTCTTGCTGTTGATTATGTCTCGAAATGGGTGGATGCTATTGCCACCCGGACTGACGATTCCAAGGTTGTGGCATATTTTTCAAACATAACATTTTCTATAGGTTTGGAATCTTGAGAGCCATAATCAGTGATAGAGGTACACACTTTTGCAATCGGACTGTGGAAAGTCTGTTCAAGAAGTATCATGTGATCCACAAAGTCTCCACCGCCTACCATCCGCAAACAAGTGGCCAAGCAGAGGTCTCTAACTGAGAAATCAAAGCCATCTTGGAAAAGACTATCAACCCAACAAGGAAGAATTGGAGCTTAAGACTGGATGACGCACTTTGGACCTACCAGACTGCATATAAGACTCCAATAGGTATGTCCCCGTATTGATTAATTTTTGGTAAACCTTGCATCTTCCTGTAGAGTTGGAGCAAGCATACTGGGCTGTGAAGAATTTCAACATGAACTATGATGAGAATTGAGTGCATCGGAAGTTGCAATTGCAAGAATTAGAAGAGATAAGGAATGAGGCATATGAGAGTGCAAGGATCTACAAGGAAAAGACGAAGGACTTCCATGACAAGATGATATCAAGGATGAGCTTTGAAGTTGGTCAAAAAGTTCTCCTTTACCATTCACGCCTTCGACTCTTTCCAGGTAAGCTTCGTTCTAGATGGAATGGACCGTTTATCGTTACTAATGTATATCCTCATGGTGCATTGGAAATTCATAGTTTGGACACCACTAAGACATTCAAGGTGAATGGTTACCGATTGAAGCATTACTACGAGGGTGTCCAATACGAGGAAGGTGGACTAGTGAACACCAAGGTGGCTCTAGAGGATCCACCTAACTTTGACTGATCATGAGGACTGACGTCGGGCCACCGATGTTAAACAGAGACACTGCTTGGGAGGCAACCCAAGGGGAGTTAGTATCCCTTATCCTTTTTATTTTTATTACTTTATTAGTTAGACTTTTCTCTTTTCTTGTATTTTTTCCTTACATTGGGGACAATGTAAGATTTACGTATGGGGGAGGGATTAGTGGTGTGTTATTGCTTTTCTATTTTAAAAATACAAAAAAATCCAAAAAATTGAAATTTTTTGAGCTCATAGTTAGTAATAAACGCATGCTTAGAATCACTAGCCCATGATGAAAACTAATTGATAGCATGCATGTTTTTTAACATAGGTGAATTGTTAACCTTGGAACACTTTGAACTCTAACGCAATGTATGCTTTGACTTAGTAATTGAATATTTTGAGCACGATATTGTCATGACTTGTGAACTGTGCATAGCTTAGTGAAGATTGTGTAAATTTTGTGATAGTCTTAAGAAGTCTCTAGTACAGCTAGAACTTAACTACAGGCTCTTTGAGGCGTATGTCTAGACTACTTGCGAATATGAAAGTGATATAGGCAATCTTTGATGCATTTGAGCCTTTCAAGCCTACCATGGAAAGAAAATCAATCACTAGTACCTTTTTGAGCTTTAATGCAAAAGAATGGTTGTATGATAAGCATACAAACAACCCTCATTCGACATTCTGTGACTAGCTTATCATCCTTCCCTAATAAGCCTAAATGTGATTTTAATGCACACCTTTGAAGGGAGTATGGTGTGTTTCATTCACATGCACTCATGTATTCAATGATTCAAATGTTTGTGAGCTTCATTATCAAAAGAATGAAATGTATGAAAGAAAAGGGATGCCTTGAGAAAACAGATAAAAACATGACTCCAAGGGGAGCCAAGGCACAAGAGAGAGAAAAAAAAGAGATTGAAATATACCTTGAAAAATCATACAAGGTGTGAAAATGAAAAAAGTTTAAAAAAATCATGCAAGAAGAGAAGTTTAAATTGTGCATATCATCATACTCTCTTGTTTGATGCATCTTTACCATTTCTTTCATAAGCCAATACCTAGGCCAAGCTACAAGCTAATAAAGACCTACTTGATTTGTGTTTGCAAAGTGACTAAGATAGTGGAGAAGAGTGTGCAAGTGAGCCTATACTTGTTTTAGTGTATAACTTGAACTATTGTGAGTTTACATCTATTGGATCTATAATTTGTACATGACACTTGTTTATGACCACACACACACGTTCACTGCTTTGTTGGGTACGAAATGTTTAGGGATTGAACTTGTCTCACTGTTAACTTGTAATGTCCGGATATGACTCATACACGTGTTATGTAGTTCTTGGGAAATTATATGATAAGTACGGTATGATGTGGAGTTGGATTCAAGTTAAATTAAGTATGAAAGAGAAAATGAATGAGAGGAGTCGATATGAATTCTACTTGTGTAATATGATTAAGGCTTAATTATGTGATAATTACGGTTGAACGTGGACTCGAGGTCGGGTTGAATCAAGTATGATGAATACCTACAAGTGTATGCTTCAATGTTGAATTCCATAAACTTATGTGTTGATTTAATATAGAGCTACATAGTTGTTGCAATTGTAACAAGAGCACATGAATTACATCTAAAGAAAAAGTAGATATGTATTTGAATTTGAGTTAGCATGAGGTGTATAGTGGAATTTATATTATGCTAGTTGAGATGCATTTCACATGGATGTGCACTTGCATTTGTATTTGATTTGGAAGCTATGAGTTGGAAGCTATACTATATACAGCTAAAATCAGATTCATAACACATACATCCACCATAATACACCTATTTACTCTCTACATTCACTCTCCAAAGCTTTTGAGATATCTCACCTTTTGTCTTGCCTCTTTGGCTTGAAAGCAAAGGGAAAACTTGTTGTGACACAATATCAAAGTAAATTGGTAAGTAATTGGTACTTTGTGAGCTTGAATAAGCATGCAAATATGTAGATTAATTGTTAAAATGATGTTGAAGTAAAGTTTGCATGGCCTTAGATGGAATTAAAGACCATGAACTTGATTTTCATGATATAAATGTGAATAACATGCTATCGTAGAACTTTGATGCAAGTTTGGAGGTGTGATATAAAGCATGGAGGCAGGACCATGGGGATAAACATGAAAAACACCATGTTCTGAAAATGTTGCTGTCGACCGATCGTACCGATCGATCGGTGAGACAGGGGAATGTTTAAGGCGGTGTAGGTAGCGATCGATCGCTGCATGTGACCGATCGATCGCTAGAATGTCGTAGCTTTTGTATGAAATTCAGATTTAATACCGATCGGTCGCTAGCTTTTGACCGATCTGTGAGGACCCGTTCCTAATCAAGTGTTTAATTATCAAACAATGATTATTTATTTGTAAACAACGGAATTATTTTTTAAAATTTTTAAAAGTTCTGCCAACAAGTGGCTCTAAAAAAATTTCGGCATGACCTCCGCGCACGAGGGACATACCAAAAAAATGAAAAGCATAAATATCATATCCCAGTGCAGCAAGTAAATACATAATACCATAGCATGCATTATAGGCACCTAGCACATAAGTCGTACTAAAAATATTTACGTCATAACATAGCATGCACAATATATCTCCAACACACATTTCATACTCAAAATATTTACATAATACCATCAGCAGGAAATAAAACACCTAATAATCACAAGTAAGCAAGATTGGACTGAAATAAACTCACATTACATAATTATACTATCCAGGACACACCCGGTATACTGAACTATCCTACGACTGGGAAAAGATGAAAGAAAACAACCTCAGGTAAGACTTCCAGTGAGCATTCCCTCTCTGGGATCCTGGTTACCTATAATACATGCCATTGCCCACACACAAAGACAACAACAGCCCCCTGAGCCAAAGCCCAATATGGAACAATCAAGTAAATACATCATGCATCTATGAAATGTGATATATGATGTCATGCAATGCAATGCAATGTAATGCGATGCACGAAGGGTACAAATCATCTCGGGATAGCAAAAGTCTGGAATCCAAGGAATAGTTATCAAATATCACAAGATACCAAAACATCAGAGTGCAAAGAAAGGTATCATCAATCAAATATCATGCTCGAGCAGGGCGTCGACTCGCTCGTCGCTACGACATCTCTCTTAGTCGAGCCATCGGCGGTCCATCATCCTCGTGTCGGGGCGACGTCCGCACACTAGTCACTTCATCATCTCTCAGCTCACTCTCTCCGCCGAGCCATTGGCGTGCCCATCATCCCAGACACGCATCACAGATACCAACCAAAAAGGACGAGGGTATCAACGAAGGAATCAGTGGAATCACATGACATGCTCAATGTCCATGCGTGACAAGGCATCATGCCAATATCATAATCTCATATGATGCAACTTAATATGTCAAACGTGAAAGTCATATATCGATGTACATTTATTGAAAAAGATGTGTTAACAAAACATTTATTTTGATACATCGATATATCAACTCCGAATACTCATAATTCAAGTAAATTCACATAGCCAATTAATTTAACGTAAGTCACATAAGTTCAGCAAATCATGTATCAAATAATACAGATACCTGTCGTATGTTACCGATCGCAACATACCTTATGCCTTTTTGATCCAATTATTGTTGTTTACATCGTAGATAGGATTTCCAGAGAACATCAATCTACACAAGCCGAATATTCACTTTAATTAACCAATTGAGTTAATTCAAATCGTTCCTTAACTACACAGTTTCCATTATTAGTACAATAGATACTACTCTCTCTAATGTTTTGTTATGGTTAGCATAAGCTTTTAATTTAAAAATTATATTACCTCCATTTAAATCATTCAATATTAATTGTTACTTGGAAACAAAACTCATTTTGAACTTGATTATTATAGCAAGGATGTGAGCCCAGCACTGAAATCATCAACTAAACCCCACAACTTGTGCATTGCTAAACCACGCACCTTATAGCAGCAGATTTCCAAGCATGCAGCATATTTTCAAAACCCAAATAGCAGGAAACTCGAACTCTAACCCGTCAAAGTCGAACCATATACATAAAAAAAAGTATGCCCCAACAGAAGAATTTTTTAAACATAATTAACAGTAGATTATGGGACAAGCAGCAAGATTCTTAAACTCAATTAACAAAGACATTACAATTTTATACAATCCTCTCTTTCATGATCATCAAAGCTAAAATATGATTAAAACTAGTTAATACTTGACTAACTAATAACTTAGAACCTTCATCTTCAAACCCATGAGATTCGATCATTCCTTTCCCCCATACAATGTAAAATTCGAACAATTTCAAGATTTTAGCATGCGAAAGCATCAAACAAGGGTGCTCCAAAACCATAACAAGATCATACCATACTTCATTCAATAATTTAAGCTCAAAATGAATGCCAAAATTTCAAATAAAATCTGGAAAAAAATCAAAAACAATGCATGCAACGATTCCGGCGACTCACGACGGCATGGAGGGGCGGCGACTGGTGGGAAACGTTGGACATGGTGAGGGGAAGGTTTCGCACAAGCATAATCGAAACATTTGATGATTAAGACGAAGCAATCGATCAAAAATGGGAAGAACCCTAAAACTTGAAATCGATACATTCAGGCCTAAACCGACGGGTATCGAAAACTCTTACCATGAATTATTGGTGTGGAAATGACCGCTGGTGAGTTGGCTACACGGTGGTATGCTTGGTTCGCCGGTTGGTGGTCGGACGGCGGCGAACGCACGCCTTTTGCGTCGGTGGTCAAGAGTCGCGCGAGAGAGAAGGAAAAAGAGAGAATCTGATATAAGTGGGTGCGTTTACACCTTTAAGTATGTGTTTTGGGATTGACCAACATTACACATTAATAGTTGTATCCTGGCCCAGTTCTGTACATCGGAGTGTCACCGATGCACTGATAAATTAAATTTACAGACAACAATTTGGATTTATACCCACTACCATAACCCAAAATTAAATTCTTCATTTTAATTAACTTATCTCTAAAATATTATCGGAGTATATTTTACAATTTCAAAAATATTTCATGTTCCAATTAAATTGTCAGTTGACCTTCATCTGTCAATTTCACTTCTTAGTAATTAATTCTAAAATTAATTAAAAATTAATTCCCAAATTAATTATAAATAATTACCAAAATTATATTTAATTAACATTAATCAATCTTGGGCCTTACACGATCAATTGCTAGGGTGAAATTGTTGGAGTGATCGATCGCCGGGATTGACCGATCGTCGTGATTGATCGATCGATCGCAAGACCAAGATTATGAAAAATGACATGGTTTATGATATTATACATTGTTGGTATTTATGTAGCATCATCACAGGGAACGGGACAACGAGGTGGTTAAACATTGATGCATGACTTATATATTTTGTGTCGCACAACAAGTACGTGTTGACGTACGAGTGTTGATATTCCATTTATTTTATTGAGATATGAGATTATTATGAATATCAGATATGACTGGTGTTGTGAGGCACGATGCTGTTGAGGCATGTGATTGGTGTTATGATGCCACGATAGGTATGCTAATGTTGAGCATATGCTTTGGCATGAGGTTGAGATTGATGCCACAATAGGTATGCTAATATTGAGCATATGCTTTGGCATGAGGTTGAGATTGATGCCACGATAGGTTTACTAATGTTGAGCATATGCTTTGGCATGAGGTCGAGATTGATGCCATGATAAGTATGCTAGTGTTGAGCATATGCTTTGGCATGTTGTTATGCTATTTGTTGAGCATATGCTTTGGCATGAGAGGTATAGTCCGGTTGAGTATATGCTTGGACTGTTATAATGTTTGAGGACGACAATATGATTTGTGCTGTTAATATGAAGATGTGAGGAAGTTCCACTGACATATTGAGCTGAGATAGGAAATCTTAATTGTCCCGTTATAACAGGATGTTGAATGAAATATGTGATGACATTTTTGACCAATTGAATTATGTTGCGTATTGTGTTTGAGGTATGTACAGGGGATATGTACAGGAACATTGATCTAGGGGATATGTACAGGAACAATCAGAGAGGAGTATTGCAAATGCATGACTTACAGGAAGTTGTTTAATTATTTTGATGCATTATATTGATGTTGATTTATGAACATCATTTCTATATACCCATGTGTTGTGTGGTTGTTCTGTAGGGACTCATAGCGGGGGAGAGCCGGGATTGTGAGTCTCCCTTCTGTTGATAGACGTGAAACTGAGCGAGATTTGTTGAATTGTACTATG
The DNA here is from genome assembly GCA_907163345.1 of Haberlea rhodopensis. Taxonomy (NCBI): domain Eukaryota; kingdom Viridiplantae; phylum Streptophyta; class Magnoliopsida; order Lamiales; family Gesneriaceae; genus Haberlea; species Haberlea rhodopensis. The sequence goes on along the minus strand of CAJQUN010000134.1, from coordinate 971,176 downwards.
TAAAGGATATACAAGATGTAATGTATATGAATAATGTAAGTGAAATACATAGTGAAAAATCTCAATCAGTAGTAATAGCATCTTAATCATGTTTACGTAGAATGTGTTTTACGTAATTGAACAGTAATTAAGGATTAAGGTGACGAGATTCCACATAACTTTTCACCGCCTTTCATTACTATGCATGTTTATAATTGTTGAGGCATTAAAGTGAGGATAAGTTAGTTTGTTATGATGCTATGAGCCAAACAAAAAGATTTTAGTTTTGTCTGATTTACTCGAGGTCGAGTAAAGATTAAGTATGGGGGAGTTTGATGTGACTAGAAATAGACACATCTATTGTTCTTAATTGTCTACGATTTGGTATGTTTTGATGGATAATCGTATGTTTGTGTAATTATAGGTGAAATCGAAGAAATCAAGATAAAAAAGGCCTATACAGACCAAGGAAAGATTTGGAGATGATAAGGACTCAAGGTTGATCAAGAAAAAGGCTAAAAATGCAATTTTGGAGAGGAGATCGATCGCATGGAAGAGGGGATCGATCGCATTTGGACAGAAAGTTGAGCAACAAATTTTATGAGCTAGCGATCGATCGCCAAAATACACTGTTGCCAAGCGATCAATCGCTACAAAGAGGCGATCGATCGCCCAAAAAATTTCACCAAAAAAAATAAAGCTAGCGATCGATCGCTATCTTCAAGAGATTGATCACTGCAGAGTCCGAGAAAATAAGGAAATTAAGAGTTTTACCATCTTTGGGAGGATTTTAACCTAACCTACCATACTTTACCTGATATGCTCGATTTTATCCGCCTCTAAGCACCCTAATTCAGACTTTAGAACATAGTTTAGACTAGAATAAATTTTCTCTCAACTATTGTGAAGAACGGCTTGAAGAACGAAGACGGAAGCGACGCTTCGGAATCGTGATTCCTTTAAGTAATTCTTCTTTTTACTAATAGTTTAATGATTTCTAGAATAGATTTGATTGTTTTTAATCCAATTATGAGTGTCTAAACACTTTGATTCTTGGTTGATAGATACTTGCCTTTGGAATAAAAGCACTTGTGAAGGTTTTGGTTTGAATGTTCGATTTTTAATTCAATTTCAATTTCTTTTTCAGATTTTGATTATTATGATTGTTGTATTTGATTGATAGATTGATCACATAGTAATCACTTACACAATCTAATGCTAATTAAGAAGCAATTAAGATTGATAATTATCTGCTGTTGGTGTTATTAAATTCTTAGGAAAAACGATTTGATGATTATTTCTAACGGCTGTAGTTTTTATTGATTAGATTCATCAAACTTACTAGTTTTTGAAGCTATCATTGATTTAATCTAAACGACTGTAGTTTTGGTTAAAGATTTGATAAGAGTCAAATTGAATGATGTTTTCTATTTTACTACGATTAAGGTAAGGGAGGAATTAAGTTTTCAATTGATGAATAATTGAATGAATTCAAATGTTTAGTGATTTGATGATCAAGTGAATAATTTCCAAAGATAAAATTGACCGAAAACCAAGACTTGCTTTTTAATCTTTATAATTTAGTGATTTGCTTGCTTTAGTTTAATTAAGTTATAGCTAAGAATTTCGAAAAAACCCCCTTATTGTTACTTGGTTACTTGTTTTTTTCGTTAACACAAGAGAATACCCTTATTCGTGGGATCGATCCCTACTTTCAATACTACAATAATATTACTAAGATTGGGGTTAATTTGGGCGTCGTTGCCGGGGAATGCGTTTACTTTTGTGTTAACTTTATTTTATTTTATTTATTTCTTTTTATGCTCGTGTCGTTTGTTCATGAGTGCAAGTGATCCATCAGATCAAGAAGACAATATTCACTACGATCCAGAGATCGAGATGACGCTGCATCGGAGAACGAGAGAAAATCGAAGGCAAGAAGAGGAGGAAATGTGATGACCTGAGATTAGGGATGTTAATCCCGGAGTGTTAATAACCCGTAAAGTTGTTTTACGTGGCAATTGGAGTTTAATCGAGGTGTTGGGCCTTCTGGGCTCGTCTATTTGAGTAGTTGGGATCGCGGGATCCCGAGGTTGAGATCGTATTCTCATTTCGGTGAAAACCTGTGAGCTGGGTTTTTAGTGTGACTCAGAATCTCGGGTGCTTGGTGTGGGCACCGGTAGGGGGTTTTTGAGTTAGAGAGAGAATTTTTGAAAACAGATGATTTTTAATGAATCATGATGTATTTGTGGGGCTATTAGTATTTTGGGGTATTTTTGCTATAAATACCAATTGAACCCGGGATTTTAATTACCGGAACCATTTCAGCACCTCATTTCTCTCTCCCCGTACCCGCCGATTCTCGATCCCCTTTCGACCACCGCGCAGAAAAAGCCTCCGCCCGCCGCCGTCGGCGCGTCCGACCCGCCGCCGTGTTCGTCTCTTCCAGGCGGTCCTATCCATACCACCAATTTGAAGTTTGGTCGAGAATCGAGCTCGGATTTCTGCAGAAAGCGTAGGGTTCAGATCTGGATTTCTGTCCGATTTTTGGGACGCGATTTTGGTATGTTTTTGGCACGATTTTTCTGGTGTTTTTGGGGCGTTTTTATGGTGTTGTTGGGTCGTTCATTTCAGACTTTAATGGTTCGAAAAATTGTTGCTTATAGTTCGAATTTTGGATGCTGTTGCGTGGGGGTTCTTGTTCGAAAATTGGGGGTTTGGCTTGGGGATGATTATTGTTGTTGTTAATTGATTAATTCATGTGTTAGATGAATTATGGTGATTATTGGGGTTTGATTGGTGTTGTTAGGGTTCGAATTTAGGGGTGGTTCTTGAGCGATTTTGATATTGTCTCATTCGATTTTCCCTCCCTGTGTATGCCCTGCCCCGGGTCTTGTAAATGGTAAATTGTCGTGGGTTGACAATAATTTTCTATATAAGGATTATGGGTGTGCTTGAGCATGGGTTGCATGTTCGTAATTAATTGTGAATTAATTTATCGTGTTAGCACATCGTTCCTCGGAGCATGGAACTCGAGCAAGGTTTGGCTCGGACTTCGGAGATTTAAGGTACGTGCGACGTACGAGCATTACTTTACGTGATAGCAATTGTGAAATGCATAATGTGTTGTAATTGCATTAGATGGTTGTGGGTATGGCTATATGCATATATGTGTTGATATATATGGGGTACTGAGTCTATATGACTATTGTACGGCATTTGAGATGCCTGAGAATGATCGTGGGATCATGTGCTCATTATAAGACATGTGAGATGTCTAAGTATAATGGGAAATTGGTAAAATAAATGCTAGGCATTTGAGCTATCTATGATTGATAGTGAAATTGAGAAATCAGTACTAGATATTGAGATATCTATATTTGTATGTATAATGAACTTGGAATCATTGATTATTGATACTTGAGAATCAGGCATGCTATGAGTTAAATCAATGTGTTGATTTACTGATTTATGAGATTTGATGAGTTTGATGATTGTGAGAACAGGGACAGTACACGGAATCCCGGATGAGGATGTTGCCATCCAGGGAGTATCATTTAAAATTCATTAATATTTACTTGTGTTGTAAATTATGATTTTCATTATTGTGATTATGAGATTTCGTGTATTGGTATGCTCACCCCGTTGGGGGCTGTCTCTGTTGGGGCAGGTGAACAGGTACATCGATGGCTTTGGAGTTGAGCTCGAGCTGTTGATTGGATGTACTCCCAGGATTGTGGTACCAGGGCTTGATGGAGCACGGTATCGTATAGAGTACATATATACACCCGAGGGTTATATACATATTTATGATGCTCGCATGTGAGCACGGTTATGCTTGTATATGGGTTGTATATAAAGGCATGAGCCTTTCTCTCTTTCATTCCATGTTGCATGCAATTAAGAGTAGAATTGCTAATGATATGAGAGTCATGGGTATATTGTGTGGGTGTTGAAACCCATCTATGTTGTCTTATGTGTGGTGTCTTCCCTGGCTGGGAATTTACTTAGCGTTGCTGTGTTCTGTTGAGTATGTGTTTTCCCTGGCCGGGAACTATATATTGTGTTGTGCTTTTATTTCGGGATAGCCCTACTTATGGGGAGACTCTGCCCAAATTTTTATAAAAGTCCACAATGTGAAAAGTGGCAAAATGGGGATGGTAATGGGCAACTCTATGAGTCTATATGTTAGTAGAGATGATCTTATAACGTTGAATGTTAAGGGAATTTTGTAAGCATCATCTAAGTTTCCCGATTGATTTGTATAGAAGCATGTACCACACATAGTGGTTAATACACTAATCAAGGGTTAAGGGCTTGGGGTCCTTATAGGAAATGAACAACATGGCCGCGAATCAAAGTTTACGACAACTGGCCAATCGATTTGAACCAACAACCTCTTTGCATTACTTTTCCTGGTCTCGCAACAAATGTCAATTTTGAACTGAAATCGGGACTAATATATTTGTTGCCTTCTTTTCATGGACTTGCAGGCGAAGATCCTCATAAGCACTTGATGGAGTTCATGTGGTTTGCACCACCATGAAACCGACTGGTATTACCGAGGAGCAAATCAAGCTCAGAGCATTCCCTTTCTCTCTAAAGGATGCTGCTAAGGACTGGTTATTCTACCTACCATCAGGCTTGAACACAACATGGAATGAACTGAAGAGGATGTTTCTTGAGAAATACTTCCCAGCATCGAGGGCAGCTAATATACGAGAAGAGATATACTCTATTAGACAATACACTGGAGAGACACTGCATGAGTACTGGGACCGCATCAAGAAGTTGTGTGCAAGCTGTCCACAACATCAGATAAGTGAACATTTACTCATTCAATACTTTTATGAGGGTTTGTTATGCAGTGACATGAACTTGGTTGATGCTGCGAGCAGTGGAGCTTTTGTGGATAAGACACCGGAGCATGCGTAAAACCTGATAGCCAACATGGCAGCCAACTCACAGCAGTTTGGCAACTTTAGAGCTGAGCCAAATCAAAGGAAACAAGGAGAGGTAAATGTGTCTTCCTTGAACAACAACTTATTAGCCTCACCTCTCTCGTTCATCAAATGGCAGGAGGAAACGGACAAACAGTAAATTATGGCGATCGATCGCTACATATCTGGGATAGCCGAGAGAAAAATTTTCAAAAATAAAAACAATAAAGGCTGGCGATCTGTCTCCAGCAGTGTCAAGGAAATACAAGGAAACTTGATTTCTACCATATTTTGAAGATTTTAACCCATCCTACAAGCTTCCCTAGCTCTATAACTATAAAATTAGCCTCCATAAGACATTATTCAGACTTTTATCATAGTTTTAGACTTAGAATAAAATTCTCTTTGAAGTTTTGAAGACGGATTGAAGATTCAACACAAAGGCGGGTTAACAACCTCGACGCGTGGCGATTCTTATAATTTGTCTTTCTTTTATTTATGATTTCGATACATTATTTTGTTTGTTTTTCATTAGTTATGCGTAGCTAAACTCTTAGTCTTGGTTGAGGAAGACAAAACCATTGGAGTTTAATTTATTCATGAGATAATTGTTTTGAATTGGTGATTTTTATTGAGTATCATATGTTTTTCTATTATTCTTGCTATGATTGTGTTTTTTGGTTGTTAGAATAGCTATCTAATAATTTTTCATGCAATCTAATGCTAAGTTTGATATCAAATCCGTAATTGTTTGATTAATCAAATTTGTGAAGCAACTAGGATTGATAATTCTCTGCTGTTGAGGTTATTAAATTCATAGGGAAAACTTTTGACTAGATTAAATATAATTGTTGTTGTTTATATTGTTTAGCTTCACCAATCTCACTTGTTCGCATGCTGTCATTAGTTTAAATCTTAACTGTTGTTGTTAAAGTTGATTAATCGATAAGCGTTAAATTTGAATGATGTTTTTGATTTAACTAAACTTAAGGTGAGATAGGACTTAAGTCTTCAATGGTGAATATTCATACGTAAAAATTACAACTGTGAGAAAATCGATGAATGAATGAATTCCAATGGTAGAGTCGACCAAAGCCAAGATCTCTTTTTAATTGATTAACTCCTCTTTTGACATAAATCTTTCATCATAGTTAATTTATATATTTTACAATTACAAAACCCCCTATTTTGATTCTTGTTAGCATAAAAATACTCACATCCTGGTGGGATTGATCCTACTTACACTACTACATTTCTTTGTTGTACTTACACTACTACATTTATTTGTTGTTAGCTAAGAAGGGTTAATTTGGGCGTACACGATAAGCGTGGCCACCACAAAATGATCCAAATCAGAGGGATAAACACCTCGAACAATCGAAGAGGAGTTTTGAGCAATACCTCCCGATGAGACCTCCGCGAGAGGTGGCCGTGAATCAGAGAGGACCGAAGAGAGGCCGACGAGGATATTTCCGAGGAGGACAGTCCCGAGGAGGATATTCCCGATGGAGATGAGTTAATAGATCCTGGGGAAGACAAGAACCCCATGATGGACCAGTTTTCAATAATCCACCCCTTTGAAAAATGCAAATCTCGGAAGTGGAGCGCCCAAGCCAGTACCATGGGTGAATAGAGGGGAAAGGCAAGAAGAAGATGAGGTTCATGCAGTAGGAGAACCTGCCCTAGATAACCTTCCAAGTCGAGGGATCATACACACGATCTCTAGGGGAATATCAGGAGGATATTCTAACCGAGCAAGAAAAATCTATACTCGGAAATTGCAGATTATGTCAATCGCTCCAGAGAACACCTCAGTAGGATCGTCCATTGCCTTTGGACCCGAGGATTTACAGGTGTTGCAATTTCCTCATGGTGATGCACTAGTTATGTGATATCTGAAAATTAATTGTGTTGATCCCGGAGTGATTAATGATTCTTAATGGATTTTAAAAAACTTCATAGTAGGTACACTTAGAGTCACCCTTCGTCTCTTATTGCTAGTCCTTTCATAACCAATATCTATTCTTTTACGAAAGACATATAATCCTGTTTTGTAGTGAAATATGGTATCCTATATAAAACAGCTCTATCCTTTACTGAACAAAACCAACTAATGATTGTAATCAACTTCATCAAATTGACTATGTCTGGATATTTATGGTTCCAAAATTCATTGCTAAGTTTAGCTAATTAGGGTAATTATGAGATAACTACGGTGTTGAGACTCCCGAGATTTTAATCCGGTATCGGGATTGTTGGACCCAAGGGTTGATATTTATTCTCATTGATGTGATAAACCTTGGAATTTTGTTAGTAGTGGGATCTGGAATCTGGGGAACTTTGGATTGAGGTTGGTAATGAAAATAGTGAGTGTGAGATAATTATTGAACACATATGATTTTTAATGAGTCAGGGTGCGAGTATTTGAGTTTCTGGTTTTTGGAGCCTTGGTACTATATATATACCAAGTTGACTCGGTGTTCAATCATTCGGCATTGCGCTTCGCTCTCTCTCTCTCTCTCATGTCTCCCTCCTCCAACCCTCCCCTTTCCCTTCTCTTTTCTCCCTTGGAGGAAAATCGATGGAGGCTCGATCTCGGAGCGAGATTTCTCTAAGATAATTGGGTAATCTTCTTCCCCTCTCTATTATCTAAGTTTTGATAGTAGTTTATTGTATTTGGTTAAGGATAGAGATGGGTTTAAGTTTTTGGTTTTTAAAGTTATTTGGGTTGGTGTGTTTAAGGTGTATTTATGGTATTTTTTGAGGATTTTCGGATTAATAGGTGTTGGGATAGTTATTTTTGAGGTTATGCTCGCAAAACACCATTTTTGGTTGTTACAGAACTCGCCGATCGATCAGAAAGTGGGCTCGATCGATCACGCGTCGTTGGGTAAAAGTGGAACCCGATGACCAGTGTGCTCAACCGATCGAGCAACTCATCTGCAGCTCTTGATCGTTCGAGAGGTTATGTCCGATCGATCGAGAGGCCTTGCTTGGTGAAAATTGTAGTTTGTTGTGGAATCGGTGCATGCTTCGCCCGAGTCTTTTAAATGACTAATCATCATGACTTGATGATGTATTTGGAGGTTGAATACGTGCTTGTGATGCTACTAGAAATAGACACATCTATTGCGCTTAATTGTCTACGATTTGGTATATTTTGATGGATAATTCATTACATATGCTACCTAATCATATAATTTTGTAAATGTAGGCGAAATCAAAGAAATCGAGCTAAAAAGGCGAATAAAGACCAAGGAAAGCTTTGGAGATGATAAGGACTCAAGGTAGATCAAGAAAAAAGGCTAAAAATGTAATTTTGGGAGACGCGATCGATCGCTACAAAGACTCGATCGATCGCATAATGAATCTGTCGAAAAGAAAATAAAGCTAGCGATCGATCGCTAGCTTGTAGCGATCGATTGCCAGCAGTGTTTTGGAAATTTTGGAGTCTTGATTTTTTTCCTTCTTACATGGACTCTAACCTACTCCATCAGCCTCTCCAACTCTATAAACTCGAGAATCAGCCTCCCTAAACCATTATTCAGACTATTATTCATAATTTAGACTTAGAACAATAATTTACTTTGATGTTTTGAAGACGGATTGAAGGCTCGATATAAAAGCGGGATTGCAACCTCGATGCGTGGAGATTCGTCTAGTTTGTCTTAGTTTTGGTTTATGTTTTTCATACATTATTTTGTTATTTTTGCATTGGTTATGAGTAGCTAAACTCATCCTCTCGGTTGAGGAAGACAAAACCATTGGAGTTTAATTTATTCAAGAGATTGTTGTTTTGAATTGGTGATTTTTATTGAATATCATAAGTTTTTCTTGTGTTCTTGCCATGATTGTATGGTTGGTTGTTAGATTAGCTACCTAATAATTTTCATACAATCTAATGCTAAGTTTGATATCAAATCCGTAATTGTTTGATTAATTGAATTTGAGAAGTAACTAGGATTGATAATTCTCTGCTGTTGAGGTTATTAAATTCCTAGGGAAAGCTTTTGAGTAGATTAAACATAACTGTTGTTGTTTAGCTTCAACAATCCTACTTGTTCATATGCTATCATTAGTTTAAATCTTAACTGTTGTTGTTAGGGTTGATTAATCGATAAGGGTTAAATTTGGATGTTGTTTTCTATTTAACTAAACTTAAGGTGGGATAGGAGTTAAATCTTCAATGGTGAATATCATGCATTACATATGTGAGAAAATCGATGAATGAATAATCGAATTCCAATGGTAGCGTCGATCGAAACCGAGATCTCCCTTTAATTGATTTATTACTATTTTATTTCAATCTTGCATCATACATAATTTCAGATAATTACTACTCTCAAATCCTCCATATCTTAACACTTGTTAGTACAAAGATTCATCCTTCCCTTAGGGATCGATCCTACTTACACTGCTACATTAATTTGTTGTTAACTGAGAAGGGTTAATTTGGGCGTACACGATAAGGGTGACCAAATTTTGGCACCATTGCCGGGGAAGGCATTGTTATTTTTGTACTAATTTTTGACTACTAGATATTGCTATTTGTCTTCATATATTACTCTTGTTTGTTCATGCACGCAGGGTATCATTCGGAGGAGGACAAATATCAATACGATTCTGAGATTGAAAGAACCCTACATCGACGAAGGAGAGAAACTCGTAGGAGACAAGAAGAAGAAGAAGAAGAAGAAGAAGAAGAAGAAGAAGACAAGATTAATATAGCGGAAAACCAGAGTCTGAGACAGCTGGCGAATCCTACCTTGGATCAGCAGCCCCTCCGCATTACTTTTCCTAATCTTGCTACTAATATCAATTTTGAATTAAAACCTGGTTTAATACATCTCTTACCCTCGTTTCATGGTTTGCAGGTGAAGATCCTCACAAAAATTTAATGGAATTTCATGTGGTTTGCACCACCATGAAAACAACTGGGATCACTGAGGAGCAAATCAAGCTGAGAGCCTTTCCTTTCTCAATAAAGGATGCTGCGAAGGATTGGTTATTCTATCTACCATCCGGCTCATTCACTACATGGATCGAGTTGAAGAGGATTTTCCTTGAAAAGTATTTTCCAGCATCAAGAGCCGCCTACATAAGGAAAGGGATCTACAACATTAGGCAATTCATTGGGGAAACACTTCACGAGTATTGGGAACGCTCAAAAAGTTGTGTGCAAGCTGCCTACAACGTCAGATAAGTGAACATCTACTCATTCAATACTATTATGAAGGCTTGTTGTCTAGTGACATGTGAGACCCCGTTATTAATCAAGATATTAAGGTGCGATAAGAGAACTAATCATTCATGTGCATATATCAGAGTAGTAGTGTCGTATTGATTAACCTGAGCTTAAGAGATTACAGTACCAAAAGTTTAAAAGGAATTACACATTTTCCTACAAAAGGTACTACACTATGGTCTTACTCTACTCCTTGTAGAAGCTATACAAAATTTTCTCTAACATGCTAATCCTGTAGCACTCCTTATAGCTCAGCATATCAACCCCGACCTTGGTTCTCATCATCAAAAGCACCTACAAAGACAACCCCCAACACATGAGCATACCGTGATTCATATTCAACATAATATGAAAGTAAAGCGTAAATGCACAATCATAAATACAAAGCACTTCCTGTATTTCCAGCATTTATAACGCCCATTGGTTGTCCCTGTACCATAACTCATAATAAAACACATTATATGAAATTATGGATACTTTAATAATGTCATGACATATCACCTCTTTCTTTACATAGATTTTGAGTCATATATCAACAGTTATGTTAATGCTTCATGCTTCCACAACTCATAATGAGCGGTACAATCCTCCCCGCTTCATTACTACATAAACTCATAATGAGCGGTACAATCCTCCCCGCTTCATTACTACAGAATCTCATAATGAGCGGTACAATCCTCCCCGCTTCATTACTACAGAACCTCATAATGAGCGGTACAATCCTCCTCGCTTCATTACTACAGAACAAGCATAAGCATTAAACATACACTGTGATCTCTCTTGACTCGTGGAAGACACCTCTTTATTCCACATCACAATATGCAACAACAATGCATAATATGCAGCAACAATGCATAATAACATGTATCATACACTTAATGCATCACATTGCATTCATCATGTGTCAAAAAGACAAACATAAAGTACATGTTACCGTTGGGATGCCCGTACGTCGCTTACGTACCTTTCCAAAATGTAGTGTGGTGTGGGACTCGATCCCCTGCGCTGTGTAGCTGTCTGTGAAGGCTCTACACCAGTGTACAACACAATATTAGATGTCTCATTACAATCCAATATCAAATTCAAACAAATTCCACATTTTAAAAAAAAAGGCACTACCGATCGATCGGCCCTCATCACCGATCGATCGGTCGCTCTGTTTCAACCCAGGTTTTCCTGAATTCCCTAACACCGATATTCATACCCTTCAATCTAACATGTAAGACATACAACATGTCAAAACCAACATGCTAGCAGTTACAATAAACTACTCAGAGTGTATTCATGTCAAATTTACACCCCAAACATAAACCCACATGCATCAACGCCGTCCATTTACATAAGTACTCAACCAACTTTTCCGGAAACAGAACAACATATTTCATTACTAGATTTATTGAGCACCTCATTTCATGCTATTAAAACTACAACATATCTCCTAAAGCATGCTTGAACAAAAACGTCCTGGGCTTTACAAAACTACCATGCATGTACTCAAATCGAGGGTTCACCAAAACACCAACTAACATGCATGATATCACCTCCTCAATATTAGTCTCAATCCATATTTTTCCAGAAAAACAGGGCAAATATCTACCCAGATTTTCGAACACCTTAATTCACATGCTTTAATCCTTCACATAAAACATGTAACATGCACATGGAAAAATACTGAGAGCTTCATAATAACACCATGTAAGCATTTAAATCGAAGGTTTTAAGAAACCTAAGCTAACATGCCAAAATCACATTACTTAAAAGCAAGAACTTAACAAGCTTAAAAACAAAAACAGAGCATGGTTTCTCACCCTACTTTGCTCCGATTTTTCAGAGGCTTCCAAGGAATGAAAATGGCAAGGCTCCTCACGGTTTTGCTCAGCAGGTGTTAGAGGTTATTTGGGAGAGAAGGCTCGAGATTTGGGAAGGGAGAAGGAGGCTGAATGATTGAGCCAAGTGGGGTGACTAATCAGCTTATGCACAGTTGATTGGTATGGGTTGGGGGGGGGGGTGGTTGGGTGTTGGGTGGTATGATGTGTTATGTTTTGGTCCCGATATTTAGCACGATGTATTAAAATATCCTCACATGATATATATAGTATTATCTCAATAAAATACTTCAATTCTCATTTAAACATGCTTCACCAAAACAAATAACACACACCCTAAATAAACATGCCACAACCCCAAAATCCCAACATATATCATCATAGTTTAATTAATGATTAAAATCACATAATCATTTCGGGGATATCACAATACTCCCCTACTTATAAGATTTCATCCCCGAAATCAAACATGCTTACAAACATGAAGTAAAACAATACATAAACGCATACCAGAAAACAGCTCTGGGTAGTGCTGCACCATGTGTCGCTCTGTCTCCCATTTGGCCTCCTCGACACCCCTACGATCCCACTGAACCTTGATCATAGGAATAACCTTGTTCCGAAGTCTGCGGTCTGCCCTATCAAGAATCCTGATAGGCCGCTCCACATAAGAAACATCGAACTCTATCTGAACCTCTGAAGGCTGCAACGCATATGAAGGATCCGGCTCATACTTCCTCAGCATAGACACATGAAATACGTCGTGTATACCAGACAGAGAGGGCGGTAAAGCCAAACGGTACGCCAGAGTACCCACACGCTGTAAGATCTCATACGGCCCTACATATCTCGGGGACAACTTCCCCCGCATACCAAACCGTACTACTCCTCTGAAAGGCGAGATCTTCAGAAAGACTCTGTCGCCCAACTGAAACTCCAACGGCCTACGCCGCTGATTGGCATACACTGCCTGTCTGTCCTGAGCTGCATTCATCTTTCTCCTGATAACCTTTACCTTTTCTTCCATATCCTGGACCAGCTCTGGCCCTCCGACCGATTTACGGTCCACATCATCCCAGCACAAAGGCGACCTGCAACGCCTGCCATATAGGGCTTCAAATGGAGCCATCTGTATGCTAGTATGGTAACTGTTATTGTAAGAAAATTCCACCAAGGCTACTGAGTCCTACCAAGAAGTGTCGAACTCCAGCACACAAGCCCTCAACATATCTTTGAGCGTCTGTATCGTACGCTCGGTCTGTCCGTTCGTCTGGGGATGATAGGCTGTGCTCAACCTCAACTCTGTACCTAGAGCTGATTGAAGACCCTCCCAGAAGTGAGATGTGAACCGCGGATCTCGATCAGACACAATCGAAACAGGGATCCCATGCAGTCTCATCACATCTCTGACATATAACTGTGCCATCCTCAAGTACGTGAAGGTCATACAGTAGGGAATGAAATGAGCACTCTTAGTCAATCTGTCGCCGACTACCCATATAGCATCAAAACCAGAACAGTCCTCGGTAAGTAGGTCACGAAATCCATAGACACGTGCTGCCACTTCCACTCGGGTATCTCCAAACTCCTTAGTTCACCTCCAGGCCTCTGCCTCTCAGCCTTCACCTGCTGACAGATCAAACATCTCTTGACAAATGAGGTGACATCTTGTTTCATACGCCTCCACCAGAACTGGCTGCGTAGATCCTTATACATCTTCTTCCCGCCCGGGTGGACACTCATCCTGCTGCAACTCGTTGTAATATACCCTGGCGCAACTCGGAACCACCCATCTGTCGCCAAGTCTCAGAGAACCGTCCTCAGCCACTCTGAATCTCGATGGCTGACCTGAATGAACCACTAACATCCATCTCTGAACCTCTGCGTCGGTCCCCTCAGCCTTCCTGATGTGATCATAAATAACAGGCTCAACTAGCAAGGTCAAAACCTGTATCGGTGAAGCAGACACATCATAATCAAACCCCAACTGACAGTAGGAGCCCAACATAGCTGATAAGCACATGGCATCCTCTGCTGTGCTTTTCACCTTCCGACTCAAAGCGTCGGCTGTCAAGTTTGCTTTTCCCCGGGTGGTATTCGATTTCACAATCGTAGTACTTCAGTAGGTCCATCCATCTCCTCTGCCTCATGTTCAGCTCAGCCTATGTAAACAAGAACTTCAGGCTCTTGTGATCAGTGAATATGGTTAATGAGGTACCGTATAAGTAGTGTCGCCATATCTTCAAGGCAAACACTATAGCTGCTAACTCCAGATCATGGACTGGATACCTCAACTCATGTGGCTTCAACTGTCTCGAAGCATAAGCCACTACATGTCTGTCCTGCATCAGTACGCATCCTAAGCCCTGTAAACTCTGCTCACAAGCCTCTGACCAACAAAATGGGACTCCCTTCTGAGTCAGCTGTGTAAGTGGCTTGGCGATCTTTGAGAAACCCTCGACGAAACGTCGATAATAGCCAGCAAACCCAAGAAAACTCCGAATTTCACTGACTGAAGTAGGGGCAGACCAATCCATAACTGCCTCTATCTTCCTCGGGTCTACTGATATCCCCTCTCGTGAAATGATATGGCCCAACAATGCTACGCTGCTCAGCCAGAACTCACACTTGCTGAGTTTGGCGTACAACTGATGATCTCTGAGGATCTGGAGCACTATCCTCAGATGATCGGCATGAACCTCCTCACTCCTTGAATAGACAAGGATGTCGTCAATGAATACGATCACAAACTGATCGAGGTACTCCTGAAATACTCTGTTCATCAGGCTCATAAATACAGCAGGTGCATTTGTCACCCCGAATGGCATCACTAAGAACTCGTAGTGTCCATACCGAGTTCTAAAAGCCGTCTTTTGGACATCGCTAGCTCTAACCCGTACCTGGTGATAGCCTGACCTCAAGTCTATCTTTGAGTACACCTCTGTACCCTGAAGCTGATCAAAAAGGTCATCAATCCTCGGAAGTGGATACCTGTTCTTCACTATGGCCTTGTTCAGTTGCCTGTAGTCAATGCACAGACGCATTGAACCATCCTTCTTTTTCACGAACAAGACTGGTGCACCCCAAGACGATACACAAGGACGAATGTATCCCTTGTCGAGGAGCTCCTGTAACTGTACCTTCAGCTGCCTCAGCTCTGCCGGTGCCATCCTGTAAGGAGCACGGGAAATAGCAGAAGTCCCTGGCAGCAGCTCAATGGCAAACTCAACATCCCTGACAGGCGGAAACCCCGGAATCTCATCTGGGAACACATCAATGAACTCCACCACGACCGGAATGTCCTCGGCTCTCACTTCCTTCTCTTCTGATACATCCACGGCATTAATAAGGTAGCCCTTGTGGCCGCGTTCCAATAATCGCGACATCTTAACCGCTGAGATTACTGGAATCTTTGGACGAGAGCCGTCCCCATAAAAAGTCCACGGGAACCCCTGATCAGACAGGAAACGTACCATCCTCTGTCGGCAATCTACCACAGGAAACATAACCCACAGGTCCCAGGATCGAAACCTGGCTCTGATACCACTAAATGTGAGACCCTGTTATTAATCAGGATATTAAGGTGCGATAAGAGAACTAATCATTCATGTGCATATATCAGAGTAGTAGTGTCGTGTTGATTAACCTGAGCTTAAGAGATTACAGTACCAAAAGTTTAAAAGGAATTACACATATTCCTACAAAAGGTACTACACTATGATCTTACTCTACTCCTTGTAGAAGCTATACAAAATTTTCTCTAACATGCTAATCCTGTAGCACTCCTTATAGCTCAGCATATCAACCCCGACCCTGGTTCTCATCATCAAAAGCACCTACAAAGACAACCCCCAACACATGAGCATACCGTGATTCATATTCAACATAATATGAAAGTAAAGCGTAAATGCACAATCATAAATACAAAGCACTTCCTGTATTTCCAGCATTTATAACGCCCATTGATTGTCCCTGTACCATAACTCATAATAAAACACATTATATGAAATTATGGATCCTTTAATAATGTCATGACATATCACCTCTTTCTTTACATAGCTTTTGAGTCATATATCAACAGTTATGTTAATGCTTCATGCTTCCACAACTCATAATGAGCGGTACAATCCTCCCCGCTTCATTACTACATAAACTCATAATGAGCGGTGCAATCCTCCCCGCTTCATTACTACAGAATCTCATAATGAGCGGTACAATCCTCCCCGCTTCATTACTACAGAACCTCATAATGAGTGGTACAATACTCCCCGCTTCATTACTACAGAACAAGCATAAGCATTAAACATACACTGTGATCTCTCTCGACTCGTGGAATACACCTCTTTATTCCACATCACAATATGCAACAACAATGCATAATAACATGTATCATACTCTTAATGCATCACATTGCATTCATCATGTGTCAAAAAGACAAACATAAAGTACATGTTACCGTTGGGATGCCCGTACGTCGCTTACGTACCTTTCCAAAATGTAGTGTGTTGTGGGACTCTATCCCCTGCGCTGTGTAGCTGTCTGTGAAGGCTCTACACCAGTGTACAACACAATATTAGGTGTCTCATTACAATCCAATATCAAATTCAAACAAATTCCACATTTAAAAAAAAAAGGGACTACCGATCGATCGGCCCTCATCACCGATCGATCGGTGAACTGTTCGAATTATGTAAAAATGCTACGGCTTGTGCCGATCGATCGGTGTTCTTCACCGATCGATCGGTCGCTCTGTTTCAACCCAGGTTTTCCAGAATTCCCTAACACCGATATTCATACCCTTCAATCTAACATGTAAGACATACAACATGTCAAAACCAACATGCTAGCAGTTACAATAAACTACTCAGAGTGTATTCATGTCAAATTTACATCCCAAACATAAACCCACATGCATCAACGGCGTCCATTTACATAAGTACTCAACCAACTTTTCCGGAAACAAAACAACATATTTCATTACCAGATTTATTGAACACCTCATTTCATGCTATTAAAACTACAACATATCTCATAAAGCATGCTTGAACAAAAATGTCCTGGGCTTTACAAAACTACCATGCATGTACTCAAATCGAGGGTTCACCAAAACACCAACTAACATGCATGATATCACCTCCTCAATATTAGTCCCAATCCATATTTTTCCAGAAAAACAGGGCAAATATCTACCCAGATTTTCGAACACCTTAATTCACATGCTTTAATCCTTCACATAAAACATGTAACATGCACATGGAAAAATACTGAGAGCTTCATAATAACACCATGTAAGCATTTAAATCGAAGGTTTTAAGAAACCTAAGCTAACATGCCAAAATCACACCACTTAAAAGCAAGAACTTAACAAGCTTAAAAACAAAAACAGAGCATGGTTTCTCACCCTACTTTGCTCCGATTTTTGAGAGGCTTCCAAGGAATGAAAATGCAAGGCTCCTCACGGTTTTGCTTAGCAGGTGTTAGAGGTTATTTGGGAGAGAAGGCTCGAGATTTGGGAAGGGAGAAGGAGGCTGAATGATTGAGCCAAGTGGGGTGACTAATCAGCTTATGCATAGTTGATTGGTATGGGTTGGGGGGGGGTGGTTGGGTGTTGGGTGGTATGATGTGTTATGTTTTGGTCCCGATATTTAGCACGATGTATTAAAATATCCTCACATGATATTTATAGTATTTTCTCAATAAAATACTTCAATTCCCATTTAAACATGCTTCACCAAAACAAATAACACACACCCTAAATAAACATGCCACAACCCCAAAATCCCAACATATATCACATGCACCCTGAAATGTATCTCCTCAATAATATTAATTCAATCCCATGAATTAACACCCAAATCATCATAGTTTAATTAATGATTAAAATCACATAATCATTTCGGGGATATCACATGACAGGAATTTAGTAGATGCTGCAAGCGATGGAGCTTTTGTAGATAAAACACCGGAAGAGGCGAGTAATTTGATAGCAAACATGGCACCTAATTCACAGCAATTTGGCAACTCTAGAGCCGAACCATCCCAAAGGAAACAAACTTAGGTAAATGTTTCTAACCTTGAACAACAACTAATTAGTTTAATCTCTCTTATTCGACAGATGTCAGGTGGGAATGGGCAAAATGTTAAGCCATGTGGGATTTGCTTAGAGATGTGCCATACAACCGACGCATGTCCCTCACTTCAAGAACCATCCACTGAGCAAGCGAATGCCACGGGCGGCTTTCCGAGACAACTACAACGAAGATATGACCCTTTCTCAATTCCTTACTACTACTGATAGACTTGAGAATATTGTTCAAGATCTTGCTCACAATAGTACTAAATTTCAATAGGAAACGCAGGCAAGCATTCAAAGTTTTAACACTCAAGTGGGACAAATTGCAACCAACCTTAACCGTTTGGAAGCTCAAGGATCCCATAAATTACCCTCCCAGCCAGTGATGAATCCACGAGAGAATGCAACCGCCATTAAGCTAAGGAATGGTAAGGAATTGGAAGAACCGGAGAAGTTGGAAATCCCGCATACTACAAGAGGAGGAACAAGAACTTGAGCGCAAGGGAAAGGAATCTACACAAGAGGATCACCCTCGAGGTAAGTCTCCTCCACCTTTTGAATATAAAAATGAACCCCTTTTTCCTCTTGCTTTGAAGGATAGTAGGAAAGATGAGAACATCAAGGATCTCTACAACACCTTCCGAAGATGCGAAGTGAATATTCTACTGTTGGATGCTATCAAGCAAGTACCCCGCTACGCAAAGTTCTTGAAGGAGTTATGCACTGCAAAGCGGAAGCAAAAGTTGAAGGGGTGCCAAAAAGTTGACTTGGAGGAGAACATCTGAGCTGTTATACAAAGAAAGACCCCACAAAGTGCAAGGATCCCGGTATGTTTACCATCCCATGCACGATTGGTAACACATGTCTACAAAAAGCCATTCTAGATTTAGGAGCATTGATAAATGTCATGCCATATTCTCTTTATGCTTCATTAAATCTAGGACATTTAAGTGAAACTAGAGGTCTAATGCATACCCTACAGGAATTCTAGAAGATGTGTTTGGTGCAAGTAAATGATTTGGTTTTTCCCACGGATTTTTATGTGCTTGACATGGCAAATGGTGACAATAGTAGTCCAATATTGTTGGGAAGACCCTTTTTGAAGACTTTTAAGACTAAGATAGACGTTCATAGTGGAACACTCACTATAGAATTTGATGGTGAAGTCGTTAAATTTAATATACATGAGTCCATGATATATTATTGTGACAATGATGATATTGTTTATTCTATTGATATTATTGATTACTTGTCCCAAGGTATTTTTGAGCTTGCAGGTAAAGAGGAATTGGAAATAGGCCTAAAAACACCACTCACCCATCTTGAGGAAGAGTTGTCATTTGGAGACGAAGTAGAGAAAACCGTCATCACCTTGGATACCACACCTGAGACACAAGGTAACGTTTCATTTGTTTCATTACCCATTTCTAACACTAGGCCACTACCTTCTGTATCGCAGGCACCCACCGTTGAGTTGAAGCAATTACCAAGCCCCCTAATGTACGTATTCCATGGAGAAGAAGGTACACTACCGGTAATTATCTCTAGCAAGTTGGGAGACGACCAAGAGAAAGAACACATTCAAGTGCTCAAGGAGCACAAAACCGTCATCGGATGGACCATTTGCGGATATTAAAGGAATAAGCCCCTCTACATGCATGCATAGGATCCTACTTGAAGATGGAAGTAAGCCTACGGGCCAACCGCAACGAAAACTTAACCCACCAATGATGGAAGTTGTGAAGGAAGAGATCCTCAAACTCCTTGACGTTGGAGTGATATACCACATTTCTGACAGTCAATGGGTCAGCCCAATCCAAGTGGTACCAAAGAAGACTGGCATCACAGTGGTGAAAAACAAGGACAATGAATTGGTCACCACTCACATTCAAAATGGATGGAGAGTTTGCATCGACTATCGGAAGCTGAATGTTGTGACCCGCAAGGATCACTTTCCTTTACCCTTCATTGATCAAATGCTTGAAAGGTTAGCATGTCACTCTTATTATTGCTAGAGGTCGGATGATGAGGTTCAGAGATGGATGTCATTGGGACTTAAAGGTCAGCCATCCAAGTTCAGAGTGGCTGAGGATGATTCTTTAAGACTGGGCAACCGATGGGTAGTCCCAAATACACTAGAGTTACGTAGAGGAATATTGGAGCGAGCTCACAGTAGTCAGTTTAGTATCCACCCAGGAGGAAGAAAGATGTACAAAGACCTATGCGGTCAATTGGAGGCGCATGAAGCGTGATGTGACTGCCTTTGTTAAAAGATGTTTGATCTGCCAGCAGGTAAAGGCAGAGAGACAGAGGCCTGGTGGCGAGCTGAAGAGCTTAGAGGTACCCGAATGGAAGTGGGAGCATATCTCTATGGACTTTGTGACCCACTTGCCAAGGACGGCCTCAGGATTTGATGCGATCTGGGTGATCGTAGATAGGCTGACGAAGACGGCTCATTTCATCCCTTACAATATGTCATTCACATACTTGAAGATGGCCCAGATGTATATATGGGATGTGGTAAGATTGCATGGTATTCCAGTCTCGATAGTGTCTGACAGAGACCCGAGGTTCACTTCACATTTCTGGGAGGGTCTCCAGACAGCTTTGGGCACAGAGGTGAGACTGAGTACGGCCTATCACCCTCAGACAGACGGTCAGACGGAGCGTACCATTCAGATGTTCGAGGACATGTTGAGGGCATGTATTTTGTAGTTTGATACTCCGTGGCAGGATTCACTGGCACTGGTGGAGTTCTCCTATAATAACAGTTATCAGGCGAGCATTCAAATGGCTCCTTTCGAAGCTCTATATGGACGACGATGTAGGTCACCGCTGTATTGGGAGGACTTGACTAGCAAAGCGGTCGTAGGACCGGATATGATCAGGAATATGGAAGACAAGATAAAGTTGATACGCCAAAAGATGAAAGCGGCCCAGGATAGGCAAGCAGCCTATGCCAATAAGCAGCGACGACCGCTGGAATTCCAGTTAGGAGACAAGGTCTTCTTAAAGATCTCGCCCTTCAGGGGTGTGGTTCGGTTTGGTATGCGGGGAAAGTTATCTCCGAGGTATGTTGGGCCATATGAAGTTTTGCAGCGTATCGGTACTTTGGCTTACCGTTTGGCACTACCGCCATCCCTGTCTGGCATACACGATGTTTTCCACGTTTCTATGTTACGGAAGTATGAGCCAGACCCGTCTCATGTCTTACAGCCTACTGAAGTTCAGTTAGACTCAGATGTGTCCTACGTGGAACGACCAATCAAGATTCTGGATCGAGAGGATCGCAGATTACGAAGCAAAGTTATACCGATGGTCAAAGTTCAGTGGGATCGTCGGGGTGTCGAGGAGGCTACGTGGGAGACGGAACGGCATATGGTGCAGCACTATCCGGAACTATTCTCTGGTATGTTTTTATGTTTAGTTTCAATATGGTGATGCATGTGGATTTCGAGTACGAAATCTTATAAGTAGGGGAGTAATGTAATACCCCCGAAATTTCATGTAATTATGTGCTATGATGATGATTTACGATGTGTTTAAGAGGGTTGTGGTGCATTTAATTGGGGGCTATGATTATGTTATGATGATATGATGTGGGAAGAATGTTGAGTGTTTTAGAGGATGTATAAATTAAATAAAGATGAAAAATCTCGAGTTAGGATATTCTAATACATCGTGCTAAATACCGGAGCATAATTAAACACCACATGACCACCCCAACCACACCACCCCCCCCCCCCCCCCCCCAATCACTCGGCCACCTCACCCTTTCCCCCGCACTTGTTCAACCCATACCCCCACTTGCCCAACCCATGCTACCACTCATTACTTGCAATCAACTCATTCTCATTCTCCTCTTCCTTTCCTTTCCTCTGCAACAAAAACGTCCCCCTAGCTGCAGGAAGGAAGGGTTTATGTTGTGAAATTATTGAGGAATTCTTGTGGAAAGAAAGTGGGTAAGATGTTTACTCTGTTTTTCTTAAGATTTTGGATGAGTTGTGTTAAAGTTAGGTTCTTCGAAGCATGCTAGCTTAGGTTTTGTTAAACCATCGATCTAAGTACCTACATGGTGTTATTATGAAGCTACTAGCATGTTTCTTTGAGCATGATACACATTTTATGTGGTAGATTTGGTATTATGATAAGAAGTGCTCGAAAAATCTGGGTTAGGATAAGTGCCCTGTTTTCTGTAAAGATTGGACGAGTATTGAAGTTTATGAAGATGTTATGATGCAGGTTAGCTTAGGTTTTGTTAAACCTTTGATTTGAACACATGCATGGTTGTTTTATGAAGCTTATAACATTTTGGTTCAAGCATGTTTTACGCTTTATGTAGTAGAAATGATGGTAGGAAATGAGGTGCTCGAAAATCTGGAGAAGTCCCGATTTTTCAGAGTGCTCGATCGATCAAGATTTTGGTCCCGATCGATCGAGCGAGGCAGAAAGTTTAAAACATGGTTTGAATTTCAGGTGCCGATCGATCGAAGGATTTTCCGATCGATCGGTGAAGCTCCTCGATCGATCGGTAAAATATTTCGATCGATAGATCGAGGCAGAGAGTTTGGGCACTGTTTATGCATATTTTCTCGATCGATCGAGACCTTGGGGCCGATCGATCGAGAGAGGCAGAATGTTGAAAAAAAAATATATATGATGATGATTTATTTTGTTAAGTTTATGGTATGAGATTGTATTGAGGCTTCTAATATGGTATTGTGTGGTTTTGTAGAACCATCCCAGGTACCAGCTCAATCAAGGAGATAGAGTTATCTACTTCTCCTCTTTTTAAAAAGGTACGTAAGAGACGTACGGGCATCGGACGGTAAAACACATCTCTACATTACGACTATGCTTTTATCGCATGAGTATTTATGATGAAATGATGATGTTTATAAGAAGTTTGTATATTCATACGATGTTTATTATGTGGTAAGATGCCACGGGGTAAGAAGCCCATATGGTAAGATACAATACGATGTTTATTATGTGGTAAGATGCCACAGGGTAAGATGCCCATATGGTAAGAGGTCATACGATGTTTATTATGTGGTAAGATGCCACAGGGTAAGATGCCCATATGGTAAGAGGCCATACGATGTTTATGATGTGGTAAGATGCCACAGGGTAAGATGCCCATATGCATGAATATGAATCAGGGACAACAAAAAGAAGTTAACGAATAACCAGCATGTTTACTTAACCTAGATTTCATGCATTTACTGTTATGTTTTTATGATGATAAGTAAAGAAGTATATGCTCATGATGTGTTGTCCCTGTAGGTACACTTTTTGACCGAAGGGGCTAAGGGTCGGGTTGAAGATGTGAGCTACAAGGATACAAGATGCATAGGATCTATTTATGTTTAGTATCTACTCTAAGAGTAGTATAAATCTAAAACGTTAGCATTCTTGTTTAGGAATGTATGTATTAAGTTTACGAAGTATTTATTTTTGCATGTAATCCTATTAGCTCACGTAACAACCGGAACCCTAAAACATTATAATATGCATGTTTAGTTCAATTTTTGTTATCCTAACACTGTTAAGGTGGGAAGACCCCACATGTCATAGCTGTATAGATATAGGAATCTTTTGATGTCCGTATGTTGAAATGTATTAATTATATATTATCTCCTTTTTGTTTAGATCATTTCTCTGGCTGGGAACTTACTTATGGTTTTGAATTCTTTTAGTATTGTGTTTTCCCTATCTGGGAATTATTTTTGGTGATGTGTTTTATTTTCGGATAGCTCAATTTATGGGGAGACTCTGCCGAAATTTTTATAAAAGTCATACCATAGATGTGAAGCATGTAATGATTCTTTTAAAGAATAAAATTTTTACACATAATCATGACGTCATAAATGCATTTTTGACGTGATGGGTTGTTGGGGTCTTTCATATGTGGTATCAGAGCAGTGGTTTGATATCTGGGCTAGCTAAATGTCTAGTGTGAACTGAGAGCAGTGGTTCTAAGTTAGTGTTTGGACATGGGAAAGGTCTAGTTAAAAGTCTAGCAATACAAAATGATTTCTTTGCGAATGTGTCCATAAGACGAGTATGTTGTGTTATACTGCTGAGTGAATGATCTTAGCTACTTATGCTTGATGAGATAACTGTGGTTGGTTATGTGATATTGAATTGTTATAGATATTGTTGTTAACATTTATATATCAGCATGGCAGCTATTGAACCAGAGTATCTACCTGAAGGTGTAGGGGATGCCGTGAGTGTTAATGCCTCCATTGGACAGGCGAATCCTTTACCCCAGCCACCTTTGGGGAAAGGGCCTGTTGTGCAGTTGTTGCTGCTGGGGGAGTTGAGTTTGACTCAATTCCTGGGTTTCCATCCGCCGTGTTTTGAGGGCACTGAATTAGGGGAAGAGGCCGAAGAGTGGTTAGAAAGGATTGAACAGATTTATGTTTCAGCACCTTGTGCCAAGTTTGCGTGGCTAAGGTTGGCAGACTTTCAGCTTGCCAAGAAGGCATCTATGTGGTGGAAGTCGACTCTTTTGGAAGCAAGGGCTCAGGGTAATGTGATTGGTTGGGACTTCTTTCGGACAAGGTTTCTGAGCAGGTATTTTTCTGCTGCTGCCAGACAAATCAAGGAGGATGGGTTTATGAATCTGAAACAGGGCAATTTATCAATATCAGATTACGCTCTACAATACTCTTCGCTGTTGAGGTATGTGCCCCACATTGCTACTGACACTCATGCTAAGATGAGACATTTTCTCAAGGGACAGCGTCAATAAATATTTGATCGGGTCTTATCTAATAACCCTACTTCTTTTGATGACGCATTGGTGCGAGCTGAGTTAGCTGAGATAGCAGTTAGTGTCTATGGGAAAATAGCATTATCACAAAGGCCAACTACAGAAAGTTTGAAACCTCGAGGGGAAACATTTAAAGCTCGAGGAGCCTCATCATCATCATACCGATCAGGCGGACGTTGTTTCGGTTCTCGTTGTCACGTTGTGGAATTTTGTTAAGATTTGTTAAGGGTTTGAGATTTGGGAATTTGTGGTAAAATTCTTAAAATGAAGTTTTTGGTGTTTGTAATGAGTTTAAATGGAGTATTTGTTGTGTCGATGGTGTTGGGGTGTTGGATTGGAGTTTGGGTGTGAAAACACCATTAAAGCAAGAATTTTTTCTGGAAACCGCAGGTCGCGATCGATCGCGACATTATACTGAAAATTGTATACGATATACAATCTTGGAGATTAATCGCTAAGTCTCAGCCGCGAGCGGTCTGGCGATCTATCGCGGAGACTCAGCGATCGATCGTGAGGATGAATATTTTGGCAGTAGGTGCGCTTGTGTTTTTTTTCAAACTTTTGATAAAAAATCGGAGTTTGGAATTGGGATATGTTTAATAGATTTTCGGGGCGATGTCTACATTCCAATGGGAATATTGCACTTTAAAATGAAATGGTTTGAGCTGAACTTTAATAAGTCGGACTACTCATTGAATAATTGTTTACCATTGAACATAGAGAAGGGAATATTTTGAGTAGTATACATGGTCCAATAATTGTGATTAATCATCGGGATGATGTAATTGGGGGTCGGGTACATGCTTGATTATTTTGTTGTGTGCTTATTATTGATTGTGAGTTATTAACTGTATATAGCGTTTAATTCACTAAATATCGGGCCAAAGACAATGACTGGTTCTGACTATCGGACTATAAGGTACGCATAACGTACGAGCATAGCCTTATATATTATTGTCATTGTTAAATGAATAATATGGTGTTGTGGAAATGAATTGGAATGCGTTACGAATTATGTGGTGCCGCTAATGAGCGAGCAATGATTGGGATTTGTTGCTCTTGAGTGAACATCGGTTATGATGCCGCCGTTGTTGAGCGTGCGAGAGGTTAGAATGTCGCTGCTGCTAAGCAAACGATAAAATGGAACTGTGGAATCATTGTTTAGATATATGTGATATATATGATCATTAATGTAATGATTTAATCATATTGATTATGAGACAAGTATTTTGAGATGAGTTAATTAGTCATGGTAATGATCAGCTGGTTTTGGGAATTTGACGGTATGGTTATTGTGAGAAAAGGAACAGCATGGGGGATCCCGTATGATGATGATACTATGCAGGGAGTATCTTTTAAATTTATAGCTTTATATTCTGTAAATTATGAACTTTGATATTGATGTTATTGAGATGGTGGTATTGGTATGCTCACCCCGTGTGGGGCTGTTTCTGTTGGAGCAGGTGGAACAAGTACAGCAGTGACTCCGGAGTCGAGTTCGAGCTGTTGATTGGAAGTGCTTCCAGGACTGAGGTACCAAAGTTGGTAATTGAGTAGTACGCTTTATACATTAGACATGCATTCGCTTATTCAATGCTCGCCTGTGAGCATTCTGATGTGTATATTGGTTGTATAAAGGTTATGGTTTTCTTTCTCTTTTCATTTATGAGTTGCATGCAATTAATTAAGGGATTGCATAATGAATTGAGAACATGTTAGTTATGAGGTGCATAATTATACGAGTTGAGTCGTATTGGAAATTGGACAGTATAGAGGACCAATGTAAAAAAATTTATAGATGCCATGTGGATGCTATGGAAGCATGTGTAGAATTCCCTAATGGCATGATTGTATGCTCTAAATTACTGTGATAATGCACTAACAGTGGGTTAAGGTAGCGAGGGCCTTACATCTTCTCAATTCTGAGAAATACTAAGAACTGATGGCCTCATTTAGCAAGATCCCGATGTTCAAGAAAGATGAATATGATGACTGGAGAATTAGGATGCAAGCACATCTGAGTGATCAAGATGATGACATGTGGTTCGTCATCACTGACGGACCAATGACGATCATGAAGGTCAACAAAGCAACGACCATTACCAGTGGTGAACCTCAAATGGTTGAAAAGGACAGAGCATCCTGGACCAATGAGGAAAAGAAAAAAGCAAATCTGGACAATGTAGCCAAGGATATATTTTTCAATACATTGGACAAAAATATGTTCAATAAAATCAAGATTTGTCCCACTGCTAAGGATATTTGGAAAGATTGCACAGCTATGTGAACGAAATGACCAAACCAAAGAAAAAAAGCTTATTGTCGCTCTACAGAAGTTTGAAAACATCAAAATAATGTCTGGAGAAACTGTCAAGGAATACGATGAGAGAGTAACTGGAATCATCAATGAACTCAATAACCTGTGTAACGACTTATCAAACAGAGAAGTTACGCTAAAAGTCATGAGGGGGCTCCCAAGAGAATGGGATGTGAAGACCATTGCTATGAGAGAATCCAAAGATTTAAACAAGATAGATCTGTACGATCTATTTGCTGACTTAAAGGCATACGAGTTTGAGCTAGGGATTCAGGTCGAAGATGAACCCAGCACCAGTCAACCAACCAAAGCCCTTGTTGCATCAGAGTCCTTGTCCACTAAAATAGAGATGACTCATGAACAAATGTGTAATGATGCAATGACGCTTTTTGTCAAGAAATTTAGCAAATTCTTGAAGAAAAATCAGAAGATTTACCAGTCTTATACAAGGAAGCAGAACTTCAAAATAGATCAGATGAAAATGATCGTGTGTGCTTCATGATCGCTTTTATTTTAAACAATTAATTCCAGTGTAGCGATTTTATACCGCAAGTGCACGGTGTCAAGTTTTAGTATAATGATTCAAAAGAAGGGATGTCGTACCCACATGGACTAACATATAAGTACCAAATAAAATTATAAAAATTATATTTAGCCTACAAAATTGATGAATAATTAACTAATCAAAATAAAAAACTTAAACTTAAATCAACTCCTTTGAAGATGCGAAGGAATTCCACTCGAGAAATTTATCAACATGTCAGTTCAATTGTGTTATTGTCAATGATTCGTTTGTAAAAAAAATTAAACAATTGCTCATCAGGAAATTTCTCATTAATTTCTTCTACCTCACTTTCAATTGTATCATCGCCATTTTCAATTCGAGACAAATGATCTGCTACCACATTCTCTACACCCTTCTTATCTCTTATCTCCAAGTCAAATTGTTGCAACAACAATATCCACCTAATCAAGCGTGGTTTGGCATCTATCTTTGCAAGTAAGTACTTAAGTGCAGCATGATCGGTGTAGACAATAACTTTGGCAAGACAGATAGGAGTGAAACTTATCGAATGCGAAAACTATGGCTAGAAGCTCTTTTTCAGTAGTCGCATAATTTATTTGTGCTTCATTCAAAGTGCGACTATCATAGTAGATGGTATGAAATACCTTGTTCCTCCTTTGGCCTAAAACTGCTCCTACCGCCGTGTCAATAGCATCGCACATCAGTTCGAAGGGTAACTCCCAATTAGGTGCTACCAAGACAGGTGTTGTTACCAGTTTCTCCTTGAGAATCTCGAATGCTTGCACACAATCAAAATTAAATTCATAAGGTGCATTTTAGTTAATAAATGAGATAAGGGTTTAGAAATTTTTGAGAAATCCTTAATGAATCGACGATAAAATCCCGCATGGCCTAAAAAACTTCGGATCCCTTTCACTGTTGTTGGTGGTGGCAATTGTTGTATCACTTGGATTTTTGTTCGGTCCATTCAATACCCTTTTCGGATATCTTGTGTCCCAAGACTATACCTTCTTGGACCATGAAGTGACACTTCTCCCAATTCAATACAAGATTCGTCTCCTCGCACCTCGTCAACACCACATCCAAGTTATATAAACAGATATCAAGTGAAGATCCAAAAACAGAGAAGTCATACATGAATACTTCTAAGAATTTCTCTATCATGTCATGGAATATGGCTACCATGCATCTTTGAAAAGTAGCAGGTGCATTACATAATACAAATGGCATTTGTCTAAAGGCAAATGTACCATAACGGCAAGTGAAAGTAGTTTTCTCTTAGTCCTCAGGTGTAATAACGATTTGGTTATACCCCAAATACCAATCTAGAAAACAATAAAAGTCATAACCTACTAATCTCTCTACCATTTGATCAGTGAAGGGAAGGGGAAAGTGATCTTTACGAGTAGACTCATTTAACCTCCTATAGTTAATGCACACTCTCCACCCCGTGACTGTTCTAGTAGGTATCAATTCATTGTTCTCATTAGGGACAACAGTAATGCCACCCTTCTTTGGTACACATTGAATAGGACTTACCCATGAACTATCAGAGATAGGGTAGATAATACCTGCGTCCATTAGCTTATTGACCTTGGTTGTAAGGACCCCCGTGCCCTTAACCCGCTATTAGTGTACTAATCCATGCAATTAGTGCATACAATCATATAATCAGGGGGAAAGAAACACATGCTACCATGGCATAACATACCATTAATATAATTTCTTACATTAACCCATGTAATGTCCAATTTCCCCTTTCCAGTCCACTTACATAGCATGCACCCTTATAATACACTAGCATATTCTCAATTCATTTGGCAATTCCTCATATTAATTGCATGCAACATATGAATGAAAAGAGAAAAGCCCTTGCCTTTTTATACAAACCATATACACATATAGTAGTGCTCACATGCGAGCATCCAATGAATGTAAGTGTATCTAATGTATAAAATACCTTCCTCAATACCGGCACTGGTACCTCGATCCTGGAAGTACCTCCAATCAACAGCTCGAGCTCGACTCCAAAGCCATCGATGTACCTGTTCACCTGCCCCAACAGAGACAGCCCCACACGGGGTGAGCATACCAATACCACCAATCCAATAAGAACAATATTACAATTCATAATTTACACATTGTAAAGGCTATGAATATTAAAAGACACTCCCTGGATGGTGATGTGACTAGAAATAGACACATCTATTGCGTTTAATTGTTTACGATTTGGTATGTTTTGATGGATAATTTGATACATATGCTACCTAATCGTATATTTATGTAATTGTAGGTGGAATCCAAGAAATCGAGCTAACTAAGGCGAATAAAGGTCAAGAAAAGCTTTGGAGCTAATAAGGACTCAATGTAGATCAAGAAAAAGGCTAAAAATGTAATTTTGGAGGAGGCGATCGACCGCAAGGAAGAGGCAATCGATCGCCTATGGACAGAAAGTTGAGCAACAAAATTCACGAAGCAGCGATCGATCACGAGGTTTAGGCGATCGATCGCCAAAGTACACTGGAGCCAAGCGACCGATCGCATGAAAAGTGGCGATCGATCGCCTAAGTAATTTCGCCGAAAAAAAAAGAGCTAGCGATCGATCGCCACCTTATGGCGATCGATCGCCAGCGGTATTTTGGAAATATTGAGAACTTGATTTCTTTCCTTCCTAGATAAAATCTAACCTACCCATCAGCCTCCATACCTCTTCATACTCAAAAATTAGCCTCTTGAGGAGATTTTTGAGAGCTTAGAATAGATTTTTCAATTTTAGAATAATTTTTCTTTCAAGTTTGTCAAGAAGAACGCGAAGAACGAAGACGGAATCGACAAGCCGGAATAGTGATTCGTCTTAGTAATTTCTTTTCCTTTGTTTATTTAATGTTTTCGAATCAATCTTGGTTATTTTTAGATTCAATTATGCTAGGCTAAACTCATAGATTCTTGGTATAAGGGATACTTGCTTTTGGATTTGAATCTCTTGTGAGAATTTTGGTTTGTTTATTGAATTTAATTTCGATTTCAATTCTGTTTCTTGGTATCGATTTCAATGATTATTGTGTTTGTTTATTAGATTGATCACCTAGTATTCACATGCATAATCGATAGCTAATTAAGAAGCAACTAAGATTAATAATTACCGGCTGTAGGTGTTATTGAATTCTTAGGAGAAACGATTGGGTAATCAATCATTAACGCTGTAGTTTTGATTGATTAGATTTATCGAACTCACTAGTTTTGAAATCTATCATCGATTTAATCATTAACGTCTGTAGTTTTGATTAGAGATTTTATAAGGGTCGGATTGAATGCTGTTTTCTCTTTGATGATTAAGGTGGGTAGGAATTCAATTTCCTATCGATGAATAATTGAAAGAATTCTAATGTTAGTGATTTGATGATCAAGAGAGAATTTTCCAAAAGTAAAGTTGACCGAAAACCATGAATCGTTTCACTCTCATAAGTTTTAACCGTTTTAGTTAATCTCATTAATTAGTTTAATTCTTAAAATTTGCTTAGTAGTAATCACTCAACTCAAAACCCCCCTTTTTACTATTCGTTTTTAAATTGACACGAAAAAAATACTACATTCCCTGTGGGATCGATCCCTACTCTCGCTACTACATTGCTATTAACTTGAGAAGGGTTAATTTGGGCGTACGCGATAAGCGCTACCAAATTTTGGCGCCGTTGCCGGGGAAGGCATTGGTATTAATTTTTGTCGATTTTTTTCTTTTATTTTATTTTGTTATCCCGCACTACTGTTTTGGTTTGTTGATGAGTACAGGAGGATCGTTTGATTACGAGAATAACTGTCACTACGATCCTGAGATCGAGAGGACGCTACATCAGAGAAGATGAGAACCACGGAGGATTGCAGAACAAGAAGAGGAGGAAAGGAACAACATGGCTGCAAACCAAAGTCTACGACAACTGGCCAATCCAGATTTGGACCAACAACCTCTTTGCATCAATTTTCCTGCTTTTGCGACTAATGTAAATTTCAAACTTAAATTAGGACTAATACATTTGTTGCCATCCTTTCATGGACTTGCAGGCGAGGATCCCCATAAGCACCTGATGGAGTTTCATGTGGTTTTCACCACCATTAAACCGACCGGAATTACTGAAGATCAGATCAAGTTAGGGCTTTTCCTTTTTCTCTAAAGGACGCTGCAAAGGACTGGCTGTTCTACTTACTGTCAGGCTCAATCACAACATGGACTGACCTCCAAAGAACGTTTCTGGAGAAGTACTTTCCAGCATCAAGAGCGGCCAACATACGAAAGGAGATCTACTCCATCAAACAGTACTCGGGAGAAACATTGCATGAATACTGGGAACGCTTCAAGAAGTTGTGTTCAAGCTGCCCACAACACCAGATAAGTGCACATTTACTAATTCAGTACTTTTAGGAAGGTTTTTTATCCAATGACAGGAACTTGGTTGACGCTGCGAGTGGAGGAGCCTTTGTCGATAAAACACCAGAGGATGCGAAAAGCTCGATAGCTAACATGGCGGCCAACTCACAGCAGTTTGGCAACTTTCGAGCGGAACCAGCTCAAAGGAAACAAGGAGAGGCAAATGTGTCCACCTTAGAACAACAGCTCATTAGCCTCACTTCCCTTGTTTGTCAAATGGCCGGAGGAAATGGACAGACAGTGAAACCATGTGGCATATGTTTGGAGATGAGTCATACCACTAATGCATGCACGACACTTCAAGAGACATCAGCCGAGCAAGTACATGCAGCAGGGGGATTTTCGGGACAACCCCAACGAAGACATGACCCTTACTCCAACACATAAAATCCAGGATGGAGAGACCACCCTAACTTGAGCTCTGGACCACAATCGATAAATCATGTTCCCCCTCAAGCGCCACACATCCTCCGCCATACATACCACCTTTTCAGAGGGCACAACAATCAAATTTTCCTTCTACTACTGACAGCTTAGAGGTTATCATTCAAGATCTTTCTCACAATGTTACTAAATTTCAACAGGAAACAAGATCGAGTCTTCAAACCTTGAACACCCAAGTGGGTCAACTGGCCACTGCCCTTAATCGAGTTGAAGCAAACGGATCAACCACTCTACCATCCCAAACAGTGGTGAATCCGAAAGAAAATGCAAGTGCAGTCACACTTAGGAGTGGAAAGGAATTGGAGATACCAGAGAGGACATAGAAAGAAGCTCCCAAGAGTGAGGAAGAAAAGGAAGCGAAAGTTTGAGAAAAGCCCGGGATAGAACACGAGCCACCAAAAGGTAAGCCCCCTTCTTTTTCTGAATATAAAGTGCCACCCCCTTTTCCCCAAGCTTTAAAGGACAACAGGAAAGACGCTGGACTCAAAGGCCTGTATGAGACCTTCCGAAGATGTGAGATAAACATCCCATTGCTGGACGCCATCCAACAAGTACCTCGCTATGCGAAGTTTTTAAAGGAATTACGCACTGCCAAGAGGAGTCATAGATTGAAGGGACCCCAAAAGGTTGAACTGGGTGAAAACGTATCAGCGGTGATACAAAGAAAAATTGTGATGCCCCGAAATTAATTAATTACAATTTTGGCATTAATTATGTTTATATGATGAATTATGTTGATAATTGATTTATGTGTTGAAATTAATTATCATGTTGAAATGCTTAGTCACATGATAAGCGTGACCCGGGGTTGCATTTCAGGGTGCATGTTATGCATGTTAGAAAATGGGGTGTTAACATGATTTATTTGTATTGGTTGTTAATTATGAGGAAGATGTGAATTTAGTGGATGTTTGTTGCATTTTGTAAAATGCTTTTAAAATACCATTTTATACATCATGTTATGTTTGTGGTGCAATTTTAATTAATCTACACAACCCCTTTTAACCCCCACTATACCCACCTTTTTACCTCACTTTATTCACTTTCCCCATCACTCTTGTAAATCCCCAAATTCATCCCCAACCCTAACCCATTTGCTATTTTCGAAACTTGGCCAAAGTGGAAGGAGAAATCCTCACAAAACCTTTGTTTGTGAGATTTATTGTAGGATTTGGAGTCCTTAAGAGGTATGGAACCCTTCCTAAAGTTTTTATGATGTTTGGTTTTGAAATGGGTTGGTTTTTTGTGTTTTTATGTGGGTTTGTTTTGGGTATAGTTGTATGTGGTTGGGGTATGATTTTTGAAGTGTTTTATGTGGGTTTTAGTGAGTTATGATGTTATTTGTGTTGTTGAAAAGTTTGGGTTTGAATGGTATGAGTTAGAGCGTGAAAAATGCTCAAAAATGATGATTTTTTCGATGTACAGGGATCGGCGATCGATCGCCGGTTTCAGGCGATCGATCGCGAGCCAGCAGTAGGCTCTAGAACCATTTGGCGATCGTTCGCCACTTTTGGGCGATAGATCGGCGAGGCTGGCGATCGATCGCGCAAAAAGTGGCTATCGATTGCCAAGGTGCGAATTTTTCAGCATCGTCCAGTATGATCTCGCGATCGATCGGGCCTGGGCGGCGATCGATCGCGAGATGTAAAAATATGTGTTTTTGATTTTTTTGTGGGATTTTTGGATATTGGACTATATTTAGCTTCTAATATCGATTTGTATGGTTATGTAGAACCATCCCAGGTACCCACAACATCAAGGAGATAAAGTTCTCCAACTTCTCCACTTTTGGAATTAAGGTACGTAAGAAACGTACGGGCATCGAACGGTAACACATTTCTATACTATGACTATGCAATGATTGCATAAGTAATTACGATGTTTATGATGATGATGTTTATGATGAATGAAGATGATATGATGTTCATGATGATGATCATGATAACTAAGTTTATGATGATGATGTTTATGATGAGTAAAGATGATGTGATGTTCATCATGATGATCATGATAAGTAAGTATAAGATGATGATGTTTATGATATGATGATGATGTATGTGTTTAACTATGTTATTGAGAATGGTTGAGTGTACTGGTAGTTGTTATGGGAAAGCGAGCAAGGTACTTACCGCTGACATAGCTAGCGAGGAGATTACATCCGCTATCAAGGTGTAGCGAGGGGTAATCACAGTACCGCTATATGTCGAAGCGAGGGGGGCCAATTGTTCCGCGGACATAACAAGACCAGAAACATCCCCATCTCTCAATAACATTGTTGATTATGAGCATATATGTGAAGTATGATTTTAATCATTATGTCAAGAACTAATGGTTACATGCGTGACTATGAAACATGGACAACCAAAGTGGGTTAATGCGATTAACCAGGAAGTATATGTTATGCTTATTATCATGCATTTATTTATATGCCATTACCTTATGATGTTAAGTAACGATGTATATGCTCATGATGGGTTGTTCCTGTAAGTACACTTTTGGACTGAAGGGCTAAGGGTCGGGTTAAGGCAGTGAGCTAAAAGGAGCATGAAAGAATATGGGATACATGATTTTGATAGTCTCTACTCTAGGAGTAGTGTAAACCTATAATGTTAGCATTCATGATTTGGAATGTAACTAATAGTTTCTTGGAATTTTATTTTGTCCTGTAATTCTATTAGCTCAAAGCTACAACCGGAACCCTAAGATGATATGAATGCATGATTAGTCCATAATATGTGATTATAATGATGTTAAGGTAGGAAGACCCTACATTAGTGGTATCAGAGCAGTGGTTAGATAACCCGGGAATGAGTGAAGGCTAGCCTTAGCAATAAGTTAGCTAGGTGCTTCTTTTAAACATGTTTTGTTCATGTGTTGCATTATGAAGTATATGATGTTATACTAACATGTTATGGTTTCTAACAATGTATTTTATGAATTGCTTTTTGGTATTGTTGTTAACCCTTGTGTTGCAGCATGGCAGCAAATATCGACATAGGAGACGCGGTGAGTGTGAATGCAAGTGCTGGACGTACCAATCCCCTACCACCGCCAGCCTTGGGTGAAGAACCCTCTGCGCAACAGTTACTACCCGGGGAGCTAAGTTTGGCTCAGTTCCTGACATACCGACCCCCGATGTTCGAAGGAACTGAGACAGGGGAACAGGCTGAGGAGTGGTTAGAGAGGATCGAACAGATATTTGTGGCGGCTCCTAGTGCTAATTTAGCCTGGATAAGGCTAGCGGTGTTCCAATTGGCCGAGAAGGCGCTGATGTGGTGTAAGACCACAGTGATAGAGCAAGAGGCTCAGGGTCAGGAAATAAATTGGAAGCTGTTCAGAACTCGGTTTCTGACCCGCTATTTTTCAGCTGCTGCACGACAGGCTAAGGAAGATGAGTTTACTAACCTCAAGCAAGGTAACATACCTGTGTCAGATTATGCTCTTCATTACTGTTCTTTGCTCAGATATGTACCCCACATCGCCGCAAGTACTCAAGCAAAGATGAGGAACTTCATGAAAGGTTTGAGGCCGGAACTGTATGACAGGGTGATCACTTATGGCCCTGCTTGTTTTGATGACGCCCTTTCACGGGCTGAGCTAGCTGAACTGGGAGTTGGTGCATATCCTGATGTTGTACCACCTCCAGCACCCCCTCATAAATCTACTTCTGATAATAAGGCCGAGGGGTGATCAGTTCAAGCCAAGGGGGAACACATCGGCTTCGAGGTTTAGTGGTAAGAGGCCCGAGAATCGTTGGAAAGGAAGCCGTAGGAATGATGCCCCGTCGGGAAGAGGACAGTCTCAGGGAGACATATTTGGGAAGGTTCGGTGCTCTATTTGTGGGCAACCACATTCTACGAAAGACTACGTCGGTTGTTATGTTTGTGGCAATAAGGGCCACTTTGCTCGGCAATGTCCCAATCGGGAGGGACAACAGAACTCTACGGGGAGGCCTGCAGACAGAGCAGTGCAGCACAGGCCACCGTTTGTAGCGAGGTAGTATGGAGGTCATCCTATGCGGCCACCTCAGGGGCAAGTTTATGCGTTGACAAGGGAGCAGGCTACAGCGGCTCCAGAGGAAGTGATTGCGGGTACGTGTCTTTTGTTTACGCACCCTGCTTTTATATTGATAGACACAGGTGCGTCACACTCTTTCGTGTCGACAAGTTTTGTGGAAAGGCACCACATATGCACTTCTCCATCGCCCACGCCTCTTGTAGTCTCGACACCCGCTGGAAGAAGTTTGATTGCTTATCGGATTATCTATGATGGCCTCATTTATTTTGAGGATAACGAGCTAAGGTCAGATTTGATTGTTCTGGGAATGTCAGATTTTGATTGCATTGTGGGCATTGATGTTCTGAACAGGTATCAGGCAGTTGTGAACTGCAGGCAGTGGACTGTCCGATTCAGGTCTGATATGGGAGTCCAGTGGACATTCTTTGGGGATGGTTCTCGTTCTAAGATCCCGTTGATATCTGCTGTCAAGATGGCACAGTTATTGGAACGAGGCCATACAGGATATCTCATCTATGCTGTTGATATTGCTGAAAAGAGGGAATAATTAAAGGTTGAGGATGTGACCGTAGTGGCGGAGTTTCCTGATGTCTTTCCGGAAGAGATTCTCGGATTTCCACCGACGAGAGAGGTCGAGTTTGGAATTGAATTACTACCGGGGACGTCTGCCATTTCTCGTGCCCCGTATAGGATGGCACCAGCGGAGTTAAGGGAGTTAAAGATTCAGTTGCAAGAGCTCCTTGATAAGGGCTATATACGCCCTAGCGTATCGCCCTGGGGTGCACCAGTTTTATTTGTCAAGAAGAAAGATGGCTCGATGCGTCTGTGCATCGATTACAGACAACTGAACAAAGCCACAGTGAAGAATAAGTATCCACTTCCGAGGATCGATGATTTGTTTGACCAGTTGCAGGGTACGAGGCTCTACAGTAAGATCGATCTATGGTCGGGGTATCATCAGATTCGGGTAAGGGAATATGATTTTCAGAAGACAGCTTTCATGACTAGATATGGGCACTATGAATTCCTAGTCATGCCTTTTGGGGTGACAAATGCCCCAGCTGTTGTTATGAGCTTGATGAACAGGGTGTTCCAACCGTATTTGGATCAGTTCGTCATTGTCTTCATTGACGATATACTCATTTACTCGCGGACTGAAGAAGAGCATGTAAGGCACTTGAGGACAGTACTCCAGATCCTTAGGGATCATCAGTTATATGCAAAGCTCAGCAAGTGCGAGTTCTGGTTGAGCAGTGTAGTGTTCTTGGGTCATGTTATATCTAGCAGCGGGATATCTGTAGATCCCAAGAAGGTTGAAGCTGTGATGGAGTGGGCTGCACCCATTTCTGTACCCGTGATACGGAGCTTCCTTGGTTTAGCGGGTTATTACCGACGTTTCGTCGAGGGATTCTCTAAGATCGCTAAGCCGTTGACACAACTGACTCAGAAAGGAGTCCCGTTCTATTGGTCCGAAGCTTGTGAGGAAAGCTTCCAAGAATTGAAGCGTCGTTTGACTATGACACCTGTATTGGTGATTCCTTCTGAGAATAAGAGGTTTGCCTTGTATACGGATGCATCACTGCAGGGTTTGGGCTGTGTATTAATGCAGGATAAGCACGTGGTGTCTTATGCTTCGAGGCAGTTGAAGCCTCATGAGACCAGATACCCATTTCATGATCTGGAACTGGCGGCCATTATTTTCGTCTTGAAGATTTGGCGGCATTATCTTTATGGTACGACGTTTACCATCTATACGGACCATAAGAGCTTGAAGTTCTTATTCACCTAAGCGGAGCTGAATATGAGGCAAAGAAGGTGGATGGATTTACTCAAGGATTATGATTGTGATTGAGTATCATCCTGGTAAAGCAAACTTGATAGCAGACGCCTTAAGTCGGAAGGTGAAGAGTACTGCTGAGGACGCTATGTGTTTATCAGCTATGATGACTTCTTATTGCGACCTGGGCTATGATTTCGATATGGACACGTCACCGGTGCGAGTGTCGACCTTATTGGCTGAGCCATACATATTTGAGGCTATCAGGAAAGGCCAGAGGTCGGATGATGAGGTTCAGAGATGGTCATCGATAGTACTTGAAGGACGGTCATCGAAGTTCAGAATGGCTGAGGATGGTTCTTTGAGACTGGGCAACTGTTGGGTAGTCCCAGATACGCCGGAATTGCGTAGAGGAATATTGGAGCGAGCTCACGGTAGCCGGTTCAGTATCCACCCAGGAGGAAGAAAAATGTATAAGGACCTAAGTGGTCAATTCTGGTGGAGCATGAAGCGTGATGTTATAGCTTTTGTCAAAAGATGTTTGATCTGCCAGCAGGTAAAGCCAGAAAGACAGAGGCCTGGTGGCGAGCTGAAGAGCTTAGAGGTACCTGAATGGAAGTGGGAGCACATATCTATGGACTTCGTGACCCACTTGCCAAGAACGGCCTCCAGATTTGATGCGATCTGGATGATCGTGGATAGGCTGACGAAGGTAGCTCATTTCATCCCTTACTGTATGACTTTTACATACCTAAAGATGGCCCAATTATATGTACGGGATATGGTGAGGTTGCATGGGGTTCCAGTCTCGATTGTGTCTGACAGAGACCCAAGGTTTACTTCACATTTCTGGGAGGGTCTCCAGACAGCTTTGGGCACAGAGGTGAGACTGAGTACAGCTTATCACCCTCAGACAGATGGCCAGACAGAGCGTACCATTCAAACGCTCAAAGACATGTTGAGGGCATGTGTACTGGAGTTTGATACTCCGTGGCAAGATTCATTACCACTGGTAGAGTTCTCCTATAATAACAGCTATCAGGCGAGCATTCAAATGGCTCCTTTTGAAGCTCATTACGGTCGACACTGTAGGTCACCGCTGTATTGGGAGGACTTGACTAGTAAAGCGGTTGGGGGATCGGATATGATAAAGGATATGGAAGAAAAGATTAAGATGATACGTCAAAAGATGAAAGCGGCCCAGGATAGGCAAGCAGCCTATGCCAATAAGCGACGACGACCGCTAGAATTCCAAGTAGGAGACAAGGTCTTCTTGAAAATCTCACCCTTCAGGGGTGTAGTTCGTTTTGGTGTGCTGGGGAAGTTATCTCCGAGGTATGGGCCGTATGAAGTATTACAGCGTATCGGTACATTGGCCTACCGTTTGGCTCTACCGCCGTCTTTATCTGGTATTCATGATGTCTTTCACGTCTCTATGTTGCGGAAGTATGAGCCAGGCCCGTCTCATGTATTACAGCCTACTGAAGTGCAATTGGACTCAGATGTATCCTACGTAGAACGACCGGTCAGAATTCTGGATCGAGAGGATCGCAGATTACGAAGCAAGATTGTACCGATGGTCAAAGTTCAGTGGGATCGTCGGGGTGTCGAGGAGGCTACGTGGGAGACGGAACGGCATATGATGCAGCATTACCCGGAACTATTTTCTGGTATGATTTATATTAGTTTCATTTTGGGTAAGTGCATGCGATTTCGGGGACGAAATCTTATAAGTAGGGGAGTATTGTGATGCCCCGAAATTAATTAATTGCAATTTGAGCATTAATTATGTTTATATGATGAATTATGTTGATAATTGATTTATGTGTTGAAATTAATTATCATGTTGAAATGCTTAGTCACATGATAGGCGTGACCCGGGGTTGCATTTCAGGGTGCATGTTATGCATGTTAGAAAATGGGGTGTTAACATGATTTATTTGTATTGGTTGTTAATTATGAGTAAGATGTGAATTTAGTGGAAGTTTGTTGCATTTTGTAAATGCTTTTAAAATACCATGTTGGGGTATTTTATACATCATGTTAAGTTTGGGGTGCAATTTTAATTAATCTACACAACTGTAAGGACCCCCGTGCCCTTAACCTGTTATTAGCATATTAATCCATACCATTAGTGCATATAATCATACTATCAAGGGGAAAAGCCATATGCAAGTACGACACCAGATGCTATCCAGAAAATTTCTTGCATTTGATCCTCATAATATTCAAACTCCCCAACCAAGATTACATATACAACATGCATCCTCATAATACACTAACATGCTCTCAGTTCATTTAGCAATTCCATATTTAATTGCATGCAAACCATAATGAACAGAGAAAAGACGTAGCCCATTTATACATTCCATATACACGTAAAATGTACTCACATAAGAGCACCCAATGAATATGTGTGTATCTGATGTATAAAACACTCTACCGGATACCGTTACTGGTACTTCAATCCGGAAAGCACCTCCCAAGCACGACTCGATCTCAACTCTGGATCTATGCACTTATTCAACCAGCTCTGGTACCTCGACCCTGGAAGTACCTCTAATCAACAGCCCGAGCTCAACTCCAAAGCTGCTGCGACACCTGTATCACCTGTCCCAATAGAGACAGCCCCCACACGGGGTGAGCATACCAATACCACCAATCCAACAATCATAATATTGCAGTTCATAATTTACAAAAATGTAAATGCCATGAATTTAAATGATACTCCCTGGATGGTATCATCCTCATCCGGGATCCCTGTGTTGTCCCTGTTCTCAAAATAATCAAACTCATCATATTCCCAAAGCCAGTTAATCGCCACATAGATTAACTAATACCGTTCTATTATGCCAGTTCCATAATCAATATGGTAAAATAAATAATTATATAAAAGACCGTAGATCTCACACATATCTAACCAATGGTTCCATGTTCCTATTTCATTGCTCGCTCCTCAATAGCGGCATTCTAAACCCCGCGCACGATCAACAATAGCAGCGTCATAACCGATGGTCGGTCAACGGCGACGGCATCCCAAATCATTGCTCGCTCAATAGCGGCACCGTGTGGTTCCCAATGTATAACCATTTGACGCAAGTACCATCTACCATGCATATCGTTATCCTTCTATAGCAAGTATCATGTACCATGCATTTCAATACCTATTTGATGCAATTACCGCATGCCATGTATTTCAATGTCCATATAATGTAATTATCACACACTATGTGTTCCAAAGTCCGTTGAATGCAATTATCACATACCATGCATTTTACAGTTGCAATATTATAATAGGCTATGCTCGTACGTCATACGTACCTTAAGTTTCCGTAGTCCAAGCCAAACCTTGCTTGAGTTCCATACCTCGAGAAATATGTGCTAAAACACATAAACAACTCAACATCAAGAAAAAGCATGCATTCACGTGCCCACGCACGTTAGCAAACCTTAAAACCCATCGTTAATCCATGACGATTACCAAAACAAAAGCCCTCCGGCTAAGCATGCATAATACCCAAAATATTCCATTTAAAACGTTTAAAAGATAGCCAAAAACTCAACCGGGAGTTCCGTTTAATTTAACTTGTTCCAACCAAACCATTTTAAAAGCCTAGCATTCCCATTGGAATGTGAGCATTGCCCCGGAAGCCGACCATTTAAGTCGCAAATCAAAAATCCTACGAAAAAGCCAAGAAAACCACAAAAACCCTGCTGGCGATCGATCGCTATATCGAGCGATCGATCGCTAGCGATCGATCGCCAGACCTTACTGGCGCGAGGCGATCGATCGCTCAAAATTGGCGATCGATCGCTGCTTCGACGAAAAGCCTACTGCTTGCATGTGATCGATCGCCTATTACGGGCGATCGATCGCCATGCCCTGAAACTCGAAATCCTCCATTTTTAAAAGCTTGAAACCTCCACAAATCATACCCCAACTCCTCCCAACTCAAAACCACAACAAATCCACACACAAGGACCTCCAACAAGGGTGTTAAACTCAAAATAAAACAAACCCAAAAGATTTTTTTTGTGATTCCACCTAAATCACTCAAACCAATCCAAACCCAAAACTCAACCAAAACCAACAAAATCACAATCAAAACAAGGATAATAGCGAGGGGAAGGAGATTACCAACTTATCTTCGAAGAATCCGGCTCCTAAACCGAGGCTCCGGTCATTTTTCTCTAAATAGAAAAGATAATGGTTAGGGAAAAGGGGGGGGGGGGGGGGGGGGGGGGGGTTACACGATAAGAGGGGGAGAGGAGAGGGAGAGAATTGATTTCGTGCCAAATGACGGAAATCTCGAGTCCAACGGGTATATATAGCAAAAATGCCCCAACATACCAATACCTCCCCAAATGCATCATGATTCATTAAAAATCATCTGTTTTCAAAAACTCTCTCTCCAACATCAAATCCCCAAACCAGCCCCAACATAAAGCACCCCGGACTACAAGTCTCACCGAAAACCCAACTCATAAGTTTTCCACCAAAATGAGAATATAATCTCAACCTTTGGATCCAACGATCCCAAATGCCCAATTTAACAACCTCGGGAGACCCAAAACCGCAATTAATACACAATTGCCACAATTAAAATCCATTAAGGATTATCACTACACCGGGGTTAACACTAATAAATCCCGGGTATCACAACAACCCCTTTTTAACCCCAACTACCCACCTTTTTACCTCACTTTATTCACTTTCCCCATCACTCTTTTAAATCCCCAAATTCATCCCCAACCCTAACCCATTTGCTATTTTCGAAACTTGGCCAAAGTTGAAGGAGAAATCCTCACAAAACCTTTGTTTGTGAGATTTATTGTAGGATTTGGAGTCCTTAAGAGGTATGAAACCCTTCCTAAAGTTTTTATGATGTTTGGTTTTGAAATGGGTTGGCTTTTTGTGTTTTTATGTGGGTTTGTTTTGGGTATATGTTGTATGTGGTTGGGGTATGATTTTTGAAGTGTTTTATCTGGGTTTTAGTGAGTTATGATGTTATTTGTGTTGTTGAAAAGTTTGGGTTTGAATGGTATGAGGTAGAGCTTGAAAAATGCTCAAAAATGGTGATTTTTTCGATGTACAGGGATCGGCGATCGATCGCCCGTTTCAGGCGATC
Organism: Haberlea rhodopensis; assembly: GCA_907163345.1. NCBI lineage: Eukaryota > Viridiplantae > Streptophyta > Magnoliopsida > Lamiales > Gesneriaceae > Haberlea > Haberlea rhodopensis. The sequence goes on along the minus strand of CAJQUN010000134.1, from coordinate 927,699 downwards.
GATCGCGAGCCAGCATTAGGCTCCAGAACCATTTGGCGATCAATCGCCACTTTTGGGCGATCGATCGGCAAGGCTGGCGATCGATCAGGCCAAAAGTGTCGATCGATCGCCAAGGTGCGAATTTTTCAGCATCGTCCAGTATGATCTCGCGATCGATTGGGCCTGGGCGGCGATCGATCCCGGGATGTAAAAATCTGTGTTTTTTATTTTTTTGTGGGATTTTTGGATATTGGACTATATTAGCTTCAAATATTGATTTGTATGGTTATGTAGAACCATCCCAGGTACCCACAACATCAAGGAGATAAAGTTCTCCAACTTCTCCACTTTTGGAATTAAGGTACGATGTAACGAAGTTATATGCCATTAAGGTTATATGCCACTTTTGAAGAGTTTGTTTGGGTCTATCCTTGGAGTCCTTAAGGCCAAGAAGACTCATGAAGAGTGTGTGACTCGGGAAGAGTTTGTTTGTGGCTAACTTGGAGCCCTCAATGCCAAGATCAAAGTTGTTCTAGTGGAACCTCAGTTGGACATTTTCTAACCTGGAAGAGAAGACATAGACGATTCATCGTTGAACTTCTATAACAAATACTTGTGTTCTTTATTGCTTTATTTACTTTACACATTTACATTAATATATCTTATTGTTCATTGTTCGGTTGACATCAAGTCTTCCGCAGCGCAAACTCAACTTTTGCAAAATCACTTTAAATCGCTAAAGTAGCCAAGGAACCTCATTCACCCCCCTCTTCGGTTCCAACAGCATCTTTGAAGGTGAAAGCTGGAAACGAGTATCAATTCGTGAGATACAAACCGATCATCATGAACCAGGAAGATCGGAAGGACATACAGATAATACTTAAGGAACATCTCGATCTTAAGTTAATCTCAGCAGGAGTTTATCCATACAACAGTCCGTGATTTCTTGTTCAGAACCATAGAGAAATAAAAAGAGAAAAACCAAGATTGATGATCAACTATAAAGGGATCGACAACATCTTGGAATTCGATGGATACTATATCCCCAGTAGAGAACATTTGGTGAATTGTATCAAAAGTACCAAAGTGTTCTCTATGTTTGATTGTAAATCTAGAACTAAGATGGATGAAGCCAACAAGAAGTTCAAAGCATTCTCCACACCACAAGGACATTATATCTGGAATGTCATGTCTACGGGTCTAGCAAATGCTCCCCAGATATATCAACGAAATATGGATAATCTCTTCAAGGATTATTTCAATTTCATGTTCGTGTATATTGACGATATTCTCATTGCCTCAAAGGTTATATGCCATTACCTTATGATGTTAAGTAACGATGTACATGCTCATGATGGGTTGTTCCTGTAGGTACACTTTTGGACTGAAGGGCTAAGGGTCGGGTTGAGGCAGTGAGCTAAAAGGAGCATGAAAGAATATAGGATACAGGATTTTGATAGTCTCTACTCTAGGAGTAGTGTAAACCTATAATGTTAGCATTCATGATTTGGAATGTAACTAATAGTTTCTTGGAATCTTATTTTGGCCTGTAATTTTATTAGCTCAAAGCTACAATCGGAACCCTAAGATGATATGAATGCATGATTAGTCCATAATATGTGATTATAATGAAGTTAAGGTAGGAAGACCCTACAAAAATCCCTACCAAGTGCAAAGATCCAGGTATGTTCTCTATCCCGTGCACTATTGGACACACTCGCCTTGAAAAGGCCATGTTAGATTTAAGAGCATCAATTAATGTCATGCCATATTCTATTTATGCTTCTTTACAACTTGGTCCTTTGAACCCTACGGGAGTGATGATTCAATTAGAGGATAGAACTAGTGCATACCCTAGGGGTTTAATTGAAGATGTGTTAGTGCAAGTGAATGAACTAGTTTTCCCTGCTGATTTTTATATCCTTGACATGGAGAATGGTGATAAAAGTAGCCCCATCTTGTTAGGAAGACCATTTCTCAAAACTTCTAAGACTAAGATAGATGTGCATAGTGATACCCTCACTATGGAATTTGATGGTGAGATTGTTACATTTAACATCTATGATGCCATGAAATATCCTTGCAATAATGATGATACTGTGTACTCTATTGATGTTATTGATTACATGTCACAAGAAGTTTTTGAGAATGTAGGCAAAGAAGAATTGGAAAGCACTCTTACCATGTACATGGAGAAGGAAGAAGAGGACGTACCCCTCAGGGACGAAGTGAAGCACACCATCGATGCGCTGGATGATACACCTGAGCTATTTCAGTCAGGTAACGTTTCTTTTATATCACTGCCTATTTCTAACTCTAGACTTCTCCCATCTGTTTTGCAGGCACCCACCAGTGAACTGAAGCCACTGCCTACCCACCTTAAATACGTATTCCTTGGTGAAGGTAATACATTACCAGTGATCATCTCCAGCAAGTTGGGGGGTGATCAAGAGAAGGACCTGATTCATTTGCTCAAGGAGCACAAGACTGCTATAGGCTGGACAATCGCGGACATAAAGGGAATCAGTCCCTCCACATGCATGCACCGAATTCTACTGGAGGAAGGAGGGAGCCCTACACGTCAGCCCCAAAGGAAGCTAAACCCACCCATGATGGATGTGGTGAAGGAGGAGATTCCAAAACTTTTATCGGTTGGCGTGATATATCCTATATCCGATAGTCAATGGGTTAGTCCAGTTCAAGTGGTTCCAAAGAAGACCGGTATCATTGTGATAAAGAATAAAGACAATGAACTTGTGATGTCCCCGAAATGATTAATTGCATTTAAAGGCATTAATTATGTTCATATGATTAATTATGGTGATAATTGCTTTATGTGCTAGAATTAATTACAATTTGGAAATGCTTAGTCACATGTGGGTGTGACCCGGTAGAGCATTTCAGGGTACATGTTATGCATGTTGGGGAATTTGGTGTTTTAATATCTTAAATGTGTTGGTGGTAAATTATTTGGTGAAACATGCATTTAATCGGGATTTTGGCGCATTATGGTTAAATGCTTTTAAAATACCATGTTGGGGTATTTTATACATCATGCAAATTGTTGGGGTACAAGTTAATTAAAGCTTTTTAACCCTTTACCCCACTACCTTTATTCACTTTACCTTTACACTCAAAAATCCCCAAATCTTTTCCCCAAACCCACATTTCCCTTCAATCTCGTTTTTGGCCTCAAGGTGGGAGAGAAGTTCTTGCAAAAGCTTTACTCTTGTGATTCTTGGTAATATTTAAGATCTAGGATGTGTATATATCATTCCTTATTGTTTTTGTAGTGTTTGGTTTGAGTTTGGAATGGTTTTGATGGGTTTTGAAATGGGTTTGTTTGGGTTGGTATGATTTTTGGTAGGATGTTAGATTTTTGGTGGTTTAATGATGTTTGTTGAAGGTTTAAAGTGTTTTAATGTTTTTGAGTTGTTGGTATAAGTGTTGTTGAGGTTGGTGAAGGTTTTAATGTGCATAAATGGTGATTTTTGATGTTCAGAGGCTGGCGGTCGATTGCCCGTTTTTGGCGATCGATCGCGAGCCAGCAGTAGGCTCCAGAAGCCTTTGGCGATCGGTGAGGCTGGCGATCGATCGCCACTTTTGGGCGATCGATCGGTGAGGCTGGCGACCGATCGTGCCAAATGTGGCGATCAATCGCCGAAGGCCAAATTTTTCAGAATCGGACAGTGTGATCTCGCGGTCGATCGGGGCATTTTGGCGATCGATCGCGAGACACAAAAATGTGTGATTTGATTATTTTTGTGGAATTTTTGGATATTGGGCTATAATTGGCTTCTAATATTGATTTGTATGGTTGTGTAGAACCATCCCAAGTACCAACAACGTCAAGGAGATAAAGTTATTCAACTTCTCCACTTTTGAGACTAAGGTACGTAGTGAGACGTACGAGCATCAGACGGTAAAACGTGATACACCTTTGATTATGTATATCGTGGATATTGAATCCTTACATGTGATGATATATGTGAAATCATAGTGATATATTGTGATAATGGAATCAACTGTTGTGTTTGATTATTGTGGTAGAATTGATGAATGTTCCGGTAGCCTTTATCTCCGAGGGAGGGAGGTACTTGCCGCTGTCATATGAAGCGATGGTAGTATGATATTTGCCGCTGTCATGTCTAAGCGAGGTAATATGCCGCTGTCATTGTCGAAGTGAGGGATATCATATGATGCCGCTATATGTCGAAGCGAGGGGTCCTAAAATTCCGCTGTTGTATTGGGACCGGAACACACAATTCTAGTGATTGATGTGGAATATTGTGGTTATAACTGGAATGTGATATCGAGCATTATATTGTGAACTAATGATTTGTGCATGAGTTTATGAAACAGGAACAACCATGAAATGTGCTAATGTGGTAAACCAAGGAGCATATCTATTAAACGTCTCATGCGCTTAATTATTTCATTATGTTGATTTGTGTTAAATGGTGATGTATATGCTCATGGTGAATTGTTCATGTAGGTACACTTTTGGACCAAAGGGCTGAGGGTCGGGTTGAGGCTGTGAGCTAAAAAGGGCATGAAAGAAGATAGGATACCGGATTTTTGGATAGTCTCTACTCTAGGAGTAGTATAATGCTATCGCTTTAACATTCATTATTGGGAATGTAATCAAATAACTGTTGAAGTTTTATTTTGCATGTAATCTTATTAGCTCAAAACTACAACCGGAACCCTAAGATATCTTTAATGCATGTTTAGCCCTATTTATGTCTTGATTACACTGTTAAGGTAGAGAGGCCTTACATTAGTGGTATCAGAGCAATGGTTAGAGAACCTGGGAATGAGTGAAGGGTAGCCTTAGCAATAAGTTGGCTAGATGCTTACTTTTAAACATGTTTTGTGCATATGTGGCATATAACCGTTATACTAACATGTTATGGTTTCTAACGATGTATTATGTGAACTATTTAGGGTATTGTTGCTAACCCTTGTGTTGCAGTATGGCAGCAAATATCAACATAGGTGACGCAGTAAGTGTTAATGCTGGTGTCGGACACACAAATCCCCTACCGCCGCCAGCTTTGGGCGAAGAGCAGTCCGAACAGCAGTTATTGCCGAGAGAACTGAGTTTGACTCAATTTCTAGCATATCGACACCCGACATTTGAAGGGACTGAGACAGGGGAACGGGCCGAGGAATGGTTGGAGAGGATAGAACAAATATTTGTAGCAGCCCCGTGTGCAAAGACAGCCTGGATAAGGCTAGCAGAGTTTCAATTGGCCAAAAAGGCGTTGATGTGGTGGAAGACCACAGTGATTGAACAGGAGGCTTAGGGTCTGGAAATAAACTGGAAGATGTTTAGAACACGATTTCTGACCCGATACTTCTCAGCTGCGGCACGGCAGGCTAAAGAGGATGAATTCACAAACTTAAAGCAAGGTACTATTGTTGGGATATGCCCTAAGACAAGTCATTAGATGATTGTTTAAGACATACAATGTTTATGGTTTTATGAATGGCAATTATATATTATTCTTTTAACTGTGCATTGTGAATTAATATATATGTTAATGTCCTTAGAATAATATTGTATTATTCTTAAAGATGTCCCTAGTCAAGTATTATCATGAATAGGGATAATGATAATACGTAGAGACTAGTATATGTTGATCGATGAATTGTTCATTGATATGAGATATCAAATCAACATATGGGTACATGTTAGAGAACGATGTACTGGACAGACCCACCATGAGAATGCAACATGGATAGTTATATGATCGTCATATGCAATTCTCATAGTGATAATAATGTATACAATCCTTACGACTTGTGATCATCAGAGATCCCAACATAAGGAGTTATGTATCTTGATATCGTCAAACGTTACCCGTAACAGGGTAATCTATAAAGGCGACTATTGGATACACTACGAATTATGTAGAGGGATGTTGACTGATCGAGATAGGATTTGTCCCTCCTATATAACAGGAGATGTGTTTGGCCCTTGATCAAGTGAGAACTAAAATGCATGGCCATGCTTGAATGAGTCGATATGAGATATCGAGCTTATTCGTTTATTCTAGTTCTACTTGGGGATCAAGAAATGAAGATTGAATATACGAGTATGACTATTCCATGACTCGTGTTCAATCTAAACACAAAGGACAAAGGGATTAAGTTACATGATTAATACTATCACAAGTTCTAAAGGTTATGTCGAGTCATTGACATTCTCGTAATTTGGGTAGCATCGATGTGTTGCTAGATACCGCTCGATGCTTGCGACATAAAATGAGATTTTATGTCACTGCCAACATTACGAGATCCTATCGGGTCGCACAAAAGATTAAATCGAGAAGGGAAATTAAATTCATGGGATGAATTAAATAATTAAGAGGAGTCTTAATTAATAATCATAAGGATTAATTAAATCATGGGCTTAAGCCCATAAAGCTTTAAGAAAGCCTTTAATTAATCATATATAATTGGTTAACAAGGTTTAATTAGATTAAGACTTGCAAGACAAATTATATAACTCAAAAAAAACCCTACACAAGCCAAGGAGAAAACGGCCGCACCATTGAATCACTCTCGGCCATCAAAAGTCGAAGGTGTTCTTGGTGGTTTTGGTCAATTCTTTCGATTGTGAATCGAGCTTGCTTCGTGTATTGGTTTAATAACTTGTCTAGCAACTTGTTATTAAATCGTCCCTTCATTCGATTTGATCGTGTGGATACCGTTGAGGCAAAACCAATCGAGTTTTGCTATTGACTCGGAGAAGGCGTAGGACGTGGTGCAGCTCCGTGGATTCTGCTTCAAACGCGCTACAAGGGTAAGACTCTTATGTAATTCTCTAATACGATATGAATCCCTATGTATAGATCGCTGGTTTGTAATCCCAAAATTTTATTCCGCTGCGTTGTATGCTCATGGGGTTACTTACAGTGGTATCAGAGCCGTGTACAAGGCTCATATCGGATATATGTGGTTAAATAGTTTAATCTTGTTAGAATTAATATTGCATGCTATTTAAAACTGTTTAAATTCATATTTGATATGAAATTAATTTTAGTTTATGAAAATCATCGTATAATTGTATTTGATATAATTGGCGAATAATTGTATACGATACATGAAAGCGTAAAATCGAGGTGTTAGCTCACCATGGCTCACGGCCGAAGCCACCAAAGGGCTAGGGTTTCGAACCCTAGTCCCATGGCTCACGGCCGACGTCACCAAAGGGCTAGGGTTTCGAACCCTAGTCCCATGGCTCACGGCCGCCGCACAAGCTAAGGGTTTCGAACCCATTGGCTCGTGCATGGCCGAGTAGCCGCCGCTTAAGGGCTAGGGTTCGGACCCTGGCTCGAGCGTGGGCCGAGCCGCCGAAAAAAAAAGAAAAAAAAAAAAAAGTAGGGTTTTTGAACCCATTGGCTCGTGACGGCTAGCTCATGACGGCTAGGGTTTCGAACCCTAGCAGCCGTGCATGGGCTCGGCCGCCGCCGCTAAATGGTTCGGCCATGGGCTAGGGTTTCGAACCCTAGGCCCATAATTGATCCATGTTGGCTCGAACCATGGTGGTTCGTAGCTAAGTCGAATTAAGTTCGTGGCATGTGATGTCCCGAGCGTACGATAATTTTTCAAAAATTATTTTACAGTTTTAATTAGAATTAAATTTAAATTGTTTAGAATTTAATTAATTAAATGTTAATGCATGCTTTATGTGTTGTTTGAGCAGGGTGCGTGGTTATAGCCCTTTGACCTATTAGATAGGATTTGTGAATGATTGTAATTTATAATACGACCTGCGAGTCGTGCCTTTCTCTATTTTATTCTAAATGTAATCCCTCCCCTATGTTCCCCTCGAATGTGAATCGAGGAATTCTATATCTTGTAAATAGTATAGTTTATTTTATTGATGGTGATCAATGAAGATGGAGCATCGTGCCGGGATGAGGAGGCCATTCACAAATTGGAGCCAAAGGAAGGAGCTTATGAAGTTACCTTAGGTTGACTCATAGGAGTTTCTCATTGGCTTGAGAAACTCATTAGTAGGGGCTATAACCATGTCACGTTTTAATTATGTATGTTGATGCATGATTTATCTTATGTTGTAGTTTGATAATAGTATTACACATATATGTAGATATGTATACAACTATATGTAGTGGACATATTTTAAATTATCAAATTAATCATGAGATCAATAAATCCCTCTAAAATATTAAGTTTTAGATGCCTTCCAAATAAAATTACTCGTCAATAACTTCGATTGTACACGTGTGGGTTTGCCAAAGCAAAGCACCGTGGCAATCTTAGTAAGGCGCGAAAGGATAAAAGTGATATCCGTCATACTTTAATTGGGTACGACTTAACTAGGTTATCTCAATAGGATTGGGAACCTAGAGGCATGGGTTGGATCATAATTCATTTGATGAATTGAACAAAGTGTTGTTCGTCCAACTATCCAAGAATTATATGTGATGTAATTGACAAAGTGTTGTCTACCTAAATAACCGAGTCTTGGGCGATTAGCCAAAGCTAACTCAAGATTAAGTGAAATATGGATCTTGGCCCACTAAAAGTAACGAGGGTTGATATTTTTCAAACAAAATAGTGGGAGTATCATTTAATATAAGACCATGTTAAATGATTTAAATCATAAACTTATTTTGCATATTTATATTGTAGATATCCATGGCAACTAACAACGTTACTAGCACTTTATCACTGCGATCGGTCCTTGAGAAGGACAAATTAAATGGGACGAATTTCCTAGACTGGCATAGGAACTTGAGGATAGTCCTCAAACAAGAAAAGAAACAATATGTCCTAGAGGAACCCTTACCCGCTGAGGAACCTCCCCTAACGGCTACTAGAACTGAAAAAGATGCTTACAAGAAGCATCAGAGTGACGCACTTGATGTTGGGTGCCTCATGCTTGCCATCATGAACTCTGAGCTTCAGAAGCAACATGAGGAAATGGAGGCGTTCGATATGATCGAACACTTAAAGCAGTTGTACCAACAGCAAGCTAGACAAGAGAGGTATGACGTCTCTAAAGCGTTATTCCAGTGCAGGATGGTAGAGGGAAGCTTAGTTGGAACTCATGTGCTCAAGATGATTGGGTACATTGAGAATCTGGATAAGCTAGGTTTTCCATTGGACCAAGAGTTGGCCACCGATGTAATCTTGCAATCGTTGCCTGAGAGCTTCAGTCAATTTGTAGTAAATTACAACATGACTGACATGGAAAAGACTTTACCACAGTTGCTTGGTATGTTGAGAACATATGAAGCAAATACTAAGAAGACTAAGGCCACAAATGTCCTTATTGTGAATAAGGGCAAAGGAAGGGCCAAAGCTAAAGGCAACAAGAAAGCAAAAAAAGTCTTTGCTAAATCTAAGCCAAAGTCTTCTGCACTGAAGCCAAAGGGAGGGATAGCAAAAGAAGGGAACTGTTTCCATTGCGGTGAGACCGGTCATTGGAAAAGAATGCAAAGTATATCTGGAGGATCTAAAGAAAGGAAGTGTGACTTCCGCTTCAGGTATTTTTGTTATAGAAGTCAATTTATCTACTTCTTCATCATGGGTATTAGATACTGGATGTGGATCTCACATTTGTGTAAATGTGCAGGATCTCAAAAGGAGTAGGACATTGGCAAAAGGTGAAGTTGATCTCCGAGTTGGAAATGGAGCAAGAGTTGCTGCATTAGCTATAGGAGATTATCATTTAGCTTTACCTTCTGGTTTATCACTGATTTTAAAAGACTGTTATTTTGTGCCTTCAATTACTAAAAACATTATTTCTATTTCTTGTTTAGACAAGTATGGTTTTTCATTTATAATAAAGGACAATTGTTGTTCTATTTATTTAAATGATATGTTTTATGCTAGTGCACAAATGGTGAATGGTCTTTATGTATTAAATCTTGATATGCCTATCTATAACATAAATACTAAAAGGATTAAAAATAATGATTGTAATCCGACTTATCTCTGGCACTGTCGCTTGGGCCACATAAACGAGAACCGCATATCTAAACTTCATAAGGATGGAGTATTAGATTCATTTGATTTTGAATCATATGAAACATGCGAATCTTGTTTAATGGGCAAGATGACTAAAGCCCCTTTCAAGGGACATGTTGAAAGGGCAAATGTTTTATTGGGACTAATACATAGTGATGTATGTGGACCAATAATTACGCAAGCTAGAGGTGGTTTTCAATACTTCGTTACATTTACTGATGACCTCAGTAGATATGGGTATGTGTACCTAATGAAACATAAACATGAAACCTTTGAAAAGTTCAAAGATTTCAAGAATGAAGTACAAAACCAACTTGGCAAAAGTATCAAAATCCTTCGATCAGATCGAGGAGGTGAATACTTAAGCCAAGAGTTTCATGACTATCTAAAGGAGTGTGGGATAGTCCCACAACTCACTCCTCCGTATACTCCACAATGGAATGGTGTATCCGAGAGGAGAAATCGAACCTTGTTAGACATGGTTAGATCAATGATGAGTCATGCAGATCTTCCGATATCGTTTTGGGGACACGCTCTAGAAACAGCGATTTTCTTACTGAACCGTGTTCCATCTAAATCAGTGGAAAAGACACCATATGAGATATGGACTGGGAAGCGTCCTAGTATGTCTTTTATGAAGATTTGGGGTTGTGAGGCTTTCGTTAGACGTCACGCCACTAACAAACTTGGACCCAAATCTGATAAGTGTTTATTTGTGGGGTATCCTAAGGAAACGAAAGGGTACTATTTCTATTATCCCACCGAGAACAAAGTAGTTGTTGCTCGGACTGGTGTATTTCTTGAAAGAGAATTTATTTCTAGAAAAACCAGTGGGAGAAAAATAGAACTTAGTGAAGTTCAACCACAAGAAAACACTGAACCTGAGATTGAGATGGAAGCAGAGCAGGCACCACAAGCTGTTGTGGAAGAAGTACCTGCTCAAGAGACACAAGCCCAGCGTAGGTCTGTAAGAGCACACCGGGAGCCAGAGAGATATGGATTTCTCGTGACTCAACAAGGTGACTTACTACTTATTGATGAGGATGAGCCGTCATCTTATCAACAAGCTATAATGGGTAATGATTCTGAGAAATGGCAAGAGGCCATGAAATCTGAGATGGAATCCATGTATGCAAACCAAGTATGGACTTTGGTTGATCCACCTGAAGGGGTACGACCCATAGGGTGCAAATGGATTTTCAAGAAAAAGACCGATATGGATGGTAACGTACAAACCTATAAAGGTCGGCTGGTTGCAAAAGGATTCAAACAAATTCATGGTATTGACTATGATGAAACCTTTTCACCAGTGGCCATGGTTAAATCCATAAGGATCTTACTTGCAATAGCTGCATTTCATGATTATGAAATCTGGCAGATGGATGTCAAAACAGCTTTCCTTAATGGAAATCTGCTCGAGGATGTGTACATGACACAGCCCGAGGGTTTTGTCGATCCAAAGGATGCTGGAAAGATATGCAAGCTACAACGATCCATTTATGGATTGAAGCAAGCTTCTCGGAGTTGGAATCTTCGTTTTGATGATGCAATCAAAGAGTTTGGTTTTATCAAAAATGAAGATGAACCTTGTGTCTACAAGAAGGTCAGTGGGAGCGTAATCATTTTCCTAGTGTTGTATGTAGATGACATACTTCTTATTGGAAATGATATCCCTGCCTTGCAATCTGTAAAGATGTGGCTAGGGAATTGCTTTTCGATGAAAGACTTAGGAGAGGCCACCTATGTATGAGGAATCAAGATCTATAGAGATAGATCGAGAAGGCTTCTTGGTCTAAGTCAAAGTACGTACATAGACAAGGTGCTTAAAAGGTTTAGCATGCAAGAATCCAAGAAACGATTCGTGCCTATGACACATGGTATTTATCTCTCGAAGGAACAGTGTCCTTCAACACCAGATGAGAGACAACGCATGAGTAAGATTCCATACGCGTCAGCTATTGGATCTATCATGTATGCCATGATATGTACTCGTCCCGATGTATCGTATGCTTTGAGCATGACGAGCAGATATCAAGTTGATCCAGGTGAAGGTCACTGGATTGCTGTCAAGAATATCCTGAAGTACTTGAGAAGGACTAAGGATACATTCTTGATTTATGGAGGTGAGGAAGAGCTCAATGTAATGGGTTACACTGATGCTAGCTTCCAAACCGACAAAGATGATTTTCGATCGCAATCTGGATATGTGTATTGCCTAAATGGAGGTGCTGTGAGCTGGAAGAGTTCAAAGCAAGAAACAGTAGCCGATTCTACAACGGAAGCTGAGTATATTGCTGCCTCGGATGCAGCAAAGGAAGCTGTTTGGATGAGGAAGTTCATTTCTGAACTTGGAGTGGTGCCTAGCATTAAAGATCCGATAGAACTCTATTGTGACAACAATGGAGCGATCGCATTGGCTAAGGAACCAAGATCTCACCAAAGATCCAAGCACATACTTAGGCGTTTCCATTTCATTCGAGAAATCGTTGAAAGGGGAGATGTTAAAATATGCAAAGTACCAACAGATGATAATGTATCTGACCCATTGACGAAGCCGCTGTCACAGCAGAAGCATGATCGTCATACTAGATCTCTAGGCATTAGGTATATGTCTGAGTGGTCTTAGTGCAAGTGGGAGATTTGTTGGGATATGCCCTAAGACAAGTCATTAGATGATTGTTTAAGACATACAATGTTTATGGTTTTATGAATGGCAATTCATTATTATATATTATTCTTTTAACTGTGCATTGAGAATTAATATATATGTTAATGTCCTTAGAATAATATTGTATTATTCTTAAAGATGTCCCTAGTCAAGTATTATCATGAATAGGGATAATGATAATACGTAGAGACTAGTATATGTTGATCGATGAATTGTTCATTGATATGAGATATCAAATCAACATATGGGTACATGTTAGAGAACGATGTACTGGACAGACCCACCATGAGAATGCAACATGGATAGTTATATGATCGTCATATGCAATTCTCATAGTGATAATAATGTATACAATCCTTACGACTTGTGATCATCAGAGATCCCAACATAAGGAGTTATGTATCTTGATATCGTCAAACGTTACCCGTAACAGGGTAATCTATAAAGGCGACTATTGGATACACTACGAATTATGTAGAGGGATGTTGACTGATCGAGATAGGATTTGTCCCTCCTATATAACAGGAGATGTGTTTGACCCTTGATCAAGTGAGAACTAAAATGCATGGCCATGCTCGAATGAGTCGATATGAGATATCGAGCTTATTCGTTTATTCTAGTTCTACTTGGGGATCAAGAAATGAAGATTGAATATACGAGTATGACTATTCCATGACTCGTGTTCAATCTAAACACAAAGGACAAAGGGATTAAGTTACATGATTAATACTATCACAAGTTCTAAAGGTTATGTCGAGTCATTGACATTCTCGTAATTTGGGTAGCATCGATGTGTTGCTAGATACCGCTCGATGCTTGCGACAAAATGAGATTTTATGTCACTGCCAACATTACGAGATCCTATCGGGTCGCACAAAAGATTAAATCGAGAAGGGAAATTAAATTCATGGGATGAATTAAATAATTAAGAGGAGTCTTAATTAATAATCATAAGGATTAATTAAATCATGGGCTTAAGCCCATAAAGCTTTAAGAAAGCCTTTAATTAATCATATATAATTGGTTAACAAGGTTTAATTAGATTAAGACTTGCAAGACAAATTATATAACTCAAAAAAAACCCTACACAAGCCAAGGAGAAAACGGCCGCACCATTGAATCACTCTCGGCCATCAAAAGTCGAAGGTGTTCTTGGTGGTTTTGGTCAATTCTTTCGATTGTGAATCGAGCTTGCTTCGTGTATTGGTTTAATAACTTGTCTAGCAACTTGTTATTAAATCGTCCCTTCATTCGATTTGATCGTGTGGATACCGTTGAGGCAAAACCAATCGAGTTTTGCTATTGACTCGGAGAAGGCGTAGGACGTGGTGCAGCTCCGTGGATTCTGCTTCAAACGCGCTACAAGGGTAAGACTCTTATGTAATTCTCTAATCCGATATAAATCCCTATGTATAGATCGCTGGTTTGTAATCCCAAAATTTTATTCCGCTGCGTTGTATGCTCATGGGGTTACTTACAACTATGCCGGTATCAGACTATGCTCTCCAGTACGGTTCCTTACTCAGATATGTACCTCATATCGCCACCAGTACTCAAGCGAAGATGAGGAACTTCATGAAAGGCTTGAGGCCTGAATTGTATGATAGGGTGATCACTTATGGCCCTACCTGTTTTGATTACGCCCTCGCACGGGCCGAGCTGGCAGAATTGGGAGTGGGTGCATATCCGATGTAAGACCCCGTTATCAAACATATACTAAGGTGCAATTTAGAGAACTAAACATTCATGTGATTATATCAGAGTAACGTGCCGTGTTGATTAACCTGAGCTTTAGAGATTACAGTACCAAAATGTTTCAAAAGGAATAACACAAATTCCTACAAAGGTACTACATTATAGTCTTACTCTACTCAGTAGAAGCTATACAAAAATTTTTTCTCTAACATGCTAATCCTGTAGCACTCCTTACAGCTCAGCATATCAACCCCGACCCTGGTTATCGTCAACAAAAGCACCTACAAAGACAACCCCCAACACATGAGCATATCATAATTCATATACAACATAATATGAATGTAAAGTGTAAATGCACAAATCATAAATTCAAAGCACTTCCTGTATTTCCAAGCATTTACAACGCCCATTGGTTGTCCCTGTACCATAACTCATAATAAAACACATTATATGAAATTATGGATCCTTTAATAATGTCATGACATATCACCTCTTTCTTTACATATCTTTTGAGTCACATATCAACAGTTATGTTAATGCTTCTTGCTTCCACAACTCATAATGAGCGGTACAATCCTCCCCGCTTCATTACTACATAAACTCATAATGAGCGGTACAATCCTCCCCGCTTCATTACTACAGAACCTCATAATGAGCGGTACAATCCTCCCCGCATCATTACTACAGAACGAGCATAAGCATTAAACATACACTGTGATCTCTCTTGACTCATGGAATACACCTCTTTATTCCACCTCACAATATGCAACAACAATGCATAATAACATGTATCAAACTCTTAATGCATCACATTGCATTCATCATGTGTCAAGAAGACAAACATAAAGTACATGTTACCGTTGGGATGCCCGTACGTCGCTAACGTACCTTTTCAAAATGTAGTGTGTTGTAGGACTCTATCCCCTGCGTTGTGTAGCTGTCTGTGAAGGCTCTATACCAGTGTACAACACAATATTAGATGTCTCATTACAATCCAATATCAAAATTTAAAACAAATTCTACATTTAAAAAAAAAACACTACCGATCGATCGGACCTCATCACCGATCGATCGGTGAACTGTTTGATTTAACCAAAAAAGCTACGGCTTTTGCCGATCGATCGGTGTTCTTCACCGATCGATCGGTCGATCATATTCAACCCAGATTTTCTAGAATTCCCTAACACCGATATTCATACCCTTAAATCTAACATGTAAGACATATACCATGCCCAAAGAATCATGCTAGCAGTTATAACATACTACCCTGAGTGTAACCATATCAAATTTACACCTCAAACACAAGCCCACATGCATAAACGTCGACCATTTACACAAGTACTCGATCAACTTTTCTGGAAACAGGGCAACATATTCATTTCCAGATTTCTTGAGCACCTCATTTCATGCTATTAAAACTATGACATAAAACATAAAACATGCTCAAACATAAAACGTCCTGGGCTTTACAAACTACCATGCATGTACTCAAATCGAAGGTTCACCCTAAAACCCATCTAACATGCATAATATCACCTCCTTAAAATCACTCCCAGTCCACATTTTCGAGAAAAACCGGGCATACTCCTACCCAGATTTCCGAACACCCTTCTTTACATGCTTATTTCCTCAACATAAAACATGTAATATACATAAGGAAAAATACTGAGAGTCACACAATAACACCATGTAAGCATTTAAATCGAAGGTTTCAAGAAACCTAAGCTAACATGCCATTTTTACCACACTTAAAAGCAAGAACTTAATAAGCTTAAAAACAAAAACAGAGCATGGTTTCTCACCTTATTTTGCTCCGATTTTTCAAAGGCTTCCAGGCGATGAAAAAGGGAAAGCTCCTCAGAATTTTGCTTAGCAAGTGCTGGTGAAGAAATGGGAGAGAAGGGCCGAGTTTTGGGATGGCTGAGAGTGGTGAAATGATTGAGCCAAGTGGGGTGTAATGTCAGCAAGTGTAAGTTGATTGGCATGGGTTGGGTGGGGTGGTTGGGTGTTGGGTGGTTTGATGTGTTATGTTTTGGTCCCGGTATTTAGCACGATGCATTAAAATATCCTCACATGATATTTATAGTATTTTCTCAATAAAATCTTCGATTCCCATTTAAACATGCTTTACCAAAACAAACAACACACACCCCAAATAAACATGCCACTACCCCAAAAACCCAACATATACCACATGCACCCTGAAATGAATCTCCCCAATAATATTAATTCAATCCCATGAATTAACACTCAAATCATCATAATTTAAATTAAATGATTAAAATCACATAATCATTTCGGGGATATCACAATACTCCCCTACTTATAAGATTTCGTCCCCGAAATCAACCATGCTCACCAACATGAAGTAAAACAATAAATAAACGCATACCAGAAAACAGCTCTGGGTTGTGTTGCACCATGTGTCGCTCTGTCTTCCACGTAGCCTCCTCGACACCCCTACGATCCCACTGAACCTTGATCATAGGAATAACTTTGTTCCGAAGCCTGCGGTCTGCTCTATCAAGAATCCTGATAGGCCGCTCCACGTAGGAAACGTCGGACTCAATCTGCACCTCTGAAGGCTGCAACACATGTGAAGGATCCGGCTCATACTTCCTCAGCATAGACACATGGAATACATCGTGAATACCAGACAGAGAAGGCGGTAAGGCCACATGGTACGCCAGAGTACCAACACGCTGTAAAATCTTATACGGCCCCACGTATCTAGGAGACAACTTCCCCCGCATACCAAACCGTACTACACCCCTGAAAGGCGAGATTTTCAGAAAGACTCTGTCGCCTAACTGAAACTCCAACGGTCTACGCCGCTGATTGGCATATGCTGCCTGTCTGTCTTGAGCTGCCTTCATATTTCTTCTGATAACCTTAACTTTCTCTTCCATTTCCTGAACCAACTCTGGTCCTCCAACCGACTTACGGTCCATGTCATCCCAAGACAAGGGTGACCTACAACGCCTACCGTAGAGGGCCTCGAAAGGAGCCATCTGTATACTTGCCTGGTAGCTGTTGTTGTAAGAGAACTCCACCAAGGCTATCGAGTCCTGCCATGAAGTGTCGAACTCTAGCACACAAGCTCTCAACATATCTTCGAGCGTCTGTATCGTACGTTCAGTTTGTCCGTCCGTCTGAGGGTGATAGGCTGTGCTCAGCCTCAACTCTGTACCTAGAGCTGTCTGCAGACCCTCCCAGAAGTGAGATGTGAACCGCGGATCTCGATCGGACACTATCGAAACAGGGATCCCGTGCAGTCTCACCACATCTCTGACATATAACTGTGCCATCCTCAAGTGCGTATATGTCATACAGTAGGGAATGAAGTGAGCCACTTTAGTCAATCTGTCCACGACTACCCAGATGGCATCAAAACCTGAACCAGTCCTTGGTAAGTGGGTCACGAAATCCATAGACACGTGCTGCCACTTCCACTCGGGTATCTCCAAACTCCTTAGCTCACCTCCAGGCCTCTGCCTCTCGGCCTTTACCTGTTGACAAATCAAACTGCGCTTGACGAACGAAGTAACATCCCGTTTCATTTGCCTCCACTAGAACTGGCTGTATAAATCCTTATACATCTTCTTCCCGCCTGGGTGGATACTCATCCTGCTGCAATGAGCTCGCTGTAATAAACCCTGACGCAATTCGGGTGCATCTGGAACCACCCATCTGTCGCCAAGTCTCAGAGAACCATCCTCAGCCACTCTAAATCTCGATGGCTGACCTGAGTGAACCACTGATACCCATCTCTGAACCTCTGTATCGGTCCCCTGAGCCTTCCTGATGTGATCATAAATGACAGGCTCAGCTAACAAGGTCAAAACCCGTACTGGTGAAGTAGATACATCATAATCAAATCCCAAATGGCAGTAGGAGCCCAACATAGCTGATAGACATATGGCATCCTCTGATGTGCTCCTCACCTTTCGACTCAAAGCGTCGGCTGTCAGATTTGCTTTCCTGGGATGGTATAGGATTTCACAATCATAATCCTTCAGCAGGTCCATCCATCTCCTCTGCCTCATGTTCAGCTCAGCCAGTGTAAAAAAGAACTTCAGGCTCTTGTGATCAGTGAAGATGGTAAATGAGGTACCGTATAAGTAGTGTCGCCATATCTTCAAGGCGAACACTATAGCTGCCAACTCCAGATCATGGACTGGATACCTCGACTCGTGTGGCTTCAACTGTCTCGAAGCGTAAGCCACTACATGCCTGTCCTGCATCAGTACGTACCCTAAGCCCTGTAGCGATGCGTCGGTATAAAGAACAAATCCTTTGTTCTCCTTGGGAATCACTAGAACTGGTGCAGTAGTCAGTATGTGCTTCAATTCCCTGAAACTCTGCTCACAAGCCTCTGACCAACAAAATGAGACTCCCTTCTGAGTCAGCTGTGTAAGTGGCTTGGCGATCTTTGAGAAACCCTCGACGAAACGTCGATAATAGCCAGCCAGACCAAGAAAACTCCGAATCTCACTGACTGAAGTAGGGGCAGACCAATCCATAACTGCCTCTATCTTCCTCGGGTCTACTGATATCCCCTCTCTTGATATGATATGGCCCAAGAATGCAACACTGCTCAGCCAAAACTCACACTTGCTGAGTTTGGCGTACAACTGATGATCTCTGAGGATCTGGAGCAATATCCTCAGATGATCGGCATGATCCTCCTCACTCCTTGAATAGACCAGGATGTCATCAATGAACACGATCACAAACTGATCGAGGTACTCCTGAAATACTCTGTTCATCATGCTCTTAAATGTAGCAGGGGCATTCGTCACCCCGAATGGCATTACTAAGAACTCGTAGTGTCCATACCGAGTCCTAAAAGCCGTCTTTTGGACATCACCAGCTCTAACCCGTACCTGGTGATAGCCTGACCTCAAGTCTATCTTGGAGTACACCTCTGTACCCTGAAGCTGGTCGAACAGATCATCAATCCTCGGAAGTGGATACCTGTTCTTCACTGTGGCCTTGTTCAATTGCCTGTAGTCAATGCACAGACGCATTGATCCATCCTTCTTTTTCACGAACAAGACTGGTGCACCCCAAGGAGATACACTAGGACGAATGTATCCCTTGTCAAGGAGCTCCTGTAACTGTACCTTCAGCTCCCTCAGCTCTGCCGGTGCCATCCTATAAGGAGCACGGGATATAGCAAAAGTCCCTGGCAGCAGCTCAATGGCAAACTCAACATCCCTGACAGGCGGAAACCCCGGAATCTCATCTGGGAACACATCAATGAACTCTGCCCTAACCGGAATGTCCTCGGCTCTCACTTCCTTTTCCTCGGATACATCCATGGCATAAATGATGTAACCTGTGTGGCCGCGCTCCAATAATCGCGACATCTTAACCGTTGATATTACCGGAATCTTTGGACGAGAGTCGTCCCCATAGAAAGTCCACTGAAACCCCTGATCAGACAGAAAACGCACTATCCTCTATCGGCAGTCTACCACAGCTCGGTATCTGCTCAATACATCAATGCCGATAATATAGTCAAAGTCTGCCATCTCTAACTGAATCAGATCGGCCCTCAGATCATTGCCCTCAAAATAAATGAGGCAATCAGATAACAGTCGGTCTGCAATCACATGCTTTCCCGTGGGTGTCGAGACCATGAGAGGTGTGGGTAACAGAGATGAGCCCAAGCGGTGCCTCTCCACAAAAGCGGTAGATACAAAAGAATGGGAAGCACCTGTATCTATCAATATAATTGCAGGGTACGTAAATAAATGGCACGTACCAGCAATGACCTCCTCCGGGAGTGCCTCAGCCTGCTCCCTAGTCAGTGCATACACTTGACCCTGCGGCGGTCCTGCCGTCTGACCTCCCTGTGGTCGTGGTGCAAACTGCTGTCTCTGTGGTGCCCTCCCAGCATCAAACCTTGGCCTATTCGGCCCTGAGTCTGCCTGTCTCTGTGGTGCTCTCCGATCGGGGCAACCTCGAGCCAAGTGGCCCACCTTGCCACAAACATAGCAACCCTGGCAGTCCCGTGACGAGTGTCATCCTCCACAGTTGTTACATCGGTTTCCCCCTGCCTTGCGCCCCTGTGTGGGTCCCCGATTGATTTGTTTCTGACCCTGAGACTTCTTCCCACTAAATCTGGAAGATGATGAGGCCCCACGAGCCTTGAACTGATCCCCTCGTGGCCTCAAACTATCAGCAACAGGCATCGGTGGTGGTACTGAAGGGGGTACATCATCCTTATACGCGCCCACCGCAATCTCCGCCAACTCTGCCCATGTCTAGGTGTCAACAAATGAGCTGGGGTTGTTGGAGATAACCCGATCAAACAGCTCTGGCCTCAATCCCTTCAGAAAGTTCCTCATCTTTGCATGGCTGCTCACAGCGATATGAGGTACATACCTCAGCAGTGAGGAATACTGCAAAGCATAGTCTGACACTGACATGCTACCCTGCTTCAAAGCATTGAACTCGTCTTCCTTTAATTGTCTGGCAGCTGCAGGGAAATACAGGTTAAGGAACCGGGTCCGGAATACAGTCCAGTCAACTGCCATACCTAGAGCTCTCAGCTCCATCACGGTGGTCTTCCACCACATAGCAGGCTTCTTAGCCATCTGAAACTCGGCTAACCTCAGCCATGCCGTGCGTGCACAGGGTGCAGTCACAAGTATTTGCTCTATACGCTCCAACCACTCCTCGGCTACTTCACCAGACTCAATCCCCTCAAACATGGGCGGATGGAAACTCAGAAACTGCTTCAAACTGAGCTCCCCTGGCAGTAACATTTGTACACTGGGCTCCATGCCCACAGCAGGTGGTGGTAAAGGATTCAGCTGAGCGATACTGGCATTCCTACTGTCCATATCCCCTACCTCCTCATTGGGGTTCTCCGGGTTAATCTCAGCCATGCTGTAACACAAGAGTTAACAACAATACCAAAAGCAGTTCATAATATAAGCCATTAGATAACAAGAGTATCATATTCAAAGCATGTTAGTATAACACTTATACAACCATATGCATCACATGCATAAGCATGCCCAAATGAATACCTAGCTAACTTGTTTCTAAAGGCTACCCTTGACTCTTCCCTGGTTATCTAACCACTGCTCTGATACCACTAAATGTAAGACCCCGTTATCAAACAGATACTAAGGTGCAATTTAGAGAACTAAACATTCATGTGATTATATCAGAGTAACGTGCCGTGTTGATTAACCTGAGCTTTAGAGATTACAGTACCAAAATGTTTCAAAAGGAATAACACAAATTCCTATAAAGGTACTACATTATAGTCTTACTCTACTCAGTAGAAGCTATACAAAATTTTTTTCTCTAACATGCTAATCCTGTAGCACTCCTTACAGCTCAGCATATCAACCCCGACCCTGGTTCTCGTCAACAAAAGAACCTGCAAAGACACCCCCCAACACATGAGCATATCATAATTCATATACAACATAATATGAATGTAAAGTGTAAATGCACAAATCATAAATACAAAGCACTTCCTGTATTTCCAAGCATTTACAACGCCCATTGGTTGTCCCTGTACCATAACTCATAATAAAACACATTATATGAAATTATGGATCCTTTAATAATGTCATGACATATCACCTCTTTCTTTACATATCTTTTGAGTCATATATCAACAGTTATGTTAATGCTTCTTGCTTCCACAACTCATAATCAGCGGTACAATCCTCCCCGCTTCATTACTACATAAACTCATAATGAGCGGTACAATCCTCCCCGCTTCATTACTACAGAACCTCATAATGAGCGGTACAATCCTCCCCGCATCATTACTACAGAACGAGCATAAGCATTAAACATACAATGTGATCTCTCTTGACTCGTGGAATACACCTCTTTATTCCACCTCACAATATGCAACAACAATGCATAATATGCAACAACAATGCATAATAACATGTATCAAACTCTTAATGCATCACATTGCATTCATCATGTGTCAAAAAGACAAACATAAAGTACATGTTACCGTTGGGATGCCTGTACGTCGCTTACGTACCTTTTCGAAATGTGGTGTGTTGTGGGAATCTATCCCCTGCGCTGTGTAGCTGTCTGTGAAGGCTCTACGCCAGTGTACAACACAATATTAGATGTCTCATTACAATCCAATATCAAAATTTAAAACAAATTCTACATTTAAAAAAAAAACACTACCGATCGATCGGACCTCATCACCGATCGATCGGTGAACTGTTTGATTTAACCAAAAAAGCTACGGCTTTTGCCGATCGATCGGTGTTCTTCACCGATCGATCGGTCGATCATATTCAACCCAGATTTTCCAGAATTCCCTAACACCGATATTCACACCCTTAAATCTAACATGTAGGACATACACCATGCCCAAAGAAACATGCTAACAGTTATAACATACTACCCTGAGTGTAACCATATCAAATTTACACCTCAAACACAAGCCCACATGCATAAACGTCGACCATTTACACAAGTACTCGATCAACTTTTCTGGAAACAGGGCAACATATTCATTTCCAGATTTCTTGAGCATCTCATTTCATGCTATTAAAACTATGACATATAACATAAAACATGCTCAAACATAAAACGTCCTGGGCTTTACAAACTACCATGCATGTACTCAAATCGAAGGTTCACCCTAAAACCCATCTAACATGCATAATATCACCTCCTCAAAATCACTCCCAGTCCACATTTTCCAGAAAAACAGGGCATACTCCTACCTAGATTTCCGAACACCCTTCTTTACATGCTTATTTCCTCAACATAAAACATGTAATATACATAAGGAAAAATACTGAGAGTTACACAATAACACCATGTAACCATTAAAATCGAAGGTTTCAAGAAACCTAAGCTAACATGCCATTTTTACCACACTTAAAAGCAAGAACTTAATAAGCTTAAAAACAAAAACAGAGCATGGTTTCTCACCCTATTTTGCTCCGATTTTTCAAAGGCTTCCAGGCGATGAAAAAGGGAAAGCTCCTCAGAATTTTTCTTAGCAAGTGCTGGTGAAGAAATGGGAGAGAAGGGCCGAGTTTTGGGATGGCTGAGAGTGGTGAAATGATTGAGCCAAGTGGGGTGTAATGTCAGCAAGTGTAAGTTGATTGGCATGGGTTGGGTGGGGTGGTTGGGTGTTGGGTGGTTTGATGTGTTATGTTTTGGTCCCGGTATTTAGCACGATGCATTAAAATATCCTCACATGATATTTATAGTATTTTCTCAATAAAATACTTCGATTCCCATTTAAACATGCTTTACCAAAACAAACAACACACACCCCAAATAAACATGCCACTACCCCAAAAACCCAACATATACCACATGCACCCTGAAATGAATCTCCCCAATAATATTAATTCAATCCCATGAATTAACACTCAAATCATCATAATTTAAATTTAATGATTAAAATCACATAATCATTTCGGGGATATCACATCCGACTATAGCACCACCTTCAGCACCACCACAGAGACCGACCCCTGAAAACTTGAAACCAAGGGGCGACCATTTTAAGCCAAGGGGGAACTCATCATCTTCCAGATTCAGTGGTAGATGGTCGGATGCTCGTGGAAGAGGAAATCGTGGAAGTGATGGCCCGCCTCATAGGGGACAATCTCAAGCCGGCAGTTTTGGGAAGGTTAAGTGTTTTCTGTGCGGAGGACCCCACTCAGTGAAAGGATGCTCCGCTTGTTATGATTGTGGTAAACATGGTCATTTTGCCCGGAATTTTCCTAATCGGGGAGGACAACAGAACAATATAGGGAGACCATCCGACAGGGCAGTGCAACAAAGACCCCCGTTTGCATCGAGACCATTGGGAGGTCAGCCATTGGGGCCACCTCAAGGACAAGTGTATGCTCTGACTAGGGAACAAGCTTCAGCGGCCCCAGAAGAAGTGATAGCGGGTACGTGTTATTTATTAATGCACCCTGCTTTTATTTTGATAGACACAGGTGCGTCACACTCCTTTGTGTCGACGAGTTTTGTGGAGAGGCACTGTATATGCACGTCTCCGTCACCCACGCCTCTAGTGGTATTGACACCCGCTGGAAAGAGTATGATTGCTGATCGGTTTGTTGTTGACGGCCTCATTTATTTTGAGGGCAACGATTTGAAGTCAGATTGATTGTTCTGGGAATGGCAGACTTCGACTGTATTGTGGGTATTGATGTGCTGAACAGATATCAGGCAGTGGTGGACTGCAGACAGAGAACAGTGCGGTTCAGATCTGGGTTGGGGGTCCAGTAGACTTTTTATGGGGATGGATCCCGCTCAAGAATCCCATTGATATCGGCTATTAAGATGGCTCAACTATTGGAGCGTGGGCATATGGGTTATCTTATTTATTCCATTGATGTTGCTGATAAGAGGGAAGAGTTAATAGTCGAGGATGTACCCGTGGTCGCGGAGTTTGCCGACGTATTTCCGGAGGAGATTCGAGGTTTCCCACCAGCTAGGGAAGTCGAGTTTGGGATCGAATTACTACCGGGAACATCCGCTATTTCTCGTGCTCCTTACATGATGGAACCGGCAGAATTAAGGGAGTTGAAAGAACAGCTTCAGGAACTCCTTGATAAGGGTTACATACGCCCCAGCGTATCGCCTTGGGGTGCGCCGATATTATTTGTGAAAAAGAAAGATGGATTGATGCGTCTGTGCATCGATTACAGGCAATTGAACAAGGCCACAGTGAAGAATAAATACCCTCTTCCGAGGATCGATGACTTGTTTGATCAGTTGCAGGGCACGAGGTTGTATAGTAAGATTGACTTGAGGTCGGGGTACCATCAGATTCGAGTTAGAGAGGAAGATGTGCAGAAGACAGCTTTCCGGACCCGTTATGGTCATTATGGGTTTTTGGTCATGCCGTTTGGAGTGACAAACGCCCCGGCTGTTTTTATGAGCTTGATGAACCGAGTATTCCAACCGTACCTTGATCGGTTCGTCATAGTATTTATTGACTACATACTTATCTATTCTCGGAGTGAGGAAGAACACAAGAATCATTTGAGGACAGTGCTCCAGATTCTTAGGGACAATCAGTTGTACGCCAAGCTGAGCAAGTGTGAATTTTGGTTGAACAGCGTAGTATTTTTGGGGCATGTGATCTCTAGTGATGGGATATCTGTGGATCCCAGGAAGGTGGAGGCAGTGATGGATTGGTCTGCGCCTACATCTGTGCCCGAGATCCGGAGCTTCCTTGGTTTAGTGGGTTATTACCGACGTTTCGTTGAGGGTTTCTCTAAGATCGCTAAACCGTTGACGCAGTTGACTCAGAAAGGAGTTCCGTTTTTATGGTCTGTGGAATGTGAGCAGAGCTTCCAAGAGTTGAAGCACTGATTGACTACAACACCTGTGTTGGTGATTCCTTCAGAGAACGAGAGGTTTGCTTTGTACACGGATGCATCACTTTGGGATGTGTACTGATGCAGGATAAGCATGTGGTGGCTTATGCTTCGAGGCAGTTGAAGCCTCATGAGACAAGATACCCAGTTCATGATTTGGAACTGGCGGCCATTATTTTCGCCTTGAAAATTTGGCGGCATTATCTTTATGGTACTTCATTTACCATTTACACGAACCATAAGAGCTTGAAGTTCCTATTCACCCAAGCGGAACTGAATATGAGGCAGAGGAGGTGGATGGACTTGCTCAAGGATTATGATTATGAGATAGAGTACCATCCGGGGAAGGCGAACATGACAACTGATACTTTGAGTAGGAAGGTGAAGTATACCGCGGAGGATGTTATTCAGTTATCAGCCATGATGACCTCCTGTGGTCATCTAGGAAATGACTTTGTTGTAGATGCATCACCGGTTCATGTATCGACCCTGTTGGCAGAGCCGGACATCTTTGAATCTATCAGGAAGGCTCAGATGACAGACGTTGAAGTGCAGAGATGGTTATCATATTTACGTCTTGGTCAGTCATCAAAGTTCAGGGTGTCAGAAGATGGTTCCTTGCGGCTTGGTAATCGTTGGGTAGTGCCGAGGGCACCGGAGTTGCGTCAAGGGATTTTACATCGTGCTCATAGCAGCAGGTTCAATATACATCCAGGTGGGAGAAAGATGTACAAGGACTTGTGTGACCAATTTTGGTGGAGGCGAATGAAAAGAGATGCCATCGCATTTGTCAAGAAGTGCCTGATTTGTCAGCAAGTAAAAGCGGAGAGCCAGAGGCCTGGTGGCGAATTGAAGAGTTTAGAGATACCAGAGTGGAAGTGGGAACACATATCTATGGACTTCGTGACCCACTTGCCAAGAACTGCCTCGGGATTCGATGCGATCTGGGTGATTGTAGATAGGCTGACGAAGGTGGCTCACTTCATCCCTTATTGTATGTCTTTCACATACTTAAAGATGGCCCAATTGTATGTACGGGACGTAGTGAGGTTGTGATATCCCCGAAATGATTATGTGATTTTAATCATTTATTTATATTATGATGATTTAGTGTTAATTCATGGGGTTGAATTAATATTGTTGAGGAGTTACATTTTGGGGTGCATGCGACATATGTTGGGATTTGCGGTTGTGGCATGATTATTTGGGGTGTGTGTTATTTGTTTTGGTAAAGCATATTTAAATGGGAGTTGAAGTATTTTATTGAGAAAATACTATAAATATCATGTGAGGATATGTTAAATACATCGTGCTAAATACCGGGACCAAAACATAACACATCACTTAACCCCCACTCAACCACCCCCCTTGACCCATACCTTGCTGCCAGCTGCTCAACCATACCCCTTGTCCCATCTCCCACTCCACCTTTCCATGTCTGAAACCCCTCCAATTCTCTCCCAAAATTCGTCCAGCAGCTGCTAAGGAAGTTAGGGTGGAGATCTTCCATTTTTACACTGCTTGGAAAGCTTGTAAAAATAGGAGCAAAAGAGGGTGAGAAACCATGTTCTGGGTTTGAATTTAAGTTGTTTAAGTTCATACTTTTGTTGGTGTAAAAATGGCATGTTAGCTTAGATTTTTTAACACCTTCGATTTAAATGCTTACATGGTGTTATTATGAAGCTTCCAGTATTTTTTCTTGAGCATGTTACATGTTTTATGTGGAAGATATAAGCATGTAAAGTATAGTGTTCGAAAATCTGGGTAATGGGTGTGCCCTGTTTTTCTGGAAAATATGGAATGTGAGTGAATTTGTGAAGGTGTTATCATGCATGTTAGCTAGGTGTTTGGTAAACCTTTGGTTTGAGTACATACATGGTAGTTTTGTGAAGCCCCTGGCATTTTCATTCGAGCAAAATTCATGACTTATGTGGTAGATTTAATTGCTTGAAAGTGGGTACTCAAAAATCTGGGCAGGAAGACAATGCCCTGTTTTTCAGAAAAGTTGGTTGAGTACTGATGTTAATGGGCAATTTTAATGCATGTGGGTTTGTGTTTGGGATATATATTTTATATGAATACACTCAGGGTAGTGTATTGTAACTACTAGCATGTTTGTTTGGGCATGTTGTAATTCTTACATGTTAGATCGAAGAGTATGAAAATCAGTGTTAGAGAATTCTTGAAATCGCGCAAAGGAACAGAGTTGGCGATCGATCGCCAAGGAGGCGCGATCGATCGCGACGTTCCAGTAGGTTTTGGCGATCGATCGCCAATAAAGGGACGATCGATCGCGGATTGCATAATTTTGGTATGCAAGACAGTAGCATCTCGCGATCGATCGGGGCTAAGGGTTATAGCTTCACTGACATGAAGGAATGGCTACAAGGCCTTTTTTTTTAGGGTAAATGTGATTTTTTATTTGAGTTTTGTTTCCGGATTATTATGAGGTGCCTAATATTGTGTTGTGTGGTTATGTAGAACCATCACAGGTGCCAGCACAGCCGAGGAGATAAAGTCGATTGACTCCTCTATCTTTTGGGAATGGTACGTAAGCGACGTACGGGCATCCCAACGGCAACATGTATTCTATATTTGTGTTTTTGACACATGATGAATGCAATGTGATGCATTAAGAGTTTGATACATGTATTATGCATTGTGATTGCATATTGTGATGTGGAATAAAAGAGGTGTATTCCACGAGTCAGGGGTGATCATAGTGAAGGTTTTAATGCTTACGCTTTACCGCTAAATATGTGGAGCGGGAGGGGGGAGGCTCGCTTGCACATGGAGGCGGAGTATACCATACTAAGCGAGGATGAGATACCACTTGTATGAAGAAGCGAGGATGAGATATCGCTTGTATTTATGATTTAGGCATTTACGCCTTACGTATTCATATTGTGTTGTATATGAATAGCTATGTGCTCATGTTTTGGGGGTTGTCTTTGTAGGTGCTTTTGCTAAGGAGAACTAGGGTCGGGGCTGACACTTTGAGCTGTAAGGAGTGCTACTACAATAGCAGGACAGAGTTCTTTTGCGTAGTCTCTACAAGTAGTAGAGTAGAACTATAGTGTCACTCCTATTGTTTTGAGAAATGTAACTATTGTCTGTTGAAAATTTTTATGGGTGCACGTGACCCTTAAGCTCAAGATATCAACACGATTAAATACTTTGGTATTGCATGATTTGTTCTCATGATTGCACCTTACATTATGTTTAAGTATCGGGGTCTCACATTTAGTGGTATCAAAGCAGTGGTTAGATAACCAGGGAAGAGTGAAGGGTAGCCTTTAGAAACAAGTTGGTTAGGTATTCATTGTCGGGCAAGTTATGCATGTGATGCATATTGTTGTATAAGTGTTATACTAACATGCTTTTGGAATATGATACTCTTGTTATCTAACGGCTTATACTATGAACTGCTTTTGGTATTGTTGTTAACTTTTGTGTTGCAGCATGGCGGCTATTACCCCGGAGAACCTCAATGAAGAGGTAGGGGATATGGGCAGTATGAATGCTAGTGTTGCTCAGATGAATGTTTTACCCCCACCTGCTGTGGGCGTGGAGCCCAGTGCACAGATGTTATTACCAGGGGAGCTCAGTTTGACACAGTTTCTGAACTTCCGTCCACCCATGTTTGAGGGGACCGAGTCTGGAGAAGGGGCCGAAGAGTGGCTGGAACGGATAGAGCAGATACTTGTGACTGCGCCCTGTGCACGTACCGTATGGCTGAGGTTAGCCGAATTTCAGATGGCGAAGAAGCCTTCTATGTGGTGGAAGACCACTGTGATGGAGCTGAGGGCTCAAGGTATGGTGGTGGACTGGACTATATTCAGGACCCGGTTCCTTAACCGGTATTTTTCTGCAGCCGCCAGACAAGTAAAGGAAGATGAGTTCAATGGTTTAAAGCAAGGCAGCCTGTCAGTGTCAGACTACGCTATGCAGTATTCCTCGCTACTGAGGAATGTACCTCATATTGCTGTCAGCAGTCATGCCAAGATGAGGAACTTTCTTAAAGGACTGAGGCCAGAATTGTTTGATCGGGTTGTTTCCATGGAAGGAGTTGAGTGTGGTTTGTTGAGGTTTTTAAGCTTTTAAAAATGGTGGTTTTCGGGTTTGTGCAGATCGATCGGTAGCATCTTACAGATCGATCGGTGCAAGTGCGTAGCGATGGGTAAAATTCAGACATTTTACCGATCGATCAGTGGCTCGTAGCGATCGATCGGTAGAGGCTACCGATCGAACGGTGCAATGTCGTAGCCAAAATGTATTTTTTTGGGTTTTACCGATCGATCAGTGGCACCTAACGATCGATCGGTAGGTCGGGAATTTTGGTAATTACCTTGTGTTGTGGAATCGATGCATGCTTCGCCCGTGGTCTTCTAAAATGGTTAATTGTCATGGATTGACGACATATTGGGAATTGTGAACATGCTTGGGCACGTGGTTGCATGCTCATTAATAATTGTGAATTATTTTATGTGTTAGCACATAATTCATCGGGTCACGGGACTAAGGCAATGTTGGATTCGAACTACGGAACTATAAGGTACGTATAACGTATGAGCATAGCCTTTTATATTATTGCAACTGTGAAATGCATGGTATATTGTATTTGCAATAAATGGATATACATTGGGAATTTTATGTTGCCGCTTTTGAGCTAGCAATGATTGGATGTTGACGTTGTTGAGCGAACATCGGTTATGACGCTGTTGCTGTTGAGTGTGCGTGAGGTTAAAATGCCGCTATTGTGGAGCGAGCGATGAAATAGAACTATGGAATCATTGGTTAGATATATGTGATATCTATGGTCATTTGTTTAATAATTTAATCATATTTGATTATGAAACTGGCATGGTAGGAATGGATTTAGTTAATCAATGAGATGATTAACTGGCTTTTGGGAATTTGATGGTTTCGGTTATTTTGAGAACATGAACAGCACAGGGGATCCTGGATGATGATGATATCAT
Organism: Haberlea rhodopensis; assembly: GCA_907163345.1. Taxonomy (NCBI): domain Eukaryota; kingdom Viridiplantae; phylum Streptophyta; class Magnoliopsida; order Lamiales; family Gesneriaceae; genus Haberlea; species Haberlea rhodopensis. The sequence goes on along the minus strand of CAJQUN010000134.1, from coordinate 897,004 downwards.
CCAGGGAGTATCTTTCAAAATTCATGGCATTTACATTCTGTAAATTATGAACTGTGATATTGTGATTATTGGATCGGTGGTATTGGTATGCTCACCCCGTGTGGGGGCTGTCTCTGTTGGGGCAGGTGGTACATGTACAACGGTATCTCCGGAGTTGAGATCGAGCTATGGATTGGAGGCGCTTCCAGGACTGAAGTGACGGTGCCAGTATTGTGTTGGGTACTTTATACATTAAATACACATCCACTCTTTTGATGCTCGAATGTGAGCACTGTTATATGTGTATATGGGTTGTATAAAGGGAATGAGCCTTTCTCTTTTCATTTATTGGTTGCATACAATTAAATAAGAAATTGCTAAATGAATTAAGAACATGTTAGTGTATTATAAGGGTGCATGACATGTATGTGGACTTGGTTGGGGGGAAGGACATTATATGGAATAATGTAAGAAATTTTATCATTGGTGCATTATGATATGGTTGCATGTGGTTTTCCCCATTACATGATTGTATGCACTTAATACATGGGTTAATACACTAATAGCGGGTTAAGGGCATGGGGGTCCTTACATTGGTAATGTTTCTTTTGTATCACTGCCGGTTTCTAACACTAGATTGCTTACATCTGTTTTGGAGGCACCCACCTTTGAGTTGAAGTCACTACCTAGTCATCTCAAGAATGTATTTCTTGGTGAAGGAGATACATGACAGTTATCATCTCTAGCAATTTGGGGGGATGATCAAGAAGAGGAGATTATTCATGCCCTCAAGGAGCACAAGACTGCTATTGAATGGACCATTGCTGACATCAAGGGAATCAGTCCCTCCACATGCATGCATCACATTCTACTTGAAGAAGGAGGGAGCCCCACACGTCAGCCTCAATGGAAACTGAACCCACCCATGGTGGATGTAGTGAGGAGGAGATTTTAAAGTTTTTAGCGATTGGGGTGATCTACCCCATATCAGACAGTCAATGGGTCAGTCCAGTCCAAGTTGTACCAAAGAAGACATGCATCACTGTGATCAAGAACAAATATGATGAGCTAGTTCTCGTATTCAGAATGGGTGGAGAGTTTGTATCGACTATAGGAAGATCAACGCCGTGACTAGAAAGGACCAATTTCCTCTACCCTTCATTGATCAAATGCTTGAGAGGTTAGTGACCGCTATTTGTTTTTTTCAGAAAATTATTTCAAAGAATAGTGTGAAGCGATTCTACCGCAAGTGCACGGTTGTCAAGTTTTAGTATAGTGAAAATTAAGTACGGGTTGTCGAATCCACAGGGACTAACGTATAAGTACCAAATAAGATTAATAAAATTATATTTAGCCTACGATTAACAAAGGTGATTATCTAATGCCAAACTAAACTAACGTCCGACAAACAAACAAGAAACAGTAAAATGTATGGTTCCGGATATGCGAAGGCAAGTTACTCGAGAAAATTACCAAGCTCGCCGTTCAACTATGTTATCTTTAATGATTCAACTGAATTCTCAAATTATCAACCAATTGATTTTAAAGGTGAAAGGTTTTCGCGATTATTCGATACACTCTCTCGAGCTGTAAAGAAACTAACATTAATTAGAATAAGTCACTCTCGTGCACCTATTTACTAATATAATATTGCATAAAACGTCAACACCTTATAACTCTAAATCTTTCGATTCCAAGTTCTCACGTATGCGATATCATCTCTCGATCTCAATCGTAACATACATCATAAATTAATGGAGCGTGTTACAACGTTATCTCTCGATCTCGGTTATAACTCTCAAATTCGATCAAAGCTAGCTAGACTTTGATCTACACAAACAATTAATTTATGAACAACAACAATCAATACGCTCAAACACAATTGAATCAATAATCAAACACAACGAAACTAAAACTCGATAAAATAAACTAGATTTAATTCAAATCAAATACATAAGAGTTTAATTGTCTCTCGACCTCAAAAACATCAAATGGAATTGAAAATCAAAGAAATCAAAGTTTAGAAATACGATAAACGGTGGATGAATCCGTGCGTTGCACCGTGATTTCTTCTCTTGCTCGTTCCTTGCACTCCGGAATGGATTGGCTCGACTTTGGATGAAGAACGGAGATTGAATCTCCTTCGGCGGCGTTAGGCGGCGGCTAGGGCTGCTTATTTTCGACCGAAATCACGTCTGGTATGGTCTATCCTTGATATGGAAGTGATTTATCCTTTTATACCTCAAAAATCATTTCAAAAATGGAAGATAAGATTTTCCCAGATTTGCGTCTCGATCGATCGAGATTTGCGTCCGATCGATCGGTGCACTGTTCATGCCAGCCTTTGAAACTCACTGCCTCGCTCGATCGATCGAGATTTCCTTCCAATCGATCGAGACTTTGATACTTTTAGCTCTGAAGTTACTGCCTCGCTTGATCGATCGGAAAATTGTTCCGATCGATCGAGACTTGAAATTCTTTTCTTCTCAGCACACTGTCTGGCTCGATCGATCGAGACAAAATCTCGATCGATCGAGATTCCGAAAATCTCACTTCTTAAATTTCAACTCTTTCTCGCCTCGATTTCGCCCGTTATCTTCATATTAGCTCATTTCTTCCACTTCCGATCTATTTTCCTGAAACAAACGAATAAACACCAAAAAAGCATAATATCATCCAGGAAAAAGTACGGAAAATAGGATGAAATTACAGTTAAAAACACTTAAAATCTAAGCCTATCAACTCCCCCAAACTTAGACTTGATTGTCCTCGAGCAAGCAATAAGCTCAAAAAGAAAAGTTAAACTCGATACTAAGCATGAATCATCTTTACAACATACGTAAAAACTCAGAAATCCTACTTACGCATCAATAAAAGTCATTCAACATTTAACAAGAAGCAATTCCTCCTAAGTTAAACAATACATCACAACATCGGAACGTGCGTGTGTGCTAGGAGTGATTACGGATATCTCATATATCTAATCACTGTTTCCACAGTTTCATTCCCTTGCACGCTCAACAGCAGCGATACCATAACCGATGTTCGCTCCATAGCGACAACATCCTAAACATTGCTCGCTCTTTAGCGACACCATATATTTCGTAATATCAATCAAATTATCGCAACTACATCATATCATGCACAACAATTGCAATAATATATTTAAAGCTATGTTTTTACGTTATACGCACTTTATAATTCTGTAGTCCAAATCAAACTTGCCTTGGTCCCGTGACTCGATGAATTACGTGCTAAACACAATTAATAATTCACAATTATTTACAAGCATGCAACCACGTGCCGAAGCACGTTTACAACCCCCAAATATATCATCCAACAATGACGATTAACCATTTAAAAGACCCCGGGTGAAGCATGCATCGATTCCATAAAATAAAACCACATTAACCACAAAACAGGGCATCTCGATAGATCGGCCAAATGGACTCGATCGATCGAGAGCCCCTGCAAGAAATTGCCCGAATTTTCCCTCTTGCTCGATCGATCGAGCATCACGCTCGATCGATCGACTGACCATCTCAATCAATCGAGCGTTTTGCTCGATCGATCGAGCCAACTACTCATCATCTTCCCATTTTTGAAATACAGGCGATCGATCGAGCCCCGTAATGCCGATCGATCGGCGAGTACTGGAATGGTCTAAAAATGGCGTTTTTGGTTTAAAACTCCCAGAAAATTAATCCCAACACCCATTTTACCAAAAATCCTCAACACAAATGCCATAAATCTTCCTAAAACATGCCAACCCAAAAATCCTTAAAATCCAAATAAAATTCATACCCAACTCAAACTTTAACCAAACTACACAAAGCTACTACCAAACTTATTATCTTCGAGAGATCCGACTCCCAAATCTAGTCTCCATCGATTCTTCCATGGGAGGAGAAAAGAGGGGAAAAGAGGGGTGAGGAATCTCTGGGGTGAGAGGGGAGAGAGAGAGAAGGGAGAAGTAACAACTGCTTGAACATCTAGTCCACTTGGTATATATAGTACCAAAACTCCAAAATCCCAAGTCTTTCACAAATACATCATGAATAATTAAAAATCATATGTGTTAAATAATTACCTCTCAATCTCAATTTCCATTACCAGCCCCAGTACAAAGTACTCCGGACCCCAGATCCCTCCAAAAACCAAATTCCAAGGTTTATGTGAGACCCCGTTATCTCAACAAGGTACTAAGGTGCAATTAAGAGAACTAAACATCATATGTATAATCAGAGTAGTAATGTCGTGTTGATTAACCTGAGCTTAAGAGATTACAGTACCCAAAAGTTCAAAAAGGAAGTTCACATATTCCTACAAAAGGTACTACGTTATAGTCTTACTCTACTCTTGTAGAAGCTATACAAAAAGATTCTCTAACATAGTAATTCCTGTAGCACTCCTTACAGCTCAGCAAATCAACCCCGACCCTGGTTCTCATCGTCAAAAGCACCTACAAAGACAACCCTCGACACATGAGCATACTGTGATTCATATTCAACATAATATGAATGTAAAGCGTAAATGCACAAACATAAATACAAAGCACTTCCTGTATTTCCAAGCATTTACAAAGCCCATTTGTTGTCCCTGTACCATAACTCATAATAACACGTTATATGAACATATGGATTCATGAATATATGTCATGACATATCTTTACTTCTTAAATCCTCACTTCAATCCTGAGTCCTTATCATTAGTACATTTCAATGCTTCTTACTTTTCCACGTAAGCGGAATTCTTCCTCGCTTCTTATGGAATCCACGTAAGCGGAATTCTTCCTCGCTTCTTATGGACATTAGCGTAAGCATTAAAATCCTTACTAAGATAACCTTGACTCGTGAAATACACCTCTTATATTTCACAACATACATATGCAAAAACAATTTATATCAACATGTATCACATCATAATGCACTATCTTATGCATATCTTGCTTTACCTTGTGTTAAATAAATAAACACATAATACATGTTACCGTTGGGATGCCGTACGTCGCTTACGTACCTTTCCAAAAGATAGAGGAGTCAATCGACTTTATCTCCTCGGCTGTGCTGGCACCTGTGATGGTTCTACATAACCACATAACACAATAGGCACCTCATAATAATCCGGAATCAAAACTCAAATAAAAATCACATTTACCTAACAATGTCATCTCGCGATCGATCGCCCATGAGCCCCGATCGATCGCGAGATGTTACTGCCTTGAATACCAAAAAAATGCAATCAGCGATCGATCGCCTCAATATTGGCGATCGATCGCCAAAACCCACTGGAACGTCGCGATCGATCTCGCCTCCTTGGCGATCGATCGCCAATCCTGTTCCTTTGAGCGATTTCCAGAATTACCCAACACCTCTTTTCATACACTTAAAACCATATCATAACACATATAATATGCACGAATAAAAATACTAGGGCTTCACCATACTTCCATGAAGGGTTTTAAACTAAAGTTTCAATAAACCCTTAGCCTAACATGCATCAAAATAACCCCGAAAGTTTGACACTCAACCACAATTTCAGAAAAACAGGGCACTTGAACCTTGCCCAGAATTTTCGAACACTACATTTCACACGAATAAATCCTTCACATAATACATGAAACATGCTCAAGGAAATATACTGGTATCTTCAACAAACTACCATACACGTATTTACATCAAAGGTTCAACCAAAACCTAAGCTAGCATGCTTCAAATATTCATGATAGAACCCTTACTAAACATGAAGACATGGCACTTCCCCTGCTCGGATGTTAGAGGAACTCTTTTCTCAACTACAAATCTAACACATAAAGCATGCAAGTTACTTAACAAAACATGCTAAGGGCTTCAAAAACATCACATAAAAGTACTCATAACAAGTTTTCATCAAACCCTACACTAGCATGCCAAATCTGCTACAAGGAACACACATGCTAGAAATCTGAAAACTGGGAAAAAACATGTGACTCCTCACCACTTTTGCTCCTCGATTTTCGTCAAGAAAGGATTAACGAAATCCGATCACTTTCTTCCTAGAAACAGACCAAGTTGCAGACGAAATGAAGAGAGGAAGAAGGAGGCTTTTTGGAAAAGACAAAGTGAAAATATCTAAGTGCAAAATGCTTACTAAGTCAATATGCTTTCCAGAAAACAGGGGAGGGGCGTGGGTTTCAACAAGTGGGGGTGGGGTGGTTGCATGTAGGGTGATTTTGGGGTGTTTAATTGTGTCCCGGTATTTCATACGATGTATAAAAATATCTCTCCTTGATATTTTATTATTCTACCACATAAACACAACAATTAAAAACACCTAACATGCTCCCTAAACCACATCATCAAAATAAATAAATCACTCCCACATAAAATACGCCTTTAGCACATAGGCTAACAATTAACAACCCTTAATTGCATGACTACCCACATAATCATTTCGGGGATATCACAATACTCCCCTACTTATTAAATTTCGTCCCCGAAATCAAACATGCTGCCAACAAGAGATAAAACAATACATAAACGCATACCAGAAAACAGCTCTGGATAGTGCTGCACCATGTGTCGCTCTGTCTCCCACGTGGCCTCCTCGACACCCCTACGATCCCACTGAACCTTGATCATAGGAATAACCTTGTTCCGAAGTCTGCGGTCTGCCCTATCCAAAATCCTGATAGGCCGCTCCACATAAGAAACATCGGACTCTATCTGAACCTCTGAAGGCTGTAACACATGTGAAGGATCCGGCTCATACTTCCTCAGCATAGACACATGAAATACGTCGTGTATACCAGACAGAGAGGGCGGTAAAGCCAAACGGTACGCCAGAGTACCAATACGCTGTAAGATCTCATACGGCCCTACATATCTCGGGGATAACTTTCCTCACATCCCAAACCGTACTACGCCTCTGAAAGGTGAGATCTTTAGAAAAGCTCTGTCCCCTAACTGAAACTCTAACGGCCTTCGCCATTGATTGGCATATGCTGCCTGTCTGTCCTGAGCTGCCTTCATCTTTCTCTTGATAACCTTTACCTTTTCTTCCATATCCTGGACCAACTCTGGTCCTCCGACCGATTTACGGTCCACATCATCCCAACCCAAAGGCGACCTGCAACGCCTGCCATATAGAGCTTCAAATGGAGCCATCTGTATGCTAGCATGGTAACTGTTATTATTAGAAAACTCCACTAAGGCTACTGAGTCCTGCCAAGAAGTGTCGAACTCCAGCACAAGCCCTCAACATATCTTCGAGCTTCTGTATCGTACGCTCGGTCTGTCCGTCCGTCTGGGGATGATAGGCTGTGCTCAACCTCAACTTTGTACCTAGAGCTGACTGAAGACCCTCCCAGAAGTGAGATGTAAACCGCGGATCTCGATTAGACACAATCGAAACAGGGATCCCATGCAGTATCACCACATCTCTGACATATATCTGTGCCATCCTCAAGTACGTGAAGGTCATACAGTATGGAATGAAATGAGCACTCTTAGTCAATCTGTCGACGACTACCCATATAGCATCGAAACCCGAAACAGTCCTCGGTAAGTGGGTCACGAAATCCATAGACACGTGTTGCCACTTCCACTCAGGTATCTCCAAACTCCTTAATTCACCTCCAGGCCTTTGCCTCTCAGCCTTCACCTGCTGACAAATCAAACAGCGCTTGACGAATGAAGTAACATCCTGTTTCATTCGCCTCCACCAGAACTGGCTGCGTAGATCCTTATACATCTTCTTCCCGCCCGGGTGGATACTCATCCTGCTGCAATGAGCTCGCTGTAATATACCCTGGCGCAACTCGGGTGTATCTGGAACCACCCATCTGTCGCCAAGTCTCAGAGAACCGTCCTCAGCCACTCTGAATCTCGATGGCTGACCTGTATGAACTACTGACATCCATCTCTGAACCTCTGCATCGGTCCCCTGAGCCTTCCTGATGTGATCATAAATAACAGGCTCAGCTAACAAGGTCAAAACCTGTACTGGTGAAGTAGACACATCATAATCAAATCCCAAATGGCAGTAGGAGCCCAACATAGCTGATAGACACATGGCATCCTCTGCTGTGCTCCTCACCTTCCGACTCAAAGCGTCGGCTGTCAAGTTTGCTTTCCTCGGGTGATATTTGATTTCACAGTCGTAGTCCTTCAGCAGGTCCATCCATCTCCTCTGCCTCATGTTCAGCTCAGCCTGTGTAAACAAGAACTTCAAGCTCTTGTGATCTGTGAAGATGGTGAATGAGGTACCGTACAAGTAGTGTCGCCATATCTTCAAGGCGAACACTATAGCCGCTAACTCCAAATCATGGACTGGATACCTCGTCTCATGTGGCTTCAACTGTCTCGAAGCATAAGCCACTACATGTATGTCCTGCATCAGTACGCACCCTAGGCCCTGTAACGATGCGTCCGTATAGAGAACAAATTCTTTGTTCTCTCTGGGAATCACTAGAACTGGTGCAGTAGTCAGTCTGTGCTTTAATTCCCGGAAACTCTGCTCACAAGCCTCTGACCAACAAAATGGGACTCCCTTCTGAGTCAGCTGTGTAAGTGGCTTGGCGATCTTTGAGAAACCCTCGACGAAACGTCGGTAATAGCCAGCCAGACCAAGAAAACTCCGAATCTCACTGACTGAAGTAGGGGCAGACCAATCCATAACTGCCTCTATCTTTCTCGGGTCTACTGATATCCCCTCTCGTGATATAATATGGCCCAAGAAGGGTACACTGCTAAGCCAAAACTCACACTTGCTGAGTTTGGCGTACAACTGATGATCGCTGAGGATCTGGAGTACTATCCTCAGATGATCGGCATGATCCTCCTCACTCCTTGAATAGACAAGGATGTCATCAATGAATACAATCACAAACTGGTCAAGGTACTCCTGAAATACTCTGTTCATCAGGCTCATAAAGACTGCAGGTGCATTTGTCACACCAAAAGGCATCACCAAGAACTCATAGTGTCCATACCGAGTCCTAAAAGCAGTCTTTTGGACATCACCAGCTCTCACCCGTACCTGGTGATAGCCTGACCTCAATTCTATCTTTGAGTACACCTTTGTACCCTGAAGCTGGTCGAACAGATCATCAATTCTCGGAAGTGGATACCTGTTCTTCACTGTGGCCTTGTTCAATTGCCTGTAGTCAATGCACAGACGCATTGAACCATCATTCTTTTTCACGAACAAGACTGGCGCACCCAAAGGCGATACACTAGGACGAATGTATCCCTTGTCGAGGAGCTCCTGTAACTGTACCTTCAGCTCTCTCAGTTCTGCCGGTGCCATCCTGTATGGGGCACGAGAAATAGCAGAAGTCCCTCGCAGCAGCTCAATGGCAAACTCAACATCCCTGACAGGCGGAAACCCTGGAATCTCATCTGGGAACACATCAATGAACTCCGCCACTACCGGAATGTCCTCGGCTCTCACCTCCTTTTCTTCTGAAGCATCCACGACATAAATAAGATAACCCGTGTGGCCGCGTTCCAATAACCGCGACATCTTAACCGCTGAGATCATTGGTATCTTTGGACGAGAGCCGTCCCCATAAAAAGTCCACTGGAGCCCTGATCAGATAGAAAACGAACAATCCTCTTTTGGCAATCTACCATATCTCGGTATCTGCTCAACACATCAATACTGATAATGCAGTCAAAGTCTGCCATCTCTAACTGAATCAGATCGGCCCTCAGATCATTGCCCTCAAAATAAATGAGGCAATCAGATAACAGTTGGTCTGCAATCACATGCTTTCCCGTGGGTGTCAAGACCATGAGAGGCGTGGGTAACAGAGACGAGAACAAGTGGTGTCTCTCCACAAAAGCAGTAGATACAAAGGAATGGGAAGCACCTGTATATATCAATATAAGTGCAGGGTACATAAGTAAATGGCACATACCAGCAATGACCTCCTCTGGGGCTGCCTCAGCCTGCTCCCTAGTCAGTGCATACACCTGTCCCTACGGCGGTCCTGCCGTCTGACCTCCATGTGGTCGTGGTGCAAACTGCTGTCTCTGTGGTGCCCTCCCAGCATCAAACCTTGGCCTATTAGGCCCTGAGTCTGTCTGACCTGTCCGATTGGGGAAACCTCGAGCCATGTGGCCCATCTTACCACAGACATAGCAACCCTGATAGTCACGTAACAAGTGCCATCCTCCACAGTTGTTACACCTGCTTCCCCCTGCCTTGCTTCCCTGTGTGGGTCCCCGATTGTTCTGGTTCTGCCCCTGAGACTTCTTCCCACCAAATCTGGAAGATGATGAGGCCCCACGAGCCTTGAACTAATCCCCTCGTGGCCTCAGACTATCAGCAACAGGCCTCTGTGGTGGTACAAAAGGGGGTACAATGTCCTTGTACGCACCCACTACAATCTCTGCTAATTCCGCCCGTGTCAGTGCGTCATCAAATGAGCTGGGGTTGTTGGAGACAACCCAATCAAATAGCTCTGGCCTTGGTCCCTTCAGAAAGTTCCTCAACTTGGCATGACTGCTGACAGCAATATGAGGTACATACCTCAGTAGTGAGGAATACTGCATAGCGTAGTCTGACACTGACAGGCTGCCCTGCTTCAAGCTATTGAATTCATCTTCCTTCAACTGTCTGGCAGCTGCCAAAAATTACCGGTTAAGGAACCGGGTCCAGAATACTGTCCAATCAACCGTCATACCCTGAGCTCTCAGCTCCATGACTGTGGTCTTCCACCACATGGAAGACTTCTTCGATAATTGGAACTCTGCCAACCTCAGCCAGGCAGTCCGTGCACAGGGTGCCGATACGAATATCTGTTCCAGTCGCTCAAGCCATTCCTCGGCTGCTTCCCCAGTCTCAGTTCCTTCAAATAGCGGTGGATGATAGCTCAAGAACTGGGTCAGACTTATCTCCCCCTGTTGCAATATCTGTGCAACAGGCTCCAAGCCTACAGCAGGTGGCGGTAACTGATTCGTCTGAGCAACACTAGCGTTCATACTGCCCATATCCCCTACCTCTTCATTGAGGTTCTCCGGGTTAACAGCCGCCATGCTGCAACACAAAAGTTAACAACAATACCAAAAGCAGTTCATAATATAAGCCGTTAGATAACCAGAGTATCATATTCAAAAGCATGTTAGTATAACACTCATACAACAATATGCATCACATGCATAACATGCCCAACAATGAATGCCTAGCCAACTTGTCTGTAAAGGCTACCCTTCACTCTTCACTGGCTATCTAACCACTGCTCTGATACCACTAAATGTGAGACCCCGTTATCTCAACAAGGTACTAAGGTGCAATTAAGAGAACTAAACATCATATGTATAATCAGAGTAGTAATGTCGTGTTGATTAACCTGAGCTTAAGAGATTACAGTACCCAAAAGTTCAAAAAGGAAGTTCACATATTCCTACAAAAGGTACTACATTATAGTCTTACTCTACTCTTGTAGAAGCTATACAAAAAGATTCTCTAACATAGTAATTCTTGTAGCACTCCTTACAGCTCAGCAAATCAACCCCGACCCTGGTTCTCATCGTCAAAAGCACCTACAAAGACAACCCTCGACACATGAGCATACTGTGATTCATATTCAACATAATATGAATGTAAAGCGTAAATGCACAAACATAAATACAAAGAACTTCCTGTATTTCCAAGCATTTACAACGCCCATTTGTTGTCCCTGTACCATAACTCATAATAACACGTTATATGAACATATGGTTTCATAAATAAATGTCATGACATATCTTTACTTCTTAAATCCTCACTTCAATCCTGAGTCCTTATCATTAGTACATTTCAATGCTTCTTACTTTTCCACGTAAGCGGAATTCTTCCTCGCTTCTTATGGAATCCACGTAAGCGGAATTCTTCCTCGCTTCTTATGGACATTAGCGTAAGCATTAAAATCCTTACTAAGATAACCTTGACTCGTGAAATACACCTCTTATATTTCACAACATACATATGCAAAAACAATGTATATCAACATGTATCACATCATAATGCACTATCTTATGCATATCTTGCTTTACCTTGTGTTAAATAAATAAACACATAATACATGTTACCGTTGGGATGCCGTACGTCGCTTACGTACCTTTCCAAAAGATAGAGGAGTCAATCGACTTTATCTCCTCGGCTGTGCTGGCACCTGTGATGGTTCTACATAACCACACAACACAATATTAGGCACCTCATAATAATCCGGAATCAAAACTCAAATAAAAATCACATTTACCTAACAATGTCATCTCGCGATCGATCGCCCCTGAGCCCCGATCGATCGCGAGATGTTACTGCCTTGAATACCAAAAAAATGCAATCAGCGATCGATCGCCTCAATATTGGCGATCGATCGCCAAAACCCACTCGAACGTCGCGATCGATCTCGCCTCCTTGGCGATCGATCGCCAATCCTGTTCCTTTGAGCGATTTCCAGAATTACCCAACACCTTTTTTCATACACTTAAAACCATATCATAACACATATAATATGCACGAATAAAAATACTAGGGGCTTCACCATACTTCCATGAAGGGTTTTAAACTAAAGTTTCAATAAACCCTTAGCCTAACATGCATCAAAATAACCCCAAAAGTTTGACACTCAACCACAATTTCAGAAAAACAGGGCACTTGAACCTTGCCCAGAATTTTCGAACACTACATTTCACACGAATAAATCCTTCACATAATACATGAAACATGCTCAATGAAATATACTGGTATCTTCAACAAACTACCATACACGTATTTACATCAAAGGTTCAACCAAAACCTAAGCTAGCATGCTTCAAATATTCATGATAGAACCCTTACTAAACATGAAGACAGGGCACTTCCCCTGCTCGGATGTTCGAGGAACTCTTTTCTCAACTACAAATCTAACACATAAAGCATGCAAGTTACTTAACAAAACATGCTAAGGGCTTCAAAAACATCACATAAAAGTACTCATAACAAGTTTTCATCAAACCCTACACTAGCATGCCAAATCTGCTACAAGGAACACACATGCTAGAAATCTTAAAACTGGGAAAAAACATGTGACTCCTCACCACTTTTGCTCCTCGATTTTCGTCAAGAAAGGATTAACGAAATCCGATCACTTTCTTCCTAGAAACAGACCAAGTTGCAGACGAAATGAAGAGAGGAAGAAGGAGGCTTTTTGGAAAAGACAAAGTGAAAATATCTAAGTGCAAATGCTTACTAAGTCAATCTGCTTTCCAGAAAACAGGGGAGGGGCGTGGGTTTCAACAAGTGGGGGTGGGGTGGTTGCATGTAGGGTGATTTTGGGGTGTTTAATTGTGTCCCGGTATTTCATACGATGTACAAAAATATCTCTCCTTGATATTTTATTATTCTACCACATAAACACAACAATTAAAAACACCTAACATGCTCCCTAAACCACATCATCAAAATAAATAAATCACTCCCACATAAAATACGCCTTTAGCACATTGTAAGGACCCCAAGCCCTTAAACCTTGATTAGTGTATTAACCACTATGTGTGGTACATGCTTTCTATAAAATGTCAATCGGGAAGCTCTGATGATACTTAATCATTGCCTGTCAATGAAAGACTCATATGTTTGCCCTTTACCAACCCCTTGGTGCCACTTTTCACATTGTAAACTTTTATAAAAATTTGGGCAGAGTCTCCCCATAAATAGAGCTATCCCAAAAAAAAAGTACAACACATAACAAAATTCCCGGCCAGGGAAAGCATAATACTCAACAGAAAGCAGCAATACAAGTAAATTCCCAGCCAGGGAAGACACCACACATAATACACCAATGACTCTCATATCATTCTAGCAATTCAACCTCTAATTGCATGCAACCTTAAATGAAAGAGAGATAGGCTCATGCCTTTATATACAATCCATATACAAGTATAATCGTGCTCACATGCGAGCATCATGAATATGTATAAATCCTCAGGTGTATATATAGGTACTCTTTACGATACCGTGCTCCATCAAGCCCTGGTACCACGATCCTGGGAGTACCTCAAATCAACAGCTCGAGCTCAGCTCCATAGCCATTGATGTACCTGTCCACCTGTCCCAACAGAGACAGCCCCCAACGGGGTGAGCATACCAATACACAAAATCCCATAATCATAATAATGAAATTCATAATTTACAACAAAGGTAAATGCTAATGAATTTAAATGATACTCCCTGGATGGCAACCTCATCCGGGATTCCGTGTACTGTCCCTGTTCTCACAATCATCAAACTCATCAAACCTCATAAATCAGTAAACCAACACATTGATTTACACATCGCATGCCTGATTCTCAAATATCAAAAATGAATGATTCCAAGTTCATATACATGCAAATATAGATATATCAATATCAAATATTGATTTCATAATCTCGCTTTCCATTATACCTAGACATCTCAAATGTCTCATAATGAATACATGATTCTACGAACCTAGACATCTCAATGTCTCACGAAGAATACATGATTCTACAAACCTAGACATCTCAAATGTCTCATAATATAGTCATATAAACCCAGTACCCCTTATATCATGTAAGAGTCATCCTACTCTAGTGTCACGCACGCTACAAGCTGCGATATCAAGATTTGGGTCATTCCTTGGCCATATCAACATATATGTATAACCATACGCAAAACATTCAATGCAATCAAAAACACCTTATGCATTTCACATATATATAGTAATGCTCGTACGTCGCACGTACCTTAAACTCCGAAGTCCGAGCCAAACCTTGCTCGAGTTCCATGCCCCGAGGAATGATGTGCTAACACGATAAATAATTCACAATTAATTACGAACATGCAACCCATGCTCAAGCACACCCATATCCCTCAAAATATTGTCAACACACGACAATTATCCTCTTAAAAGACCCGGGGCAGGGTACATGCAGGGAAGGAAATAAATGAAACAATATCGAAATTTGTTCAAGAATGCCCTACAAAAATCGAACCCTAATCTCACAATTCGAACCCAACCAAGCATCATAAATCATCTAAAACATGTAATAAATGATCCCTAACATGAATCATCAACCCATAGCCAAAATCCCCAAAATTCGAAATCAAACCCTCACCAAATTAGGGCAAATTCGAACCATGACATCTTAATTCGATCCCACTTAAGCATCATAATTCATTTAAGCATGAATAAATCGAATCCTAACAAGAATTATCATCCTCATGCCAACAATCCCCAAAATCGAACATAAACCCCCACACATCAAGAAATTCGAAACAACATCCTCAAATTCGAACTCAATCCTTAAATTCGAACACAATACCTCCAAATTTAGCAGGGAATAACATGAGAGGGACGAAAAAGGGGTAAAGAACGTTACCCAGTCGAAAATCGGAAGCAAAATCGACCAAAATCGATAACCCTAGAATTTGGGGATCGGCGCACTTCTGTAAAATTCGACTTCAAATCGCAATGAAACTTCAAATCGACGGAGAGGAAATGAGCGCCTGGACGAGACGAAGCCATGGGTAGGTCGGACGCGCCGAACGGCGGCCGGACGGCGGCGGGCGAAGCGCTGGAAGTCGCGGGGTGCAGGGCTGACGGGAAGAGGGGCGCGCGGGAGAGAGAGAGAAAATGTGAGGGCTGAAATGAAATTCTTATTTAAAATTTTGGGTTCAATTGGTATTTATAGCAAAAATACCCCGAAAAATTAATAGCCCCACAAATACCTCATGATTCATTAAAAATCATCTGTTTTCAAAAACTCTCTCTCTAACTCCAAAATCCCCTACCGGTGCTCACACAGCACCCGAGATCCCGAGACACACCAAAAACCCAACTCTTAGGTTTTTCACCCAAATGAGAATACAATCTCAACCTCTGGATCCAACGATCCCAACTACCCAAATAAACGAGCCCAGAAGGCCCAAAACCTCAATTAAACTCCAAATCGTCACGTAAAACCACTTTAGGGATTATTAATACTCCGGGATTAACACCTATAATCCCTGGTCATCACAATATCCCCCACTAAAAGAATTTCGTCCTCGAAATTAGCACTGGTGTATCACGTAACACCCAGGCTACTCAACAACATGAAGCCATAACCTCGATTCCTGACCATATCAGAATCGTATTAATAAACGCGAGGATACTTACCTCTCATCAAACTCTGAAACAGAGCGACTTACCAAAACCAACCTATCACCCAAGAGGCAAAACGTACCTCGATGCGAGTCATCCCAAAAGTCAGCCTCATGACTGCAAAACAACCAATACATACGACTGTAGATCGGACAGTCATCCTTCGATCTAATACTACAGTACGAACACGTCCTGAATGACACCTCAACCGTAAGAACGTTGACCTCGTGTCAAACTCTGGAGTGGAGTAGACTTCCAAATCCATCATAACGTCAAAGAGCGTCAGTACAACTCAACGCTAATAATCCAAAAGCAGTTAGTCAACTGAAACTGTAAGGATTCGAATCGCTCCTGATTCTATCGTAGATATCATCCAATGACATCTTTACCAAGACTCACGATGTCTAACATACATCGTTACGAGGGAAACACTAGTACAACCACGGTGTACACATACCAAACCTGGTTTCCACTTTCAAACTTTCTCCATCGAAGGAGTAGTCGCCTCATTGCAACTTAATTTGGGCAACTCACGGCCACAAATTCAAACAAAAGACATCTCACAAGATGTCCACCTCCGGATGTTCCAAGAATCACGTCCTGATCATAAATAACAACCGAGACTCCGCAGAGTTTAAATTTCTTAAGGGGCATGCAATAAACCCATTGCATCCTCAACGCTTGTGTCGTCAGCGACACTCAACCAATCCGAAATCCTGCCATCCCTTGAAAATCCTCGGATTTAACAAACCAAACTTGGGAAGGCTGTCGCATAACTCGAAGGAAAACACCAACAAGGGAAATACCTTAACCCTCACAAGAAAATCCCTCTTCAAGGGAGTCAACTAACTTCACGATTATCCCTCAAAATCATCGTGCCATGGAGATTCCCAATCTCAAGGTGTTCCATATCTCTCATCAGAGATTTAACCATCCAAAAATAGCATAACTCTATGCTCGACAGGAAGGAAAACAACAACTGGCATCCGTATACTCATCGGTATACCTGCCTAAGCACTGACATCGGATGCATACTCAATGCACTCGGCTCGGGTATCTACAACCTACCCCTAAGCCCCAAACACAACCGTCAATTCTGAGTCACTCCTTACTCAGTGGAGGATGATAATCGACGATTAATAATATACGGTGTGATTCCCAAAATCAACACCACTTGCACCAACTTACCGAATCTTTCAAAGATTCCCAAATAGGTATAATATTACCTCCTTCCTCGCAAGGGAAGCGCCATTGAACTCGAGATCCACAAGTCTCGAACCATCGTTCGAAAAAACTGGATATAATAACACCCATTGTATCCCTAATACACAGGTTCCCTTAGATTGAGTCAATAACGACCTGATGACTCTCTTGTTGGTACTCCAACATCCTGAGCTGTCCCAGACAAGTCTCCAAGATTAAACATAAACGTATACACGTTTCAGTGAGGCATGAACAACCTTAACCTCAATGACATGGTGACTACTAGAGTCCACCACAATCCACATCGTATCACCTTACGATTTGCCAAACTTGGTTCCAACGAGCAGTGTAACGGCTCTAGCAAGCCCATCATGGTTCTACACACACGCGGCAGACAACCTAGTCTCTGCCTCTTTAGGTTTGCCTCAAGCCTACCAATAAGACGGACGTTTCCACATGGTATAACATACTATGGGAGGAAAACTCAATAGAGTAGTGGGTCTTTATCCAACATTCCTCAATGCCGATACACCCTGGACACTCCAATGTCCCTATGTACTTAACATAACCTGATCCTACTCCCTTAGGACCCATCCTACACCCTCAAGGGTGGTGTGACCATGTCTACCACATGTCACATCGACAGAAAGCGAGTAATTTCCTCCATGATTACTCCTGTCGTCAAATCACATGGCCAAAAGCCATTCCAACGAGCATACCTCAAGGGTATCACCACTCGTAAAATGATTACCCCCAAACATAAGCTGCGGTGCAATCACATGTACAGCGCATCCAACCATTCCTCGAGCAACCCGCTCGGTATAAGGGTCACGTCAATCGGTGTCGCACACGCCACCTTGTGCTCGGTACTGGCACCCAAGGCATACCACAGAATACGTATAATCAACGCATCGATCATCGTAACGATGATGCATGTCTAATAAGACATCTCCTACACCATCGTCATCGTCATCCTGTGACGACACATGCCAACTCATGGCATCTAAAACATTGTCAACTAGTGACGATACATGTACATCAGCGTATGTCAATCCACTATCATGCTAGTAAAATCGGCATAATAAAACATGTATATCAATGCATGCCAGCTAAAATAAAGCTAACAAAATAGCAATATCCCATACCTCATCGCTAGCAATATAGCGTCATACCTGTCTCCGTCGCTCAATAATAGTGCGTAATCAGCACCCATCGCTCGAAGGCGGCAAAATCCTGTGCTGAGTACATAGCGGCAAAATCCCTCGCTATAGAATCGACGGCATGACACCTCGTCATATAATAAGTGGCATGAAACCTCGCTATACACCTGAGTATGAATCATCGTCCACATAGTAGCGGAAAGAGGCATCGCTATCAATACACCTGGCGGAATGAACCATCGCCAATCAATATAGCGGAATGAACCGTCGCTATAAATACACCTGGCGGAATGAACCATCGCCAATAGATATAGCGGAAAGAACCATCGCTATAAATACACCTGGCGGAATGAACCATCGCCAATAGATATAGCGGAATGAACCATCCCTATAAATACACCTGGCGGAATGAACCATCGCCAATAGATATAGCGGAATGAACCATCGCTATAAATACACCTCGAATTGAGTCACTTATCAGTAGTGTATTTCAATGCTTCTCACTACTCCATATAAGCGGAATCCTTCCTCGCTTCATATGGACCTTAGCGCAAGCATTGAAATCCTCACTAGGATAACCTGGACTCGTGAAATATCAATAGTGCATTTCAATGCTTCTCACTACTCCATATAAGCGGAATCCTTCCTCGCTTCATATGGACCTTAGTGTAAGCATTGAAATCCTCACTTTATATTTCACAATATACATATGCAAAACGATGCGTATCAACATGTATCATATCATAATGCACTATCTTATGCATACCTTGATTTACCTTGTGTTAAATGACTAACCACATAATACATGTTGCCCTTGGGATGCCCGTACATATGTATAATCATCATTCCTTTTCGTATTCCTTATTTCCTGTAACCTGCAACCATCAGGGTTAACAACAATAGCCATATACGCTATGCATCAACATTCAATACATAATAAAAACACATTATAAACGTATGGATATGCAATGTCATGACATCCTTCCTCTTTAAATCCATATTTCATCTTGAGCCCTTATCATTAGTACATTTTAATGCTTCTTGCTACTCCATGTAAGCGGGACTCTTCATCGCTTCCAATGGACTTTAGCGTTGCTACTCCATGTAAGCGGGACTCTTCATCGCTTCCAATGGACTTTAGCGTTGCTACTCCATGCAATGGACTTTAGCGTTGCTACTCCATGTAAGCGGGATTCTTCATCGCTTCCACTGGACTTTAGCGTTGCTACTCCATGCAATGGACTTTAGCATAAGCCATTAAAATCCTTACTAAGATAACTTTGACTCAAGAAATACACCTCTTATATTTCATAACATGCATATGCAAAAACAATGCACAATAACATATACCATAACCTTAATGCACCACTTTGCATTCATCATGTGTCAACAAGACAATATAAAGTACATGTTACCTCGGAAATATCCCTTTACCGGATTTTCTTAAAAACCAGCTTCCTTGGCACATAATACATGGAGTGCCAGACATCCCTATAAATGTCATCCTATCGTGTTCCACACGATTCCTGCAACCACAATGGTTAGCAATACCACTTTTCATATCATAAGAGCACATAAACAATTTGTTATGTCATACAACATTAATGCCATCATGCATAAATATGTGCTATCAATAATTTCCTAGGCCCTTAACAGCCCCAATGAGCAACCACTGCTCTGATACCACTAATGTAAGGACCCCAAGCCCTTAAACCTTGATTAGTGTATTAACCACTATGTGTGGTACATGCTTTTCTATAAAATGTCAATCGGGAAGCTCTGATGATACTTAATCATTGCCTGTCAATGAAAGACTCATATGTTTGCCCTTTACCAACCCCTTGGTGCCACTTTTCACATTGTTAACTTTTATAAAAATTTGGGCAGAGTCTCCCCATAAATAGAGCTATCCCAAAAAAAAAGTACAACACATAACAAAATTCCCGGCCAGGGAAAGCATAATACTCAACAGAAAGCAGCAATACAAGTAAATTCCCAGCCAGGGAAGACACCACACATAATACACCAATGACTCTCATATCATTCTAGCAATTCAACCTCTAATTGCATGCAACCTTAAATGAAAGAGAGATGGGATCATGCCTTTATATACAATCCATATACAAGTATAATCGTGCTCACATGCGAGCATCATGAATATGTATAAATCCTCAGGTGTATATATAGGTACTCTTTACGATACCGTGCTCCATCAAGCCCTGGTACCACGATCCTGGGAGTACCTCAAATCAACAGCTCGAGCTCAGCTCCATAGCCATCGATGTACCTGTCCACCTGTCCCAACAGAGACAGCCCCCAACGGGGTGAGCATACCAATACACAAAATCCCATAATCATAATAATGAAATTCATAATTTACAACAAAGGTAAATGCTAATGAATTTAAATGATACTCCCTGGATGGCAACCTCATCCGGGATTCCGTGTACTGTCCCTGTTCTCACAATCATCAAACTCATCAAACCTCATAAATCAGTAAACCAACACATTGATTTACACATCGCATGCCTGATTCTCAAATATCAAAAATGAATGATTCCAAGTTCATATACATGCAAATATAGATATATCAATATCAAATATTGATTTCATAATCTCGCTTTCCATTATACCTAGACATCTCAAATGTCTCATAATGAATACATGATTCTACGAACCTAGACATCTCAATGTCTCACGAAGAATACATGATTCTACAAACCTAGACATCTCAAATGTCTCATAATATAGTCATATAAACCCAGTACCCCTTATATCATGTAAGAGTCATCCTACTCTAGTGTCACGCACGCTACAAGCTGCGATATCAAGATTTGGGTCATTCCTTGGCCATATCAACATATATGTATAACCATACGCAAAACATTCAATGCAATCAAAAACACCTTATGCATTTCACATATATATAGTAATGCTCGTACGTCGCACGTACCTTAAATCTCCGAAGTCCGAGCCAAACCTTGCTCGAGTTCCATGCCCCGAGGAATGATGTGCTAACACGATAAATAATTCACAATTAATTACGAACATGCAACCCATGCTCAAGCACACCCATATCCCTCAAAATATTGTCAACACACGACAATTATCCTCTTAAAAGACCCGGGGCAGGGTACATGCAGGGAAGGAAATAAATGAGACAATATCGAAATTTGTTCAAGAATGCCCTACAAAAATCGAACCCTAATCTCACAATTCGAACCCAACCAAGCATCATAAATCATCTAAAACATGTAATAAATGATCCCTAACATGAATCATCAACCCATAGCCAAAATCCCCAAAATTCGAAATCAAACCCTCACCAAATTAGGGCAAATTCGAACCATAACATCTTAATTCGATCCCACTTAAGCATCATAATTCATTTAAGCATGAATAAATCGAATCCTAACAAGAATTATCATCCTCATGCCAACAATCCCCAAAATCGAACATAAACCCCCACACATCAAGAAATTCGAAACAACATCCTCAAATTCGAACTCAATCCTTAAATTCGAACACAATACCTCCAAATTTAGCAGGGAATAACATGAGAGGGACGAAAAAGGGGTAAAGAACGTTACCCAGTCGAAAATCGGAAGCAAAATCGACCAAAATCGATAACCCTAGAATTTGGGGATCGGCGCACTTCTGTAAAATTCGACTTCAAATCGCGATGAAACTTCAAATCGACGGAGGGGAAATGAGCGCCTAGACGAGACGAAGCCGTGGGTAGGTCGGACGCGCCGAACGGCGGCCGGACGGCGGCGGGCGAAGCGCTGGAAGTCGCGGGGTGCAGGGCTGACGGGAAGAGGGGCGCGCGGGAGAGAGAGAGAAAATGTGAGGGCTGAAATGAAATTCTTATTTAAAATTTTGGGTTCAACTGGTATTTATAGCAAAAATACCCCGAAAAATTAATAGCCCCACAAATACCTCATGATTCATTAAAAATCATCTGTTTTCAAAAACTCTCTCTCTAACTCCAAAATCCCCTACCGGTGCTCACACAGCACCCTAGATCCCGAGACACACCAAAAACCCAACTCTTAGGTTTTTCACCCAAATGAGAATACAATCTCAACCTCTGGATCCAACGATCCCAACTACCCAAATAAACGAGCCCAGAAGGCCCAAAACCTCAATTAAACTCCAAATCGTCACGTAAAACCACTTTAGGGATTATTAATACTCCGGGATTAACACCTATAATCCCTGGTCATCACACACATAGGCTCACAATTGAAAACCCTTAATTGCATGATTACCCACATAATCATTACGGGGATATCACAGTTTATCACCACGATGAGAATACAATATCATCCCTTGGATCCAACGACCCCAAATACCGGATTTAAAATCCGTGGGAGTCCCTACACCGTAATTAATCCATAATTGCCACAATTAAAATCCATTAAGGATCAATACCAAACCGGGATTTACACCATTAGTCCCTGGGCATCACAATTATCCCCCAATAACAAAATTTCATCCTCAAAATTTTCACAGGCGTACCCCACGTACTGCCAAGACCACACCATCCAAACGGATTCACATCGTCGAATCATGAGCGCATCATGAACGACACACCAACTGCGAGGATACCGACCTCGGACCAAAACTCTGGAATGGAGTAAACCTCCCAAACCATTACTACTAAAAAGGACGTCAGCATGCCTCGATGCTAACCACCCAAAAACAGTCAGTCAACCCTAACCGCTATCCAACGAATCATTTGTTATTCCAACATAGATATCGTCTCAATGATATCTCCACGACTTAGGCTACGATCTTAAACATACATCGTTGCCAAGGAAACCACCAGTACACTACATGTACTTATACTAAACCCGGTTTCCGCTCTCCAAATCCATCTTCATCACGGAGTAGTTGCATCATTTTGCAACTCGGATCGGGCAACTCGCGTCTACCGATCGACTCAAACACATCTCCAAAGATGCCTATGCCCGTGTGTTTCAAGAAGTCAAATCTTGGTCCAAACACACCATCGAGACTTCATAAGGTCTCAAGTTCCCAAAAGGTCATGCAATAAAAAAATCAATTGCATTCTCACCACACATGTCAACAATGACACCCAACAGATTAAACCCCGACCATCCCTCGTTTACCCTAGGACTCAACAATCCTAACACAGGGATTTTATCAAATTACCCAGTAATGATCTACCATGATCCCAATTACGACAATTCCTCCTCAGAGGAAGTCAACCCGACTTCACGATCATTCTTCAGAATACATCCGTCTCATTGAGATTACCAATCTCAATGTGATGTCCCCGAAATGATTTTTTGCAATTGAACATTAATTATGTTTATGTGAGGATTATGGTATTGAATCATTGATGTTGGATTAAAGATAATAGGAAATGCTTAGTCATGCAATGGCCACGACCTAGTAATGCATTTCAGGGTCCATGTGATATATGTTGGAATTTGAATTATGGCATGATTATATGGGGGTGGGTATTGTTTGTCTTGGTAAAGCATATGTAATTGGAATTTGATGTATTTATTGAATAAATATTATAAAATATCATGTAGGGATATTTTAATACATCATGCAAATTACCGGATACACATTTAATCATGTTACCCTACAACCACTCATTAACCACCCCAACCCATACCCATCTCTGCAGCATGCCCATACCCCCCACTTGGCTCTCCCCACACTCAACCCTCATCACTCAAACCTCTTCCCTTTCTTTCCCAAATAAACGTCCAGCATTAGGCAAGGGACGAGGAGGAAGAGATCTGCCATTTCAAGGCTTAAAACCTTGCTAAAAGTTGGAGCAAAATAGGTGAGGAACCATGTTTTGTCTTGGTTTAATTCTTGTTTGAGGAGAGTTATATTGCTGAATAGAAATGGCATGTATAGTAGCTTTTTGTTGAGAATATTGTTTTGTGTAGCTACATGGTAGTATATTGGTGTATTTTGTGTGTTGAGTTGTTGGGGTATTATGGTTTATGGTGTGTTTTATGGTAGCCTTGAGATGGTGCTCAAAAATGGTGATTGTTCGCGATTGCAGACTTCAGCGATCGATCGGCGCGCTCTTCCTAATCGATCGCGAGCACCAGGGTGCGAGACAGAGACATCCCGTGATCGATCGCGAGATTTGAGCGATCGATCGGCATGTCTTCAGCGATCGACCGCGGATGCAGAATTTTAGGCATTGAGGCAGTAGCATCTCGCGATCGATCGGGGACCATTGGCGATCGATCGCGAGAAGCCAAAATATGTGTTTTAATTATTTATTGTGGGATTTTTGGTATTGGGCTATTATTGGCTTCTAATATTGGTTTGTGTGATTGTGTACAACCATCCCAGGTGGCAACACAGCGAAGGAAGTAAAGTCCTACCCCATCCTACTTTTTGAAAGGTACGTAGAAGACGTACGGGCACCCAACGGTAACATGTAATTTATATACGCATTGGGACATGCATTGTGGATGCAAGTGTATATTGAATTGTGCATTGTGGATGCAAATACATGTTGATCTATGCATTATGATTGCATATGTGTATGTTGATTGTTTGGTGCACATCCCATGAGTCATGGTTATATTTGAGTGATGATTTTAATGCTTTGCCGCTGTCACTTGAAGCGATGATAGAATACTTGCTGCTGTCATATTATAGCGTGGAATGAATATTTGCCGCCAAATGTTGAAGCGAGGGTATTGCCGCATGTCGCATTTGAGCGAGGTTATTCAATGCCGCTAATATGTCGAAGCGAGGTGTATTGGTGTCGCTGTCATGACATGCGAGGTGCATTAAAATACACTGTTATAACAGACTAGGGATTGGTAATTGGTTATATGTCATGACATTTGTAAAACCATTGAATAATCCATTGATTATACTCATGAGTTATTATACAGGGACAACCAAAAAGGGGGCGTTTAAAATGCAATTGGGAAATAGGAAGTGTTTTGTATTTACGGTTTCTGCATTTATGCTTGTTAATCATGCTACGCTTAATATGGATTATTATATTCTCATGATTTGGGGGTTGTCCTTGTAGGTACATTTTGGCATAAAGGGGGCTAAGGTCGGGTTGACGCAGTGAGCTAGCAAGGAGGGCTTTTGATATAGAAGCTGAGATTCTTTTGTATAGTTTCTACTCTAGGAGTAGTGTAAATCTATAGGATTTAACATTCATTTTGTTAGGCATGTAATTAATCAATTTGGAAGTAATTATCTTGGCATGTAATCCTTAAAGCTCAAGGCCTCAACACGAAATTTTTATACTTTGATAATACACTTTAGCTCTACTTATGTCCTCATTTCACACTTAAGGACCTAGGGTCCTTACACTCAAGGTGGCACAATCCCTCACCAGAGATTCATTCATCCAAGCATACTAATCCGATGCTCGACAAGTACCAAAATGCTGG
Source organism: Haberlea rhodopensis (assembly GCA_907163345.1). Lineage (NCBI taxonomy): Eukaryota > Viridiplantae > Streptophyta > Magnoliopsida > Lamiales > Gesneriaceae > Haberlea > Haberlea rhodopensis. Next base: position 871,124 of record CAJQUN010000134.1, on the reverse strand, counting down.
CATTCGTATACACCCACCGGTATACATGTGTGATGACCAGAGATTAGGGATGTTAATCCCGGAGTGTTAATAACCCCTAAAGTTGTTTTACGTACGATTTGGAGTTTAATCGAGGTGTTGGGCCTTCCGGGCTCGTCTATTTGGGTAGTTGGGATTGTTGGATCCCGAGGTTGAGATTGTATTCTCATTACGGTGAAAAACCTATGAGTTGGGTTGTTGAAGTGTCTCGGAATCTCGGGAGCTTTGTGTGGGCACCGGTAGGGGGATTTGGAGTTAGAGAGAGAATTTTTGAAAACAGATGATTTTTAATGAATCATGATGTATTTGTGGGCTATTAGTATTTCGGGGTATTTTTGCTATAAATACCAATTGAACCCGAGATTTTAATTATTGGAACCATTTTCCCCACCTTCCCTCTCTCTCCTCGCGCACGCTGCTTTCCCGATCCCCTTTGACCCACGCAGCTTCAGGCCGTGCGCCCGCCGCCGTCCGGCCGCCATCCGCCACGTCCGACCTACCGTTGGCTTCGTCTCGTCCAGGTGCACCTTCCCATACAACCAATTCGAAGTTTCGTCGCGTTTTGGGGTCGGATTTTGCAGAAGACGCAGACGCCCAAAATTTAGGGTTCTTCGATTTTGAACATTTTCCTTCCGATTTTCGATTGGGTAACCTCCCTTACCCCTTTTTCGTCATTATTGTGTAATTCCCTGCCATTTTTGTGTTCTATTAGTTCGAATTCTTGCTGTTGGCGTGAGTTGGTTCGAATTTATGCTGTTTGCGTGGGTTAGGGTTCGAAAATTGGGGTTTTTGGCAGGGGGTGGTAATTCTTGTTATGGGTCGTTTATTACATGTTTTAGATGTATTATGATGTTTAGTTTGGGTTCGATTTGTATTGTGAAGGTTCGAAAATTTGTGGGGAGTTATTGAGCAATTTTCGATAATGGTTAATTGTCGTGTGTTGACAATATTTTTGAGGGTTATGGGTGTGCTTGAGCATGGGTTGCATGTTCGTAAATAATTGTGAATTAATTTATCGTGTTAGCACATCGTTCCTCGAGGCATGGAACTCGAGCAAGGTTTGGCTCGGACTTCGGAGATTTAAGGTACGTGCGACGTACGAGCATTACTTTATATGAGAGCATTTGTGAAATGCATAATGTATTTTGATTGCATTGAGGGTTGTGCGTATGGTTATATATATGTGTTGATATAGTTATGGAACGACCCAACCTTGACATCGCCGCCACAAGCGTGCGTGATACTAGAGTAGTATGACCTTATAAGAGATATGGGGTACTGGGTTTATATGACTAATGTAGGGCATTTGAGATGCCTAAGAATGATCGTGGAATCATGTATTCATTATAAGACATGTGAGATGTCTAAGTATAATGGAGAATTTGTAAAATAAATGCTAGGCATTTGAGCTATCTGTGATTGGTAGCAAAGTTGAAAATCAGTATTAGATATCGAGATATCTATATTTGTATGTATAATGAATTTGGAATCATTAATTATTGATACATGAGAATCAGGCATGCTATGAGTTAAATCAATGTGTTGATTTACTGATTTTTGAGATTTGATGAGTTTGATGATTGTGAGAACAGGGACAGTACACGGAATCCCGGATGAGGACGTTGCCATCCAGGGAGTATCATTTAAAATTCATTAGTATTTACTTTTGTTGTAAATTATGAATTTCATTATTGTGATTATGGGATTTTGTGTATTGGTTTGCTCACCCCGTTGGGGGCTGTCTCTGTTGGGGCAGGTGAACAGGTACATCGATGGCTGTGGAGCTGAGCTCGAGTTGTTGATTGGATGTACTCCCAGGATCGTGGTACCAGGGCTTGATGGAGCACGGTATCGTATAGAGTACTTATATACACCCGAAGGTTATATACATATTTATGATGCTCGCATGTGAGCACGGTTATGCTTGTATATGGGTTGTATATAAAGGCATGAGCCTTTCTCTCTTTCATTCTATGTTGCATGCAATTAAGAGTAGAATTGCTGATATGAGAGTCATGGGTGTATTATGTGGGTGTTGAAACCCATTTATGTTGTCTTATGTGTGGTGTCTTCCCTGGCTGGGAATTTACTTAGCGTTGCGGTATTCTGTTGAGTATGTGTTTTTCCCTGGCCGGGAACTATATATTATGATGCGCTTTTATTTCGGGACGGCCCTATTTATGGGGAGACTCTGCCCAAATTTTTATAAAAGTCCACCATGTAGAAAGTGGTGTAATGGGGATGGAAATGGGCGGAATCTATGAGTCTATTTGTTGGTAGAGATGATCTTAATGTTGAATATTAAAGAAATTTTGTAATTGCCATTCAATGGTAAAGTATCATCTGTGTTTCCCGATTGATTTTATTGAAAGCATGTGCCACACATAATGATTAATACACTAATCAAGGGTTAAGGGCTTGGGGTCCTTACAACATGCCTACGCACCAATACCACGTGCATACTCAATGCACTCGGCTCGGGTATCTTATGCCTATGATTTATGCATTTATGCTTTATATTCATATTATGATTGATATGAACTATGATATGCTCATGTGTTGGGGGTTGTCTTTGTAGGTGCTTTTGACGATGAGAACCTGGGTCGGGGTTGATACTATGAGATGTAAGGAGTGCTACAGGATTAGCAGAACAGAAATTTCTCTTTGTATAGTTTCTACAAAGTGTAGAGTAAAGCTATAGTGTAGTACCTTTTGATAGGAATATGTATAATTCCTTTTTGAACTTTTGGTACTGTAATCTCTTAAGCTCATGGTAATCAACACGGCCTAATACTCTGATTTATATATGATTAGTTCTCTTAATTGCACCTTAGTATCTTATTTAGATAACGGGGTCTTACACTACTGTGATGGAGCTGAGAGCTCAAGGGGTACCTATTGATTGGAGCTTGTTCAGAACTCGGTTTTTGAATCGATACTTCTCAGCTGCTGCCAGAGAACTGAAAGAAGATGAGTTCACTAGCAATGGACATGCCAAGATGAGGCGCTTTTTGAAGGGTCTGAGACCGGAGTTATTTGACCGCGTTATCTCCAATAACCCTAGCTCTTTTGATGATGCTCTTACTAGAGCGGAGCTGGCGGAAATCGTAGTTGGGGCCTATGCTGATACTGTACCCACACATGTGCCACTACAGAGTTCCTTTGCCGATAGCTTGAGACCACGAGAAGAGCAATTTAAGCCTCGTGGAGCTCCTTCGTCTTCTCGATTTAGTGGGAAGACGTCCTATAATCGGAAACAGGAGAATCGAGGGGGCAATGTACCAACCAACCGGGGGCCAATGCAAGGGAACAGGATAGTGGAAACAATATGTGATAATTGTGGAGGGCCACACTCATCAAACAACTGCCCAGCTTGTTTCAGTTGTGGCAAGATGGGCCATATTTCTCGGTATTGCCCCAGTCGGGGAGGACAGTCGGACTTCAGGAAGAATAGGCCGATGTTTGATGATAGGACAGTGCATCAGAGGCAACAGATTATGCCTCAACCATCGAGAGGACAGACAGTGGGTCCGCCTCAGGGACAAGTATATTCACTGACCAGAGAGCAGGCGAAGGCAGCCCCAGAGGAGGTGATTACTGGTACTGTCATTTATTTACGTACCCTGCTTTTATTTTGATAGACACAAGTGCCTCCCATTCTTTTATATCTACTGATTTTGTGGAGAGACATCGTATGTGCCCGTCTCCGTTGCCCAAGCCTCTTATGGTCTCGACACCCATCAGAAGGAATGTGATTGTTGATCAGTTTATTACGGACTGCCTCATTTATTTTGAGGGCAATGATTTGAAGACTTATCTGATTGTACTGAATATGGCAGACTTTGATTGTATTGTGGGCATTGATGTGCTGAACAGATATCAGGCCGTGGTTGACTGCTGACAGAGAACTGTTCGCTTCCGATCTAATCAGGGGTTCCAGTGGATCTTTTATGGGAATGGTTCTCGTCCGAAAATCCCTTTGATTTCAGCTGTTAAAATGTCACTGTTATTGGAACGTGGCCATACAGGTTACTTGATCTATACCGTTGATATAGCGGAAAAGAAGAAAGAGCTGAGGATTGAGGAAATACCGGTGGTTGCAGAATTTACTGATATATTCCCGGACGAAATTCCAGGGTTTCCGCTGAGTAGAGATGTTGAATTTGGAATTGAGTTATTACCGGGGACTTCTGCTATTTCTCGAGCCCCTCATAGAATGGCGCCCGTGGAACTGAGGGAACTGAAGGTGCAATTACTAGAACTCCTTGATAAGGGATATATATGTCCGAGTGTATCGCCTTGGGGTGCACCGGTCTTGTTCGTCAAGAAGAAGGACGGTTCGATGCGGTTGTGCATCGATTACCGACAGTTGAACAAAGCGACGGTTAAAAACAAGTACCCTCTTCCACGGATTGATGACATGTTTGATCAGTAGCAGGGCACGAGACTCTATTAAGATTGACTTGAGGTCTGGTTATCATCAGATTCGGGTTAGAGAGGAAGATGTACAGAAGATAACATTTCGGACTCGGTATGGACAATACGAGTTCTTGGTTATGCCGTTCGGTGTGACGAACGCCCCGGCTGTCTTTATGGGTCTGATGAATCGGGTGTTCCAGCAATATCCTGACCAGTTCGTCATCGTATTCGTTGACGACATACTTATCTATTCTCGGAGTGAGGAGGAACACGTGAGTCATTTGCGAACGGTGCTCCAGATCCTCATGGATAATTAGCTGTTTGCCAAGCTCAGCAAATGTGAATTCTGGTTGAGCAGTGTGGTATTTCTCGGTCATGTCATTTCTAGGGATGGGATATCAGTAGATCCCAGGAAGGTAGTGGCGGTAATGGAATGGTATGCGCCTACTTCAGTGCCCGAGATACGGAGCTTTCTTGGTTTGGCCGGATATTACCGGCACTTTGTCGAAGGCTTCTTAACGATTGCCAAGCCACTAACGTAGTTGACTCAAAAGGGAGTACCATTTTATTGGTCTGAGGCTTGTGAACAGAGTTTCCAGGTGTTGAAGCACAGATTGACATCAGCACCAGTGTTGGTGATTCCTATGGAGAATAAGAGATTCGTTCTCTATACTGATGCATCACTTCAGGGCTTAGGATGTGTGCTGATGCAAGACAAGCATGTGGTAGCTTATGCATCGAGACAGTTAAAGCCGCATGAAACTAGGTATCCAGTTCATGATTTGGAACTGGCGGCTATTGTATTTGCCCTGAAGATTTGGCGGCACTACTTGTATGGTACTTCGTTTACCATTTATACAAGCCACATGTGATATCCCCGAAATGATTATGTGATTTTAATCATTTATTTAATATGATGATTTTGGGTGTTAATTCATGGGATTGAATTAATATTATTGAGGAGATACATTTCAGGGTGCATGTGATATATGTTGGGATTTTGGGGTTGTGGCATGTTTATTTGGGGTGTATGTTATTTGTTTTGGTGAAGCATGTTTAAATGGAAATTGAAGTATTTTATTGAGAAAATACTATAAATATCATGTGAGGATATTTTAATACATCGTGCTATATACCAGGACCAAAACATAACACATCATACCACCCAACACCCAACCACCACCCCCCCCCCAACCCATACCAATCAACTGTGCAAGTAGTTGATTATCCACCCCACTTGGCACAATCATTCAGCCCTTCTCCTCCATTCCAAATCTCGATCTTTCTCTCCCAAATAACCTCCAGCATCTGCTGAGCAAAATCGTGAGGAGCCTTGCCATTTTCATTCCTTGGAAGCCTCTCAAAAATCGGAGCAAAGTAGGGTGAGAAACCATGCTCTGTTTTTGATTTAAGCTTGTTTAAGTTCTTGCTTTTAAGTTTGGTGAATATGGCATGTTAGCTTAGGTTTCTTAAAACCTTCGATTTAAATGCTTACATGGTGTTATTATGAAGCTCTCAATATTTTTCCTTGAGCATGTTACATGTTTTATGTGAAGGATTTAAGCATGTGAAATAGGGTGTTCGAAAATCTGGGTAGATAATTGCCCTGTTTTTCTGGAAAAATATGGAATGTGAGTGATTTTGGGAAGGTGTATCATGCATGTTAGATGGGTTTTTGGTGAACCTTCGATTTGAGTACATGCATGGTAGTTTTTTGTAAAGCCCAGGACGTTTTTGTTCGAGCATGTTTATGATATATGTTATAGCTTTTATACCATGAAATGAGGTGCTCAAGAAATCTGGAAATTAAATATGTTTCCCTGTTTCCGGAAAAGTTGGTCGAGTACTTATGTAAATGGACGACGTTGATGCATGTGGGTTTATGTTTGGAGTGTAAATTTGATATGAATACACTCAGGGTAGTGTATTGTAACTGCTAGCATGTTGTTTTGAGCATGTTGTATGTCTTACATGTTAGACTGAGGAGTATGAAAATCAGTGTTAGGCAATTCTGGGCAATCTGGGCTGAAACAGAGCGACCGATCGATCGGTAAAGAACACCGATCGATCAGCAAAAGCCGTAGCTTTTTTATTTAATTCAAACAGTTCACCGATCGATCGGTGATGAGGGCCGATCGATCGGTAGTGCCTGATTTTTTTTAAATTTGGAATTTGTTTAAATTTGGTTTTGGATTATTATGAGGTGCCTAATATTGTGTTGTGTGATTATGTAGAACCATCTCAGGTACCAGCACAGTCGAGGAGATAAAGTCTGTTGACTCCTCCACATTTTAAAAGGTACGTAAGCGACGTACGGGCACCCGACGGTAACATGTACTTTATGTTTGTCTTTTGACACATGATAATGCAAGTGACGCATTATGAGTATGATACATGTTATTATGCATTGTTGTTGCATATTATGCATTGTTGTTGCACATGGTGATGTGGAATAAAGAGGTGTATTCCACGTGTCAAGAGAGGTCACAGTGTAGATTTTAATGCTTATGCTTGTTGTGTAGTAATGAAGCGGGGAGGATGGTACTGCTCATTATGAGATTGTGTAATAATGAAGCGGGGAGGATGGTACCGCTCATTATGAGATTGTGTAGTAATGAAGCGGGGAAGATAGTACCGCTCATTATGAGATGTTGAAGCAAGAAGCATTAAAATAACTGTTGATATATGACTCAAAAGCTGTGTAAAGAAAGAGGTGATATGTCATGACATTATTAAAGGATCCATAATTTCATATAATGTGTTTATTATGAGTTATGGTACAGGGACAACCAATGGGCGTTGTAAATGCTTGGAAATACAGGAAATGCTTTGTATTTATGATTTGTGCATTTACGCTTTACATTCATATTATGTTGAATATGAATCACGGTATGCTCATGTGTTGGGGGTTGTCTTTGTAGGTGCTTTTGATGAGGAGAACCAGGGTCGGGGTTGATATGCTGAGCTGTAAGTAGTGCTACAGGATTAGCATGTTAGAGAAATTTTGTATAGCTTCTACATGAAGTAGAGTAAGACTATAGTGGAGTACCTTTTGTAGGAATATGTGAAATTCCTTTTAAACTTTTGGTACTGTAATCTCTTAAGCTCAGGTTAATCAACACGACTTATTACTCTGATATATACGCATGAATGATTAGTTCTCCTAATCGCACCTTAATATCTTGTTTTAATAACGGGGTCTCACATTTAGTGGTATCAGAGCCAGGTTAGATAACCAGGGAAGAGTGAAGGGTAGCCTTTAGAGACAAGTTGGCTAGGTATTCATCGTTGGGCATGTTATGCATGTGATGCATATTTTTGTATAAGTGTTATACTAACATGCTTTTGAATATGATACTCTTGTTATCTAACGGCTTATATTATGAAATGCTTTTGGTATTGTTGTTAACTCTTGTGTTGCAGCATGGCAGCTATTAACCCGGAGAACCTCAATGAAGAGGTAGGGGATATGGGCAGTATGAATGCCAGTATTGCTCAGCCGAACCCTTTACCGCCACCTGCTGTGGGCGTGGAGCCCAGTGCACAGATGTTGTTACCAGGGGAGCTCAGTTTGACACAGTTTCTGAACTTCCATCCGCCTATTTTTGAGGGGACTGAGTCTGGTGAAGCAGCCGAAGAGTGGCTTGAGCGGATAGAGCAGACACTTGTGACTACGCCTTGTGCACGGACCGCATGGCTGAGGTTAGCCGAGTTTCAGATGGCGAAGAAGCCTTCTATGTGGTGGAAGACCACGGTGATGGAGCTGAGAGCTCAAGGTGTGGCAGTTGACTGGACTGTATTCAGGACCCGGTTCCTTAACCGATATTTTTCTGCAGCTGCCAGACAATTGAAGGAAGATGAGTTTAATAGTTTAAAGCAAGGCAGCCTGTCAGTGTCAGACTACGCTATGCAGTATTCCTCACTGCTGAGGTATGTGCCTCATATTGCTGTCAGCAGTCATGCTAAGATGAGAAACTTTATGAAGGGACTGAGGCCAGAACTGTTTGATCGGGTTGTCTCCAACAACCCCAGCTCTTTTGATGACGCCCTGACACGGGCAAAGTTGGCAGAGATTGCAGTGGGTGCGTACAAGGACGTTGTACCCCCTTTTGTACCACCACAGAGGCCGGTTGCTGATAGTCTGAGGCCACGAGGGGATCAGTTCAAGGCTCATGGGGCCTCGTCATCTTCCAGATTTGGTGGGAAGAAGTCTCAAGGTCAGAAGCAAAGCAATCGGGGACCCACACAGGGGAGCAAGGCAGGAGGAAGCAGGTGTGACCATTGTGGAGGATGGCACTTATCACGTGACTGTCAGGGTTGTTATATTTGTGGCAAGGTGGGCCACTTGGCACTAGGTTGCCCCAATCGGAGAGCACCACAGAGACAGGCAGACTCTGGGCCGAATAGGCCAAGGTTTGATGCTGGGAGGGCACCACAGAGACAGCATTTTGCACCTCGACCACAGGGAGGTCAGACGGCAGGACCGCCGCAGGGTCAGGTGTATGCACTGACTCGAGAGCAGGCTGAGGCAGCCCCGGAGGAGGTCATTGCTGGTACGTGCCATTTACTTACGTACCATGCACTTTTATTGATAGATACAGGTGCTTCCCATTCTTTTGTGTCTGCTGCTTTTGTGGAGAGACACCGCTTGTGCTCGTCTCTGTTACCCACGCCTCTCATGGTCTCGACACCCACGGGGAAGCATGTGATTGCTGACCGACTGTTATCTGATTGCCTCATTTATTTTTGAGGGCAATGATCTGAGGGCCGATCTGATTCAGTTAGAGATGGCAGATTTTGACTGCATTATCGGCATTGATGTGTTGAGCAGATACCGAGCTGTGGTAGATTGCAGACAGAGGATGGTACATTTTTTTTCTGATCAGGGGTTCCAGTGGACTTTTTATGGGGACGGCTCTCGCAAAAGATTCCAGTGATCTCAGCGGTTAAGATGTCGCGGTTATTGGAACGCGGCCACACGGGCCACCTTATTTATGTCATGGATGCATCAGACGAGAAGGAAGTGAGAGCCGAGGACATTCCGGTCGTGGCGGAGTTCATTGATGTGTTCCCAGATGAGATTCCGGGGTTTCCTTCTGTCAGGGATGTTGAGTTTGCCATTGAGCTGCTGCCGGGGACATCAGCCATTTCTCGTGCCCCATACAGGATGGCACCGGCAGAGCTGAGGGAGCTGAAGGTACAGTTACAGGAGCTCCTCGACAAGGGATACATTCGTCCTAGTGTATCGCCTTGGGGTGTACCAGTCTTGTTCGTGAAAAAGAAGGATGGTTCAATGCGTCTGTGCATTGACTACAGGCAACTGAACAAGGCCACAGTGAAGAACAGGTATCCACTTCCGAGGATTGATGATCTTTTTGATCAGCTTCATGGTACAGAGGTGTACTCAAAGATAGACTCGAGGTCAGGCTATCACCAGGTGCGGGTTAGAGCTGACGATGTCCAAAAGACGGCTTTTAGAACTCGGTATGGGCACTACGAGTTCTTAGTGTTGCCATTCGGGGTGACGAATGCCCCTGCTGTATTTATGAGCCTGATGAACAGAGTATTTCAGGAGTACCTCGATCAGTTTGTGATCGTATTCATTGATGACATCCTTGTCTATTCAAGGAGTGAGGAGGATCATGCCGATCATCTGAGGATAGTGCTCCAGATCCTCAGAGATCATAAGTTGTACGCCAAACTCAGCACGTGTGAGTTTTGGCTGAGCAGTGTATTATTCTTGGGCCATATCATATCACGAGAGGGGATATCAGTAGACCCGAGGAAGATAGAGGCAGTTATGGATTGGTCCGCCCCTACTTCAGTCAGTGAGATTCGGAGTTTTCTTGGGTTGGCCGGCTATTACCGACGTTTCGTCGAGGGTTTCTCAAAGATCGCCAAGCCACTTACACAGCTGTGTGAGCACCGGTAGGGGGTTTTGGAGTTAGAGAGAGAGTTTTTGAAAACAGATGATTTTTAATGAATCATGATGTATTTGTGGGGCTATTAGTTTTTCGGTGTATTTTTGCTATAAATAGCAGTTGAACCCGAGATTTTAGAATTAATTTCATTTCAGCCCACTTTCCCTTCTCTCTCTCCCGCGCGCCAGCCCTTTCCCGATCTCCCCTGCCCCCGCCGCTTCAGGCGCTTCGCCCGCCGCCGTTCGGCGCGTGCGACCCGTCACCGGCTTCGTCTCGTCGAGGCGCAGCTATCCCCTCCGTCAATTCGAAGTTTCGTCGCGTTTTGAAGTCGGATTTAACAGGAATGCGTCGATCCCCAAAAGCTAGGGTTCTTCGATTTCGGTCGATTTTCATTCCGATTTTCGTTTGGGTAACCTCCTTTACCTCTTTTTCATGCTTCTCGTGTTTTCCATGCTGAAATTGGTGGTTTTGGTTCGAAATTATTTTCGAAAATTGTAGGGCTTGTTTGGGTTCGAATTTAAGGGCTTTGAATTCGAAAATTGGGGGTTTTTGGCAAGGGTGATGATTCTTGCTATTGATAGCTTAATTCTCTTTTTAGATGAATTATGGTGTTTATTTGGGTTCGATTTGTGAGATTAAGGTTCGAATTTTGTAGGGTGTTCTTGAGCAATTTTCGATATTGTCTCATTCGTTCCCCTCCCTGCATGTACCCTGCCCCGGGTCTTTTTAAATGTTAATTGTCGTGTGTTGACAATACTTTGAGGGTTATGGGTGTGCTTGAGCATGGGTTGCATGTTCGTAAATAATTGTGAATTATTTATCGTTTTAGCACATCATTCCTCGGGGCATGGAACTCGAGCAAGGTTTGGCTCGGACTTCGGAGATTTAAGGTACGTGCGACGTACGAGCATTACTATATATGTGAAATGCATAAGGTATTTTTGATTGCATTGAATATTGTACGTATGGTTATACATATATGTTGATATAACCAAGGAACGACCAAATCTTGATATCACGGCTTGTAGCGTGCGTGACACTAGAATAGGATAACTCTTACAAGATATAAGGGGTACTGGGTTTATATGACTATTATAAGACATTTGAGATGTCTAGGTTCATAGAATCATGTATTCATTATAAGACATTTGAGATGTCTAGGTTCATAGAATCATGTATTCATTATAAGACATTTGAGATGTCTAGGTTCGTAGAATCAAGTATTCATTATAAGACATTTGAGATGTCTAGGTATAATGAAGAATTGGTAAAATAAATGCTAGGCATTTGAGCTATCTGTGATTGATAGCGAGATTGTGAAATCAGTATTAGATATTGAGATATCTATTTTTGCATGATTAATGAGTTTGCAATCACTATCTGTTGATATTCAAGGATTAGGCATGCGACGAGTTAATCAATGTGTTGATTTACTGATTTTTGAGATTTGATGAGTTTGATGATTGTGAGAACAGGGACAGTACACGGAATCCCGGATGAGGTTGCCATCCAGGGAGTATCATTTAAATTCATTAGTATTTACCTTTGTTGTAAATTATGAATTTCATTATTGTGATTATGGGATTTTGTGTATTGGTATGCTCACCCCGTTGGGGGCTGTCTCTGTTGGGGCAGGTGAACAGGTACATCGATGGCTGTGGAGCTGAGCTCGAACTGTTGATTGGAGGTACTCCCAGGATCGTGGTACCAGGGCTTGATGGAGCACGGTATCGTATAGAGTACTTATATACACCTGAGGATTTTATACATATTCATGATGCTCGCATGTGAGCACGATTATACTTGTATATGGATTGTATATAAAGGCATGAGCCTTTCTCTCTTTCATTTGAGGTTGCATGCAATTAGAGGATGAATTGCTAAATGATATGAGAGTCATTGGTGTATTATGTGGGTGTTGAGACCCACTTTTGTAGTCATATGTGTGGCGTCTTCCCTGGCTGGGAATTTACTTGTATTACTGCTTTCTGATGAGTATTATGTGTTCCCTGGCCGGGAATTATGTTATGTGTTGTGCTTTTTTTGGGATAGCTCTATTTATGGGGAGACTTTGCCCAAATTTTTATAAAAGTTCACAATGTGAAAAGTGGCACCAAGGGGTTGGTAAAGGGCAAACATATAAGTCTTTTATTGTTAGGATGATGATCTTATAACATTGAGTATTAAAGGAAATTTTGTAATTGACATTCAATGGTAAAGTATCATATGAGCTTCCCGATTGACTTTTTATTGAAAGCATGTGCCACACATAGTGGTTAATACACTAATCAGGGGTTAAGGGCTAAGGGGGTCCTTACATTAGTGGTATCAGAGTAGTGGTTGCTCATTGGGGCTGTTAAGGGCCTAGGAAGTTATTGATAGCACATATTTATGCATGATGGCATTAATGTTGTATGACATAACAAATTGTTTATGTGCTATTATGATATGAAAAGTGGTATTGCTAACCATTGTGGTTGCAGGAATCGTGTGGAACACGATAGGATGGCATTAATAGTGATGTCTGGCACTCCGTGTGTTACGTGCCAAGGAATCTGATTTTGTAAGAGAATCAGGAAAAAGGGATATTTCCGAGGTAACATGTCTTGGTATACGTATTGACATGCAAGTGGTTGCATATATGTATTGAATGTTGATGCATAGCATATATGGCTATTGCTGTTAACCCTGATGGTTGCAGGTTACAGGAAATATGGAGTACGAAAAGGAATGATGATTATACATATGTACGGGCATCCCAAGGGCAACATGTATTATGTGTTTAGTCATTTAACACAAGGTAAATCAAGGTATGCATAAGATAGTGCATTATGATATGATACATGTTGATACGCATCGTTTTGCATATGTATATTGTGAAATATAAAGTGAGGATTTCAATGCTTACACTAAGGTCCATATGAGCGAGGAAGAATTCCGCTTATATGGAGTAGTAAGAAGCATTGAAATGCACTATTGATATTTCACGAGTCCAGGTTATCCTAGTGAGGATTTCAATGCTTACGCTAAGGTCCATATGAAGCGAGGAAAAATTCCGCTTATGTGGAGTAGTAAGAAGCATTGAAATGCACTACTGATAAGTGACTCAATTCCATAAGAAGCAAGAATTCTGCTGACATGGATTCCATAGGAAGCGAGGAAAAATTCCGCTTACGTGGATTTCCATAAGGAGCAAGAATTCTGCTTACGTGGATTCCATAGGAAGCGAGGAAAAATTCCGCTTACGTGGAAAAGGAAGGAGGAACCATAATTTCATGTGTCGATTTATATTCATTTCTCTATGAGGACACGATTTATAGCGATGGTTCATTCCGCTATATTGATAGGCGATGGTTCATTCCGCCAGGTGTATTTATAGCGATGGTTCATTCCGCTATATTGATAGGCGATGGTTCATTCCGCCAGGTGTATTTATAGCGATGGTTCATTCCGCTATATTGATTGGCGATGGTTCATTCCGCCAGGTGTATTGATAGCGATGCCTCTTTCCGCTACTATGTGGATGATGATTCATGCTCAGGTGTATAGCGAGGTTTCATGCCATTATTATATGACGAGGTGTCATACCGTCGATTCTGTAGCGAGGGATTATGCCGCTATGTACTCAGCACAGGATTTTGCCGCCTTCGAGCGATGGGTGCTGATTACGCACTATTATTGAGCGACGGAGACAGGTATGCCGCTATATTGTTAGCGATGAGGTATGAGATATTGCTATTCTATTTGCTTTATTGTAGCTGGCATGCGTTGAGATACATGTTTTTTTTTTTTTTTTTATGACTATTTTACTAGCATGATAGTGAATGACATACGCTGATGTACATGTATCGTCACTAGTTGGCAATGCCTTAGATGCCATGAGTTGGCATGTGTCGTCACATGATGACGATGACGATGGTGTAGGAGATGTCTTTTTAGACATGCATCACCGTTACGATGAACAATGTGTTGAGTATACGTATTCAGTGGTATGCCTTGGGTGCCAGTACCGAGCACAAGGTGGTGTGTGCGGCACCGATTGACGTGACCCTTAGACCGAGCGGGTTGCTCGAGGAATGGATGGATGCGCTGTACATGTGATTGTACCGCAGCTTACGTTTGGGGTGATCATATTACGAGTGGTGATACCCTTGAGGTATGCTCGTTGGAATGGCTTTTGGCCATGTGATTTGACGACAGGAGTAATCATGGAGGAAATTACTCGCTTTCTGTCGATGTGACATGTAGTAGACATGGTCACACCACCCTTGAGGGTGTAGGATGGGTCCTAAGGGAGTAGGATCAGGTTATGTTAAGTACATAGGGACATTGGAGTGTCCAGGGTGTATCTGCATTAGAGGAATGTTGGATAAAGACCCACTACTCTATTGAGTTTTCTTCCCACAGTATGGTATGCCGTGCGGAAACATCCATCTTATTGGTAGGTTTGAGGTGAACCTAGAGAGGCAGCGACTAGTTTGTCTGCCGTGTGTATGCAGCACCATGAGGGGCTTGCTAGAGCCGTTATACTGCTCGTTGGAACCAAGTTTGGCAAATCGTAAGGTGATACGATGTGGATTGTGGTGGACTCTAGTAGTCACCATGTCATTTGAGGTTGAGGCTGAGGCTGTGCATGCCTCACTGAAACGTGTATACGTTTATGTTTAATCTTTTTGAGACTTGTCTGGGACAGCTCATGATGTTGGAGTACCAACAAGAGAGTCATCAGGTCGTTTTGACTCGATCTGAGGGAACCCGTGTATTTGGGATGCAATGGGTGTTATTGTATCCAGTTTTTCCGAACAGTGGTTCGAGACTAGTGGATCTCGAGTTCGATGGCACTTCCCTTGTGAGGAAGGAGGTAGTATTATACCTATTTGGGAATCTCTGAAAGATTCGGTGAGTTGGTACGTGTGGTGTTGATTTTGGGAATCACACCGTGTTGTTGATCGTCGATTTTCATTCTCCACTGGATGGGAATGACTCAGGATTGACATTTGTGTTTGGGGCTTAGGGGTATGTTGCAGATACCCGAGCCAAGTGCATTGAGTATGCATGAGGTGTTCGTGCTTAGGCAGGTATACCGACGAGTATACAGATGCCAGTTGTTGATTTCCATTTGTCAAGCATAGAGTTATGCTATTTTAGGATGGTTAAATCTCTGATGAGAGATATGGAACACCTTGAGATTGGGAATCTCCATGGCACGATGATTATGAGGGATAATCGTGAAGTTAGTTGACTTCCCTTGAGGAGGAATTATCTTGTGTGGGTTAAAGTATTTCCTTGTTGGTATTTTCTTTCGAGTTTTCGATAGCCTTCCCAAGTTTGGATTGTTAAATCCTAGGATTATCAAGGGATGGCAGGAATTCGGATTTGTTGGGTGTCGCTGACGACACAAGCGTTGAGGATGCAATGGGTTTATTGCATGCCCTTTCAGAATTTTAAACTCTGTGGAGTCTCGGTTGTTATTTATGATCAGGACGTGATTCTTGGAACATCCGGAGGTGGACATCTTGTGAGATGTCTTTGTGTGAATCTGTGGCCGTGAGTTGCCCAAATTGAGTTGCAATGATGCGACTGCTCCTTCGACGGAGGAGGTTTGAGAGTGGAAACCAGGTTTGGTATGTGTACACCGTGGTGTACTAGTGTTTCCCTCGTAACGAGGTATGTTAGACATCGTGAGTCTTGATAGAGATGTCATGGAATGATATCTGCGATAGAATCAGGAGCGATTCGAATCCTCGCAGTTTCAGTTGACTAACTGCTTTTGGATTATTAGCGTTGAGCTGTGCTGACGCTCTTTGACGTTATGATGGATTTGGAAGCCTATTCCACTCCAGAGTTTGACACGAGGTCAACATTCTCACAGTTGAGGTGTCATTCAGGATACGTTCTTACTAGTTGTATTAGAACTAAGGATGACTGTCCGATCTACAGTCATAAGTACCGGTTGTTTCGCAGTCATGAGGGACTGACTTTTGAGATGAATCGCACCGAGGTACATTTGCCTCTTGGGTGATAGGTTGGTATTGGTAAGTCGCTCTGTTTCATAGTGTAGGGTCTTCCTACCTTAATATCATTTAGTACACATAAATTGGACAGAACATGCATTTATAACCTCTTAAGGGTTCCGGTTGTAGCTTGAGCTAAGTAGATTACAGGCCAAAATAAAGTTTCCAAAAGCTATTTAATTACATTCACAATAAAGAATGTTAAAGCTATAGATTTACACTACTCCTAGAGTAGAGACTATCAAAATCCTGCATCCTACATTCATCATGCTCCCTTTAGCTCACTTCCTCAACCCGACCCTAGGCCCTTGGTCCAAAAGTGTACCTACAGGGATAACACATCGTGAGCATACACATATTTACTTAACATTATATAAAAGCATACAATAATGCATAACATCTTAGTTAAGTAAAGGTTATTGGTCGTCCTTCGACTTCCTTTGTTATCCCTGACTCTTATTCATATATTAGGGCATCTTACCCCATTGTATGGCATCCTACCATATCATAATCATCGTGTGGCATCTTACCACATGGGCGTCTTACCCAATCATATGGCGTCTTACCATATCATAAACATTGCGTGGCATCTTACCACGGGGGCATCTTACCCACTCGCATACTTTGGGTGGCATCTTACCACATGGGCGTCTTACCCAATCATACACGTCGTATGACCTTATCATAAACTTCGTCATTATAGACGTCCTCATAAACATCATTATCATAAACATCATCATAAGCATCATCATCGTAACATCATCATAAGCATCATCATCGTAACGTCATCGTAAGCATCATCATCGTAACATCATCATAAGCATCATCATCATAAATATCATCATAGACATCATCATCATAATATGTAAGGGTATGGTTTACCGTCCGATGCTCGTACGTCTCTTACGTACCTTAATTCCAAAAGAAGGAGAAATCGTAGACTTTATCTCCTTGAAGTCGTGGGTACCTGGGACGGTTCTACATAACCATACAAATTGATATTAGAAGCTAAATATAGTCCAATATCCAAAATCCCACATAAATATCAAAAATCCATTTTTTTACAGCTCGCGATCGATCGCTGCCCAGGCGCGATCGATCGCGAGATCGCACTGGACGAGGGGCAAAAATTCTTTTCTTGGCGATCGATGGCCACTTTTGGCGCGATCGATCGCCAGCCTCGCCGATCGATCGCCCAAGAGTGGCGATCGATCGCCAAGTGCTACTGGCGGGCACTGGAGGCTCGCGATCGATCGCCAAGAACGGGCGATCGATCGCCGAGTGCTGTGCTCCGAAATTTCGACATTAATGCTCATTTTTGAAGCTCTTCCTCATGATACCCAAAACCAAACTTCATCACAACATCAATAACATAACAACCCACTAAAACCCACATAAAACACTTAAAAAAAAACATACCCCAACCATAAACAACACATACCCAAACAAACCCACATAAAACATCAAAAACTTAACCCATTTCAACACCAAACATCATAAAACTTATAGGAATGGTTCCATACCTCTTGTAGGCTCCAAATCCTAGCAAAGATCACACAAACAAAGTTTTTGTGGAACTTTTCTTTTCCTCTTTTGGTGGAACTCGAAAATGGTTAGGGTTTGGGGTTTGGGAAGTGATTTGGGGATTTTTAATAAAGTGAAAGGTAAAGGGGTTAAAGTGATGGGTAGAGGATTTAAAAAGGGGTTACTTTAACTTAATTACAAATTGTACCCCAAACTTAACATGATGTATAAAATGCTCCAACATAGTATTTTAAAAGCATTTACAAAATGTTCCAAACTTCATCTAAAATCACATCCTCCTCATATTTAGTAATTAACACAATTAAATCATGTTAACATCTTAACACCCAACACATAGATCCATCAACACATGATACATCATATAAACATAATTAATGCCTTACTTGCAATTAATTAATTTCGGGGCATCACATTACTCCCCTACTTACAAGATTTCGTCCTCGAAATCGCATGCACTTACCCAAAAGAAACTAAACATAAATCATACCAGAAAATAGTTTGGGGTAAAGTTGCATCATATGCCGCTCCGTCTCCCACATAGCCTCCTCGACACCCCGACGATCCCACTGAACTTTGACCATCGGTATAACTTTGCTGCGTAGTCTGCGATCCTCACGATCCAGAATTCTGACTGGTCGTTCAACGTAGGATACATCTGAGTCTAACTGCACTTCAGTAGGCTGTAAAACATGAGACGGGTCTGGCTCATACTTCCGTAGCATAGAAACATGGAAAACATCATGAATCCCAGATAAAGACGGCGGTAGAGCCAAACGGTAAGCCAAAGTGCCGATACGCTGTAATACATCATACGGTCCAACATACCTCGGGGATAACTTCCCCCGCATACCAAAACGAACAACACCCCTGAAGGGTGAGATTTTCAAGAAGACCTTGTCTCCCACTTGAAATTCTAGCGGCCGTCGCCGCTTATTTGCATAGGTTGCTTGCCTATCTTGGGCCGCTTTCATCTTTAAGCGTATCATCTTAATCTTTTCCTCCATGTCCTTAATCATATCCGGTCCTCCGACCGCTTTACTCGTCAAGTCCTCCCAATACAGCGGTGACCTACATCGTCGTCCGTAAAGAGCTTCAAAAGGGGCCATTTGAATGCTCGCCTGATAGCTGTTATTGTATGAGAACTCTACCAGTGGTATAGATTCCTGCCACGGAGTATCAAACTCCAAAACACATGCCCTCAGCATATCTTCGAGCGTCTGTATAGTACGCTCCGTTTGGCCATCAGTCTGAGGGTGATAAGCTGTACTTAGTCTCACCTCGGTGCCCAAAGCTGTCTGGAGACCCTCCCAGAAATGAGAAGTAAACCTTGGGTCTCTGTCAGACACGATCGAGACTGGAATCCCATGCAACCTCACTACATCCCGTACATACAGTTGGGCCATCTTTAGATACGTGAAAGTCATACTGTAAGGGATGAAATGAGCCACCTTCGTCAGCCTATCCACGATCACCCAGATCGCATCAAATCCAGAAGCCGACCTTGGCAAGTGGGTCACGAAGTCCATAGATATATGCTCCCACTTCCACTTAGGTACCTCCAAGCTCTTCAGCTCGCCACCGGGCCTCTGTCTTTCTGCCTTTACTTGTTGGCAGATTAAACATCTCTTAACATAACTGATCACATCATGCTTCATGCGTCTCCACCAGAATTGACCACTTAGGTCCTTGTACATCTTTCTTCCTCCGGGGTGGATACTGAATCGGCTACTATGAGCCCGTTCTAAAATTCCTTTACGTAACTCTGGTGTATCTGGGACTACCCATCGGTTGCCCAGTCTTAGTGAATCATCTTCAGCCACTCTAAACTTTGTTGGCTGACCTCGAAGTGCTATCGATGACCATCTCTGCACTTCATCATCCGACCTCTGGGCTTTCCTGATAGCCTCAAATACATCTGGCTCGGCCAATAAGGTCGACACTCGCACCGGCGACGTGTCTACATCGAAGTCATAGCCCAGATGGCAATACGAAGTCATCAAAGCTGATAAACACATAACATCCTCAGCAGTGCTCTTCACCTTCCGACTTAAGGCGTCTGCTATTAAATTTGCTTTACCAGGATGGTACTCAATTTCAGAGTCATAATCCTTGAGCAAATCCATCCATCTTCTTTGACGCATGTTCAGTTCAGCCTGAGTGAATAGAAACTTTAGGCTCTAATGGTCCGTAAAGATGGTAAACGTAGTACCATAAAGGTAATGACGCCAAATCTTCAAGGCGAAAATGATAGCCGCCAGTTCCAGATCATGGACTGGGTACCTGGTCTCATGAGGCTTCAACTGTCTCGAAGCATAGGCTACCACTTGTCTATCTTGCATCAATACGCAGCCCAAACCCTGCAATGATGCATCCGTGTACAAGGCAAACCTCTTATCCTCAGACGGAATCACCAATACTGGCGCTGTCGTCAAACGACGCTTCAATTCTTGGAAGCTTTCCTCACAAGCTTCGGACCAAAAGAATGGGACTCCTTTCTGAGTCAGCTGTGTCAATGGCTTAGCGATCTTAGAAAATCCCTCGACAAAACGTCGGTAATAACCTGCTAAGCCAAGAAAACTCCATATCTCGGGTACAGAAGTGGGTGCTGCCCACTCCATCACAGCTTCAATCTTCCTGGGATCCACAGATATCCCTTGGCTAGATATGACATGGCCTAGGAATACCACGCTGTCCAACCAGAACTCGCACTTGCTAAGCTTTGCATACAACTGATGATCCCTGAGGATCTGAAGTACTGTCCTCAAGTGCCGTACATGATCTTCTTCGGTCCGAGAGTAGATGAGTATATCGTCAATGAAGACTATGACGAATTGGTCCAGAAATGGCTGGAACACCTTGTTCATCAAACTCATGAAAACAGCCGGGGCATTTGTCACCCCAAAAGGCATGACTAGGAATTCATAGTGCCCATACCTAGTCCTAAAGGCTGTCTTCTGAACATCCTCTTCTCTTACTCGAATCTGATGGTACCCCGACCTCAGATCGATCTTACTGTAGAGCCTCGTACCCTGCAACTGATTGAACAAATCATCGATCCTCGGGAGTGGGTACTTATTCTTCACTGTAGCTTTGTTCAGTTGTCTGTAATCGATGCACAAACGCATCGAACCATCTTTCTTCTTCACAAATAAAACTGGTGCTCCCCAGGGCGATACGCTAGGGCGTATATAGCCTTTATCAAGGAGCTCTTGCAACTGAATCTTTAATTCCCTTAGCTCCGCTGGTGCCATCCTATAAGGGGCACGAGAAATGGCAGACGTCCCCGGTAATAATTCAATCCCAAACTCGACCTCTCTCGTCGGTGGGAATCCGGGAATCTCCTCCGGAAAGACATCGGGAAATTCCGCCACTACGGGCACATCCTCAACTTTTACTTCTTCTTTCTTTTCCGTAACATCAACGGCATATATGAGATATCCTGTGTGGCCTCTTTCCAATAACTGTGCCATCTTGACAGCAGATATCAATGGAATCTTTGAGCGAGAACCATCCCCATAGAACGTCCATGGAATTCCCATATCGGATTTGAACCGTACTGTCCTCTGCCTGCAGTTCACAACTGCCTGGTACCTATTCAGAACGTCGATACCCAGAATGCAGTCAAAATCTGACATTCCCAGAACAATCAAATCTGATCTTAGTTCTTTATCCTCAAAATAAATGAGGCCATTGTAGACGATCCGATCAGTAATCATACTTCTTCCAGCGGGGGTCGAGACTATAAGAGTCGTGGGCGACGGAGAAGTGCATATGTGGTGTCTTTCCACAAAACTTGTTGACACAAAAGTGTGTGACGCACCTGTGTCGATCAATATAAAAGCAGGGTGCGTAAATAAAAGACACGTACCCGCTATAACCTCCTCCGGAGCCGCTGAAGCCTGCTCCCTTGTAAATGCATAGACTTGTCCTTGAGGTGGCCCCATGGGCTGACCTCCATGCTGACGCGGCACAAATGGGGGTCTGTGCTGTGCTGTCCTATCCGCAGGCCTCCCCGCAGAACCCTGTTGACTTCCCCTGTTGGGACACTGTCTAGCAAAGTGGCCCTTGTCGCCACAAACATAGCACCCCACACAATCTTTCGTCGGATGTGGTTGCCCACAAAGAGTGCATTGGATCTTCCCGGATCTGTCTCCCTGAGACTGCCCCCTTCCAGATGGGGCATCACTCCTTCGGTTCCCTTTCCATCTATTGTCAGACCTCTTACCACTGAACCTTGACGCCGATGAGTTCCCCCTTGACTTGAACTGATCATTCCTTGGCTTCAAATTATCCGGAGTGGATTTCTGAGAGGGTGCCGACGATGGTACAACATCAGGGTATGCACCCACTCCTAGTTCGGCCAGCTCGGCACGTGAGAGTGCATCGTCAAAGCAAGTAGGGCCATAAGTGATCACCCTATCGTATAGCTCCAGCCTCAAACCTTTCATGAAATTCCTCATCTTTGCTTGCGTGCTCGTGGCAATGTGAGGCACATATCTGAGCAAGGAGCAAAACTGAAGAGCATAATCTGATACTGACATATTACCTTGCTTGAGGTGAGTGAATTCATCTTCCTTAGCCTGTCGTGCTGCAGCCGAGAAATAACGGTTCAGAAAGCGAGTTCGAAACATTTTCCAGTTAACTTCATGACCTTGAGCCTCTTGCTCTACCACAGTGGTCTTCCACCACATTAGCGCCTTCTTAGCCAACTGGAACTCTGCTAACCGTATCCATGCTGTCTTCGCACATGGGGCTGCCACAAAGATCTGCTCTATTCTTTCTAACCATTCCTCAGCTCGTTCCCCAGTTTCGGTTCCTTCAAAGGTTGGGGGTCGGTAAGCGAGAAACTGAGTTAAGCTTAGCTCCCCTGGCAACAACTGTTGTTCGGCCGGCTCATCATCAAAAGCTGGCGGGGGTAGGGGATTCGTACGCCCCGCACTTGCATTGACGCTCACTGCGTCACCTACCTCCACGTTTGCTGCCATACTGCAACACAAGGGTTAACAACAAGATCCAAAAGCAGTTCGTATAATACTTTGTTAGATAAACAAAACATGTTAGCATAACATCATATACTTCATATGCAACTTATGCACAAAATATGCTCGAAGGTAAGCACCTAGCTAACTTATTGCTAAGGCTACCCTTCACTCATTCCCGGGTTATCTAACCACTGCTCTGATACCACTAATGTTGGGTCTTCCTACCTTAATATCATTTAGTACACATAAATTGGACAGAACATGCATTTATAACCTCTTAAGGGTTCCGGTTGTAGCTTGAGCTAAGTAGATTACAGGCCAAAATAAAGTTTCCAAAAGCTATTTAATTACATTCCCAATAAAGAATGTTAAAGCTATAGATTTACACTACTCCTAGAGTAGAGACTATCAAAATCCTGCATCCTACATTCATCATGCTCCCTTTAGCTCACTTCCTCAACCCGACCCTAGGCCCTTGGTCCAAAAGTGTACCTACAGGGATAACACATCGTGAGCATACACATATTTACTTAACATTATATAAAAGCATACAATAATGCATAACATCTTAGTTAAGTAAAGGTTATTGGTCGTCCTTCGACTTCCTTTGTTATCCCTGACTCTTATTCATATATTAGGGCATCTTACCCCATTGTATGGCATCCTACCATATCATAATCATCGTGTGGCATCTTACCACATGGGCGTCTTACCCAATCATATGGCGTCTTACCATATCATAAACATTGCGTGGCATCTTACCACGGGGGCATCTTACCCACTCGCATACTTTGGGTGGCATCTTACCACATGGGCGTCTTACCCAATCATACACGTCGTATGACCTTATCATAAACTTCGTCATTATAGACGTCCTCATAAACATCATTATCATAAACATCATCATAAGCATCATCATCGTAACATCATCATAAGCATCATCATCGTAACGTCATCGTAAGCATCATCATCGTAACATCATCATAAGCATCATCATCATAAATATCATCATAGACATCATCATCATAATATGTAAGGGTATGGTTTACCGTCCGATGCTCGTACGTCTCTTACGTACCTTAATTCCAAAAGAAGGAGAAATCGTAGACTTTATCTCCTTGAAGTCGTGGGTACCTGGGACGGTTACATAACCTTACAAATTGATATTAGAAGCAGAATATAGTCCAATATCCAAAAATCCCACATAAATATCAAAAATCCATTTTTTTACAGCTCGCGATCGATCGCTGCCCAGGCGCGATCGATCGCGAGATCGCACTGGACGAGGGGCAAAAATTCTTTTCTTGGCGATCGATCGCCACTTTTGGCGCGATCGATCGCCAGCCTCGCCGATCGATCGCCCAAGAGTGGCGATCGATCGCCAAGTGCTACTGGCGGGCACTGGAGGCTCGCGATCGATCGCCAAGAAAGGGCGATCGATCGCCGAGTGCTGTGCTCTGAAATTTCGCCATTAATGCTCATTTTTCAAGCTCTTCCTCATGCTACCCAAAACCAAACTTCCTCACAACATCAATAACATAACAACCCACTAAAACCCACATAAAACACTTAAAAAAAAACATACCCCAACCATAAACAACACATACCCAAACAAACCCACATAAAACATCAAAAACTTAACCCATTTCAACACCAAACATCATAAAACTTATAGGAATGGTTCCATACCTCTTGTAGGCTCCAAATCCTAGCAAAGATCACACAAACAAAGTTTTTGTGGAACTTTTCTTTTCCTCTTTTGGTGGAACTCGAAAATGGGTAGGGTTTGGGGTTTGGGAAGTGATTTGGGGATTTTTAATAAAGTGAAAGGTAAAGGGGTTAAAGTGATGGGTAGAGGATTTAAAAAGGGGTTACTTTAACTTAATTAAAAATTGTACCCCAAACTTAACATGATGTATAAAATGCTCCAACATAGTATTTTAAAAGCATTTTACAAAAATGCTCCAAACTTCATCTAAAATCACATCCTCCTCATATTTAATAATTAACACAATTAAATCATGTTAACATCTTAACACCCAACACATAGATCCATCAACACATGATACATCATATAAACATAATTAATGCCTTACTTGCAATTAATTAATTTCGGGGCATCACACATAGTTTGATGTGAAGTAAGTATCCTCGCGTTTATTATTACGATTCTGATATGGTCAAGAATCGAGGTTCATGTTGTTGTGTAGCCTGGGTGTTACGTGATACACCAGTGCTAATTTCGAGGACGAAATTATTTTAGTGGGGGATATTGTGATGACCAGGGATTATAGATGTTAATCCCGTAGTGTTAATAATCCATAAAGTGGTTTTACGTGGCGATTTGGAGTTAATCGAGGTGTTGGGCCTTCTGGGCTCGTTTATTTGGGTAGTTGGGATCGTTGGATCCAGAGGTTGAGATTGTATTCTCATTTGGGTGAAAAACCTAAGAGTTGGGTTTTTGATGTGTCTCGGGATCTCGGGTGCTGTGTGAGCACCGGTAGGGGGTTTTGGAGTTAGAGAGAGAGTTTTTGAAAACAGATGATTTTTAATGAATCATGATGTATTTGTGGGGCTATTAGTTTTTCGGTGTATTTTTGCTATAAATAGCAGTTGAACCCGAGATTTTAGAATTAATTTCATTTCAGCCCACTTTCCCTTCTCTCTCTCCCGCGCGCCAGCCCTTTCCCGATCTCCCCTGCCCCCGCCGCTTCAGGCGCTTCGCCCGCCGCCGTCCGGCCGCCGTTCGGCGCGTGCGACCCGTCACCGGCTTCGTCTCGTCGAGGCGCAGCTATCCCCTCCGTCAATTCGAAGTTTCGTCGCGTTTTGAAGTCGGATTTAGCAGGAATGCGTCGATCCCCAAAAGCTAGGGTTCTTCGATTTCGGTCGATTTTCCTTCCGATTTTCATTTGGGTAACCTCCTTTACCTCTTTTTCATGCTTCTCGTGTTTTCCATGCTGAAATTGGTGGTTTTGGTTCGAAATTATTTTCGAAAATTGTAGGGCTTGTTTGGGTTCGAATTTAAGGGCTTTGAATTCGAAAATTGGGGGTTTTTGGCAAGGGTGATGATTCTTGCTATTGATAGCTTAATTCTCTTTTTAGATGAATTATGGTGTTTATTTGGGTTCGATTTGTGAGATTAAGGTTCGAATTTTGTAGGGTGTTCTTGAGCAATTTTCGATATTGTCTCATTCGTTCCCCTCCCTGCATGTACCCTGCCCCGGGTCTTTTTAAAGGTTAATTGTCCTGTGTTGACAATACTTTGAGGATTATGGGTGTGCTTGAGCATGGGTTGCATGTTTGTAAATAATTGTGAATTATTTATCGTTTTAGCACATCATTCCTCGGGGCATGGAACTCGAGCAAGGTTTGGCTCGGACTTCGGAGATTTAAGGTACGTGCGACGTACGAGCATTACTATATATGTGAAATGCATAAGGTATTTTTGATTGCATTGAATATTGTACGTATGGTTATACATATATGTTGATATAGCCAAGGAACGACCAAATCTTGATATCGCCGCTTGTAGCGTGCGTGACACTAGAGTAGGATAACTCTTACAAGATATAAGGGGTACTGGGTTTATATGACTATTATATGACATTTGAGATGTCTAGGTTCATAGAATCATGTATTCATTATAAGACATTTGAGATGTCTAGGTTCATAGAATCATGTATTCATTATAAGACATTTGAGATGTCTAGGTTCGTAGAATCAAGTATTCATTATAAGACATTTGAGATGTCTAGGTATAATGAAGAATTGGTAAAATAAATGCTAGGCATTTGAGCTATCTGTGATTGATAGCGAGGTTGTGAAATCAGTATTAGATATTGAGATATCTATTTTTGCATGATTAATGAGTTTGCAATCACTATCTGTTGATATTCAAGGATTAGGCATGCGACGAGTTAATCAATGTGTTGATTTACTGATATTTGAGATTTGATGAGTTTGATGATTGTGAGAACAGGGACAGTACACGGAGTCCCGGATGAGGTTGCCATCCAGGGAGTATCATTTAAATTCATTAGTATTTACCTTTGTTGTAAATTATGAATTTCATTATTGTGATTATGGGATTTTGTGTATTGGTATGCTCACCCCGTTGGGGGCTGTCTCTGTTGGGACAGGTGAACAGGTACATCGATGACTGTGGAGCTGAGCTCGAGCTGTTGATTGGAGGTACTCCCAGGATCGTGGTACCAGGGCTTGATGGAGCACGGTATCGTATAGAGTACTTATATACACCTGGGGATTTTATACATATTCATGATGCTCGCATGTGAGCACGATTATACTTGTATATGGATTGTATATAAAGGCATGAGCCTTTCTCTCTTTCATTTGAGGTTGCATGCAATTAGAGGTTGAATTGCTAAATGATATGAGAGTCATTGGTGTATTATGTGGGTGTTGAGACCCACTTTTGTAGTCATATGTGTGGCGTCTTCCCTGGCTGGGAATTTACTTGTATTACTGCTTTCTGATGAGTATTATGTGTTCCCTGGCCGGTAATTATGTTATGTGTTGTGCTTTTTTTGGGATAGCTCTATTTATGGGGAGACTCTGCCCAAATTTTTATAAAAGTTCACAATGTGAAAAGTGGCACCAAGGGGTTGGTAAAGGGCAGACATATGAGTCTTTTATTGTTAGGATGATGATCTTATAACATTGAGTATTAAAGGAAATTTTGTAATTGACATTCAATGGTAAAGTATCATCTGAGCTTCCCGATTGACTTTTTATTGAAAGCATGTGCCACACATAGTGGTTAATACACTAATCAGGGGTTAAGGGCTAAGGGGGTCCTTACACATTCGTTAAGAGATGTTTGATCTGTCAGCAGGTAAAGGCTGAGAGGTAGAGGCATGGAGGTGAGCTAAGGAGTTTGGAGATACCCGAGTGGAAGTGGCAGCACGTGTCTATGGATTTCGTGACCCACTTACCGAGGACTGGTTCGGGTTTTGATGCTATATGGGTAGTCGTCGACAGATTGACTAAGAGTGCTCATTTCATTCCCTATTGTATGACCTTCACGTACTTGAGGATGGAACAGTTATATGTCAGAGATGTGGTGAGACTGCATGGGATCCCTGTTTCGATTGTGTCTGATCGAGATCCACGGTTTACATCTTACTTCTGGGAGGGTCTTCAGTCAGCTCTAGGAACAGAGTTGAGGTTGAGCACAGCCTATCATCCCCAGACGGACGGACAGACCAAGCGTACGATACAGAAGCTCGAAGATATGTTGAGGGCTTGTGTGCTGGAGTTCGACACTTCTTGGCAGGACTCAGTAGCCTTGGTGGAATTTTCTTATAATAACAGTTACCAGGCTAGCATACAGATGGCTCCATTTGAAGCCCTATATGGCAGGCGTTGCAGGTCGCCTTTGTGTTGGGATGATGTTGACCGTAAATCGGTCGGAGGACCAGAGTTGGTCCAGGATATGGAAGAAAAGGTAAAGGTTATCAGGAGAAAGATGAAGGCAGCTCAGGACAGACCGGCAGCGTATGCCAATCAGCGGCGTAGGCCGTTGGAGTTTCAGTTAGGTGACAGAGTCTTTCTGAAGATCTCGCCTTTCAGAGGTGTAGTACGGTTTG
Source organism: Haberlea rhodopensis (assembly GCA_907163345.1). Classification (NCBI taxonomy): domain Eukaryota; kingdom Viridiplantae; phylum Streptophyta; class Magnoliopsida; order Lamiales; family Gesneriaceae; genus Haberlea; species Haberlea rhodopensis. The sequence continues at coordinate 842,616 of CAJQUN010000134.1, read as the reverse complement.
GTATGCGGGGGAAGTTGTCCCCGAGATATGTGGGGCCGTATGAGATCTTACAGCGTGTTGGTACTCTGGCGTACCGTTTGGCTTTACCGCCCTCTCTGTCTGGTATACACGACGTATTCCATATGTCAATGCTGAGGAACTATGAGCCGGATCCTTCACATGTGTTGCAGCCTTTAGAGGTGCAGTTTGAGTCCGATGTTTCCTATGTGGAGCGGCCTATCAGGATCTTGGATAGAGCAGACCGCAGGCTTCGGAACAAAGTTATTCCTATGGTCAAGGTTCAGTGGGATCGTAGGGGTGTCGAGGACGCCACGTGGGAGACAGAGCGACACATGGTGCAGCACTATCCAGAACTGTTTTCTGGTATGTGATTTATGTTTTGTTTTACATTGGGTAAGTGCATGCTGATTTCGAGGGCGAAATCTTATAAGTAGGGGAGTATTGTGATATCCCCGAGATGATTATGTGATTTTAATTATTTATTTAATATGATGATTTTGGGTGTTAATTCATGGGATTGAATTAATATTATTGAGGAGATACATTTCAGGGTGCATGTGATATATGTTGGGATTTTGGGGTTGTGGCATGTTTATTTGGGGTGTATGTTATTTGTTTTGGTGAAGCATGTTTAAATGGAAATTGAAGTATTTTATTGAGAAAATACTATAAATATCATGTGAGGATATTTTAATACATCGTGCTAAATACTGGGACCAAAACATAACACATCATACCACCCAACACCCAACCAACCCCCCCCCTAACCCATACCAATCAACTGTGCAAGTAGCTGATTATCCACCCCACTTGGCACAATCATTCAGCCCTTCTCCTCCATTCCAAATCTCGATCTTTCTCTCCCAAATAACCTCCAGCATTTGCTGAGCAAAATCGTGAGGAGCCTTGCCATTTTCATTCCTTGGAAGCCTCTCAAAAATCGCAGCAAAGTAGGGTGAGAAACCATGCTCTGTTTTTTTATTTAAGCTTGTTTAAGTTCTTGCTTTTAAGTGGGGTGTGTGACGGCCCGCCCAGACGGGTCGCCCGCCGTATTCAATTGCTTGAATACAAGGCTACACTCAATTCAAAACTTAATATCACTTTGAAATTTTGTTTAGCGGAAACGTTTTAATTCTTATCGGATGTTTAACTTAATAATTTTTATCCATGACTTTTATTTTAGAAAAATTTGGGCAGAGTCTCCTCTTAAAAATTGTGCCCTGTGATCTACCAGATCACTATAACCACAATAACAAAATCATAAAATCAAAATAACTAAACCCAATTGAAGTCTCAATATCCAAAAACAACTAAATCAAAATAAAGTACTTCATGTCCTTAAAATAAAACATAACCTCTCAACATAATTAAACTTTTCATTGAATAACTAAATATTCTCCGCATCATCAAAATCTTCAACTCCATCTGTAATATGTCACATTACAGGTAAAGGTAAGTTGCAGCATTTTATAGTAAGCATAATAAACATTTGATGAAATATTAAAAACATCATTTTTCATAATGTGACGAAAAATAATATACTTTCATATCAAAATTACTTTCACACATATATGGTTTAATCCGAGCAGTCAACAGAACTAAATTTCACAAAACGGAATCATAACAGAAATAACTGCACAGATAACCAACGTAACGGAAACGAATAACAATATCATATAATGTTAACATTATAGAATTAATCATTAAACATAGCCATGCTATAATGAAACAAATGCATACTCAAATACGGATGTGACACAATGATATCATTCCAGACTATACCCGCTAGAAGGGTATCGACAGATATTATACCCCCTCTGTCTTCGGGCAAAACGAAATGCGTTTCTTTATTCTCGTCGCTAACGAGCCGAAAGTATGCGCGTTTTTATCCTTGTCGCAATGCGAGACACAACGAAACAAAAATATCCACAGTTCACAAACTTCAAATCGTATTCACCGAATCAAGACAAACATGGCCTTTCAAACTAGTTTTTCACACACAATAAAATGTTATTCAAAATTCTATTTTTCAACAAAATATATTTCTTACCAAAATCATCTTTCAAAATAATTCTTGCATGCTTACTATTCGAAAATCATTTCAAAAATAAACAAAACGAAATACTTAAAATAATTTGCGGAAAATTGCAACTCCTTTTACGTACCTCGAAGCTTCTTAACAATGTTCAAGCTACAAACATTCCCACAATCTCCGATATCAAGGATTTCCTAATATCCATTTCACAATATTAAAATCATATTCATTTAACTTGTTCTAGCACAACCTAACAAAATCCTAACTCTTTGAAATCCATCACCATTTTATCTCCTCAATTTACAGCCTAAAACTTCGAAATCCAGAATACATTTTCGAAGAAAAATACAATTTTCAGTTTCTTCCAAATTCCAGTATACAATTTCGAACAATTCCCATCTTCGAAAACAACCATTTATTTTTTCGAAAAGTATACAATTCCATTTTTCAAATATCCAGTAGCATTTTCGAATTCCACTTTCTGTATAATCTTCAAACAAATATTAAACCTTCGAATTACAGCCTAAATTTTCGAATTAATTCCTAAAAATTTGTTCTTGACGAATTAAACCACTAAAATTAAATTTAAATCCAACTAACCTAAACATAACAAACAAAAATCGAAATAACAATTAAAATCGAAAACAGAAAAATTTCGAAACTTAAAATAAAAATCGAATTTCATACCAATTGATGTTCAAATCCGAATTCCTCTTGAATGCTTGATACTACTCTGATTTAGAAAAGATTTCCGAAGCTAAAATCGAAATTTATAAAATCTGGAATTTATTTTCGGAACTCGACACAGACGGGACTGGATTTGGGTTTGTAACTGGGTTCTTGTTGGTAGAACTTAAATAGCTATCGGGTGAGGAGGTGAAGGGGCGAGGGAGACGATCAGCGTTGAGGAGGAGACGAAGCGAGGCGCAGAAATGAAACGGAAGAAAAATTGATAAAGGCGAAGTGAAGGTTGGATGATTTGAAGAAAATGAAGCGAAGGTAAAGTGAAAGAGCTGAAAAAAAATGAGGCGAAGGTGAAGGAAATTGAGGAAAAACGTTTTTAACTTTACAAGCTTTTCTCATTTTCAATTTTTTTTTAAATAATAATAATAATTATTATTATTATTAATATCATTATTATTATTATTATTATTATTTATAACTTACACAACATTTTGGTCAATAAAATTCCTTTAAAATTGAACCATTACAATTATTTCTGTCAAGCCCCGGGCCCAGGCCCGCGCAAACGCGACTGCACAATGGGCTCTAATAGCAACTACTTCGTATCCGTCCTCGCTCTACGAAAATGGTTAACCCAAGTTGCTATAATAGTCCATTGTAAGCCTTTATAAACCACTTTAAATTTTCATCAACAACCAATGTGGGACAAGGGTATTACAATCACCCCTCCTTTAGAACGCGACGTCCTCATCGCGACCTAACTCATCGATCCACCGGCACCGGGAATCTAGAGGTGACTCCTACAGGTTCAAGAGGTGGCTCCCGTCATGTAGCACTTTGCCCCGCAGGTTCAAGAGGTGGCCCCCGTCGTGTAGCACTTTGCCCCTTTAGGCTCAAGAGGTGGCTCCCACGCACGTAGCACTTTGCCCTGCATAGCACTTATCTCGTGGTGTTTTCTGCCGGTGACCGGCTCTGATACCATTCTGTCACGCCCCGAGCACAGGCCCGCGCAAACGCGACTGCACAATGGGCTCTTATAGCAACTACTTCATATCCGTCCTCGCTCTACGAAAATGGTTAACCCAAGTTGCTATAATAGACCATATTGTAATACCCTTGTCCCACATTGGTTGTTGATGAAAATTTACAGTGGTTTATAAAGGCTTACAATGGACTATTATAGCAACTTGGGTTAACCATTTTTGTAGAGCGAGGACGGATATGAAGTAGTTGCTATAAGAGCCCATTGTGCAGTCGCGTTTGCGCGGGCCTGGGCCCGGGGCGTGACGGGATGGTATCAGAGCCGGTCACCGGCAGAAAACACCGGGAGATAAGTGATATGCGGGGCAAAGTGCTACGTGCGTGGGAGCCACCTCTTGAGCCTAAAGGGGCAAGTGCTACACGACGGGGGCCACCTCTTGAACCTGCGGGGCAAAGTGCCACGTGCGTGGGAGCCACCTCTTGAGCCTAAAGGGGCAAAGTGCTACACGACGGGGGCCACCTCTTGAACCTGCGGGGCAAAGTGCCACGTGCGTGGGAGCCACCTCTTGAACCTGCGGGGCAAAGTGCTACATGACAGGAGCCACCTCTTGAACCTGTAGGAGCCACCTCTAGATTCCCGGTGCCGGTGGATCGATGAGTTAGGTCACGACGAGGACGTCGCGTTCTAAAGGAGGGGTGATTGTAATACCCTTGTCCCACATTGGTTGTTGATGAAAATTTAAAGTGGTTTATAAAGGCTTACAATGGACTATTATAGCAACTTGGGTTAACCATTTTCGTAGAGCGAGGACGGATACGAAGTAGTTGCTATAAGAGCCCATTGTGCAGTCGCGTTTGCGTGGGCCTGGGCCCGGGGTGTGACAGGGTGAATATGGCATGTTAGTTTAGGTTTCTTAAAACCTTCGATTAAATGCTTACATGGTGTTATTATGAAGCTCACAGTATTTTTCCTTGAGCATGTTACATGTTTTATGTGAAGGATTTAAGCATGTGAAATAGGGTGTTCGAAAATCTGGGTAGATAATTGCCCTGTTTTTCTGGAAAAATATGGAATGGGAGTGATTTTGAGAAGGTGATATCATGCATGTTAGATGGGTTTTTGGTGAACCTTCGATTTGAGTACATGCATGGTAGTTTTTTGTAAAGCCCAGGACGTTTTTTGTTCGAGCATGTTTATGATATATGTTATAGCTTTTATAGCATGAAATGAGGTGCTCAAGAAATCTGGAAATGAAATATGTTGCCCTGTTTCCGGAAAAGTTGGTCGAGTACTTATGTAAATGGACGACGTTGATGCATGTGGGTTTATGTTTGGGGTGTAAATTTGATATGAATACACTCAGGGTAGTGTATTGTAACTGCTAGCATGTTGTTTTGAGCATGTTGTATGTCTTACATGTTAGATTGAGGAGTATGAAAATCAGTGTTAGGCAATTCTGGGCAATCTGGGCTGAAACAGAGCGACCGATCGATCGGTAAAGAACACCGATCGATCGGCAAAAGCCGTAGCTTTTTTATTTAATTCGAACAGTTCACCGATCGATCGGTGATGAGGGCCGATCGATCGGTAGTGCCTGATTTTTTTTAAATGTGGAATTTGTTTAAATTTGGTTTTGGATTATTATGAGGTGCCTAATATTGTGTTGTGTTATTATGTAGAACCATCTCAGGTACCAGCACAGTCGAAGAGATAAAGTCTGTTGACTCCTCCACATTTTGAAAGGTACGTAAGTGACGTACGGGCACCCGACGGTAACATGTACTTTATGTTTGTCTTTTGACACATGATAATGCAAGTGACGCATTATGAGTATGATACATGTTATTATGCATTGTTGTTGCATATTATGCATTGTTGTTGCATATTGTGATGTGGAATAAAGAGGTGTATTCCACGAGTCAAGAGAGGTCACAGTGTAGATTTTAATGCTTATGCTTGTTATGTAGTAATGAAGCGGGGAGGATGGTACCGCTCATTATGAGATTGTGTAGTAATGAAGCGGGGAGGATGGTACCGCTCATTATGTGACTGTGTAGTAATGAAGCGGGGAAGATAGTACCGCTCATTATGAGATGTTGAAGCAAGAAGCATTAAAATAACTGTTGATATATGACTCAAAAGCTGTGTAAAGAAAGAGGTGATATGTCATGACATTATTAAAGGAACCATAATTTCATATAATGTGTTTATTATGAGTTATGGTACAGGGCCAACCAATGGGCGTTGTAAATGCTTGGAAATACAGGAAGTGCTTTGTATTTATGATTTATGCATTTACGCTTTACATTCATATTATGTTGAATATGAATCACGGTATGCTCATGTGTTGGGGGTTGTCTTTGTAGGTGCTTTTGATGAGGAGAACCAGGGTCGGGGTTGATATGCTGAGCTGTAAGGAGTGCTACAAGATTAGCATGTTAGAGAAATTTTGTATAGCTTCTACATGAAGTAGAGTAAGACTATAGTGCAGTACTTTTTGTAGGAATATGTGAAATTCCTTTTAAACTTTTGGTACTGTAATCTCTTAAGCTCAGGTTAATCAACACAACTTATTACTCTGATATATACGCATGAATGATTAGTTCTCTTAATCGCACCTTAATATCTTGTTTTAATAACGGGGTCTCACACCACAAGAGCCTAAAGTTTCTCTTTACTCTGGCAGAGCTGAATATGAGGCAGAGGAGATGGATGGACTTACTCAAAGACTATGATTGTGAAATTGAGTACCATCCTGGAAAAGCTAACCTGACAGCAGACGCCTTGAGCCGGAAAGTGAGGTGTACTGCTGAGGATGTCATGCAATTATCAGCCATGATGACCTCCTAATATTATCTGGGCTATGACTACGATGTGGATGCATCGCCTGTACGAGTATCGGCCTTATTAGCTGAGCCAGATATTTATGAGTGTATCAGGAGAGCTCAGAGATCAGACGAGGAGATACGGAGAATGTTACCTTTGATACGTCTGGGGTAGTCATCGAAGTTTAGGGTGGCTGAAGACGGTTCCTTAAGGCTCGGTAACCATTGGGTGGTTCCGAATACGCCGGAGTTGCGTCAAGGAATCCCACAACGGGCTCATAGCAGCAGGCTTAGTATCCACCCAGGAGGGAGGAAAATGTATAAAGATCTTTGTGATCAATTTTGGTGGAAACGGATGAAGCGGGACGTCATCACTTTTGTCAAGAGATGTTTAATCTGTCAGCAGGTTAAGGCTGAGAGGCAGAGACCTGGTGGTGAGCTGAAGAGCTTAGAGATACCGAAATGGAAGTGGGAACACATATCCATGGACTTTGTGACCCACTTGCCGAGGACTGCCTCGGGTTTTGATGTCATTTGGGTGATTGTAGAGAGACTGACCAAAGTGGCTCACTTCATTCCCTATAGTATGACCTTCACCTATTTGAGGATGTCCCAGTTATATGTTCGAGATGTGGTAAGATTGCACGGGATCCCTATTTCTATAGTGTCTGATCGAGATCCACGATTCACATCTCATTTTTGGGAGGGTCTTCAATCAGCTTTGGGAACTGAGGTAAGGTTGAGCACTGCATACCATCCCCAAATGGATGGCCAGACCGAGCGTACTATCCAAACGCTCGAGGACATTTTGAGGGCATGTGCATTGGAGTTTAATACTTCTTGGCAGGATTCAGTGGCCTTGGTAGAATTCTCGTATAACAATAGCTACCAAGCAAGTATTCAGATGGCTCCTTTTGAGGCCCTTTATGGCAGACGATGTAGATCACCCCTATGTTGGGACAACTTGGACCGTAAATCGGTCGGAGGACCAGATTTAGTTCGGGAAATGGAATAGAAGATAAAGGTGATAAGGCAGAAAATGAAAGCAGTCCAGGACAGACAGGCAGCTTATACTAATAAACGGCGGCAGCCATTAGAGTTTCAGTTGGGAGATAAGGTCTTTTTGAATCTCATCTTTCAGTGGTGCTGTAATATTTGGAATGCGCCGGAAACTATCTCCGAGATATGTTGGCCAGTATGAGATCTTGCACCGCATTGGTACCTTAGCTTACCGACTGGCCTTGCCACCTTCTTTGTCTGATATCCATGATGTGTTCCACATGTCTATGTTACGGAAGTATGAGCCAGATCCGTCACATGTATTGCAGCCTTCTGAGGTTCAGTTAGAATCCGATGTATCTTATGTAGAGCCTGTTAGAATTCTGGATCGAGCAGACCGCATACTTCGGAACAAAGTGATACCTATGATCAAAGTTCAGTGGGATCGTAGGGGTGTCGAGGAGGCCACGTGGGAGACGGAGCAGCATATGATGTAGCACTATCCGGAACTATTTTCTAGTATGTGGTTTATGTTTTGTTTCGTTTTGGTAAGTGCATGTTGATTTCGAGGACGAAAAATTATAAGTAGGGGAGTATTGTGATGTCCCCGAAATGATTTTGTGCAATTGAACATTAATTATGTTTATGTGAGGATTATGGTATTGAATCATTGTTGTTGGATTAATGACAATAGGAAATGCTTAGTCATGCAATGTCCATGACCTAGTAATGCATTTCAGGGTGCATGTGATATATGTTGGAATTTGAATTATGACATGATTATATGGGGGTGGGTATTGTTTGTCTTGGTAAAGCATATGTAATTGGAATTTGATGTATTTATTGAATAAATGTTATAAAATATCATGTAGGGATATTTTAATACATCATGCTAATTATCGGATACACATTTAATCATGTTACCCTACTATCACTCATTAACCACCCCAACCCATACCCATCTCTGCAGCATGCCCATACCCCCCACTTGGCTCTCCCCACACTCAACCCTCATCGCTCAAACCACTTCCCTTTCGTTCCCAAATAAACGTCCAGCATTAGGCAAGGGACGAGGAGGAAGAGATCTGCCATTTCAAGGCTTAAAACCTTGCCAAAAGTTGGAGCAAAATAGGTGAGGGACCATGTTTCTTGGTTTAATGCTTGTTTGAGGAGAGTTATATTGCTGAGTATAAATGGCATGTATAGTAGCTTTTTGTTGAGAATATTGTTTTGTGTAGCTACATGGTAGTATATTGGTGTATTTGTGTGTTGAGTTGTTGGGGTATGATGGTTTATGGTGTGTTTTATGGTAGCCTTGAGATGGTGCTCGAAAATGGTGATTGTTCGCGATTGCAGACTTCGGTGATCGTTCTAGGCGCTCTTCCCGATCGATCGCGAGCACCAGGGTGCGAGGCAGAGACATCCCACGATCGATCGCGAGATTTGAGCGATCGATCGGCGAAGTCAGCGATCGATCGGCATGTCTTCAAAGATCGATCGCGGAATGCAGAATTTTGGGCATTGAGGCAGTAGCATCTCGTGATCGATCGGGGCCCATTGGCGATCGATCGTGAGAAGCCAAAATATGTGTTTTAATTATTTATTGTGGGATTTTTTGTATTGGGCTATTATTGGCTTCTATATTGGTTTGTGTGATTGTGTAGAACCATCCCAGGTGGCAACACAGCCAAGGAAGTAAAGTCCTCCATCCTACTTTTTGAAAGGTACGTAGAAGACGTACGGGCACCCAACGGTAACATGTAATTTATATACGCATTGGGACATGCATTGTGGATGCAAGTGTATATTGAATTGTACATTGTGGATGCAAATACATGTTGATCTATGCATTATGATTGCATATGTGTATGTTGATTGTTTGGTGCACATCCCATGAGTCATGGTTATATTTGAGTGATGATTTTAATGCTTTGCCGCTGTCACTTGAAGCGATGATAGAATACTTGCCGGTGTCCTATTATAGCGAGGAATGAATATTTGCCGCCAAATTTTGAAGCGAGGGTATTGCCGCATGTCGCATTTGAGCGAGGTTATTCAATGCCGCTAATATGTCGAAGCAAGGGGTATTGGTGCCGCTGTCATGACATGCGAGGTGCATTAAAATACACTGTTATAACAGACTCGGGATTGGTAATTGGTGATATGTCATGACATTTGTAAAACCATTGAATAATCCATTGATTATACTCATGAGTTATTATACAGGGACAACCAAAAAAGGGGCTTTTAAAATGCAATTGGGAAACATGAAGTGTTTTGTATTTACGGTTTCTCCATTTACGCTTGTTAATCATGCTACGCTTAATATGGATTATTATATGCTCATGATTTGGGGGTTGTCCTTGTAGGTACATTTTGGCATAAAGGGGGCTAAGGTCGGGTTGACGCAGTGAGCTATCAATGAGGGCTTTTGATATTGAAGCTGAGATTCTTTTGTATAGTTTCTACTCTAGGCGTAGTGTAAATCTATAGGATTTAAAATTCATTTTGTTAGGAATGTAATTAATCCATTTGGAAGTAATTATCTTGGCATGTAATCCTTAAAGCTCAAGGCCTCAACACGAAATTTTTATACTCTGATAATACACTTTAGCTCTACTTATGTCCTCATTTCACACTTAAGGATCTAGGGTCCTTACACTCAAGGTGGCACAATCCCTCACCAGAGATTCATTCATCGAAGCATACTAATTCGATGCTCGACAAGTACCAAAATGCTGGCATTCGTATACACCCACCGTTATACATGCCTACGCACCAATACCACGTGCATACGCAATGCACTCGGCTCGGGTATTTCCAACCATACCCATAAGCCTTAAAAACAACTGTCAATCCTTAGGTATTCTCACAGAATGGAGAATGACGACTGGCGAACCAACAACCAATGGTGTGATTCCAACATCGACACCACACAAATCGACTCATCGAATTTTCCAAAGATTCCCAATTGGTATATCAATACCGCCTTCCTCAAAAGAAAAGTGTCATGAACCCATGCTCTTCGACCTCGAGCCACCGTTCGGAAAACTTGGTTATGTTCATGCCAAAACATATCCCGAAACCCAGAAATACACGACTGGTTCGAAATAGTTCATCCCTGCCAATATTACCATTGCAAAACTCGTATACCCAACGTATACCCAATTAACGATGCTCTGTACTAATACCATAGTACTCCATATACTTGAGCATCTCCCCAGAGACGTCTCCTCGTACGTCTCACCGAATATATAAAGCCATTACTTAGTCCAACACTAGTAATGCTTACCGTTGCTAATTCACAATCAACCTTGATCAACACCGGCTGTCTCCATGACAGTATGTTCCAAATCTCTCCAAGAGATACAATCAATATAGTAGTGTCACTCCACTAACTATATCCCACAAATCCGGCCGTGACTCCCATTGCATCCCATATGCAAGGATTCTCAACTAGAGCTAACAACGACTTGTTGACACTCACGTTGGTATTCCCAACAAAATTGAGCTGTCTCAGTACAAGTCCCTCAAAACATTGGACGTATAAACTTCCTCGTGAGGTATTCCCTGCCTCATTTCTCATGCCACATAGTGACTACAAGAGTCCACCAAAAACCCCCCATCGTATCATCATACCATTCACCAATCTCGGTTCCAACGAGCAGTATAATGGCTACAACAAGCACACTATAGCACTGCAACAGTAACTGGCTAGCAAATCGCTGCCTCTTTAGGTTTATACCAAACCTACCAACGTATCATACGTTCCACCCGATATACCATACCGTACCATCCATTAGAGTAGTGGGTCATCACCCAATATTTCTCTAATACCAATATACAACGAACATCCCGGTGTCCTTACTCAACCACGATGCAATCCTACTCTATTAGGATTGTTCCTGTGGGGTCCTCGTTACTTAATCCATTATGTATCCAGTTAACATACATATGTGAGTCTGAATTAAGTAATATACCATGCACGGATTAAGAGTTCATACTAGATAAGTTGTTACAGTACCAAATCCTGAGTACAAAAACCAACTAAATATGTTTTCTACATAAACACGACATGTACATAAGCAACCTAATCCAAAAGAACTCCTAGGCAGTGATTCCCCTCGCAGCGGAAATCATGACTCACGCTCCCCACGTCTATGAGTCCCTACAGAAACATTCACAACGTGAGTATAGATAACAACTATCTCAGTGCAATATCAAAACACAATATCAATATCAATGATAAAGCACAATAAATCATATAACATAACGTGAATGTTCTGTCTCATGCATCCACCAATGCACCATGTCATGACATGTCTCAACACATACCCTATTATCACGAGACTAAAATGATATGCCTATTCAGCTCAATATGTCAGTGGAACCACCTCACATCTTCATATTAGCAGCACATATCATAGTACCATCCTCAAATGATAATAGCCATAGCATATATCCAAAAACCGGCATATATCGCTATATAGCATAACCGAGCATATACCCAAACCAGGCGTATATCTCTCTGTCACATAACCGAGCATATATCCAAACCAGGCATATATCTCTATGTCACATAGCCGAGCATATATCCAAACCAGGCATATATCTCAAATGCATAACCGAGCATATACCCAAACCAGGCGTATATCTCACATACATATGATATCCATGAATGTACAAGCATATGATACTACCAATCATATGATAACAACATAAGACAATTCATATGATATCAATCTCATAACATCATCACACAATATCTATACTCCGTACGTCAACACGTACCTGTACTGCGACACAAACGAGATAAAGCAGTTGTCAATAGCTAAGTGCCTCGTTGTCCTGTCCCCTGAGATGATGCTACAACAATGCCAACAATATATCATGTTATCATAGGCATTAAAATCAAATTCTACAAAAATATTTTATTTTTCAATATTTGAGCACTGGCGATCGATCGCCATCAGCACCGATTGATCGCCAAAACTCTCTGTCCCCTCGCGATCGATCGCAACAACTTGGCGATCGATCGCCACAATGTTCTGTTCACAGCGATCGATCGCGACAATTTCACCGATCGATCGCCACACATTTTCACCGCCTTAAAATTACTCTGCCTCGGCGATCGATCGCCACAAAGCTCGCGATCGATCGCCGATGTCCAGAAAGTTTAGAACATGGCGATTTTCAAGATTATCTCCATGGTTCTTCTCCTATACCTCATATTGAACCATTTCAACATGTTTCTTGCAATCCCTAGGAACATATTAACATGTTTCTAACATCATAGATTCCAATTCAAAGCATAGAAACATGATATGATTCTTCACTTGAATACTTGATATTTCACTTCACATATGCAACACCAATGACATATTTCAAGTGTAAAGTTAAGAATTCCTTACCAAGATATTAAGATAGCACTTCACACACCTTCCTAGCTCAATTTACAAGTGAATCCCAAGCTCAAACCACAAGGAACTTGAAAGAGATGAAGAGGAGCTTGGTAGTGTTTTAGTAGGTGTAAAGTGAGTACTATGTGATTCTCTTCCCTAAAGCACCTTGATATAAGGTCATTAGTTTCTCTAACCACTTGTTATCATATTGTTTGGAGTTAATGACATGTTATCTAACATGTACATGAAATGAACTTCAAATTCAAATACAACTCCAACTCAAATTCAAGTCACATGCATATGCAAATGCTTACTAAATCAAGTCATACATTGCCATATGTTTAATATGCATTTCATGTATGTGAGTATTAACCCTCGGTTCAACCCGAACCCGAGTCCACATCGTACCGTAATTATTCAACATCACGCCATAACAAATCGAGGCATTACAGTTCCACACCTTCGTGTGTGGGTGTAACCATGTACACCATGAGTCACATCGATATATGTAGGTAGTTTTCCCCATAACTACTCGTACCACCAATCACTTGGACATAGCTATCCCAACGAGTATACCCAAAGGCACCACTACTCGTAAAATAATTACCTCAAATACGTGCTGCGGTACACTTACCTGTATGGCGCATCCAATAATTCATCGAGCAAACCTGCTCGACAGAATGGTCTCGTCAACAAGTGACTCAGACACTACCCTGTGTCAGCCATTGGCACACAAACCATACGACTAAATACATACACCTAACTGTATTTTTCATCGTAACGATGGCATCCGTCCACATAGAACATCCTATATGTTATCGTCATCATGTGACGGTACATGTCAACACATGACATCCACAATATCATCGTCTACTCGTGACGGTATATGTCAATACATGACATCCACAATCTCATCATCAGCCCGTGACGGCATATGTCAATACATGACATCCACAATTTCATCGTCAACCCGTGATGGTATATGTCAATACATGACATCCACATAATGCTAACAAAATAGCAGTATACCATAACTCATCGCTAATAAGATAGCGGCATACCTGTATCCATTGTCCAATAGCGGTATGCAATCAGCACCCATTGCTCGAAGGCGGCACAGTCATGTGCTACCTACATAGCGTCGTAACCCAACGATATAAAGTTAGCGGCATGATACCTCGCCCTAGAACCAACGGCATAAAACAGCGCTATACAATCAGCGGCATGAAACGCCATTATATAATCACAGGCATATACCCTCGCTATAGAATCAGCAGAATAGATCATCACTATAGATACCCGGCGGTATGAACCATCGCCATAGAATCAGCGGAATGTACCATTGCTACATATACCCGGCGGCATGAACCATCGCCATAGAATAAGCGGAATGTACCATCGCTACATATACCCGGCGGCATCATCGCTACATATACCCGGCGGCATAAACCATCGCCATAGAATTAGCTGAATGTACCATTGGTACATATACCCGGCGGCATGAACCATCGCCATACAATCAGCGGAATGTACCATCGCTACATATACCTGGTGGCATGAATCATCGCCATCAAATCAGCAGAATGTACCATCGCTACATATACCCGGCGGCATAAATCATCATCATCGAATCAGCGGAATGTACCATCGCTACATATACCCGACGGCATGAACCATCATCGCCATAGACTCAGCGGAATGAACCATCGCTATAAATGTACCTGGCGGAATGAACCATCGCCATCAAACTAGCGGAATGAACCATCGCTATAAATATACCTGGCGGCATGAACCATCGCCATCAAACTAGCGGAATGAACCATCGCTATAAATATACCTGGCGGCATGAACCATCGCCATCAAACTAGCGGAATGAACCATCACTATAAATATACTTGGCTGCATGAACGATCGCCATCAAACTAGCGGAATGAACTTCGACATATCAGCGGCATCGAATAACCTCGCTTTAAATGCGGCATGCGGAATTTTACCATCGCTTCAACATTTTAGTAGCAAATATTCTATCCTCGCTATGATATGACAGTGGCAAGTATTCTATCATCACTTCAAATGATAGAGGCAAAGCATCCAAAATCATCACTCGCATATAACAACGACTCATGGGACGTGCACCAAGTATCCAATATATACCTGCAACCACAATGCATAGTCCAATATGTATACAAAGTACATGTGAATCACCAATGATAGTCTTGTTATAACAGTGTATTTTAATGCACATCGCTAGTCATGACCGCGGCACTAATACCCTTCGCTTCGACATATTAGCGGCATAGAATAACCTCTCTTCAAATGCGACATGCGGCATTTACCATCGCTTCAACATTTAGCGGCAAATATTTCTTCCTCGCTACGATATGACAGCGGTAAGTATTCTATCATCGCTTCAAACGACGGTGGCAAAGCATTAAAATCATCACTCGAGTATAACAACGACTATACATGCTATGCACCAAACATCCAATACATATATGCAACCACAATGCATAATTCAAGATGTATGCAAAATACATGTTACCGTTTGGTGTCCGTCAACCCCGACCTTAGCCCTCCAAGCCAAAACATACCTACAAGAACGACCCCAAACCATGAGCATATAATAATCCATATCCACCACAATATGATTATAATGAGTAAATGCATAAACCATAAATACAAGGCACTTCCTGTATTCCCATGTATTCAAAATGCTCTCCTTGGTTGTCCCTGTACCGCAACTCATAATCAAAAGCAATGGATTATATTACGGTTCTACAAATGTCATGACATGTAATTACTCCATTACATGTTCCTAGGCCCTCAACAGCCCCAAAGAGCAAACCACTGCTCTGATACCACTAATGTAAGGACCCCGTGCCCTTAACCCATTATTAGTGTATTAACCCATGCAATTAGTGCATACAATCATGTTCTCAGGGGAAAGACTACATACAACAGTGGCATGAAATACCATCTATAAAATTTCCTTTGCATCATTCAATTAAGTATCCGGTTTTCCCCAACCAAGCCCATTTAACATATCATGCACCCTTGTAATACGCTA
Source organism: Haberlea rhodopensis (assembly GCA_907163345.1). Lineage (NCBI taxonomy): Eukaryota > Viridiplantae > Streptophyta > Magnoliopsida > Lamiales > Gesneriaceae > Haberlea > Haberlea rhodopensis. Next base: position 826,622 of record CAJQUN010000134.1, on the reverse strand, counting down.
ACACGTTCTCAATTCATTTCGTAATTCCTAATTAATTGCATGCAACATATATATGAAAAGAGAAAGGCTCATGCCTTTTTATACATCCCACATATACATAACAGTGCACACATGCGAGCGTCGAATAAGTATGTGTGTATCTACTATAAAAAATGGCGTACTCAATACTAGCTCTGGTACTTCGATCCTGGAAGTACCTCCAATCAACAGCTCGTACTCAACTCCAAACCCATCGATGTACCTATTCACCTACCCCAACAGAGACAGCCCCCACACAGGGTGAGCATACCAATACCACAAATCCAATAATCATAATATTACAGTTCATAATTTACAGAACGTAAATTCCATGAATTTTAAATGATACTTCCTGGATGGTATCACATCCTCATCCGGGATCCCCTGTGTTGTTTCTGGTCTCAAAATAACCGAAACCATCAAATTCTAAAATCCAGTTAATCATTAACTACATTGATTAACTAATCCATTTTTCCAATTACCAATCTCATAATTAATAACCTTGTTCCATTAAGGAGTGATTACGGATACCTCATATATCTAATTATTGTTTCCAAAGTTTCGTTCCCTTGCACGCTCAACAGCGGCGATACCATAACCGATGTTTGCTCCATAGCGACAACATCCTCAACATTGCTCGCTCCTTAGCGGCACCATATAGTTTGTAATATCAATCAAATTATCGCAACCATATCATATCATGCACAACAATTGCAATAATATATTTAAAGCCATGCTCGTACGTTACACGTACTTTATAATTCCGTAGTCCGAATCAAACTTGCCTTGGTCCCGTGACTTGATGAATTACGTGCTAAACACAATTAATAATTCACAATTATTTACAAGCATGCAACCAAGTACCCAAGCACGTTTACAATCCCCAAATATATCATCCAACAATGACGATTAACCATTTAAAAGACCCAGGGTGAAGCATGCATCGATTCCATAACAATAAAACCACATTAACCACAAACAGGGCATCTCAATCAAACGGCCAAATTGGCTTGATCAATCGAGAGCCCCATCAAGAAATTGCCCGAATTTTCCCTCTTGCTCGATCGATCGAGCATCACGCTCGATCGATCGACAGACCATCTTGATCGATCGAGCGTTTTGCTCGATCGATCGAGCCAACTGCTCATCATCTTCCCATTTTCAAAATACGTGTGATCTATCGAGCCCCTAATGCCGCCGATCGATCGGCGAGTACTTGAATGGCCTAAAAATGGCGTTTTTTGGGTTTAAAACTCCCAGAAAAATAATCCTAACACCCATTTTACCAATAATCCTCAACACAAATGCCATAAATCTTCCTAAAACATGCCAACCCAAAAATCCTTAAAATCCAAAAAAAAAGCATACCCAACTCAAACTTTAACCAAAACTACACAAAGCTACTACAAAATCGAAGATAAATGCGAGGGCAAGAACAATACCTTATTATCTTCGAGAAATCCGACTCCCAAATCGAGTCTCCGTTGATTCTTCCATGGGAGGAGAAAAGTGGGGAAAAGAGGGGTGGAGAATCGCTGGGGAGAGAGGGGAGAGTGAGAGAGAGGAGAAGGAACAACTGCTTGAACATCGAGTTCATTTGGTATATATAGTACCAAAACTCCAAAATCCAGAGTCCTTCACAGATACATCACGACTCATTAAATATCATCTGCGTTCAATAATTACCTCTCAATCTCAATTTCCATTACCAGCCCCAGTACAAAGTACTCCGGACCCCAGAAAAATCAAATTCCAAGGTTTATCACCACGATGAGAATACAATCTCATCCCTTGGATCCAACGACCCCAAATACCGGATTTAAAATCCCTGGGAGTCCCAACACAGCAATTAATCCATAATTGCCACAATTAAAATCCATTAAGGATCAATACATGTGATGACCCCGAAATGATTAATTGCAATTAAGGCATTAATTATGTTTATATGATTAATTATATGGATAATTGATTTACGTGTTGAAATTAATTATCACGATGAAATGCTTAGTCACATGATAGGCATGACCTGGGGGTTACGTTTCAAGGTGCATATGATGCATGATAGAAAATGGGGTGTTAACATGATTTAATTGTGTTGATTGTTAATTATGAGGAAAGTATGGATTTAATGAAGTTGGTTGCATTTTTGTAAAATGTTTTTAAAATACCATTAACCCATAAACCCCACTATACCCTCTTTCCCCTCACCTTACCCTTTTCACTCTTAAATCCCCAAATTCATCTCAACCCTATCATTTCATCCCATTTTCGTCCAAGCCAAGGAGGAGGAGGAGAAATCCTTGCACACTCTCCATTATTTTTGAAATCTTAGTAAGATTTTGGATCCTCAAGAGGTATGGAACCAATCCTAAAGTTTTTATGATGTTTGGTTTTGAAATGGGATGATTTCGAAGTGTTTTATGTGGGTTTGTTTTGGGTATATGTTATGCATGTTTGGGGTATGATTTTTGGAGTGTTTTATGTGGGTTTTAGTGGGTTATGATGTTGTTGTTGTTGTAGGAATGTTTGGGTTCGAATGGTTTAAGATGGAGCTTGAAAAATGCTCAAAAATGGTGAAAAATCGCGCACCAGTAGGTGGCGATCGATCGCCTGAAATGAGGCGATCGATCGCCGAAGGCCAGTAGCCATTTCGCGTAGTAGGCGATCGATCGCCGAAGGCCAGTAGCCATTTCGCGTAGTAGGCGATCGATCGCCTCAAATGAAGCGATCGATCGCCGCAAGGCAAAAAGTGAGGCGATCGATCGCCTCAGGTAGCGATCGATCGCCACTGTTTAAAAAGTGGAAAATGATGATTTTTGTTGAATTTTTGGTATTTGGCTATTGTTTAGCTTCTAATATCAATTTGTATGGTTATGTAGAACCATCCCAGGTACCCACAACTTCACGGAGATAAAGTTCTACAACTTCTCCATTTTTGGAATTAAGGTACGTAAGAGACGTACGGGCATCGGACGGTAAACCATACTCCTACACTATGATAATGCTATAATTGCATAAGTATTTACAATTTTTATGATGATGATTATGATAAGTAAGTTTATGATGATGATGTCTATGATGAATAAAGACGACAAGATGTTTACGATGATGTTATGATAAATGAAGATGATTTCTATGATGAATAAAGATGACAAGATGTTTATGATGATGATTATGATAAGTAAGTTTATGATGATGATGTTTATGATGAGTAAAGAGGATACGATGTCTATGAGGACGGTTATGATAAGTAATGATGATGTTAATATGATGTTTATATAATGATATGATGTTTATGATGTGGTAAGATGCCACAGGGTAAGATGCCCATATGGTAAGAGGCCATACGATGTTTATGATGTGGTAAGATGCCACAGGGTAAGATGCCCATATGGTAAGATGTCATACGATGTTTATGATATGGTAAGATGCCATACGATAGGGTAAGATGCCCATATGCATGAATGTGAATCAGAGTCAACAAAAAAAGAAGTTAACGAATAACCAGCAAGTTTACTTAACTAAGATTTCGTACATTCACTGTTATATTTTGTTATGATGTTATAAGATGATGATGCTTATATGATGATGATGTTTATAAGATGATGATGTTATATGATGATGATGTTTATAAGATGATGATGTTATAAGATGATGATGCTTATATGATGATGATGTTTATAAGATGATGATATTATATGATGATGATGTTTATAAGATGATGATGTTATAAGAAGATGATGTTTATATGATGATGATGTTTACAAGATGATGATGTCTATAAGATGCTATGATGTTTATGATGAATATTAAACTATGTTACTAGAAATGGTAGAATGTTCGGTGGTTATTATGGGCAAGCGAGGAAGGTACTTGCCGCTGACATAACTAGCAAGTAGATACATCCGCTATCAAGGCGTAGCGAGGGGTATCACAATTCCGCTTTATGTCGAGCAAGGGGACCAATTATGCTGCTGTCATCATAGAACCAGGACAGTCCCATTTCTATATAACATTGTTGATTATGAGCATATATGTGAAGTATGATTTTAATCATTTATGTCAAGAACTAATGATTATATGCATGACTATGAAACAGGGACAACCAAAGAGGGTTAATGCGATTAACCAGGAAGTATACATTACCAATTACTTTCATGCATTTATTTTTTTTGCCATTACCCTATGATGTTAAGTGATGATGTACATGCTCATGATGGGTTGTTCCTGTAGGTACACTTTTGGACCGAAGGGCTAAGGGTCGGGTTGAGGCAGTGAGCTAAAAGGAGCATGAAAGAAGATAGGATACAAGACTTTTGGGATAGTCTCTACTCTAGGAGTTGTATAATTCTATCACTTTAACATTCATTTGGAGAATGTAATTAATTAAGTTTTGAAATTTCATTTTTGGCCTGTAATCTTAATAGCTCAAACTACAACCGGAACCTTAAGACGTTATTAATGCATGTTTAATCCATTATATGTGTTTAAGATGTTGTTAAGGTAGGAAGACCCTACATTAGTGGTATCAGAGCAGTGGTTAGAGAACCCGGGAATGAGTGAAGGGTAGCCTTAGCAATAAGTTGGCTAGGTGCTTACTTTTAAACATGTTTTGTGCATATGTTGCATATGCAGTATATGATGTTGTACTAACATGTTTTTTTTCTCTAACGATGTATTATATGAACTACTTTTGGTTATTGTTGTTAACCCTTGTGTTACAGCATGGCAGCAAATGTCGACAAGTTTTGTGGAAAGGCACCACATATGCACTTCTCCGTCGCCCATGCCTCTTGTAGTCTCGACACCCGCTGGAAGAAGTTTGATAACTGATCAGATTGTTTATGACGGCCTCATTTATTTTTAGGGTAACAAGCTAAGGACATACTTGATTGTTCTGGGAATGTCAGACTTCGATTGCATTGTGGACATCGATGTGCTGAACAAGTATCAGGCATTTGTGGACTGCAGACAAGGACTGTCCGATTCAGGTCTGATATGGGAGTCCAATGGACATTCTATGGGGATGGTTCCCGTTCAAGGATTCCGTGAATATCTGCTGTCAAGATGGCACAGTTATTGGAACGAGGCCATACAGGATATCTCATTGATAAGTGTGATTTTTACACTTAATTTGATACATGATTAGGGGTTTTTTGTAGTGATTCCTATAAAATATTACACGTTTTGGTATATATTTGTATATCAGGAATCTAGGTCCAAATGCATAAAAGTGGATGAAATGGGCTTAAAAATGCTGAAAAAGACCAAACTGAGCAAATCTGGAAAAGGAGGGACCAAATCGCAAGATTGGAGATTTGAGGTCCGCGATCGATCGCCAACTTTTGAAGATCGATCGCCACCATCCAGAATGTTTCCGCGATCGATCGCCAACTGACGAAGATCGATCGCCAAACCCGGAAATTTTGAGATTTTGTTTCCTTCTTGGTTATTTTGTGTCCAAACCTTACCAAACTCCTTCACCATTATATATATTAGGTCTCGGACGAAAATAGGGACTTTTTATCATATTTTACACCCTAGGAATAGCCTCCATCCATCCTCCATATCACCATCATCCACCTCCATCAATCAACCATCCTAGGATTTTGGAACACCTTCAACAAGACGATTCAAGAGACGATCGAGAAGGAAGCGAGAGAGGGAGCAAGGATCTACGAACGAAGTCGACATCGGGAGTTTATTCTTGTCTTTTAATATTAGTTTTGATTTGTTTTGATTTACTATGTTGAACTAATTTATTTATCGAGGCTAGGTGAATCCTTTGTCAAGAACCTATGATTTGATGATTTATTTGATTGAATTCCTTTAATTCTTTGTGTATAATTTATTGATCTTCATGCTTTTGAGGGGTTGATCACCCTTGATTGATTGTTATATTGCGATTGAATTGACCATAGGATATTGCAATACGATAGAGTAAATTATACCGTGGGTTTTAGGTTGAGACGGACCAAGTAAAATCTAGCACACGTGTGATAGCAATAGATTTACCAAAATCGAAGGCTAGTAGTTTTCATAGATCTTTATTCGATATTAATTGTTCAATAAGGACACGGGAGTGCTTTACTACAACATTAATATTAGACTTGTTATAACTGGACCAAAGTATAACGAATGCATTAGGAAAACTCGTCACCTTAGAAATATTTGGATATTCAATTGAGAATTGTAGGGATTGCATTGGTGAGCCAAAGTCTCGATAATCTTCTCTAGTGGATTTTTCTCGTTTACTTTTATTGACTTGGTTGGATTAGTAGTTAATTTAATTAATTAGTAGTTTAATTATTAATTCAATTTCGTAGGTTAAATATAGTTAAAAGCATCTTATTTGATACTTACAGTTAGTCCCTGTGGGTTCGACAACCTGTTCTTCATTTACTATACTAAAACTTGACAACCGTGCACTTGCGGTAAATAATCGCTACACTGATAAATAATTGTTTAAAATAAAAGCGATCAAGTTTTTGGCGCCGTTGCCTGTGACTAACTTTAGTAATATCATAAGAGAAGCTTTGACTGTAATTTAGCCATTTTTTTTTCCTTTGTATATATTTATTTCAATAAAAAAAAATTAATTGTTTTATTTGTTTTTCTTGCGAGGTACTTGTGATGCTTCATCAACAAGTCTTCACAAGATTTGCCCAACAATATTCAGAGCCGTTTTATGCAGTGTGGGGGAGATTCAATGAATTGGCCAACACATTCCAGTATCACAACTTTTTGAACTATACTCTCCTGCAATATTTCTTCAAAGGGTTGGATGCACAGACAAGAGAGTGGGTATTCAGCGGAGCACTGGTGACTGGGAGTCCCCTGGTTGATAGAGATGAGGACATGTGTTGCACCTGTTCAATGATATGGCGGACTTTGATTATCACTGGCATTGTGATCCTTCACTACAAGGTTGGAGTCATCAATACCCACCGGAGCCTCACTACTCTAATGATATGCCCCAACCATTTGAACATCACCAAGAGAGGAGAGATAGTTCTGCAGACGTCACGACTCAGTTAGAGGATACCTTAATAAGATTCATGGCATCAACTGGGAACAGTTTGGAGTGCCAATCCAACTCTATGCGCCACCTGGAGCAGCAAATGACGGTCCTTATGGAAACAATTTCAACTAGCTGCCAGGAGGAAGAGACGAGATCTACCAATCACGAGGCAACGAATCGAGTTTGGTTATATGATGATGATCACTCAACCAACCAAGTTTGGGGGAGTGATCATACTCATGTGGAAAAGTCAAGGGAACTTGAGCCTCATAAAGAGATTGAGCCTACTTCAGAGGTGTTATCCGAGGAGTTCTCATGTGAAGATGAGTCGAGTGTGATATTGGAAAAGGAAGAGACTTTCAAAGATTCTGATTTGAGCCCATCGATGGAGACATGTTCTATGCCATATGTGGATCCTTATTTTCCATCGATGCCAACTTCATCGCACTACATCCTCCAAGATATGAAGCCAACTCAAGAATCATTCTCCCATACCTACCACTTCAAGAATGTTGTTGGAATAATGAGCTTACACCGTTACAATCATGCCAATCTCTAGGGAATACTAAATGAAGACCCATTTGTTGTATCATATGATACTTACTATGGGCGACAACCGCTCTTTGATGGTTGCTTCTGATAGTCAAGCCGACGACTAGAAATCAGCGCTTCTTGGGAGGCAACCCAAGCGCATCCTTTGGCAATTTAGTTTGTTCTTTGTTTTTCAGTTCTTGTTTTTTGTTTTGTATATCTCTCGAGTCGACTTTTTATTTGCATTCTTCTCTTGCTAGGTACTCATTTGGAGCGATGAACCCCTACAACAGTGGAGCTTTCAAAAGCCAATCTTCCTCAACCCTCATTCAATCGTCTTGATCATGGGAGTTTATTGTTTCCCTTTGATTCATTTCAACATTGAGGAATGTTTGATTTAAGTTTGGGGGAATGGCTTGCATGTTTTTCTTGTTTTATCCACATGTTGTGTGCTTAATTGACACTTGAATCGTCTATTTATTATGAGCTAAAAAAAATTTTATGAGTTCAAATTTGAGAAAAAGAATGAATCATAGTAGTGGTCTCTATTCCATGATGATATTAATCTCACTATGCATGTCAACTTGAGTTTCGATGATTGTAAAACTTGTTTGTGAATATCTTGTTTTGAGTTAGCATGTCAAAGATGAGGAATACATTAAGCACATATGAGTCACGATCTTGTTAATTGCATTTGTTGTAGTGAAAATCTTTGTGAACTTGATGAATTGTTTTGAACATCTTAGAGTACCTTAGAAACTATTGGATGATGACACTTTGAGGCGAAATTTTATAGTTATGATTTTGACTTGGAAATGATTTAGGCGATCTTTGGACCGTTTGAGCCTTTCAAGCTTACCATGATATATATCAATCTCTAGTGTCCCATTTTGAGCCTAATTGCAAAAGAATGGAGTATGTTTAACATACTATTAACCCCCATTCAACAAATTTCATTGGCAACTCATTATACCCACCTTTATGAGCTTAAATTGAAAGAATTCATCATTACCTAAAGGGAGTATAATGAATCTCATTAGATGCACATAAATTGCTATAATTTGATGAGCTTATTATTGAAAAAAATGATGAATGAGGAAAGAAAAAAGATAGATAAAGCCTTGAAAAAAAATATCTAATTAAGACCCAAAGTGGCCAATGCTAAAAGAAAAAAGAAGAGAATCTCAATTTTGTGCTAAAAATATAAACATTACATGATTATACTCTCTTCTTTGTGCTATCCTATCTTTTCTTTGAAGCCAACACCTAGGCCTAACGTCGCAAGCTTAAAAAAACCTATTGATCCAAGTCTAGGGAGTGACTACATTAGTGGAGAAGTGTTTGAAAATAGGACAATGTAATGCTCAAAGATAATCTTACTTTTTATTGAATAGCATGATTTGATCTATGAAATTTGCATGAAACTTGAAAATGACAATAGCACACACGCACATTCTGATTTGGAGACATGTTGCTCGATCTAAAACGAACAACTTGTTGAACATTTTTGATTGACTCTTGTTTGTCTGTAAGTGAGATGTCTGAGCTACATGATTGACTGGGAATTGGTTTATTTGAATTATCAAAATTGAACGCTACATTTTGATCTTATTTCTTGCTCGAGACGATCAAGTTTAAGTTTGGGGGAGTTGATAAGTGTGATTTTTACACTTAATTTGATACATGATTAGGGGTTTTTTGAAGTGATTCCTAGAAAATATTACACGTTTTGGTATATATTTGTATATGTCAGGAATCTAGGTCCAAATGCATAAAAGTTGATGAAATGGGATTAAAAATGCTGAAAAAGACCAAACTGAGCAAATCTGGAAAAGGAGGCACCAAATCGCAATATTGGAGATTTGAGGTCCGCGATCGATCGCCAACTTTCGAAGATCGATCGCCAACATCCAGAATGTTTCCGCGATCGATCGCCAACTGACGAAGATCGATCGCCAAACCCGAAAATTTTGAGATTTTGTTTCCTTCTTGGTTATTTTGTGTCCAAACCTTACCAAACTCCTTCACCATTATATATATTAGGTCTCGGACGAAAATAGGGACTTTTTATCATATTTTACACCCTAGGAATAGCCTCCATCCATCCTCCATATCACCATCATCCACCTCCATCAATCAACCATCCTAGGATTTTGGAACACCTTCAACAAGACGATTCAAGAGACGATCGAGAAGGAAGCGAGAGAGGGAGCAAGGATCTACGAACGAAGTCGACATCAGGAGTTTATTCTTGTCTTTTAATATTAGTTTTGATTTGTTTTGATTTACTATGTTGAACTAATTTATTTATCGAGGCTAGGTGAATCCTTTGTCAAGAACCTATGATTTGATGATTTATTTGATTGAATTCCTTTAATTCTTTGTGTCTAATTTAATGAGCTTCATGCTTTTGAGGGGTTGATCACCCTTGATTGACTGTTATATTGCGATTGAATTGACCATAGGATATTGCAATACGATAGAGTAAATTATACCGTGGGTTTTAGGTTGAGACGGACCAAGTAAAATCTAGCACACGTGTGATAGCAATAGATTTACCAAAATCGAAGGCTAGTAGTTTTCATAGATCTTTATTCGATATAATTGTTCAATAAGGACACGGGAGTGCTTTACTACAACATTAATATTAGACTTGTTATAACTGGACCAAAGTATAACGAATGCATTAGGAAAACTCGTCACCTTAGAAATATTTGGATATTCAATTGAGAATTGTAGGGGATTGCATTGGTGAGCCAAAGTTTCGATAATCTTCTCTAGTGGATTTTTCTCGTTTACTTTTATTGACTTGGTTGGATTAGCAGTTAATTTAATTAATTAGTAGTTTAATTATTAATTCAATTTCGTAGGTTAAATATAGTTAAAAGCATCTTATTTGATACTTACAGTTAGTCCCTGTGAGTTCGACAATCTGTTCTTCATTTACTATACTAAAACTTGACAACCGTGCACTTGCGGTAAATAATCGCTACACTGATAAATAATTGTTTAAAATAAAAGCGATCACTCATCTATGTTGTTGACATTACTGGAAAGAGGAAAGAATTAAAGGTCGAGGATGTGCCCGTAGTGGCGGAGTTTCCTGATGTCTTTCCGGAAGAGATTCCTGGATTCCCACCGATGAGAGAGGTAGAGTTTGGGATTGAGTCATTACCAGGGACGTTTGCCATTTCTCGTGCCCCGTATAGGAGGGCACCAGCGGAGCTAAGGAAGTTAAAGGTTCAGTTGCAAGAGCTCCTTGATAAGGGTTACATACGTCCTAGCGTATCGCCCTGGGGTGCACCAGTTTTACTTGTCAAAAAGGGAAGGATGGTTCGATGCGTCTGTGCATCGATTACAGACAACTGAGCAAAGCCACAGTAAAGAATAAGTATCCACTTCCGAGGATCGATGATTTAATTGACCAGTTGCAGGGTACGAGGCTCTATAGTAAGATCGATCTGATCGGGGTATCATCAGATTCGAGTTTGTAAGGCCCCAACACTTAAACTCGTCATTAGTTCATTTATGACGTCGTATGTGTATAAATTTTTCATTTTCTTTTCATTCTTTAAAAAGAATCATTACATGGGTCACCCAATACCATCCCCATTGCACCACTTTTACATTGTGGGTTTTTATAAAAATTTGGGCAGAGTCTCCCCATAAACTGAGCTATCCGGAAATGAAATCACAGCACATGACATGACTCCCGACCAGGGACAACATGATACTAAACAGAATATAGAAACACAAGTAAATTCCCAGCCAGGGAAGACACCACACTAATAAGACAACAAAAGTGGGTTTCAACACCCTTATACAGTCCATATACAGATACAAGTGCTCACAGAAGAGCAACGAATAACGGATACACATCCGGATGCATAATTAGTATAAATACCAACCGCTCAACCTCGTATATCGGCTCAATCTCATACTATGCTTCTGGAAGCATCATCCAACAAGGTTCGAGCCTAGCACTCCAAAGCAGTGTAAGGACCCTAATCCTTAAGTGCGGAATAAAGGCATAATAGAGCTAAATAAATGATCAGAGTAGAGTAAACAAGTTGAGTCTATGAGCTTAAGCATTTACATGCCAAAATAAAGGACTACCAAAAGGATTAATTACATTTCAAACAAATGTATGTGTCCACTATAGTTTTACGCTACTCCTAGAGTAGGCACTATACAAAAGAATCCTGTCCTTTCATCTACCAAAGATGCTCGTGAAGCTCACTGTCTCAACCCGTTCAAGCCCATCTATCATGCCAAAAAGGTACCTACAAGGACAACCCCCAAACATGAGCAATAATAATCATTCATATTCAACGCAATATGAAGATAAAGCGTAAATGCATAATCAATATAAAACACTTCCTGTTTTCCCCATGCATTTCAAACGCTTCCCGTTTGGTTGTCCCTGTACCATAACTCATGAGTATAATCAATAGATTATTTTTTTGTGGCCAAAACATGTCATGATATCATATACCATCTCAACTGTACCACATATTGGTCACCATTCCCTAGTCTGTCCATCACAGTGTATTTTAATGCCCCTCGCTTATATTCATATGGGCGGCATAGGATAACCTCGCTACAATGGACATGCGGCGCTCCCACCCCTCGCTTCACAGAGAGCGGCAAATACCCTTTCCTCGCCCCATATGACAACCATGCTCAAATGTGACATGCGGCGCTCCCACCCCTCGCTTCACATTTAGCGGAACCAATACAAAAAGCGGCAAGCATTATAATCATCAAAGGATGACCACGACTCATGGGATGTGCATCCAATAATCATAATATGCATCTAACATCAATGTGCATAAATTACCATGTATATGCATCCACTATGCAATACCTCATATGGCATAAATAAACATGTATATGCATCCACTATGCAATACCACATATATACTCGCATCCACAATGCATAAACAATGAGCACATAAAATACATGTTACCGTTGGGTGCCCGTACGTCCACTACGTACCTTTCCAAAATGTGGAATGTGGTTGGACCTCAATTCCTTGGCTGCGTTGCCACCTGGGTTGGTTCTACATATTCACAAATACCAATATTAGAACCCAATAATAGTCCAATACCAAAAATCCCACAAAAACACCCAAAAACATTAATTTTGGTGTCTCGCGATCGATCGCCATCAAGCCCCGATCGATCGCGAGAACACACTGCCTCGCCCAACATTTTTAAACAATCCGCGATCGATCGCGGAGCTAGCGCCGATCGATCGCGGCCTCGCCGATCGATCGCGCCAAGCTCGCGATCGATCGCTGAGGCTTACTGCCTCAGCCCTGTTGCTCGCGATCGATCGCGAGAAAAACGCCGATCGATCGCCGAGCTGTGGTCAAGCGGGGTTTGGGCACTATTCACCCATCTTCAACCCCAACTCATCTAAACCCACATACACCAACATTAACCAATACCAATAACTCAAAACCAACACTAAACATCATAACAAACTCAAATATACTACATCCAACCAAAATATTACCAAAACCATAACACCCAACACAAACCCATTTTAAAACCTTCAAAACCCAACTAAACTCAACCAAAACCTTACAAAATTAAAACATGAGGTACCCATACCTCTTGGGGATCTCAAATCACCCAACAATCTTCCACAAATCAAAGTTTGCAAGGTCTCCTCTTCACCTCAAAGGTGGAACTCGAAAATTAAGGGGAAGGGAAGGGTTTGGGTGATATTTTGGTAAAGTAAGAGTGAGGGATGTAAAGTGGGGTTTGGGGGATAAAATGAGTATATTTAATTAAAAGCCAACCAAAGCAATTCCATGGTGTATAAAACACCCCAACATGATATTTTTCAAAGCACTTACTCAAAATGCACCAAAATATCAATTAACACATGATTTCTCAAAAATTGCTAACCAAGGCAAATAAATCATGCTTCCCATAATATTTACCCAACATGCACCACATGCACCCTAAAATGCAATCCCGGGTCACCCTATCCACATGACCATGCATTTCCACATAAGATAAATAAATCCCAACACATAATCAATTACCACATAATTAATCATGTAATCACAATTAATGCACCAATTAGCAATTAACCATTTCGGGGATGTCACAATACTCCCCTACTTATAAGATTTCGTCCTCGAAATCACATGCACCTACCCCAAAAGAAACTAAACATAAACTCATACCAGAGAATAGTTCCGGGTAGTGCTGCACCATATGCTGCTCCGTCTCCCACGTAGCCTCCTCGACACCCCTGCGATCCCACTGAACCTTGATCATCGGTATCACTTTGTTCCGAAGTCTACGGTCTGCTCTGTCCAGAATTCTAACAGGCCGCTCCACATAAGATATATCTGACTCTAACTGAACTTCGGAAGGCTGTAACACGTGAGACGGATCCGGCTCATATTTCCGCAGCATCGATACATGAAACACATCATGTATACCAGATAAAGAAGGCGGCAAAGCCAGTCGGTAAGCCAATGTGCCAATGCGCTGCAAAACCTCGTACGGTCCCACAAACCTCGGAGACAGTTTCCCGCGCATCCCAAACCGCACAACGCCTCTGAAAGGCGAGATCTTCAAAAAGACCTTATCTCCCAACTGAAACTCTAACGGTCTTCGCCGTTTATTTGCATAAGCTGCCTGTCTGTCTTGGGCTGCTTTCATTTTCTGCCTTATAGTCTTTATCTTCTCTTCCATTTCCCGGATCAATTCAGGTCCTCCGACTGATCTACTGTCCAAATCATCCCAACATAAGGGTGATCTACATCGTCTGCCATAAAGAGCTTCAAACGGAGCCATCTGAATACTTGCCTGGTAGCTATTGTTATACGAAAACTCTACCAAAGGCACTGAATCCTGCCAAGAGGCATCGAACTCCAAAACGCAAGCTCTTAACATGTCCTCGAGCGTCTGAATAGTGCGCTCGGTCTGGCCATCCGTCTGAGGATGATAAGCAGTGCTCAATCTGACCTCAGTTCCCAAAGCTGACTGAAGGCCTTCCCAAAAATGAGATGTGAATCGCGGATCTCGATCTGACACAATGGAAACGGGGATCCCATGCAATCTCACCACATCTCTAATATACAACTGCGCCATCCTCATGAATGTAAATGTCATGTTATAGGGGATAAAGTGGGCTACCTTGGTCAATCTGTCCACAATCACCCAAATAGCATCGAAGCCTGAAGCACTCCTCGGCAAATGAGTCACGAAGTCCATGGAAATGTGCTCCCACTTCCACTTCGGTATCTCCAAGCTTCTCAACTCGCCGCCAGGTCTCTGTCTCTCTGCCTTAACCTGCTGGCAGATCAAACACCTCTTCACAAAAGCGACGACATCGGACTTCATTCTCTTCCACCAAAACTGACCACGCAGATCTATGTACATCTTTTTCCCGCCTGGGTGGATGCTAAGTCTGCTACTATGAGCTCGCTCCAAGATTCCCTTACGCAACTCCGGCGTACTCGGAACTACCCAGCGGTTACCCAATCTCAAAGATCCGTCGTCGGCCACTCTGAACTTCGTCGGCTGACCAAGATGCACTATAGACAACCATCTCTGAACCTCAGCATCTGATCTCTGAGCTCTCCTGATGTTCTCATAAATATCTGGCTCAGCTAATAAGGTAGAGACATACACTGGCGATGCATCTATGTCAAAATCATAGCCCAGATGGCAATAGGAGGTCATCATAGCCGACAAATGAATGACGTCCTCAGCAGAACTCCTCACTTTCCGGCTCAAAGCGTCTGCTGTCAAATTGGCTTTCCCCGGATGGTACTCTATCTCGCAATCATAGTCCTTGAGTAGGTCCATCCATCTCCTCTGCCTCATGTTCAGCTCTGCCTGAGTGAATAAAAATTTGAGGCTCTTGTGATCCGTGTAGATGGTAAACGACGTACCATACAAATAATGCCTCCAGATCTTCAGGGCGAAAATGATAGCCGCCAATTCCAAGTCATGAACTGGATATCTGGTCTCATGCGGCTTCAACTGCCTCGATGCATAAGCTACCACATGCTTATCTTGCATCAGAACACATCCAAGGCCCTGCAGTGATGCATCCGTATACAGAACAAATCGGGAGTTCTCCGTCGGAATCACTAACACTGGCGCCGTCGTCAACCGGTGCTTCAACTCTTGGAAGCTCTCCTCACAAGCTTCTGACCAAAAGAAAGGCACTCCTTTCTGAGTCAACTGAGTCAGCGGCTTGGCAATCTTCGAAAAGCCCTCAACAAAGCGCCGATAATACCCGGCCAAACCAAGAAAACTCCGGATCTCAGGCACAGAAGTGGGGGCAGCCCACTCCATCACAGCCTCAATCTTCTTCGGGTCCACTGATATCCCGCTGCTCGAAATGACATGCCCCAGAAACACTACACTGCTCAGCCAAAACTCGCATTTACTGAGCTTAGCATACAACTGATGCTCTCTAAGAATCTGGAGCACTGTCCTCAAGTGTTTCACATGATCTTCCTCACTCCGGGAATAGATAAGAATGTCGTCAATAAACACGATGACGAACTGATCAAGATACTGCTGAAACACTCTGTTCATCAGACTCATAAAGACGGCCGGGGCGTTCGTCACACCGAACGGCATCACCAAGAACTCATAATGCCCGTATCGAGTCCGGAACGCTGTCTTTTGCACATCTTCCTCTCTGACCCGAATCTGATGATACCCGGATCTCAAATCAATCTTGCTATACACCCTGGTACCTTGCAACTGATCAAACAAATCGTCTATCCTTGGATGAGGATACTTATTCTTCACTGTAGCCTTGTTCAGCTGCCGGTAATCGATGCACAACCGCATCGAACCGTCCTTCTTCTTCACAAAGAGAACTGGTGCGCCCCATGGCGACACGCTCGGGCGTATATACCCCTTGTCCAAGAGATCCTGCAACTGTTCTTTCAATTCTCTCAACTCAGCCGGTGCCATCCTATAAGGTGCACGAGAGATAGCGGATGTCCCTGGCAGCAACTCGATCCCAAATTCAACTTCCCTGGCCGGTGGAAATCCTGGGATCTCTTCTGGAAATACATCAGCAAATTCTGCCACAACTGGTACATCCTCAACCCTCAGTTCTTTACTCTTTCCAGACGTGTCCACGGCATAAATAAGATAGCCCGTGTGCCCACGTTCCAACAACTGAGACATCTTGATCGCTGAAATCAACGGAATCTTCGCACGAGACCCGTTGCCAAAGAAAGTCCACTGACTGCCCAACTCAGGTCTGAACTTCACTGTTCTCTGCCGGCAATCTACCACTGCCTGGTATCTGTTCAGAACATCAATTCCCAAGATGCAGTCAAAGTCTGACATACCCAGCACAATCAAGTCTGATCTCAACTCGTTACCCTCAAAATAAATGAGGCAGCCTGCCATAAACTGATCAGCAACAACATTTCTTCCAGTGGGTGTCGAGACCAATAGAGGCGTGGGCAAAGAAGACGTGCGCATATGGTGTCTTTCCACAAATCCCACAGACACAAAGGAATGGGAGGCACCTGTATCTATCAAAACAAAAGCAGGGTACGTAAATAAATGGCACGTACCGGCAATCACCTCCTCCGGGGCTGCCTGAGCCTGCTCCCTGGTCAGTGCATATACTTGTCCCTGGGGTGGTCCCACTGTCTGACCTCCCGATGGACGAGGCCCAAATTGCTGCCTCTGCTGCACTGTCCTGTCCTCAAACCTTGGCCTGTTGCCCTGATATTCTGACTGGCCTCCCCTGGTGGGACAATACCGAGCAATGTGGCCCATCTTGCCACAGACATAACATGCAGGACACTTATTTGAAGAATGCGGTCCTCCACAATTGTTGCACCTAGGCTCTCCCGGCCTCTCCCCTTGTGAAGATCCTCGATTGGCCGACCAATTACCCTTCTTGTTATCCTGCTTCTGTCCAAAGTGTTTCTTCCCACCATACCGCGAAGATGAAGAGGCACCACGGGGCTTAAATGGCTCACCCCGAGGCCTCAAACTATCACTAGTCTGCCTCTGTTGCGGTACCGGTGGTGGCATGGCATAAGCTCCCACTCCTAGCTCAGCAAGCTCCGCTCTTGTGAGAGCATCATCAAAAGAAGTTGGGTTATTGATGATAACCCGGTCATAGAGCTCCGGTCGCAGTCCTTTCATGAAATTTCTCATCTTGGCACGTCCATCAGAGGCAATATGGGGGACATACCTAAGTAGTGATGAGTACTGTGTGGCATAGTCTGCCACTGTCATGTTCCCCTGCCTCAGACTAGCAAATTCATCCTCTTTTGTCTGTCTTGCCGCCGCGGAGAAGTATCGGTTCAAGAACCTGGTCCTGAAGAGCGTCCAGTCAATCACAGCACCCAGTGCTCTCATCTCCATCACTGTGCTCCTCCACCACATCAATGGTTTCTTAGCCAACTGGAACTCCGCCAGCCTCAGCCAAGCAGTAATAGCACAAGGAGCCGATACAAAGATCTGCTCAAGTCTCTCCAGCCACTCTTCCGCTTCTTCTCCGGACTCTGTCCCCTCAAACCGGGGCGGATGATAAGACAGAAACTGCGTCAAGCTAATCTCACCCGGTAGCAATAACTGGACCACTGGTTCCATTCCTATAGCCGGTGGAGGTAGAGGATTAGCCTGTCCAATACTCGCATTTACACTCCCAACATCTCCGATTCCTCATTAGCAGCCATGCTGTAACACAAATGTTAACAACAATCCAAAGCAATATATAACATGTCGTTAGATAACAGGAGTGATATAAGCATGTTAGTATAACAGGATATACAGTAATATGTACCACATGCATAAACATGCTTCAAATGTAAGCACCTAGCCAACCATGCTAAGGCTACCCTTCACTCGTTCCCGGGTTCTCTAACCACTGCTCTGATACCACTAATGTAAGGACCCTAATCCTTAAGTGCGGAATAAAGGCATAATAGAGCTAAATAAATGATCAGAGTAGAGTAAACAAGTTGAGTCTATGAGCTTAAGCATTTACATGCCAAAATAAAGGACTACCAAAAGGATTAATTACATTTCAAACAAATGTATGTGTCCACTATAGTTTTACGCTACTCCTAGAGTAGGCACTATACAAAAGAATCCTGTCCTTTCATCTACCAAAGATGCTCGTGAAGCTCACTGTCTCAACCCGTTCAAGCCCATCTATCATGCCAAAAAGGTACCTACAAGGACAACCCCCAAACATGAGCAATAATAATCATTCATATTCAACGCAATATGAAGATAAAGCGTAAATGCATAATCAATATAAAACACTTCCTGTTTTCCCCATGCATTTCAAACGCTTCCCGTTTGGTTGTCCCTGTACCATAACTCATGAGTATAATCAATAGATTATTTTTTTGTGGCCAAAACATGTCATGATATCATATACCATCTCAACTGTACCACATATTGGTCACCATTCCCTAGTCTGTCGATCACAATGTATTTTAATGCCCCTCGCTTATATTCATATGGGCGGCATAGGATAACCTCGCTACAATGGACATGCGGCGCTCCCACCCCTCGCTTCACAGAGAGCGGCAAATACCCTTTCCTCGCCCCATATGACAACCACGCTCAAATGTGACATGCGGCGCTCCCACCCCTCGCTTCACATTTAGCGGAACCAATACAAAAAGCGGCAAGCATTAAAATCATCAAAGGATGACCACGACTCATGGGATGTGCATCCAATAATCATAATATGCATCTAACATCAATGTGCATAAATTACCATGTATATGCATCCACTATGCAATACCTCATATGGCATAAATAAACATGTATATGCATCCACTATGCAATACCACATATATACTCGCATCCACAATGCATAAACAATGAGCACATAAAATACATGTTACCGTTGGGTGCCCGTACGTCCACTACGTACCTTTCCAAAATGTGGAATGTGGTTGGACCTCAATTCCTTGGCTGCGTTGCCACCTGGGTTGGTTCTACATATTCACAAATACCAATATTAGAACCCAATAATAGTCCAATACCAAAAATCCCACAAAAACACCCAAAAACATTAATTTTGGTGTCTCGCGATCGATCGCCATCAAGCCCCGATCGATCGCGAGAACACACTGCCTCGCCCAACATTTTTAAACAATCCGCGATCGATCGCGGAGCTAGCGCCGATCGATCGCGGCCTCGCCGATCGATCGCGCCAAGCTCGCGATCGATCGCTGAGGCTTACTGCCTCAGCCCTGTTGCTCGCGATCGATCGCGAGAAAAACGCCGATCGATCGCCGAGCTGTGGTCAAGCGGGGTTTGGGCACTATTCACCCATCTTCAACCCCAACTCATCTAAACCCACATACACCAACATTAACCAATACCAATAACTCAAAACCAACACTAAACATCATAACAAACTCAAATATACTACATCCAACCAAAATATTACCAAAACCATAACACCCAACACAAACCCATTTTAAAACCTTCAAAACCCAACTAAACTCAACCAAAACCTTACAAAATTAAAACATGAGGTACCCATACCTCTTGGGGATCTCAAATCACCCAACAGTCTTCCACAAATCAAAGTTTGCAAGGTCTCCTCTTCACCTCAAAGGTGGAACTCGAAAATTAAGGGGAAGGGAAGGGTTTGGGTGATATTTTGGTAAAGTAAGAGTGAGGGATGTAAAGTGGGGTTTGGGGGATAAAATGAGTATATTTAATTAAAAGCCAACCAAAGCAATTCCATGGTGTATAAAACACCCCAACATGATATTTTTCAAAGCACTTACTCAAAATGCACCAAAATATCAATTAACACATGATTTCTCAAAAATTGCTAACCAAGGCAAATCATGCTTCCCATAATATTTACCCAACATGCACCACATGCACCCTAAAATGCAATCCCGGGTCACCCTATCCACATGACCATGCATTTCCACATAAGATAAATAAATCCCAACACATAATCAATTACCACATAATTAATCATGTAATCACAATTAATGCACCAATTAGCAATTAACCATTTCGGGGATGTCACAAGCAGCATCGTACATGTTGTACCTGTTTCAACAGAAACAGCCCCCACACAGGGTGAGCACACTCCAACGCAATATTCAATCACAAATCAACATACAAAATCATAATGCAACAATTTAGATTATTCAAAACTCATAAAATATACTCCCTGTACAATTCCGAATCTATATAGCTTCCACACACTGTTCCTGTTTCAAACTCACGCGCTTCATAATGTCAAGTTTAGTATTGTCACTGAAAATGTAATACTCAACAACACTTATGAATTCAATACAATGACAATATATTATTTATGCTCAAACATAAATAGTTCAACATCAATGTGAACCTGGTTATCCCAATGTAACCCTTGTTATCCCACCATCTCATTCTCGATACTTTCTCATATCGCTCATGCCCACGGCATCACTACTCAACAAGTATAATTGGACCACGTACCACTACTTGTCCCCCATAACTCGTATATGAAACTCAATTATTAAAGTCAAACACTTACCTGAATCATCATATTCAAATTTGCATGTATACATGAATGTATAGATACTAGATATACCTGCTCGTACGTCACCACGTACCTTATAGTAGACAACGTGAACAAGCTATCATCAACGTCCAAAGTCTCCTGTAGAGTCTATATCGAATATAAATTCAATATTAGCTCATAACCCAAGCAATGAATATCCATCAAATAGTTCTTACTTTCATTTCCATATCACAAATTAATTAACTCAATATTATGAATCAATTCATAATCAATACTTTGGAAGCACACATCCTCACATTAATCATGATATAATATTGGTAATGCAAAATCCCATTTTCTCCCATCATCCGCTACATCACACACATGATGCAGGATACACACACCCATACGTGCAAGTTCACGCCCAACTCACATAGCAGTTCACTAGACACGCAAGTTCAACAGAGGGAAAGGAAGTGTAAGGGTGTATGCATAATAATATCCAACTAGTGTCTAACTAAAACAATCCAATTAAGCCAATTAACATGTTCCACAATTATTCAAACCCACACCGAGGTGATTCAAACCAAGACATGAAAGAAAGGATCCATGAAGATACAAGATTCTACCCTCTTAAATCTAATTCCCATAATCCCATCATAAAGTCATTTATTGATTAAATTCCACTTTAACAATTTAAAGATGCATTGGATTCCAAAATTCTTGATTTAGAACTCACTACTAAGAGTAGTAATTCAATAAAGTAACATAGAT
This sequence comes from Haberlea rhodopensis, assembly GCA_907163345.1. NCBI lineage: Eukaryota > Viridiplantae > Streptophyta > Magnoliopsida > Lamiales > Gesneriaceae > Haberlea > Haberlea rhodopensis. Next base: position 804,777 of record CAJQUN010000134.1, on the reverse strand, counting down.
CAACAATACATGCCATGATACACATTCAAGCATATACATCACCATAATTTCTATTCCATGTTAACACATACCATACATGCCTCTAAAGGTAATATAATCCACACCATAACCCAACACTCACCAAAATATTACAATGGCTACAAACCATAGAAGTCAATTCTTTTCACCACCTATTAGCAACTAACAAGGTTTAGACCCTCACTTGAATCACATTTTAAGCATATTAACAAACACCTTCCATGGATGATTTTAGTCATCTTTTAACCAACAATAATACTAGTCAAGACATATTCCACAATTTATTTTCAACAATTAACCATTCAATAAAGTGAGCCCCCATCAACTTCCAACAATCAAAACATTCATCATGCTATCCTCTTCCCAAATACAACACTTCAATACATGAAGGAATATATACATACACACCATCTTCACCCACAAACACATGTTGGACACACACGCACACACACTGCTGCACACACACGAACACACACTAACAACCCTTCCAAAATGCTAGCAAAATCGAACCAAAACTTCATCAAAAATTCAAGGGATTTCAGGTGAATAACGACAGAGGGGCGAGGAAGACTACCCACAAAAAAATTGGAAGAAAATCGCCCCAAAATCGGATGAATTCGGGATTTTTACCGCTGCGCTTCCTTGCAAGATCCGAACGCAATCCGCGACAAAACTTCATGTTCTTGGTATGGAAAGAAGCGCCTGGGAGAGACGAAGGTGATGGCGGTTCGGACGCGCCGGAAGGAGCTCGGACGGCGGCGGGCGCGCGGCCTGAACGGCTCGGGGTCGAGCAGCAGCGAAGGAAAGGGGATCGGGATTTTCAGTGCGTGTATTTACACATTTTACTGTGTGTCCGAAAAATGCCCAACATAACATATTTATTTTTGTATCCTGACCCGGTTTTGTACATCGAAGTGTCGCCGGTGCACTGATATATTATTTATAAACAACGATTGGGATTTATACACACTCCAAAAACCCAAAACTTAAATTCTTCATTTTAATTAATTTATCTCTAAATATTACCGGATTATATTTTACAATCTCAAAATATTTTATGATCCGATTAACTTGTCAGTTGACCTTCACTTGGTCAATTCCACTTCTAATCAATTAATTCAAAAATTAATTATCAATAAAATCTAAATCATATTTAGTCCAACAAATGATTAATAATAATCAGGACATCACAGAGTTCGAGAGGATGATGTACAGAAGACAGCTTTCAGGACTAGGTATGGGTACTATGAATGCCTAGTCATGCCTTTTGGGGTGACGAATGCCCCAGATGTTTTTTTGAGCCTGATGAACATGGTGTTCCAACCGTATTTGGATCAGTTCGTCATTGTTTTCATTGATTTGGAGGCATTACTTGTATGGTATGACGTTTACTATCTTTCGGACCATAAGAGCCTTGAGTTTCTATTCACACAGGCTGAGTTGAATATGCGCCAAAGAAGACGGATGGATTTACTCAAGGATTATGACTGTGAGATTAAGTACCATCCTGATAAAGCAAATTTGATAGCAAACGCCTTAAGTCGGAAGGTGAAAGAGTACTGCTGAGGATGTCATGAGTTTATCAGCTCTGATGACTTCTTATTGCCATCTGGGCTATGATTTCGATGTGAACACGTCGTCGGTGCGAGTGTCGACCTTATTGACTGAGCCAGACATATTTGAGGCTATCAGGAAAGCCCAGAGGTCGGATGATGAGGTTCAAAGATGGTCGTCAATAGTACTTCGAAGTCAGCCATCAAAGTTCAGAGTGGCTGAGGATGATTCCTTAAGACTCGGCAACCGCTAGGTAGTGCCGAGGGCACCAGAGTTACGCTAAGGAATCTTGCATCGTGCTCATAGCAGCAGGTTTAGCATCCACCCAGGAGGAAGAAAGACGTATAAGGACCTATGTGGTCAGTTCTGGTGGAGACGGATGAAGCGTGATGTGATCGCTTTTGTTAAAAGATGTTTGATCTGCCAGCAAGTAAAGGCAGAAAGACAGAGGCCTGGTGGCGAGCTGAAGAGCTTGGAGGTACCTAAGTGGGAGTGGGAGCACATATCTATGGATTACGCGACCCACTAGCCAAGGACGGCCTCGGGATTCGATGCGATTTGGGTGATCATAGATAGGCTGACGAAGTGGCTCACTTCATCCCTTATCGCGTGTCTTTCACATACCTAAAGATGGCCCAATTATATGTGTGGGATGTGGTGAGGTTGCATGGGGTTCTAGTCTCGATTGTGTCTGACAGAGACCCAAGGTTTACTCCACATTTCTGGGAGGGTCTTCAGACAGCTTTGGGAACAGAGGTGAGACTGAGTACAGCTTATCACCCTCAGTCAGACGGCCAGATAGAGCGTACCCTTCAGACGCTCGAGGACATGTTTAGGGCATGTGTATTGGAGTTTGATACTCCGTGGCAAGATTCTATACCACTGGTAGAGTTCTCCTATAATAACAGCTATCAGGCGAGCATTCAAATGGCCCCTTTTGAAGCTCTCTATGGACGACGATGTAGGTCACCGCTGTATTGGTAGGACTTGACTAGTAAAGCGGTCGGAGGACCGGATATGATTAAGGAAATGGAAGAAAAGATTAAGATGATACGCCAAAAGATGAAAGCAGCTCAGGATAGGCAAGCAGCCTATGCCAATAAGCGACGGCGGCCGCTAGAATTTCAAGTGGGGGAGACAAGGTCTTCTTGAAGATCTCACCCTTCAGGGGTGTAGTTCGTTTTGGTATGCGGGAAAAGTTATCTCCGAGGTATGTTGGGCCGTATGAAGTATTGCAGCGTATCGGTACTTTGGCCTACCGTTTGGCTCTACCGCCGTCTCTATCTGGTATTCATGATGTCTTTCATGTCTCTATGTTGCAGAAGTATGAGCCAGATCCGTCTCATGTATTGCAGCCTACTGAAGTGCAGTTGGACTCAGATGTATCCTACGTAGAACGACCGGTCAGAATTCTGGATCGAGAGGATCGCAGACTACGAAGCAAGGTTATACCGATGGTCAAAGTTCAGTGGGATCGTCGGGGTGTCGAGGAGGCTACGTGGGAGACGGAACGACATATGGTTCAGCACTACCCGGAACTATTTTCTGGTATGATTTATGTTTAGTTTCATTTTGGGTAAGTGCATGCGATTTCGAGGATGAAATCTTATAAGTAGGGGAGTAATGTGATGACCCCGAAATGATTAATTGCAATTAAGGCATTAATTATGTTTATACGATTAATTATATGGATAATTGATTTACGTGTTGAAATTAATTATCACGATGAAATGCTTAGTCACATGATAGGCATGACCCGGGGGTTACGTTTCAAGGTGCATGTTATGCATGATAGAAAATGGGGTGTTAACATGATTTAATTGTGTTGATTGTTAATTATGAGGAAAGTATGGATTTAATGAAGTTGGTTGCATTTTTTGTAAAATGCTTTTAAAATACCATGTTGGGGCATTTTATACATCATATTAATTTTTGGGTACAATTTAATTAACCCATATACCCCACTATACCCTCTTTCCCCTCACCTTACCCTTTTCACTCTTAAATCCCCAAATTCATCCCAACCCTATCATTTCATCCCATTTTCGTCCAAGCCAAGGAGGAGGAGGAGAAATCCTTGCACACTCTCCATTTGTTGAAATCTTAGTAAGATTTTGGATCCTCAAGAGGTATGGAACCAATCCTAAAGTTTTTATTATGTTTGGTTTTGAAATGGGATGATTTTGAAGTGTTTATGTGGGTTTGTTTTGGGTATATGTTATGCATGTTTGGGGTATGATTTTTGGAGTGTTTTACGTGGGTTTTAGTGGGTTATGATGTTGTTGTTGTTGTAGGAATGTTTGGGTTCGAATGGTTTAAGATGGAGCTTGAAAAATGCTCAAAAATGGTGAAAAATCGCGCACCAGCAGTGTGATATCCCCGAAATGACTATGTCATTTAATCATTTATTTATATTATGAGGATTTTAGTGTTAATTCATGAGGTTGAATTAATATTGTTGAGGAGTTACATTTCAGGGTGCATGCGATATATATTGGGTTTTTGGGGTTGTGGCATGATTATTTGGGGTGTATGATATTTTTTTTATGAAGCATGTTTAAATGGGAATTGAAGTATTTTATTGAGAAAATACTATAAAATATCATGTGAGGATATTTTAATACATCGTGCTAAATACCGGAACCAAAACATAACACATCACTTAACCCACCACTCAACCACCCCCCTTGACCCATACCCTGCTGCCAGCTGCTTCCCCATACCACTTGCCCCATCTCCCACTCCACCTTTCCATGTCTGAAACCCCTCCAATTCTCTCCCAAAAATCGTCCAACAGCTGCTAAGGAAGTTAGGGAGGAGATCTTCCATTTTCACTGCTTGGAAAGCTTGTAAAAATCGGAGCAAAAGAGGGTGAGAAACCATGTTCTGTTTTGGGTCAAGTTGTGTTTTGAGTCATGTTTTTACTTGGTGTAAAAATGGCATGATAGCTTAGGTTTTGTTGAACCTTCGAATTAAGTTCATTTATGGTGTTATTATGAAGCTTCCAGTATTTTTCCTTGAGCATGTTACATGTTTTATGTGGAAGATTTAAGCATGTAAAGTATAGTGTTCGAAAATCTGTGTAATGTGTGTGCCCTGTTTTTCTGGAAAATATGGGATGGGAGTGAAATTGTGAAGGTGATATCATGCATGTTAGCTAGGTTTTTGGTAAACCTTTGGGTTGAGTACATACATGGTAGTTTTGTGAAGCCCTTGACATTTTTATTCGAGCAAACTTCATGACTTTTATGGTAGATTTTATTGCTTGAAAGTGGGTACTCAAAAATCTGGGCAGGAAGACAATGCCCTGTTTTTCAGAAAAGTTGGTTGAGTACTGATGTTAATGGGCAATTTTAATGCATGTGGGTTTGTGTTTGGGGTATATGTTTTATATGAATACACTCAGGGTAGTGTATTGTAGCTACTAGCATGTTTGTTTGGGCATGTTGTATGTCTTACATGTTAGATCGAAGGGTATGAAAATCAGTGTTAGAGAATTCTGGAAATCGCGCAAAGGAGCAGAGTTGGCGATCGATCGCCAAGGAGGCGAGATCAATCGCGACGTTCCAGTGGGTTTTGGCGATCGATCGCCAATAAGGGGCGATCGATCGCTGATTTCATAATTTTGGTATACGAGGCAGTAGCATCTCGCGATCGATCGGGGCTAAGGGGCGATCGATCGCGAGATGACTTTTTAGGGTAAATGTGATTTTTATTTGAGTTTTGATTTCCGGATTATTATGAGGTGCCTAATATTGTGTTGTGTGGTTATGTAGAACCATCACAGGTGCCAGGACAGCCGAGGAGATAAAGTCGGTTGACTCCTCTATCTTTTGGAAAGGTACGTAAGCGACGTACGGGCATCCCAATGGTAACATGTATTCTATGGTTGTGTTTTTGACACATGATGAATGCATTGTGATGCATTAAGAGCTTGATACATGTTATTATGCATTGTGATTGCATATTGTGATGTGGAATAAAAGAGGTGTATTCCACGAGTCAGGGGTGATCACAGTGAAGGTTTTAATGCTTACGCTTTACCGCTAAATATGTGGAGCGGGAGGGGGGAGGCTCGCTTGCACATGGAGGCGGAGTATACCATACTAAGCGAGGATGAGATACCGCTTGTATGAAGAAGCGAGGATGAGATACCGCTTGTTTTGAGATTATGAAGCGAATAAGCATTAAAATAACTGATGATGACTGACTCGAGAAAAAGAGATGATATGTCATGACATTTATTTATGAAGCCATATGTTCATATTGTGATTTGTTTATGAATTATGGTACATGGTACAGGGACAACCAATAGGCGTTGTAAATGCGATGAAAATACAGGAAGTGTTTTGTATTTATGATATATGCGTTTACGCCTTATGTATTCATATTGTGTTATATATGAATAGCTATGTGCTCATGTATTGGGGGTTGTCTTTGTAGGTGCTTTTGCTAAGGAGAACTAGGGTCGGAGCTGATACTTTGAGCTGTAGGAGTACTACTACAATAGCAGGACAGAGTTCTTTTGCGTAGTCTCTACAAGTAGTAGAGTAGAACTATAGTGTCACTCATTTTGTTTTGAGGAATGAAACAATTTTCTTTTGGAAAATTTTTTATTGGTACACGTGACTCTTAAGCTCAAGATGTCAACACGATTAAACACTTTGATATTGCATGATTAGTTCTCATAATTGCACCTTACATTATGTTTAAGTATCGGGGTCTCACAGTTGGTGGTATCAGAGCAGTGGTTAGATAACCAGGGAAGAGTGAAGGGTAGCCTTTAGAGACAAGTTGGCTAGGTATTCATTGTTGGGCATGTTATGCATGTGATGCATATTGTTGTATAAGTGTTATACTAACATGCTTTTGAATATGATACTCTTGTTATCTAAGGGCTTATACTATGAACTGCTTTTGGTATTGTTGTTAACTCTTATGTTGCAGCATGGCGGCTATTAACCTTGAGAACCTCAATGAAGAGGTAGGAGATATGGGCAGTATGAATGCTAGTGTTGCTCAAATGAATCCTTTACCCCCACCTGCTGTGGGCGTGGAGCCCAGTGCACAGATGTTATTACCAGGGGAGCTCAGTTTGACACAGTTTCTGAACTTTCGTCCACCCTATGTTTGAGGGGACCGATTCTGGAGAAGGGGCCGAAGAGTGGCTGGAACGGATAGAGCAGATACTTGTGACTGCGCCCTGTGCACGTACCGCATGGCTGAGGTTAGCCGAATTTCAGATGGTGAAGAAGCCTTCTATGTGGTGGAAGACCATTGTGATGGAGCTGAGGGCTCAAGGTATGGTGGTAGACTGGACTATATTCAGGACCCGATTCCTTAACCGGTATTTTTCTGCAGCCGCCAGACAAGTAAAGGAAGACGAGTTCAATAGTTTAAAGCAAGGCAGTCTGTCAGTGTCAGACTACGCTATGCAGTATTCCTCACTACTGAGGTATGTACCTCATATTGCTGTCAGCAGTCATGCCAAGATGAGGAACTTCCTGAAGGGACTGAGGCCAGAACTGTTTGATCGGGTTGTCTCCAACAACCCCAGCTCTTTTGATGACGCCCTTGACTAGGGCAGAGCTAGCAGAGATTGCAGTGGGAGCATACAAGGACGTTGTACCCCCTTTCGTACCGCCACAGAGGCCTATTACTGATAATTTGAGGCCACGAGGGGATCAGTTCAAGGCTCGTGGGGCCTCATCATCTTCCAGATTTGGTGGGAATGAAGTCCCAAGGTCAGAAACAAAGCAATCGGGGGCCTACACAAGGGAGTAAGGCAGGAGGGGACAGGTGTGAACGCTGTGGAGGATTTCACTTGTCACGTGACTGCCGAGGCTGTTATGTTTGAGGCAAGGTGGGCCACTTAGCTCGGGCTTGCCCCAATCGGGTAGGTCAGGCAGACTCTGGGCCGAATAGGCCAAGATTTGACGCTAGGACGGCACCACCAAGACAGCAGTTTGTGCCTCGACCACAGGGAGGTCAGGCGACAGGACCGCCGCAGGGACAAGTGTATGCTTTGACGCGAGAGCAGGCAGAGGCAGCCCCTGGAGGAGGTGATTGATGGTACGTGTTACTTACTTACGTACCCTGCATTTATTTTGATAGATACAGGTGCTTCCCATTCTTTTGTATCTATTTCTTTTATGGAGAGACACCACTTGTGCTCGTCTCTGTTACCCACGCCTCTCATGGTCTCGACACCCACTGGGGAAGCATGTGATTGCAGACCTACTGTTATCTGATTGCCTCATTTATTTTGAGGGCAATGATCTGAGGGCCGATCTGATTCAGTTAGAGATGGCAGATTTTGACTGCATTATCGGCATTGATGTGTTGAGCAGATACCGAGCTGTGGTAGATTACCGACAGAGGATGGTACGTTTTCTTTCTGATCAGGGGTTCCAGTGGAATTTTTTTGGGGACGGCTCTCGTCCAAACAGTGATCTCAGCGGTTAAGATGTCGCGGTTATTGGAACGTGGCCACATGGGCTACCTTATTTATACCGTGAATGCATCAGAAGAGAAGGGAGTGAGAGCCGAGGACATTCCAGTTGTGGCGGAGTTCATTGATGTGTTCCCAGATGAGATTCTGGGGTTTTCGCCTGTCAGGGATGTTGAGTTCGCCATTGAGCTGCTGCCAGGGACTTCTGCTATTTCTCGTGCCACATACAGGATGGCACCGGCAGAGCTGAGAGAGCTGAAGGTACAGTTACAGGAGCTCCTCGACAAGGGATACATTCGTCCTAGTGTATCGCCTTGGGGTGCACAAGTCTTGTTCGTTTAAAAGAAGGATGGTTCAATGCCTCTGTGCATTGACTACAGGCAACTGAACAAGGCCACAGTGAAGAACAGGTATCCACTTCCTGAGGATTGATGATCTTTTCGACCAGCTGCAGGGTACAGAGGTGTACTCAAAGATAGACTTGAGGTCAGGCTATCATCCAGGTGCGGGTTAGAGCTGGCGATGTCCAAAAGACGGCTTTTAGAACTTGGTATGGACACTATGAGTTCTTGGTGATGCCTTTCGGTGTGACAAATGCACCTGCAGTCTTATGAGCCTGATGAACAGAGTATTTCAGGAGTACCTCGATCAGTTTGTGATCGTATTCATTGATGACATCCTCGTCTATTCAATGAATGAGGAGGATCATGCTGATCATCTGAGGATAGTACTCCAGATCCTCACAGATCATCAGTTGTATGCCAAACTCAGCAAGTGTGAGTTTTGGCTGAGCAGTGTATCATTTTTGGGCCATATCATATCACAAGAGGGGATATCAGTAGACCCGAGGAAGATAGAGACAGTTATGGATTGGTCTGCCCCTACTTCAGTCAGTGAGATTCAAAGTTTTTTTGGTTTGGATGGCTATTACCGACGTTTCGTCGAGGGTTTCTCAAAGATCGCCAAACCACTTACACAACTGACTCAGAAGGGAGTCCCATTCTATTGGTCAGAGGCTTGTGAGCAGAGTTTCCAGGAATTAAAGCACAGACTGACTACGGCACCAGTTCTGCTAATTCCCAGGGAGAACAAAGGATTTGTTCTTTATACTGACGCATCGCTATAGGGCCTAGGATGCGTACTGATGCAGGACAGACATGTAGTGGCTTATGCTTCTAGAGAGTTGAAGCCACGCGAGACGAGGTATCCAGTCCATGATTTGGAGTTAGCGGCTATAGTGTTTGCCTTGAAGATATGGCGACACTACTTATATGGTACCTCATTTACCATCTTCACTGATCAGAAGAGCCTGAAGTTCTTGTTTACACAGGCTGAGCTGAATATGAGGCAGAGGAGATGGATGGACCTGCTGAAGGATTATGACTGTGAAATCGAATACCCCCCGGGAAAAGCAAACCTGACAGCCGACGCTTTGAGTCTGAAGGTGAGGAGTACAGGGGAGGATGTTATGAGTTTATCAGCTATGTTTGCCTCCTACTGTCAGTTTGGTTTGGATTTCGAGGTATCTTCTTCACCGGTACAGGTTTTAACCTTGTTAGTTGAGCCTGTTATTTATGATCACATCAGGAAGGCTCAGGGGACCGACGTAGAGGTTCAGAGATGGTTGTCAGTAATTCGTTACAGGTCAGTCGTCAAAGTTCAGGACGGCTGAGGACTGGTTCATTGAGGATGGGAGACCGATGGGTAGTCCCGGATGTACCTGAGTTACGTCGAGGAATATTACAGCGAGCACATTGCAGCAGGATGAGTGTCCACCCGGGCGGGAAGAAGATGTATAAGGATCTACGCAGCCAGTTCTGGTGGTGGCGTATGAAACAAGATGTCACCTCATTCGTCAAGAGATGTTTGATCTGTCAGCAGGTGAAGGCTGAGATGGCAGAGGCCTGGAGGTGAGCTAAGGAGTTTGCAGATACCCGAGTGGAAGTGGCAGCACGTGTCTATGGATTTCGTGACCCACTTACCGAGGACTGTTTCTGGTTTTGATGCTATATGGGTAGTCGTCGACAGATTGACTAAGAGTGCTCATTTCATTCCCTACTATATGATCTTCACGTACTTGAGGATGGCACAACTATATGTTAGGAGATGTGGTGAGACTGCATGGGATCCCTGTTTCGATTGTGTCTGATCGAGATCCGCGGTTTACATCTCACTTCTGGGAGGGTCTTCAGTCAGCCTCTAGGTACAGAGTTGAGGTTGATCACAGCCTATCATCCCCAGACGGACGGACAGACCGAGCGTACGATACAGACGCTCGAAGATATGTTGAGGGCTTGTGTGTTGGAATTCGATACTTCTTGGCAGGGCTCGGTGGCCTTAGTAGAGTTCTCGTACAACAACAGCTACCAGGCAAGCATACAGATGGCTCCTTTTGAGGCCCTCTATGGTAGACGTTGTAGGTCACCTTTGTGTTGGGACGACGTGGATCGCAAATCAGTCGGAGGACCAGATTTGATCCGGGAAATGGAAGAAAAGGTAAAGGTGATAAGACATAAGATGAAGGCAGCTCAGGACAGACAGGCAGCGTATGCCAATCAGCGGCGAAGACCGTTGGAGTTTCAGTTGGGCGACAGAGTCTTTCTGAAGATCTCACCTTTCAGGGGTGTGGTACGGTTTGGTATGCGGGGGAAGTTATCCCCGAGATATGTGGGGCCGTACGAGATCTTGCAGCGTGTTGGTACTCTGGCTTACCGGTTAGCTTTACCGCCCTCCCTATCTGGCAATCACGATGTATTTCATGTGTCTATGTTACGGAAGTACGAGCCAGACCCTTCTCATGTGTTGCAGCCTTCCGAGGTTCAGATAGAGTCCGATGTTTCCTATGTGGAGCAGCCTATCATTGATTTTGGATAGGGCAGACCGCAGGCTTCGAAACAAAGTTATTCCTATGGTCAAGGTTCAGTGGGATCGTAGGGGTGTCGAGGAGGCCACGTGGGAGACAGAGCGACACATGGTGCGGCACTATCCAGAACTGTTTTCTGGTATGTGATTTATATTTTATTTTATTTTGGGTAAGTGCATACTGATTTCGAGGGCGAAATCTTATAAGTAGGGGAGTATTGTGATATCCCCGAAATGACTATGTGATTTAATCATTTATTTATATTATAAGGATTTTAGTGTTAATTCATGGGGTTGAATTAATATTGTTGAGGAGTTACATTTCAGGGTGCATGCGATATATATTGGGTTTTTGGGGTTGTGGCATGATTATTTGGGGTGTATGTTATTCGTTTTGGTGAAGCATGTTTAAATGGGAATTGAAGTATTTTATTGAGAAAATACTATAAAATATCATGTGATGATATTTTAATACATCGTGCTAAATACCGAGACCAAAACATAACACATCACTTAACCCACCACTCAACCACCCCCCTTGACCCATACCCTGCTGCCAGCTGCTTCCCCATACCACTTGCCCCATCTCCCACTCCACCTTTCCATGTCTGAAACCCCTCCAATTCTCTCCCAAAAATCGTCCAACAGCTGCTAAGGAAGTTAGGGAGGAGATCTTCCATTTTCACTACTTGGAAAGCTTGTAAAAATCGGAGCAAAAGAGGGTGAGAAACCATGTTTTGTTTTGGGTCAAGTTGTGTTTTGAGTCATGTTTTTACTTGGTGTAAAAATGGCATGATAGCTTAGGTTTTGTTGAACCTTCGAATTAAGTTCATTTATGGTGTTATTATGAAGCTTCCAGTATTTTTCCTTGAGCATGTTACATGTTTTATGTGGAAGATTTAAGCTTGTAAAGTATAGTGTTCGAAAATCTGGGTAATGTGTGTGCCCTGTTTTTCTGGAAAATATGGGATGGGAGTGAAATTGTGAAGGTGATATCATGCATGTTAGCTAGGTTTCTGGTAAACCTTTGGGTTGAGTACATACATGGTAGTTTTGTGAAGCCCTTGACATTTTTATTCGAGCAAACTTCATGACTTTTATGGTAGATTTTATTGCTTGAAAGTGGGTACTCGAAAATCTGGGCAGGAAGACAATGCCCTGTTTTTCAGAAAAGTTGGTTGAGTACTGATGTTAATGGGCAATTTTAATGCATGTGGGTTTGTGTTTGGGGTATATATTTTATATGAATACACTCAGGGTAGTGTATTGTAGCTACTAGCATGTTTGTTTGGGCATGTTGTATGTCTTACATGTTAGATCGAAGGGTATGAAAATCAGTGTTAGAGAATTCTGGAAATCGCGCAAAGGAGCAGAGTTGGCGATCGATCGCCAAGGAGGCGAGATCGATCGCGACGTTCCAGTGGGTTTTGGCTATCGATCGCCAATAAGGGGCGATCGATCGCTGATTTCATAATTTTGGTATACGAGGCAGTAGCATCTCGCGATCGATCGGGGCTAAGGGGCGATCGATCGCGAGATGACTTTTTAGGGTAAATGTGATTTTTATTTGAGTTTTGATTTCTGGATTATTATGAGGTGCCTAATATTATGTTGTGTGGTTATGTAGAACCATCACAGGTGCCAGCACAGCCGAGGAGATAAAGTCGGTTGACTCCTCTATCTTTTGGAAAGGTACGTAAGCGACGTACGGGCATCCCAACGGTAACATGTATTCTATGGTTGTGTTTTTGACACATGATGAATGCAATGTGATGCATTAAGAGTTTGATACATGTTATTATGCATTGTGATTGCATATTGTGATGTGGAATAAAAGAGGTGCATTCCACGAGTCAGGGGTGATCACAGTGAAGGTTTTAATGCTTACGCTTTACCGCTAAATATGTGGAGCGGGAGGGGGGAGGCTCGCTTGCACATGGAGGCGGAGTATACCATACTAAGCGAGGATGAGATACCACTTGTATGAAGAAGCGAGGATGAGATACCGCTTGTTTTGAGATTATGAAGCGAAGAAGCATTAAAATAACTGATGATGACTGACTCGAGAAAAAGAGATGATATGTCATGACATTTATTTATGAAGCCATATGTTCATATAATGATTTGTTTATGAATTATGGTACATGGTACAAGGGACAACCAATAGGCGTTGTAAATGCGATGAAAATACAGGAAGTGTTTTGTATTTATGATTTATGCGTTTACGCCTTATGTATTCATATTGTGTTATATATGAATAGCTATGTGCTCATGTATTGGGGGTTGTCTTTGTAGGTGCTTTTGCTAAGGAGAACTAGGGTCGGGGCTGATACTTTGAGCTGTAGGAGTACTACTACAATAGCAGTACAGAGTTCTTTTGCGTAGTCTCTACAAGTAGAAGAGTAGAACTATAGTGTCACTCCTTTTGTTTTGAGGAATGTAACTATTTTCTTTTGGAAAATTTTATTGGTACACGTGACTCTTAAGCTCAAGATGTCAACACGATTAAACACTTTGATATTGCATGATTAGTTCTCATAATTGCACCTTACATTATGTTTAAGTATCGGGGTCTCACAAGCAGGTGGCGATCGATCGCCTGAAATGAGGAGATCGATCGCCGATAGCCAGTAGCCATTTCGCGTAGCAGGCGATCGATCGCCTCAAATGAAGCGATCGATCGCCGCAAGGCAAAAAGTGAGGCGATGGATCGCCTCAGGTAGCGATGGATCGCCACTGTTTAAAAAGTGGAAAATGATGATTTTTGTTGAATTTTTGGTATTTGGCTATTGTTTAGCTTCTAATATCAATTTGTATGGTTATGTAGAACCATCCCAGGTACCCACAACTTCACGGAGATAAAGTTCTACAACTTCTCCATTTTTGGAATTAAGGTACGTAAGAGACGTACGGGCATCGGACGGTAAACCATACTCCTACACTATGATAATGCTATAATTGCATAAGTATTTACAATTTTTATGATGATGATTATGATAAGTAAGTTTATGATGATGATGTCTATGATGAATAAAGACGACAAGATGTTTACGATGATGTTATGATAAATGAAGATGATTTCTATGATGAATAAAGATGACAAGATGTTTATGATGATGATTATGATAAGTAAGTTTATGATGATGATGTCTATGATGAATAAAGACGACAAGATGTTTACGATGATGTTATGATAAATGAAGATGATTTCTATGATGAATAAAGATGACAAGATGTTTATGATGATGATTATGATAAGTAAATTTATGATGATGATGTTTATGATGAGTAAAGAGGATACGATGTCTATGAGGACGGTTATGATAAGTAATGATGATGTTAATATGATGTTTATATAATGATATGATGTTTATGATGTGGTAAGATGCCACAGGGTAAGATGCCCATATGGTAAGAGGCCATACGATGTTTATGATGTGGTAAGATGCCACAGGGTAAGATGCCCATATGGTAAGATGCCATACGATGTTTATGATATGGTAAGATGACATACGATAGGGTAAGATGCCTATATGCATGAATGTGAATCAGGGTCAACAAAAAAAGAAGTTAACGAATAACCAGCAAGTTTACTTAACTAAGATTTCGTACATTCACTGTTATATTTTGTTATGATGTTATAAGATGATGATGCTTATATGATGATGATGTTTATAAGATGATGATGTTATATGATGATGATGTTTATAAGATGATGATGTTATATGATGATGATGTTTATAAGATGATGATGTTATAAGATGATGATGCTTATATGATGATGATGTTTATAAGATGATGATATTATATGATGATGATGTTTATAAGATGATGATGTTATAAGAAGATGATGTTTATATGATAATGATGTTTACAAGATGATGATGTCTATAAGATGCTATGATGTTTGTGATGAATATTAAACTATATTACTAGAAATGGTAGAATGTTCGGTGGTTATTATGGGCAAGCGAGGAAGGTACTTGCCGCTGACATAACTAGCAAGTAGATACATCCGCTATCAAGGCGTAGCGAGGGGTATCACAATTCCGCTTTATGTCGAGCAAGGGGACCAATTATGCTGCTGTCATAATAGAACCAGGACAGTCCCATTTCTATATAACATTGTTGATTATGAGCATATATGTGAAGTATGATTTAATCATTTATGTCAAGAACTAATGATTATATGCATGACTATGAAACAGGGACAACCAAAGAGGGTTAATGCGATTAACCAGGAAGTATACGTTACCAATTACTTTCATGCATTTATTTTTTATGCCATTACCCTATGATGTTAAGTGATGATGTACATGCTCATGATGGGTTGTTCCTGTAGGTACACTTTTGGAGCGAAGGGCTAAGGGTCGGGTTGAGGCAGTGAGCTAAAAGGAGCATGAAAGAAGATAGGATACAGGACTTTTGGGATAGTCTCTACTCTAGGAGTAGTATAATTCTATCACTTTAACATTCATTTTGAGAATGTAATTAATTAAGTTTTGAAATTTCATTTTTGGCCTGTAATCTTAATAGCTCAAACTACAACAGGAACCTTAAGACGTTATTAATGCATGTTTAGTCCATTATATGTGTTTGAGATGATGTTAAGGTAGGAAGACCCTACAATACCACACCGGGATTTACACCATTAATCCCTGGGCATCACAATCCAATGCTTTCTTATGTTCCCTAAGGACTTTAAGAAGCTTTTCCTCGTTTTCACCTGTCAAGGACCAAGAAATAATGATTGGTAATGAATTTCTAGAATCTAAGAATACATACTTGAGATGCGATGGGAGAGTCTTTAGTTCGAGAGTGGGTGATTCTTCGATGGATGGCCGTTGAGGTTTAATGTCTCTTTGTCCTAACTCTCCAAGATGTTCAGTGGCTCGTTTCATGTAAGGAATGGTGTTGTTCAAATGAGCTATAATCTCAATTTCCTCTTTGTCATGTTATTTATCGGCTTCCACAAGGCATGCTTACATTTTATCTTTGAATGTACCTTGCAACACATCAACAGTCAAAGCATTAATAATATCAACACTAAAACACATGTGCTCGTCGTGTGGGTGTTGAAGTGCTGTAAAACATTAAACACAACTTGATCCTCCCCTACACGGAGAATCAACTTCCCTTGTTTAACATCTATGATTGCCTTTCCCGTTGCTAGGAACGGTCGGCCCAAGATTAGTGGTGTCTCCTTCTCCTCTTTCATATCTAGTACTAGAAAATCAACTGGGAAGATGAATTTGTCCACTTTGACTAATACATCTTCAATGATTCCTTGGGGGTATGTGATAGATCTATCCGCCAATTGCAGTGAAACCATAGTAGGTTTTTGCTCTCCTAGTCCCAACCTCCTGAAAATGGAAAAAGGCATCAAATTAATACTCGCACCCAAATCACACAATGATTTAGTAAATGAGACTGATCCTGTAGTTCAAGGTATAGTAAAACTCCCTGGGTCTTTTAACTTTGGAGGCATTTTGTTTTGCACAATTGCTGAGCACTCCTCCGTTAAGCTTACCATTTCGTATTCGCCCAACTTTTGCTTGTTAGAGAGAATTTCATTCAAAAACTTAGCATAACTAGGCATTTGAAGTAGAGCATCAGTGAATGATATATTAATATGCAATTTCTTAAATACCTCAAGAAACTTACCAAATCCAGCATCCATTTTAGCTATTTTTAATGCATCGTGAAATGGGGGAGGAATTACTACCTTATCAGTGTGTGTGATTGGTGTGGTGTTAGAATTCTTATCTTTTTCGGTTACCTTTTCCTCGGTCTTACCCTTGTCTTCAGTGGTGGTTCCACGTTGCTTCAGTCTGCGTCCTTAGCTCTTTTCCATTCCTTAGTGCTATGGCATTTGCTTGCTCCTTTGGATTCTTCACTGTATCACTTGGTAGTGTACCTTGAGTTCGTCCGGAAATCAATGTTGCAAGTTGCTTTACTTGTACTTCCAAGTTCTTTATAGATGCATCCTGATTTTGCATCCTAGTTTCAGTTGATGATATGAACTTGGTCATGAGCTTCTCCATACTCGGCTTAGGTACATATCCCGGTGGTGGTTGTGGATTCAACATGTTGTTTTGGTTGGACCATTACAAATTTGTATGATTCCTCCATCCCGGGTTGTAAGTATTTGAGTACGGGTTATTGGGTTGCCTGTTTCCTACATAATTAGCAGACTCATTAGACTGAGTAAATGGATTAGTTTCCTGGCATTCGATGCTTGGATGATTGCTTCCACATTAATCACAACTGATAACTTGAGCTTGCATCGCTGTCACGCTCATGCTATCAATCTTTTTATTCAATGCTTCTAAATGTGCCCAAATAGCAGTGATGTCGTCAATTTGATGAACTCCACTCGGTTTCTTTGGCACATTCCTCTCTGATTGCCATTGATAGTTATTAGAAGCCATCTCTTCCAAGAGTTCATAAGCTGCTTCCGGTGTTTTTCGCATGATGGATCCCCCTGAGGCTGCATCAATCATAGAACGGTTAGCTGAAAATAAGCCCTTATAAAAGGTTTGTACCTGGAGCCAAATAGGAAGACCATGATGTTGGCATCTCCTAAGAAAGTCCTTGAAACGTTCCCACGCCTCATATAAAGTTTCAGGATCATATTGCCCAAAAGTGGTGATATCGTTTCACATCTTCACAGTTTTGGAAGGGGTGAAATATTTAGACAAGAAAGCTTGAGTCATCCCCTCCCAAGTGGTAATGGATCCTGCAGGTAAAGAATTTAACCAAGCTTTAGTTTTATCTTTCAATGAAAAGGGAAATAACCGTAACCTGATGGCATCGTCAGAAATGCCATTGTGTTTGAATGTGTCACAAATCTCCAAGAAGTTGGAGATGTGAGCATCATCAGTGGCTGCTCCCCCAAACATTACTGAATGATGGATCATCTGAATTATTGCAGGCTTTATCTCAAAATTGTTAGCTTGAATACTTGGCCTCGTTATGCTTGACAGTGATCCATAGAAAGCTGGTTGTGCAAAGTCCATCATAGATCTTGGATTCGGTACTTCATTATCCGCGCCCCTACTTGATTGTTATCTGCCATCGTTCGAGCTTCCCGTATTCTCCTATGAAAAGTTCGCTCAATTTCTGGGTTAAAAGGCTCGAGTATGGGATGGCTACTCCTTAGCATGCACCAAGAAGATGACTACCTGTACAAATCAACCCAAAAGGAGAAAAACAAATGTAGTAAACCAAATAATAAAAATCGTCAAACGGGCAAAACCTAAAAAGAATGGCTAAATTACAATTAACTAATCTCGTATGATATTATACAAATTAGTCCCCGGTAACGGCGCCAAATACTTGATCGCTTTTATTTTAAACAATTAATTCCAGTGTAGTGATTTTATACCGCAAGTGCACGGTGTCAAGTTTTGGTATAATGGTTTAAAAGAAGGGATGTCGTAGCCACAGGGACTAACATATAAGTACCAAATAAAATTAGAAAAATTATATTTAGCCTACGAAATAGATGAATAATTAAATAATCAAAATAAATACTAAAATTTTTTTTTGAATCAACTCCTTTGAAGATGCGAAGGAATTCCACTCGAGAAATTTATCAAGATGTCGGTTCACTTGTGTTATCGTCAATGATTCGTTTGTAAAAACAATTACTAACCAATTAATTCTTAAGGTGACGGATTCCCGTAAAATATTCAATACACTTTCTCAAGCTATATTGCAACTAATATTAAATTGAAACAAGTAACTTTCGTTCACTTAATCACCAATTTAATATTGCATAAATCTCTATGAAAAACTCTAACTTTAAATCTTTCAATCCAAAGTTATCACATATGTGATTTAATTTCTCGATCTAAATTGTTAACATACAACATGATTTACTCAATCGTATTATAATTAAATCTCTCAATCTAAATTATAATTATCACAAATCAATCAAAGTTAACAAGGCTTTGATAGCATTAATATTATAAATCATGCATAAAAGAATCAATCCACTCAATAAACATTCAAATCATCAACTCAAACACAAGCTTCCATAATCTTGATAAAATAAACTTAGTTCATATTAAAATCAAAATAACAAGATGAATAAGTATTTCTCAACCAAATAAACATCAAGAATTTGAAAATAAAAACAAATAAAGTTTAGAAGTACGATAAACGAAGGAGTCGATTCCGTGCGTTGGAACGTGGCTTCTTCTCTTGCTTCCTTCCTTGCACTTCAAAGGATTTTTCTCTTAAATTGTGTGGATGTTGGAGGATGATAAGAGGCTGCTATGTAGTGTATGATATGATGTTCAACTCCCCAAATTCGTGCCCTAGGTCTGATATATATAGAAGAGGAGGTGGATGGAAGTGTTCCCAATGGACCAAACTCAATATGGTACTTTTTTTTCAGAAAACTCTGTCGCTCGATCAATCGAGAAAATGTCTCGATCGATCGAGCACTCTAATTTCTCGTCCATGAATTTCTCTGCCACGCTCGATCGATCGAGATCAACTGCCGATCGATCGAGCATCACTTCTTCTCAGTTGGCCAAATTCTCTGCCTCGATCGATCGATCGAGTATGTCAGTTCCCAATTCTTCATTTCTAGCCTCGATTTGGTCCGTTTTAACCATTCTAGCTCACTTCTTCCACTTCCGACCTAGATTCCTGAAACTAAACAAATACACACCAAAAAGCTTAACATCATCCAGGTATTAACATGAAAATCAGTAAACATCATTGCAAAATAAACGTAAAATTCACCCTTATCACTTCAACTACCTTAAACCATGACATTTTATTGCTGATTGTACAAAGCCAAAGAAGGATGGTCAAAAGAAAGCATCCAAGGACTACAAGAAGTCTAAGGAAAAGAGAATATCATCCAGCAGAGACAGAGATCAGAAAGTACTTGTTGTTGAGGAAAACACGAGCAAATGGGCTGATTCAGAATCAGAGGAATCTTCGAGCTCATCTAGTGAAAGTGAAGATGAAGGAGTCTACTGTCTCATGGCAAATGATGACAGTGAGGTAACTAAATGTACTCATAATGAACTCACTAATGCATTGCAGGACATGGTAAATGAGTATCAAATGTTGTATGAGTCCTTCGAGAACTATAAGACTAAACATTCAAGCCAACTCAAACAGTAGCACATTAAACTTGATTGTGAACAATCAAGGGAACTAGAATGCCTAAGGGGAAAAGTTAGTCTGTAAGGACCCCAAGCCCTTATTAATCAATATGTGTGGCACATGCTTTCAATAAAAATCGATCGGGAAACTCAGATGATACTTTTATCATTGAATGGCAAATACAAAATTTTCTTTAATACTCAATGTTATAAGATCATCATCCTAACAACAAATAGACTCATAAAGTTCGCCCATTACCATCCCCTTTACACCACTTTTTACATTGTGGACTTTTATAAAAATTTGGGCAGAGTCTCCCCATAAATTGAGCTATCCCGAAACAAAGGCACATCACATAATATAATTCCCGGCCAGGGAATACACAATACTCAACAGAATACAGAACACGAACTAAATTCCCAGCCAGGGAAGACACCACACAGTAAGACAACTAAAGTGGGTTTCAACACCCACATAATACATCAATGACTCTCATATCATTAGCAATTCTACCCTTAATTGCATGCATATAGAATGAAAGAGAGGAAGGCTCATGCCTTTATATACAACCCATATACAAGTATAACCGTGCTCACATGCGAGCATCATAAATGTATATATAAGTACACTATACGATACCGTGCTCCATCAAGCCCTGGTACCACGATCCTGGGAGTAAATCCAATCAACAGCTCGAGTTCAACTTCAAAGCCATCGATGTACCTGTTCACCTGCCCCAACAGAGACAGCCCCCACACGGGGTGAGCATACCAATTCCACAATTTCATAATCATAATGACATAATACATAATTTACAAAAATGTAAATATTGTGGAACATATGTGACACTTCCTGGATGGTATCATCCTCATCCTAGCGTACCCCTGTAATATCCCTATTCTCAAAACAGATAAATCATCAAATCTTGAATATGCAGTTAATCATCACATTGGTTAACCCTAGCCAGTTTCAAATTAACAATATCTCATTACATTTTCTTTATCAAAGAATTATCGTAATTCTAGATATCATGTAGAGATTTCCTTAACTTCCATTACCAATTAATCAACTCCTTGATTAACTTACGTCTCTGTTCCTATTCATAATAATAGGGAATGGAATATAGATATCTTGGATATCTAGTCAAATGCCACATCTCATCATTTGCTCGCTTCATAGTGGCAACATGTATTTCCTCACGTTAAACAAATAACAAATCAAGTTTCATTTCCCTTATCCTATAGGTTGTCACCTATATATATATATATCATGCATCACACTTGCAAAGATATAAATTAAAGACATGCTCGTACGCTAAACGTACCTTAAAACCTCGTAGTCCAAGCCAAACCTTGCTTGGGTTCCATGCCCCGAGGAATGATGTGCTAACACGATAAATAATTCACAATTATTTACGAACATGTAACCCATGCTCAAGAACATCCATAACCCTCAAAAATGTTGTCAACACACGACAATTAACCATTTAAAAGACCCGGGGCAGGGCACATGCAGGGAGGGAAAACGAATGAGACATTATCGAAAATTGCTCAAGAACACCCTTCAAATTTTCGAACCCTTAACATCACAATTCGAACCCAAACTAAGCACCATAATACATCTAAAACATGTAATAAACGACCCATAACAAGAATCACCACTCCCCTGCCAAAACCCCCAAAATTCGAACCCCAACCTCACGAAATTAGGGCAAATTTTCGAACCAAACATCACCAAAATACAGGGAATTACATGAGAAGCATGAAAAAGGGGTAAGGAAGGTTACCCATATGAAGATCGGAAGGAAAATCGCTCAAAATCGAAGAACCCTAGAATTTTGGGCGTCTGCGTTAATCTGGAATTCCGAATGCAAATCGTGATGAAACTTTGAATTGCCGGTGTGGAAAGCTGCGCCTGGACGAGACGAAGCCAACGGCGGGTCAGACGCGCCGGATGGCGGCCGGACGGCGGCGGGCGTAGCGCTTTTACACGGGGGGGTTGGGGGCGACGGGAAGAGGGGCAGAACGCGGGGAGAGAGAGTGACGGCTGGAGGAGCTGAAATGATTTTAAAAATTAAAATCTCGGGTTCAACTGGTATTATAGTAAAAATACCCCGAAATACTAATAGCCCAACAAATACATCATGATTCATTAAAAATCATCTGTTTTCAAAAATTCTCTCTCTAACTCCAAAACCCCCTACCGGTGCCCACACAAAGCACCCCAGATCCCGAGTCACACTAAAAACCCAACTCTTAGGTTTTTCGCCGAATGAGAATACAATCTCAACCTCGGGATCCAACGATCCCAACTACCCAAATAAACGAGCCCAGAAGGCCCAACACCGCGATTAAACTCCAATCGCCACGTAAAACCACTTTAGGGGTTATTAACACTCCGGGATTAACATCTATAATCCCTGGTCATCACAATATCCCCCACTAAAAGAATTTCATCCTCGAAATTAGCACCGGTGTATCACGTAACACCCAGGCTACACAACAACATGAAGCCATAACCTCGATTCTTGACCATATCAGAATCGTTTTAAAAAAAAAAAAAAAAAAAGCGATGATACCTACCTCACATCAAACTCTGAAACAGAGCGACTTACCAAAACCAACATATCACCCAAGAAGCAAAACGTACCTCGATGCGGGTCATCCCAAAAGTCAGTCTCTCATGACTGCAAAACAACCAATACTTACGACTGTAGATCGGACAGTCATCCTTAGTTCTAATACAACTAGTAAGAACGCATCCTGAATGACACCTCAACCGTGAGAACGTTGACCTCGTGTCAAACTCTGGAGTGGAATAGACTTCCAAATCCATCATAACGTCAAAGAGCGTCAGCACAGCTCAACGCTAATAATCCAAAAGCAGTTAGTCAACTGAAACTGCAAGGAATCGAATCGCTCCCGATTCCATCGTAGATATCATTCAAAGACATCTCTATCATGACTCAAGATGTCTAACATACATCGTTACGAGGGAAACACTAGTATACCACGGTGTACACATACCAAACCTGGTTTCCACTTTCAAATCTTTTCCATCGAAGGAGCAGTCGCATCATTACAACTAAATTTGGGCAACTCACGGCCACAGATTCATATAAAAGATATCTCACAAGATGTCCACCTCCGGATGTTCCAAGAATCACATCTTGATCATAAATAAACAATCGAGACTCCACAGAGTTTCAAATTCTGAAAGGACATGCAATAAACCCATTGCATCCTCAATGCTTGTGTCGACAGCGACACCCAACCAATCCGAATTCCTGCCATCCCTTGATAATCCTAGGATTTAACAATCCAAACTTGGGAAGGCTATCGCCTAACTCGGAGGAAAACACCAACAAGGAAATACCTCAACCCACACAAGATAATCCCTCCTCAAAGGGAGTCAACTAACTTCACGATTATTCCTCATAATTATGGTGCCATGGAGATTCCCAATCTCAAGGTGTTCCACATCTCTCATCAGAGATTTAACCATCCAAAAATAGCATAACTCTATGCTTGACAAGAGGAAATCAATAACTGGCATCCGTATACTCACCGGTATACCTGCCTAAGCACGGATATCACATGCATACTCAATGCACTTGGCTCGGGTATCTACAACATACCCCTAAGCCCTAAACACAACTGTCAATTCTGAGTCACTCCCTACCCAGTGGAGAATGATAATCGACGATTGACAACACGGCGTGATTCTCAAAATCAACACCACATGCACCAACTTACCGAATCTTTCAAAGATTCCCAAATAGGTATAATACTACCTCCTTCCTCACAAGGGAAGTGCCATCGAACTCGAGATCCACTAGTCTCAAACCACTGTTCGGAAAAACTGGATACAATAACACCCATTGCATCCCAAATACACGGATTCCCCAGATCGAGTCAACAACGACTTGATGACTCTCTTGTTGGTACTTCAACATCATGAGCTGTCCCAGACAAGTCTCACCAAGATTAAACATAAACGTATACACGTTTCAGTGAGACATACACAACCTCAACTTCAAATGACATGGCGACTACTAGAGTCCACCACAATCCACAT
Organism: Haberlea rhodopensis; assembly: GCA_907163345.1. Taxonomy (NCBI): domain Eukaryota; kingdom Viridiplantae; phylum Streptophyta; class Magnoliopsida; order Lamiales; family Gesneriaceae; genus Haberlea; species Haberlea rhodopensis. Next base: position 780,686 of record CAJQUN010000134.1, on the reverse strand, counting down.
CGTATCACCTTACGATTTGCCAAACTTGGTTCCAACGAGCAGTATAACGGCTCTAGTAAGCCCATCATGGCGCTGCACACACGCGGCAGACAAACTAGTCTCTGCCTCTTTAGGTTTACCTCAAACCTACCAACAAGACGGACGTTTCCGTACGGCACACCATACCGTGGGAAGAAAAATCAATAGAGTAGTGGGTCTGTACCCAACGTTCCTCTAATGCCGATACACCCTGGACACTCCAGTGTCCCTATGTACTTAACGTAACCTGATCCTAATCTTTTAGGACACATTCTACACCCTCAAGGGTGGTGTGACCATGTCTACCACATGTCATATCGACAGAAAGCGAGTAATTTCCTCCATGATTACCCCTGTCGTCAAATTATATGGCCAAAAAGCCATCCCAATGAACATACCTCAAGGTTATCACCACTCGTAGTATGATCACCTCAAACAATTGCTGCGGTACAATCACATGTACAGCGCGTCCATCCATTTCTCGAGCAGCCCTCTCGGTATAAGGGTCACGTCGACCGGTGACGTAGACACCACCTTGTGCTCGGCACTAGCAACCAAGGCATACAACTGATTACGTATACTCAACGCATTGTTCATCGTAACAATGATTCATCGTAACAATGATGCATGTCTAATAAGACATCTCCTACACCATCGTCATCGTCATCCCGTGACGATACATGCCCACTCATGTCATCTAAGGCATCGTCAACTAGTGACGATACATGTCAACAATGATATCTAAACAACCTAGTCAACTCGTGACGGTCCATGTACATCAACGTATGCCATCCACCATTATGCTAATGAAATAGCAATATCCCATACCTCATCGCTAACAAGATAGCGGCATACCTGTCTCCGTCGCTCGATAATAGTGCGTAATCAGCATTCATCGCTCGAAGGCGGCATAATCCTGTGCTGAGTACATAATGGCACAATCCATCGCTATAGAATCGACGACATGATACCTCGTCATATAATAAGTGGCATGAAACCTCGCTATACACCTGAGCATGAATCATCGTCCACATAATAGCGGAACGAGGCATCGCTATCAACATATCTGGCGGCACGAATCATCGCCAATCCTCATAGAAGAATGAGTCATCATCATTGACACAACGAAATGAACCATCGCTATCATTCGTGTCATCATAAAGAAATGAATCATCATCATCGATACAGCGGAATACATCACCGCTATCATCCGTGTCCGGCTGGTATAAACAATCGCCAATCATCATAGAAAATGTACATAAATAAAGAAATGCATGAATCTTAATTAAGTACACCTCCTGGTTAAACACATTAACCCACTGTTGTTGTCCTTGTTTCACATATTCATGCACGTAATCATTATATCTTAATGTAATTTATTAACATCATAGCATCATAACGTCTTATGGCATCTTACCACATAATAATATCGTATGGCCTCTTACCATATGGGCATCTTACCCCGTGGCATCTTACCACATAATAACATCGTATGGCCTCTTACCATATGGGCATGTTACCCCGTGGCATCTTACCACATAATAACATCGTATGGCCTCTTACCATATGGGCATCTTACCCCGTGGCATCTTACCACATAATAACATCGTATACAACATAATATGAATGCAAACATAAATGCATAATCATAAATACAACCACAACTCATAAATAATCAACATATGAAATTATGGTTCATTCTTACTTTTCCACGTAAGCGGAATTCTTCCTCGCTTCTTATGGAATCCACGTAAGCGGAATTCTTGCTTCTTATGGAAATCCACGTAAGTGGAATTCTTCCTCGCTTCTTATGGAATCCACGTAAGCGGAATTCTTGCTTCTTATGGAATTGAGTCATTTATCATTAGTGTATTTCAATGCTTCTTACTTCTCCACGTAAGCGGAATTCTTCCTCGCTTCTTATGGAGTCCACGTAAGCGGAATTCTTCCTCGCTTCTTATGGAATTTAGCGTAAGCATTAAAATCCTCACTAGGATAACCTTGACTCGTGAAATACACCTCTTATATTTCACAACATACATATGCAAAACGATCGTATCAACATGTATCATATCATAATGCACTATCTTATGCATACCTTGATTTACCTTGTGTTAAATAACTAAACACATAATACATGTTACCGTTGGGATGCCCGTACATATGTATAATCATCATTCCTTTTCGTACTCCATATTTCATGTAACCTGCAACCATTATGGTTAGCAAGAATAGCCATATACGTTATGCATCAACCATGCAATACATATACGCAACCACTTGCATGTCAATACGTATACCAAGACATGTTACCTCGGAAATATCCCCTTTTTCTGATTTTCTTAAAAATCAGATTCCTTGGCACATAACATACGAAGTGCCAGACATTACCATTAATGACATCATGCAAAATTATGTGCTATCAACAATTTCCTAGGCCCTTAACAGCCCCCATGAGCAACCTGGCTTTGATACCACTAATGTAAGGACCCCAAGCCCTTAACCCTTGATTAGTGTATTAATCAATATGTGTGGCACATGCTTTCAATAAAAATCGATCGGGAAACTCAGATGATACTTTATCATTGAATGGCTAATACAAAATTTTCTTTAATACTCAATGTTATAAGATCATCATCCTAACAACAAATAGACTCATAAAGTTCGCCCATTACCATCCCCTTTACACCACTTTTTACATTGTGGACATTTATAAAAATTTGGGCAGAGTCTCCCCATAAATTGAGCTATCCCGAAACAAAAGCACATCACATAATATAATTCACGGCCAGGGAATACACAATACTCAACAGAATACAGAACATGAAGCAAATTCCCAGCCAGGGAAGACACCACACAGTAAGACAACTAAAGTGGGTTTCAACACCCACATAATACACCAATGACTCTCATATCATTAGCAATTCTACCCTTAATTGCATGCATATAGAATGAAAGAGAGGAAGGCTCATGCCTTTATATACAACCCATATACAAGTATAACCGTGCTCACATGCGAGCATCATAAATGTGTATATAAGTACACTATACGATACCGTGCTCTATCAAGCCTTGGTACCACGATCCTGGGAGTAAATCCAATCAACAGCTCGAGTTCAACTTCAAAGCCATCGATGTACCTGTTCACCTGCCCCAACAGAGACAGCCCCCACACGGGGTGAGCATACCAATTCCACAATTTCATAATCATAATGACATAATACATAATTTACAAAAATGTAAATATCGTGGAACATATGTGACACTTCCTGGATGGTATCATCCTCATCCTAGCGTACCCCTGTAATATCCCTGTTCTCAAAACAGATAAATCATCAAATCCTGAATATGCAGTTAATCATCACATTGGTTAACCCTAGCCAGTTTCAAATTAACATATCTCATTACATTTTCTTTATCAAAGAATTATCGTAATTCTAGATATCATGTAGAGATTTCCTTAACTTCCATTACCAATTAATCAACTCCTTGATTAACTTACGTCTCTGTTCCTATTCATAATAATAGGGAATGGAATATAGATATCTTGGATATCTAGTCAAATGCCACATCTCATCATTTGCTCACTTCATAGTGGCAACATGTATTTCCTCACGTTACACAAATAACAAATCAAGTTTCATTTCCCTTATCCTATAGGTTGTCACCTATATATATATATCATGCATCACACTTGCAAAGATATAAATTAAAGACATGCTCGTACGCTAAACGTACCTTAAAACCTCGTAGTCCAAGCCAAACCTTGCTTGGGTTTCATGCCCCGAGGAATGATGTGCTAACACGATAAATAATTCACAATTATTTACGAACATGTAACCCATGCTCAAGCACATCCATAACCCTCAAAAATATTGTCAACACACGACAATTAACAATTTAAAAGACCCGGGGCAGGGGCACATGCAGGGAGGGAAAACGAATGAGACATTATCGAAAATTGCTCAAGAACACCCTTCAAATTTTCGAACCCTTAACATCACAATTCGAACCCTAACTAAGCACCATAATACATCTAAAACATGTAATAAACGACCCATAACAAGAATCACCACTCCCCTGCCAAAACCCCCAAAATTCGAACCCCAACCTCACGAAATTAGGGCAAATTTTCGAACCAAACATCACCAAAATACAGGGAATTACATGAGAAGCATGAAAAAGGGGTAAGGAAGGTTACCCATACGAAGATCGGAAGGAAAATCGCTCAAAATCGAAGAACCCTAGAATTTTGGGCGTCTGCGTTAATCTGGAATTCCAAACGCAAATCGTGATGAAACTTTGAATTGCCGGTGTGGAAAGCTGCGCCTGGACGAGACGAAGCCAACGGCGGGTCGGCTGGAGGAGCTGAAATGATTTTAAAAATTAAAATCTCCTGTTCAACTAGTATTTATAGTAAAAATACCCCGAAATACTATGTGAGGGCCCGATCCTAATATGGTGTTTAATTATCACACAGTGATTAATTTACGTAAACAGCGGAAGAATAATTTCAAACGTTTTCTTAAATGGCCCTAAAAAATTTTCGCTTTTAAGATACATATATATATTTATATCAAAAATATATATATATATAATTCTAGTTAAGCCATTCATTCGCAGATAATAAAACAACATGATTCAAAGCTATTGCAAAGTCCCGAAAATATCAGATCCCGAGTACAACATACACGGGGCATACCCCGGTAAATTTATTTTGTTTTTAAAAATCCATACCATACGATTACTGGGAAAAAAAACCAACATAACCTGAGCTCTTCATCATGGAGCTCGGGTATCTCTTGATGCGTCACCAAAAGCATCATCACCACGTCCTCCTGTAACGCCTGTCATGCCCGAACAACAAAAGACATTACAGCCCCCCACAAAGGGGGTCAGTACCCAGTACGAGAAATAAATAGAGCATGTCAAATGACAAAGTATCATGCAATGCATACCATGTATGAATGCGATGTATGAATGGTACAAGGGAATCGAATATCAAGATACCAAAATCGGAGTCCAAAGGAAGGTATCATCAAATCATCATAGCTCGAGAAGAGGGTGACAGTATACGTACATTGCGCTAGGAAAACTCATCCTATGTACATTACTGCATCCAGCCCTCGTGTCTAGGTCTGGTCGCACCTGCACGTGACTACCGTTACTACCTATACTGCCTGTCATCGCCATGCTCATCGTACCCGACACTCAGAGTAAGTCAACTCAGTCAAAATCATGGATATCAAGGAAACGAAAGCTCAATATGATATGCCCATGAATCATTATGCATTAATGACATATGCAACTCAATATATCATGCAATCTCATGTGAGAGTATATACAAATCATGTAATTTCACATATCATGTACTCCAAGACATTTATCATGTCAGATAGTCACAAAATCATATATTGACAAGAAAATCATATCAATCAAGTAATAGCAAGGGCATACAGTGGTATCATTACACGCCTTTGCCAGACGTCATGATACAACTCATTTCAACGTACCTCAGACCAAGACTAAACTACCGAAACCTCCTCGAGTAAACCCGGAGTCTATTAACCTGGTCAAATAAAATCCAAAATGACACTAAGTGCTCAAAAAGTGTATTGAATCAAACCTAACTTAAAATATGACCCTAAACGATTTTTCCCACATTTTCAGCCTGACCCATTTTTGTATAAAAAATCGCTATAATTCCATACTTCATCAAAACGACTTGATTCCAGAGCTCAAAGTTCAGAAACTCAAAATATTACATTTCATCAGAGAATTTGTCAAGCTGGTTCGACCATCTAGGTGGTGTTTGAACACTAAAACCGCAACATTTAAAAATGTATTTTCCAGCTTGAGCAGTGTTGGCAAAAGTGTTATAACTTCTTCATTTAAAACCCAAAATTAGTGATTATAGTGGCAATTTACAGCCAACTGGAAATCCTATAATTGTTGTCTCTAGACAGTTTTCAAAAGTCTTAGCCAAAAATGCTCAGGAACCCGAAGAACACACTGCATGGCATTTTCGCCCACATGCAGGACATAGATTGAGCACTTAATTTCAAAAATTCATAACTAATTCGAAAGAAGCCCAAATGAAGTTTTCTTTTTTTTTAAATTCAAAAGCAAGCAAAGAACTACAATTTGTATTTGAATACCGACAACAAATTCGGAATAACATTTGCCCAGAATGCCGAATTACAGTCCACTTGCAACACGCATGGACATGCAGAGGCGAAAATGAGCACTGAACGAAACATCGTCATAACTCCTACTCAGGAGACCCAAATTGCCTGCTTCGTTTTTTTAGAATGCATAAATTTCAAAGATCTACAACATTGATGTGAACACCAAAATCAAAATCGAAAGTATAATTTGTCAAAAGTTTGGATTGCTACACTGCATGTGCATTCACAGCACATGCAGAGTCGAATCTAATGCCTCTTAGTAAAATGCGTATATCTCACTCATTTCAAGTCCAAATAGTCTCATATTTTAACCACAGGACGAAAACACCTATATCTACAACTTTTGTTTGAGGCACAAAGACAGATTCGGAAGTTACAGAACTCGAAAGTATGGGACAACTTTCTGCATGCAACCATAGTTTCTGCTGAAACTTAGGATAGCATGAGTTCTTCTCTTTTTACAAAACAAGACTAAAAAATTCGAACCCTATCAGTAAAAATTCGAAGATTAGGAATAAAAAGAGGATGATATACCTCTCAAGCTTTCAAAAACACCACACCCTTGAAGCTCTTCTAATTTCCTATCCAAAACCAAGCTTGCATGCAAGTTTTGGGAAGATTTTGATGTAGGAAAAATGGTGGTGCTTATTTCGAATTTAATGGAGGAGAGGAGAGAAGGTTGGCTTGCTTTTTGGAGTGGAGAAGATGATAGATATCAGATATGATTAAGGCAAGCAATTCCAAGGCATTAAAAGGGTGATAGGCGTGAGTTACAAGGCCTCCCGTGCCAATTTTTTATCATTTTCCTCCACTTCTAAGGCCATGTGTCCCCATGATGTGTCCATGGTGATGTGGACATAGTGGTGGCCGAAAATATAGCATTAAAAAGTATAATTTGATGTATTTTATGTTAGTTATAATTAGGTGTTGTGATCCGGAACACTTCAACTCGAATTCTTCGCTTTTAATCACCCGGGTTTACTAACTCAAGGTTAAGCGTGCTTAATTAATAACGGGGCCTTACACTTCTTCCCCTCTTAAAAGATTTCGTCCTCGAAATCAAAATGTAAGAATTCATTCAACTTATATTATTTCATACGATTACAGATACATCGGATAATCATAAGTACAAGGCATGGAATACAAAAGAGTATCTTCAAATAGATGTGGCCATTCTTGTCTCATTTTGGCCTCTAATTCCCATGTCGACTCTTCTGTACCATGACGACTCCATTGTACCAAAACCAATGGAATGGTTTTATTTCGTAGAACTTTCTCCTTCCTATTCAAAATCTTGACAGGTTGTTCAACATAGGACAGAGAACTATCTACTTCAATCTCTCCTGGCTGAAGAACATGAGAGGGATCTGGTTCATACTTCCTCAGCATTGATACATGAAACAAATCATGAATTAGCGATAAATGTTGTGGCAATGCTAAACGGTATGCCAACGAACCAATCCTCTCGAGAATCTGATAAGGTCCAATGTATCGAGGCGACAATTTCCCCCGACGCCCAAAGCGCATTGTTCCCCGAAAAGGCGATACCTTAAGAAAAACTATGTCTCCGACTTGAAATTCTAAGGGCCTTCTTCGTTTATTAGCATAACTGGCTTGTCTGTCTTGAGATGCTTTCATACGTTTTTGAATCAATTCTATTTTTCCTTGCATCTCATCAGCAAATTCGGGTTGAGCCAACTGTCTTTCTCCAATTTCATCCCAACATACCGGTGTTCGGCACTTCTTGCCATATAAAGCCTCAAATGGAGCCATCCCGATAGTTGCTTCGAAACTATTATTGTAGGAGAATTCCACCAATGGTAGTGATTCCTGCCAATTACGACCAAAATCCATCACCACAGAACGCAACATATCTTCTACTGACTGAATAGTTCTTTCAGTCTGTCCGTCTGTCTGTGGATGATAGGCAGTACTCATTGCCAATCTGGTACCCATGGCGTTTTGAAAATGCTCCAAAATTTTGATACAAACCTCGGATCTCTGTCTGAAACAATAGAAACTGGAACTCCATGTATCCGAACTATATTATCCACATATAGTCGTGCCATCTTCTTGTAGGAGTAAGTACGATCAAATGGGATAAAGTGTGCTGACTTGGACAATCGGTCAACTATAACCCAAATTGCATCACATCCCCTGTTTGATCGGGGTAAATGGGTCACGAAATCCATTGCAATATGCTCCCAATTCCATTGAGGTATTTCCAAACCTTGAAGTAAACCACCAGGTCTCATTCTCTCTGCTTTGACTTGTTGACAAGTCAAACATCTTGATACGAAATCAACAATATCTTTCTTCATACCTTTCCACCAAAAATGTGGTCTTAGTGTATGGTACATTTTTCGGCTTCCTGGATGGATACTAAAATGACTACAATGAGCTTCTTGGAATAGAGCCTCTTTTAATTCCACTAAATTTGGCACTACCAATCTTTTATCCATTTGTAACCAACCACCTGGTGATATGCTAAATCTCGTGGTTTGATTTGACATTACCAGTTCCTTTAAGTGGTGAATGAAATGATCTGTCTCTTGGGATTTTCTGATCCTTGAGATAATTTGCGGTTCCACTTGTAAAGTCGACACCACGAAATAATCCTGTTGTGGTTGATATGTCCATCCCGAAGTGCACAACTCATCATAATTTTGCCATATATGAATGGATGCTATCATGGCATTTTGCACTTTTCGACTTAACGCATCTGCTACTTGATTCATTTTTCCTGGTTGAATATTGTATGTCACAATCAAAATCTTTTAGTAAATCCAGCCATCTTCTCTGTCTCATGTTTAACTCGGATTGAGTGAATATATACTTCAAACTCTTGTGGTCCGAGTAGATAATAAATTGCTCCCCATATAGGTAATGACGCCATATCTTCAAGGCAAAAATGATGGCGGCCAACTCGAGGTCATGAACAGGATATCGTGTCTCATGAGGTTTTAATTGTCTTGACGCATAAGCGATCACCTTTCCTTGCTGCATAAGTACACAACCCAATCCTTTAATTGATGCATCCGCACAAACTACAAATCCTCCCGATCCAGATGGCAGAGCCAACACTGGGGCTGTAGTCAATCTTTGTTTCAACTCTTGAAAACTACTTTCGCAATTGTCTGACCAGATGAAACTCTGATTTTTCTTGGTCAAATGGGTGATAGGCTTGGCTATTTGAGAGAATCCCTCAATAAAACGCCTGTAATAACCTGCCAAACCCATGAAACTTCGAATCTCTGGCACAGTTGTTGGTCTTGGCCAATTTAATACTGCTTCCACCTTACTTGGGTCTACAGATACTCCTTGAGCAGATATCACATGTCCCAAAAACATGACTCTGTCCAGCCAAAATTCACATTTCGATAGTTTGCATACAACTGGGCTGAACGAAGAGTCTGGAGTACCAACCGTAAATGTTCTTTGTGGTCTTTCTTGGTTTTTGAGTATACCAAGATATCATCAATGAATACAATCACAAATCGATCCAAGAATTTTCTGAATACTCTATTCATCATATCCATAAACACTGCTGGTGCGTTCGTCAGACCGAAAGGCATTACCAGGAATTCGAAATGTCCATACCTGATTCGAAAAGCCGTCTTTGGAATATCCTCTTCCCTAACTCGAAGTTGATGATAACCTGATCGTAAATCGATCTTTGAATAGACCGAAGTTCCTTGAAGTTTGTCGAACAAATCATCAATTCTGGGTAACGGGTATTTATTCTTGACGGTAACCCGATTGAGTTGTCTGTAGTCGATACACATTCGCATTGTACCATCTTTCTTCCTTACGAAAAGTACAGGTGCTCCCCAAGGCGACATACTCGGTCGTATATAACCTTTGTCAAGAAGGTCCTGCAATTGCTCTTTTAATTCTTTGAGTTCTGCTGGTGCCATTCTATAAGGTGCTTTTGAAATTGGTGCGGTACCAGGCATCAACTCAATGCTAAAATCAATCTCTCTCTCCGGTGGAAAACCCGGAATTTCATCTGGAAATACATCTGCAAACTCTCTTACCACCGGAATGTCTGACAAAAGTGGCTCTTTCTTTGTACCATCGATCGCATAAATCATATGTCCCTCATTTCCTAGGGATAACAATCTAAACATTTCCATTGCTGATACCAAGGGTATTTTAGACTGCGATCCTCGGCCATGGAAATTCCATTTGGGTCCATGATAAGGTCGAAATAGAACCACCCCCTTAAAGCAATCAACGGTAGCCCGATAGTTTGTGAGAGTATCCATACCAATAATACAGTCAAAGTCGATCATGGGAAAAACCATCAAATTAGTGATCATAATACTCTCCTCAAATTGTAGTATGCAGTTCAGCACGACATAGCTAGATAGAATAATTCAACCAGCTGGTGTAGATACAGATGAAGTTTCTTGCAGTGATACAGTTTCTAAATTATGCTCATCAACAAATCTAAATGAAATGAATGAATGCGATGCTCCTGTATCAAACAAAACTCGTGCAGTATTACCAAAAATAGTACAATTACCTGCAATCACACCTCCACGAGCCTCTCTAGCTTGATCCTCATTCAAAGCATAAACCCGTGCTTGTTGGGGGCCTGGAAAAGTAGGAGTAGTACCCCTAATCTGCGGGTAACTGGACTGCTGAAAGGACTGTGCAGGTCTAGACTGTGAACCACCCTGAAACCTTCCCCTAGCATGAGGCATTGTCTGCTGTGGCTGCACTGGTCCTTGATCTCTTAACGGACATGCTCGTGAGTAGTGTCCAGTCTGTCCACAAGTATAACAAGTTCCTCTCATTCCTAGACACTGGTCAGTGGAATGTCTACCTCCACATGATGCACAAAGAATACCACGACTTGGTGCTCCTCCAGAACTCCATGAACCGCTGGAACTTGAAGAGCTTGATCTGAACTTCTTAAATTTCTTACCCTTTGGTTTGAAACTTTGTTGCTTATGAAACTGATGTGGCCTCGTCTGCTGCTGGCGCGGTGGGGGATGTTGCTGGAAAGGACCCAGAGAGGAAGGTATATTTCCCTGAGGTAATTGGGGAACAAACTGCAAACCCCCTCTCCTCAGTCCAACTTCAGCTCTTTTTGCCCTCTCAACTGCCTCAGGATATGTAGTGATGTCCCCAGAAGTTACAAACGTATAGATGGAAGGATGCAGTCCCTCCACAAATCTAGTATACATCGCTCTAGATTTTGTTGCCACACAAGGTACATAGCTCAAAAGTGCAGAAAATTGTGATGCATACTCGGCCACAGACAGATTTCCTTGGACAAGATTATTGAATTCGGCTTCCTTTGCAGTGTAGTAGGATGGAGGGGAATACTGTTCCAAATATTTCGTCTGGAAAATCTCCCATGTGATAGTAATCCCAGACTCAATCAATCCTTTCCTCGCAGCTTCCCACCACAATTGTGCTCTCTCTTTCAACTGATAGACCGCGATCTTCAATCGAATTGATGGCGCGTAGTTGACAAGGTCAAATAAATATTCCATCTCTCGGATCCACGATTCAGCTTTTTCACCAGAATCTATTCCATTGAATCTCGATGGGCGCATGTTCTGGAAACTTACCAAATTATATTTAATTAACCGTAATCAAAATATCGGGGTCTTACACTTCTCACCCACTTAAACAGATTTCGTCCTCGAAATCACAAACATAAATCCAGCTCAGTGCTGAAAACAACATATGGATCAGAATACACGACAGGATATATTGAATACAATGGAACATGTATACATCCTTACGATCCAAAATACAAACAAGATGTTCAACACAAATGATCAAGTCCAATCTCATCAAGCTGAAAGACGTGATAACTTCAATTAATATATTCGCAACAAAGCAACGTGAAGCAAAATGCATCCTGAGTGACCAATAAGGCTGGTGACAATGCCAATATACTGGCAAGATTCCAATTCATTCTCAGATCTTTTACAATCTACCCAACCATAATGTGAGGGCCCGATCCTAATGTGGTGTTTAATTAACACATAATGATTAATTTGCGTAAACAGCGGAAGATTTATTTCAAAGGTCTTATCAAATGGCCCTAAAAGTTTTTCGCTTTTAGGTGATATATATATAGTGATACTGAAAATACGTAATTCCAGTTTCCAATTTAACACGCTGAGCATAACATCCATATCAAGTATAAATCAACCAGTAGTATAATACTTAAAATACAGATACTCGGGGCATACCCCGGTAATTCAAAACATAATTAAAAATATTCTAACAACTACTAGGATGCAAAACATAAAATATAAACCTGAGCTCGCTCTCAAGGAGCTCTGGTATCTCTCGATGCGTCACTGCAAGCATCGTCACTATGTCCTCCTGTAAAGCCTGTCATGTCCGAACAACAAAAGACATGACAGCCCCCACAAAGGGGGTCAGTACCCCAGTACGAGAAATAAATAAATCATGTCAAGTGACAAAGTATCATGCAATGCATACCATGTATGAATGCGATGTATGAATGGGTACAAGGAATCGAATATCAAGATACCGAAATCGGAGTCCAAAGGAAGGTATCATCAAATCATCAAAGCTCGAGCAGAGGGTGACAGTATACGTACATTGCGCTAGGAAAACTCATCCTATGTACGTTACTGCATCCAGCCCTCGTGTCTAGGTCCGGTCGCACCTGCACGTGACTACAGTTACTACCTATACTGCCTGTCATCGCCATGCTCGTCGTACTCGACACTCAGAGTAAGTCAACTCAGTCAAATCATGGATATCAAAGGAATAATAGATCAATATGATATGCCCATGAATCATTTATGCATCAAATGACATATGCAACTCAATATATCATGTAATCTTATGTGAAAGTATATACAAATCATGTAATTTCACATATCATGTAATCCAAGACATTCATCATGTCATATAGTCACATAAGAATCATATAGTGACAAATAAGTCATATAAATCAAATAATGACATATAATGCCATACATTAGCATCATTACACGTCTTTGCCAGACGTCATGATAAAACTCATTTCAACGTACCTCAACCCGTTAGTTAATTACCAACTGATCCTTGACTCCATCTTAGGATTAATAAACCTGTCCATAACAGTTCCAAATACAACATAATGTCACATACTAGCCTTAAACATATCAAAATAAAACTCAAACTTAGACCCAAAACCAATTCTCTAAATTTCAGCCTGCGCAACCGTAGAGATCGGATCATAACTTGTCCGATACTTAATAAAATCACATGGGTCCAATTTAATTTCAAAGCTAACTCAAAAATGAACATTTCATCAGTTCAACTCATCTTCAAATTCGTTCATTTAGCCTAGGTAAAATGGCCAAGAACAATCTGCTGGAAAAACAGGACAATTTACCAAATTCCAGCCTGACCCATTTTTGTATAAAAATCATAATAAATTCATATGATGTCCAAATGACTTGAGGTTAGTTGGAACTTCACGAAAACCCAAACTACTACAGTTCATATTTGAAGTTCAGAAGCTAGTTCGCTCATCTAGAGGTACATGCAAAACAAAGTATGACAGTTTTAAAAATACTTATACACTCTGTTTTAACAGAGTGAGCAGTTCTCGGAAAAGGTGCATATCTTGCACAAATAAACTCTAAATCATGTGAGGCCAGTTTCTAATGCAATATAACCCAACATACAACAAAACATCTCTTATGAGCTTTAAGCTAAACAATTCATCTTCATGTACATTAATTGAAAACGTACAAGCCTAGAAACTCGTATGAAATCCTTTTCCAGAATGAGCAATATGTGGTAAAATTAGCATATTTCTTTCATATGAGCTCCAAATTGAGTGAGGCCAATTTATAATGCAAGCTAACGTCGAATACGACAACACTTATTAGATCCTAAAACTTCAAATTCGTAGCCATGTATTCCCAGAAATACGAAGAACACAATGCATGAAACTCGCATGCAGTGGATTTCCAGATTTGACACATGATGGTAAACGACCATAACGTTTTCATCTTAAATCCAAATTATCTGATTTTGGTGGCCATTTAAAGCTATCACAAAACATTACAACTTTTATTAGGAGAGTCATCTTCAAATTCGAAGTTTAACCATGCGTAAAACTCGAAATACCAGACTGTTCATGCACTGGTCTCAGCAGACTACAATTTGACAGCAACTTTTCAAACTTAAATTCGAATGAAAATGCACTAATTCGACCATTTCAGTTCATAAACTTAAATTATACCTATATACCTTCAAGTTATGAGGATTTGCAGCCTAAATCAGTAACCCAACTCATCCCAAGCTTGCATCTCACTCCCATTGCTGCTGCCCATCCAAAACTCTTGCTTCAAATTTCCAAAGTTTCAATGCTATGGCTTGCTACTCCACAAATCTCCTCTTGCATGTTGCTTTGGATCAAGTTTTTGAGGGGATTTTGAGGTAATATTTTCGAATTGCATGAGAGGAGGTGGGAGAAATATTGAATGAGGAATAAAACAAGCAACCATGGCTTTAAAATAGGGGGAGGCGTGACTTGCTATGTTGGGGACAAAGTTTTTTGTATTGTGTGTGGTGGTGCATTGCACCATGCACTATAAATAAATACTTTATATACATATATGCAATTTATACCTTCCCAATATAATGTGTCGTAGTCCGTAGCATATTTAATCACAATCTACTTTCTAATCTTCCGGATTTTCTCGAAATTTCACAAACTTGTTTAATACTTTCAATTCCTATTATTCAAATTCTTAATCATCCGGTTTTTCTTAATCGTTATTAATCCGAGTTAATTAGCAACGGGGCCTTACACTTCTTCCCCTCTTAAAAAGATTTCGTCCTCGAAATCGCAAAGATAAGTATAACTCAATAAATCAAAACATACGAGATGTCTCAATCTCATTCATAGATACATAAGGATCATCATGTATCAATGACAACTGCTGTGGTCGTCTCAACGATCTACCACTTAATCAAAGTTCTCTATGATTCCACAAAGTTCAAAATATCGAGGCAACATCAAACCTCACTTAACGAATCATATTGATCATCGCAAATGTAATATTTCCATATTTACCTGATTCTCAACTCGAAGTCTGACGATATATTTCTCTTTGCGTAGCAAATCTGCTCACCTCAAGCCAAATTTTAATCGTTTTCGCAGAAATTTTATCGTTCCTGGCATTTTTTCTCAACAATCTTAAGTTATGCCAAAATTTCTTATCAAATATTTTTTTTTTATCATCACATCAGTTATCGGTAATTCTGGTTCTGCAAAACCTGAACCGATGCCATCCCAAAAGTTTTCTGAAACTTAAATTATAGGAAAATTCTACTGGTGAATATTGATTTCTGTCAATTCCCACTAAATCACCACTATTAATTGAGACATAATTCCAAAGTCTGGATATTTTCTCAGTTATCCATCAGTATGGGTATGCTAAGCAATACTCATTGCTAACTTAGTACCCATGACATTCTGAAAATAGTTTTCGAATTCTGATACTATCCTCGGATCTCAATCAGATACAGTTGTTACAGAATACTCACTGTAACTAAACCACATTATCCACATCGCAAACATGTCATCTTCTCATAGATATATAGACTATCATATGAAATCAATATCTTGTATTGAATAGTCAATCAATTCCGACTCAACTTGTTTCACAATCTCTGTTGATCTAAACAATTTGAGCTATAAAACTCAAAACGAGAAATTTCCCAAATTCATTGTGGCACTTACAATTTCTGTTGTACTCTGGCATGTCAAACAATTTGCCACGAAATTTCCAAAATTTCTTTCTTCATTCCATCTCATCATAAATAGGATCTCGAGAATGATACATCTCATCATTCCCAGAATAACACTATGTTCTCTATAGTGTGCTTTCTGTTGTAATACGTCTTTCAAATCAGTTAAATTCGATGCTAAATACTGATTTTTCATTCGCAACAACCACTAAATGGCATACTAAATTTAGTTGGTTGATGAGACAGAACCAATTTCTTCAATCAATATCTATATGGGTCTGTCCTTCGAGTCCTTCCGATCGTCAAAATCAGATGTTATCAAACTACAAAGCAAACATCGATGCTACCATTGCACCTTGCACTCTTAGGTTCAGTACATGTGCTACTAGTTTCATTTCCCTTGATTTATATTGACTATCAAAGTCAAATTCTTTAATAAATCCAGTTATCGCTTATATCTCAAGAATATGCAATCATCTTTTATGCTATATTTTCGGCCACCACTATGTCCACATCACCATGGACACATCATGGGGACACATGGCCTTAGAAGTGGAGGAAAATGATAAAAAATTGGCATGGGAGGCCTTGTAACTCACGCCTATCACCCTTTTAATGCCTTGGAATTGCTTGCCTTAATCATATCTGATATCTATCATCTTCTCCACTCCAAAAAGCAAGCCAACCTTCTCTCCTCTCTTCCATTAAATTCGAAATAAGCACCACCATTTTTCCTACATCAAAATCTTCCCAAAACTTGCATGCAAGCTTGGTTTTGGATAGAAATTAGAAGAGCTTCAAGGGTGTGGTGTTTTTGAAAGCTTGAGAGGTATATCATCCTCTTTTTATTCCTAATCTTTGAATTTTTACAGATAGGGTTCGAATTTTTGAGTCTTGTTTTGTAAAAAGAAAAGATTTTGAATAGGAAGGAGAAAGTGCTACGAAATAAAACCTGTTAGTTCCGGATCTTATCGTTGGGATTTTAAAGATGAAAAAACATATCAGACCGGATCGAGAGAAATCAGACTGACCAGAACGATCGCCCAAAACAGATCAAGCTGATAAGATGACAAGCATATCAGACCGGATCGAGGGTAATCAGACTAACCAGATCAATAGCTCAAAACAGAACAAGCTGATAAGGCATATTATATATCAGACCGGATCGATGGATTTCAGACTGACTAGATCGATGCTTCGGATCGATCTCAATCTTTATCAGATCAGAGCAGTCAAGGATACATAAAGAATGGCTCCTCAGTCCGAATCATTAACGGCTATTTATTGTAGCATTTAATGTTGTAATTAATGCTACAAAGGAACAAAGACGGAAGATTGCCATAAAAGGTAAGAATACAAAGAAGAGCTTACCTGACAGTCGCCGAAAGCATGAACCAGAACGGCAAGTATCCTGAAGAAGAAGACTGAAGCCTACTCAGAGTTTAAGAAGAGTCAAAGTTGCACATTAAGGGAAATAATGTCGTTGGTACCTTCAACTATAAAAGGATGCAACAAAGGAACTTACTGACTCTCGCTGATCAATTGAAAAACACACAAAGAAAGCAAAAACAGCCAAAGCTTACAAGCTCAGAAGCTCTCGAGCTGAAATCATTCTTAAGCACGTTTACTTGTACACTTGATCATTTAGGAATCACTGTGCGCATCTTGTGTTTTCTGTGTTGAAAAATAGAAGTGAGAAACCTATTGTAACTGTCAGACAAAGTGTGTCTGAGCAGATCGAGTGACTAGCAGTTCAGATTGGTAGTGAGGTAAATCCAGTCTGAATCGGGTTTGTACAACAGGATTGTTAATCAAGTTTTCTAGTAATAAACCTTCCTTAATTGGAGAAGGGGAGAACGTAGAAGGATACACCACCTTCGAACTTCCAGAAACATATCCTGTGTATTATCTTTCTGCACTTGTTCTTCTTACTAGCCATCGAGCCGTTCTTACATATAAAAGAACAGACCGGTCATCACTCATACTTTCAGTGGTCTGTTTCTGTAAAAGATGTTGATTAAGAGACAGATTTCTTTCACTACTCCGAAAGAAATCACAAGGGATTATATTTTACAAGGAGTGTTCATTCACCCCCCCATCTAAATACTCCGGACCGATCCTAACAAGTGGTATCAGAGCAGGTCATCTTAATCAGCACAAAATCACTCGAGCTGATGGCATCATTCAACAAATCCCTATGTTCTCAAAAGAAGACTATGATGACTGGAGAATCAGAATGCAAGCTCATCTGGCAGCTCAGGATGACGATATGTGGTTCGTCATCACTGATGGACCAATGAAGATTCTAAAAATAAATACAGCAGTCGCCATTACTGGTGGTGAACCACAAATGGTAGAAAAGGACAGATCCCTCTTGACGAATGAGGAAAGAAAGAAAGCAAATCTCGATAATGTGGCCAAAGACATCTTGTTCAAGACATTGGACAAGAACATGTTCAGCACAATCAAAATGTGCTCTACTGCCAAAGAAATTTGGGAGAAGATAGCACAGCTATGTGAAGGCAACGACCAGACCAAAGAAAACAAGCTGACTGTTGCTCTTCAAAGATTTGAGGGCATAAAAATGAAGAGTGGAGAAACTCTAAATGAGTTTGATGAAAGAGTCACTGGCATCATAAATGAACTGAATGGTCTGGGGAAGAAATATTCTAACAGAGAGATCGCTCTAAAAGTTATGAGAAGCTCTGCCAAAGGAAGGGATGTTAGACCATTGCCATGAGGGAATCAAAAGATCTTAACAAGGTTGAACTTCATGATCTGTTTGCAGATCTTAAGGCCTATGAGTTTGAACTGATAAGCAGAGTTGAAAGCAGAGCCCATTCATCCTCTCAACCAAACAAGGCCCTGGCAGCCATTCCAGACCAGACCGTCTCAACATCAGACCGGATCCGCTGAACAGATAAGTAATGATGCTATGTCATTATTTATCACGAAATTCGGTAAATTCATGTCTAAGAATAAGAAGAACTTCAAACCCTCTCATCAGTATAAATCAAGAAAAGATGATACTGTTACCGATCAGGCTTGCTACAATTGTGGTAAGACCGGACATTTTATTGCAGATTGCACCAGACCGAAGAAAGAAGAAGAGAAAGAGAAGCATCGTGATGATAGGAAGAAGAAGCACTACAAAGACCGCAAGAATCATGGAAAATCCCAAAAAGTCCTAGTAGCTGAAGAAGGAAATAGCAAATGGGCTCAGACAGACTCAGACTCGGAAAGCTCTGAATATTCTTCCAGCGAAAGCGAAGAAGATATTCAATGTCTTATGCCAGACGAAGAGATGAGGTACAGACAGTTGAGGTATATGATCTTGACTCAAATGAATTTACACGAGAAGAGCTCATGTCCGCACTGCAAGACATGGCTAATGATATAGGATCTTAGCTGAATCATTTGAGACGAATAAAGCTAAAGTCAGTGATCAAATGGATGAGCACAACAAACAAGCTGCTCTGAGCAGGGTGAGTGCAACAATCTCCAGATCGAGCTGAATAAGGTGAAAATCTCTTATGATCAGCTCCATGAAGAAAATAAGAGAATTAGCACACAAATGCTAAGCTTTCTCATATATTCAAAACATGGACAAAATCCAGAACATCCTTGGAAGAATTACAAGAGGTTCAAAGAAACGTCGGTGATTTCACCGCATAGGCTTTGACACCAAAGAATGCACCAAAGATGAATCTGAGCTGTTGCTGGTAAAGAACCAAGTCAAACAAATGACATTTGTTAAATCCAGCACAGTATATGAGACTGAAGCACCTAAAATTCAAACGGGAGTCTGTTACGTGAATCAAAATCTGAGAAGAAAAGGGATTGGGTATGTCGACCAAGCCAAAGAAAAGGCACCAGCAAGATTTGCGTCTATCAGACCAAATTCAAAGGTGCAAGATCGAAGGCAGGAAGACAATACAATTACTATAATTCAAAACCGATTCAACGAAGATATAGACCTACCTAATGAGAATCAAAGGTTTTCACAGCGCACACATTATCACACCAACAACATCA